>OZ002732.1:3459624-4059624 GCA_963924305.1 Polygonum maritimum
AAGCATGGCCAACTTCTCACATGTAGTCCGCATCTCGACTGAAAGCCATAGGGCACTAGGGCCTGACTTCGTGCAATAATGTAGAGCTCACAGTGAGTTGCAATTGTACTTGTTATGGAGACTAGCTAGTCCATTCCTCCCAAAACCCCCAACACTACCAGTCTACCACAACTTAATGTGATGTTTACCTCTTTTGTATAATCTTGTTGTAGACGGGCATGATTCCATATCAATTAGTTAGCATTTATTTCTCTATCTTATTTATTTTGCTATCCATATTTATTATGCTCTATCCTTTAATAGGGTAGTTACTCTAGTTAGGATATTATTTATGGAGGAGAATCTTATCTTCGCCTGAGATAGGATATTTGGTTGACTTAGGGAGCAAGGCATCGCCCTAACCCTAGTGGGCCGATCCCCTAGAGGCGCGCGCCCCCCTTGTCCCTCTCCTCTATAAATACACATGTATACCATTTGGAAGGTAAGTTCTAAGCCATCGCTCTGCCTGACGCCTTTAATCGACATTGTACCTATCTGACCTAAGCATCGGAGGTGGATTAGGGGTCGCTCGCCCCTAGGTCCATTGTTTTGCAGGTCATTGAAGGTGAAGAGGCTGGGAGAAGAAGCTTGGAGAAGAAGGTCATTGAAGAAGGAGTTGAAACTTGTACACGGCATATTTTGTGTACTAACATTTGGCGCCGTCCGTGGGGACGAACAGGTTTTCGACCTTCGTAAACCCTATACGAGAACCAATCCGAGAAGGCTATGGATCGCTTGTCCACAAGCCCGGATCGAGACAGCCGCCGGACGAACTGGCGAGACAACCCTGGGGCAATCGCGCCAGGCGAATCACGCGATTCGCTTTCCGCAGCCCCAGAGCCGCGACCGCGGGTTCACAACCAGCGACCGCGGATCGCCACCCGCGACCGCGGAACGCCACCCGCGACCGCGGGTCCGACGCCCGCGACCGCGGGTCGAGGCCAGAGCACGCCATCTCCGAAATTCGCTCGGAGAACGAATCCCAACGCGCGTTGAACCCGATACTCGCTCGGGATGATAGACCACATCGCAATCGAACCTTGGATTCTCAATCCAAGAGGTTGCCCTAATCAAAAATCATTGTTGATTATCGATCCAATGAAAACCCTAGGATTGGGGGCAACTCTAATGACCGTCACGTGCGCGTCTGTTCATCACACAGACCTATGGGGACTCGAGTCATACCATTGCAAGGTCTGAATCAACTAATCAAGTACGGGATTCGGCGGTGTGCCTCGCTAAATCGAACCTTGGATTGTCGATCCGAGAGGTTGCCCTAATCAAAAATCATTGTTGATTATCGATCCAATGAAAACCCTAGATTGGGGCCAACTCTAATCACAATCGCGTGTGCGTAACGCAGGGATATACGTATGAGCATACGGAACCGATCGCTAGAGCCCGGGTCCGGGCGAGCGGTCGGTCCGATCCGTTACCCCAAACAAGCCGGGTCACGCCGCCGACGAAACCCGAAACGATTGAACGATTAGGACCTGCGGTGCGCGGTCCAGGGTCCCGCGAGCGCGGGCCCACGTCGTAACGAACTCGGCGCAAGTTCGGAAGAGGGTCTCGGGATCGGGGCCGATCCCACCGCACAAGTCTTCGCTCGTCGCCAGGAGCGAGCTGCACTATAACCGCGAGCGCGGCGGCAGACGCGGGCAAGGCGGCGAGGAAGGAGGAACTCGCGAGCGCGGGCTCGCGAAGAATCGCAGTCTGGGGCAGAACCGCGGGCGCGGTTTCGCTCCAGAGAACGTAACCTCTGTTCTGGGGCAAACCGCGACCGCGGGTCCATCACCTGCGACCGCGGGTCGGAGACTGACAGGATTACCGATCGTGCTTCCGACTCACTTTCCAGGAGCTACGCTTATCAGATTTGGACGATCCACATATCGCCGGAAAGAGGAGGAGATAAGCCACAAATTATCTTCAGAAGTCGAAGCGAGAATCCTACTCGAAGTCAGTCGAAACTGGGCACAAACAGCCCAGTCCAGAAATCAAGTTCTTTGGCCCCGCGCTGCGGACGTGCGCGCGGTACGCCTCCGGCCCGATCGAGCCGCAATACATGGAGCCGGATCACGTAGGGGCGGCGACACCCATCGGTCCGCACAACGCGATCGATCGCTAGAGCCCGGTGCGGGCGAGCGGTCAGTCCGATCCATTGCGCCGGCACCCATCGGTCCGCACAACGCGATCGATCGCTAGAGCCCGGTGCGGGCGAGCGGTTGGTCCGATCCATTGCGCCGGCACCCATCGGTCCGCACGACACGATCGATCGCTAGAGCCCGGTGCGGGCGAGCGGTTGGTCCGATCCATTGAGGTGTCCGACGCAGGGGCACGACGAAGCAAGTATTGGATCTTGTAAAGGCTCGGAGCCCACCAAGGCAAGAGATCGTGAGCATGATCGTTCGTCCCTTCGCATCCAAGAGCCTTCGCATGACCACGATAGCTCGCTAGCCCACCAGAACGGTGCGCGCGGAACGAGAGAGGCGGTCGGGCTGAGGGATGTCGCGGGACCAACGAGCGATATGACGGGAAAAGATCGGGCTCATAGGGTCGAAGGGCTTGATCGCTGCTCAACAATCAACGCGGAACCTACGATGCTGTAATAGTCCGTGTCAGCTCCACGATGGTCGGAACGAGATGATTCAAGAAGCGCTGGAAAGTAGACTCCGAATGCTACGTTTCTCGTTCACACATCAGAACCGGAAACTCGTTGCATCCGGGTCGAAGTCGCGCCGCAAGAAACCGCAACCCGTTTCACGAACGGGATGGCGAGGCAAACTTCCGACCAATCGTCCAGGAGCTACACGCATCGGAATCGGACGATCCATATATCAGTGGAAAGAGGAAAGAGCAATCTTCGAGTCATACTTAGACGTCAGCCCCAGAAACTCTCTCGACGAGGGTCAAAAGGGCGTCCGAAGGCTGCTATCCTGCAGAAAGTACAGAACAGGGGAGCCTGCTCCTAACTCTTCGTTCAGGAGTTAGAGACATCGAAAGATGGCAAGCCTTATGTCTCTGGAAAGCTGAAGAAATCATCTACGAGTCTTCTCTTGGCGTCGAGACCGGAATCGCACTCCAACCGGCCCGAAATCGCGGCCTAAAACAGAGCAGTCTTGCTCTAGTGACGGCAGCGCACTGCCTTATAGTGCAGGCTCGTTCGTGAGCTACGGTCATCCGATCGGGACGATTCAAGATGTGTCGGAAAGATTAGAGAGCGCACCATCTTTCGTCCTCAGGAGCCAATGCTGGAAACTCACTCCAATTGGCTCGAAATCGGGTACGAACCTGAATACGAAAAGGGACAACCGACCCTCCTATGAAAGAGATTGCTTTCGTAGAAAAATTGCGGGTTCGGAGCACCCTCCCAAGAACGACGGTGTTCCCACAGCGGAGTAAGGACACCAAGGCTTACATGGTAGGAGCATCTGACCCCTGTAGGAGCATCTGACCCCTGCAGTAACCGCTTACCCGCTCCAATCTCTGCCGACGAAGTCGAACCTCTGCGAAAGAGTCGCAAGGTGGTCTGTCGAGCGGGGGCAGCATGACGTCAACTTGCATGCCCAGAGCCGACATCGAAAGACCATCCCTGACCGACTTCAAAACACGCTATTTGGTTCGAATCCGGCTACGAGAGCTGCGAGCGTGGGACCAGGAGCCGCGGGCGCGGGGAACCCTCAAAGAGCCTTAAAGAGTCCTATGGAACGAACCGCGAGCACGGGCGGCACACCGCGAGCGCAGTAGGTGCAAGGGGAAACCACCAAGACATGCCGAGCGTCCTACGGAGCGCCATTAAGTGGGTTATGTTGCGGTGCGCACACCCACGAGGGCCACGAACCATCCGAGTTGGCAACGCGATGCCTCGATTGGCCATGGGGAGCGCATCCCGATAATGGCAAGGCTCGGAAGGGCCCGTGTGTTATGGCTGCGGAATTAGGACGGGGGCATATGTGCTAGTGCTTTGCACTTAAAAATGGCTGTGAAAAAAAAAGGTCTCCCATGATGAGAGTGCAAGATTCGATATGTTGGCATGGGCCCGCTTTTTCAAAAAGGATTTTTAAGTTTTTTACAAACGGTTTCATTCGGGGGACGCCCCGAGAATCGTTTTCACATGTTTTTCTTGATTTAAAACGTTTTCCCGACATGGAGAATCGAACACTTGACTCATGGGTGGATTGGTGCCGTGTGTGACGCCATCACACGTGTGGCGCAGGTCACGCGTTGTACGTGCGCGTTTGGCCAATGAATATACGAATATACGAATGTACGAATGTACGAATATACGAATAAGAGCACCTAATCTGCATGGCCACTCACCGCTTAAGCTCCGGCCCCTATACACGGGATAGTACAAGGTACACGAGTATAGGGTTCCGGAGGGGGCAATTGTAGGCGGACATGATTCCATATCAATTAGTTAGCATTTATTTCTCTATCTTATTTATTTTGCTATCCATATTTATTATGCTCTATCCTTTAATAGGGTAGTTACTCTAGTTAGGATATTATTTATGGAGGAGAATCTTATGTTCGCCTGAGATAGGATATTTGGTTGACTTAGGGAGCAAGGCATCGCCCTAACCCTAGTGGGCCGATCCCCTAGAGGCGCGCGCCCCCCTTGTCCCTCTCCTCTATAAATACACATGTATACCATGTGGAAGGTATGTTCTAAGCCATCGCTCTGCCTGACGCCTTTAATCGACATTGTACCTATCTGACTTAAGCATCGGAGGTGGATTAGGGGTCGCTCGCCCCTAGGTCCATTGTTTTGCAGGTCATTAAAGGTGAAGAGGCTGGGAGAAGAAGCTTGGAGAAGAAGGTCATTGAAGAAGGAGTTGAAACTTGTACACGGCATATTTTGTGTACTAACACTTGTCATACACTGTCATTGTATACGAAAATGCAGTCATGTTACACGAGACTACACAACCATGTTTCGAAACTTACCCTTTGAATTTAAAATAAAATAGAAACAAAACAACATAAACTTTTATCAGCCGTACCACCGCGCCCACACATGTGACGAATGCTTGCGATTCATTCTCATTTCTCTCTAAAAAATCATTCACACGTGAATTGTATCCTTATTTTTTGTCTTATTTAAAAGTCTAATATACTTTTTGTTTTCGCGGGACAAGCGTTCTTATTTTATAAATAAGCAAAGTTTTTCATGTGGTTTTTAGATTTAGTTCATGTGGAACTGTAAAGATGTTTCATGAATTTAACAAGTCTATATCTATTTTCTTATTTTATTATATTTAAACTTAATTATAATCGATTCAATTCTTTTATCATACAAACTTTCACAAACTCGGAACAAGACCCATGATTTTTCCTAGCTAGGACAATTTCAATAGCTATGGCTTGTACGATTTGGACGCGTATCTGACTTGGTCTCTGGAATGGGGCTATGGGAGAGAGAATTGGCAAAATAAATGTTTAGACCCCTCAACTTGTAATTTTTATGCAAATAGACCTTTTAACTTTGAACATTACCTATCAAACCCCCAAAGTTAACATTTTTTTCCTATTGAGCCCCTTTTGCTGACCTGACGGGGCACGTGCAAGTCACTCCTCCAGCTGGCTGTGAAAGTTCCCCAAAATTACTTAGATGGCAAAAAAAATATGCCATGTGGAGTCTCAAACCCTATCTTCTTCTTCATCTTCTTCCTATCCACAGTCCCCCCATTTTCAGATTTGGGATGTCACGTGACTGCTGAGTGGAATGAAAATGGCCCCGGTCAGCGCGTGTTATTCACACTACGAAAAAAGAGGGTTCATTTGCAAAAAAAAGGACTCAATAGGCAAAAAAAGTAAATTTTAGGGGTTCAATGAGAAATATTCAAAGTTAGGGGGGTCCATTTGCAAAAAAAGTGACAAGTTGGAGGGTCTACAGATATATTCTGCCGCCGGAGAGAATTGGTGATAATATGATCAATACCTTATACCTTACCTCCATATCACCAACCGGCAAAATCCATAATATGACTATATAATAGGATTCGACCAAAAAAAAAGACTGTAATATGATCAATACCTTAGCTCCGATATTGGACTTGTTGTATTTCATTTATTTTCGTGACCAATATTTCTTCACTCTTTTGTTTTGGTAGAAAAATATTTCTTCACTCTATACGTACCACGAACTGGCAAAATCCATAATATGTAAAGACTATAAATAAATGAGGAAAAATAGAAGGGGCCATAATGCCAAATTGGTAGTAAAAAATAATTTTTTTGGATGCTTGGGTATTTAAAAAATATATTTTGGACAAATGGATATTAAAAACCAAAAGTTTGGACATTTGAGTATTTAAAAGGCAAAAATTTGTTATTTTAGTACAATTCTATGAAAATAAACAAATTTACATGCAAAAAACACTTGTGTATTAATTAAACAAATGTTATTTTAGGTTAAACCAAGTTTGTTTTATTTATAATACATTTAAAGTATATTCAAACTTTATGCACAAATTAAAAATCAAAATCACAAACATTTAAACATTTCATAAATATTTAGAAATAAATTTTCCAGTAAGGATGATATTAATATAATAAAGAAGTTGTACACTTGCAAGTGTAAAACATTTAAACATTTCATAAAATATTATACGGTCAGTCTAAATCATCACAACGGATGATACTAAAAAACACGAAACAGTGAGGGTTGTTGACTCAAGAACGATCTAAGCCGAGTTATAGATAACAAAGAGAAAATACTAAAGGAGGAAGAAAACATAGAAATTGCACTAGTCAGACAATAAGGATTGACATATCTTCTGGCTAAAAAATCAATAGCTTTGTTGCATTCCCAAAAACACTTTATAAAAACCACACAAGGAATATCAGAAACAAGGTGTATAATGTCATTTATAACAAAAAAAGATTTCCCAAGGCACTTTCTATAGACGATTAAATTATCACTTTCAATAATAAGATTAAAAAGGCGGTGAAATTGATAGCTTTGAGAGCCTCAAGTAAAGAGGAAAATTCAGCTTAAACAACTGACAGGAGGGTTAATTAAGTTGGATCGACCACATCGTAAGATATGACAAATTTTGTTACGTAATAGGTAACCAGCGTAAGTGGCGCCATTCTGTTGCTTTGAAGCATCAAAGTTAAGTTTAACCCAATTAGTCGGTGGTTTTTTCCAAATTCCACAATTCTTTTTGTTGTGTCGATTTTGAAATTGGTTTTTGTTGGAGGCATTAGCGTTATCCTAATCTAAAGATTGAGAGAAAGCTAATTTTGAAGGTAACTTGGAGGGGTCAATTCTAAAAGGGTTAAAGATTTTTATATTTCTATGAGCCCAAATGTACCACCAAAAGAAACATATAGGATCATTATTCTGATTATGTTTTAAGGTGGATGGTAGGTTGTTAGTGAACTTAATTGTAGTAATTAGAGTAAATGAATAATATAACAGTTTCTTCTAGTCGAGATATCATTAAACAAGTAAATGGACAATCAAAAAACAAATGGTATAAATTTTTGTCTTGAAGATCTTATAGCGAACAACAATTAGGAACACAATTAAAAAATTGATTTAAATTTATTTGTGGTTGGAAGGCAGTCCACACAAGATGTCCAAAGGAAGTTTTAAATCTTCGGAGGTAGTTTAAACAAGGAAATAGTTTCATTAGGAGTTTATGAAAACGAAGACAAGAATGACGACGCTGATTGAATAGAGAAATTTCCATCAGGAGCAAGCAACCAAATTAGACGATCAATTGTAGCCGTATAAGGAATCCTTAATTGAGAAATTATGTACAATAGTCGGCGGTTATATTTGTTTTAGTGAATCAAGATCCCAAGAGTGGTTAGAGTGAATAAAAGCCGAAACACGCAAATTAATATGGGAATTATCACAAAATGATAGTAATTCAATATTTGGGAACCATGGGTCAGACCAGAATTTGATAGTGTTTCCATTTCCAATTAGTCATTGAAGAACTTTAGAACAACGATCTCTAATGTTCATCAAGTGTCCAAATTGTCAGGAGCAGTTGTTTTTACGGTAGTGAAAGATAAACTGAGAATGGAAATATTTGTCAGAAACAATTTTGACCCAAACATTGTCAGGTTGAGTTACGAATTTCCATAAAAGCTTAATTTGAAACGATAAGTTGATATTTTAGGTAGAAAGAACGCCAAGACGTCACAAGATTTTAGTTTGCATATATTTTCCCAGCTAAGAAGAGTATAATGATTAGTATTAAATTTGTTAAAAAACCGATTTGACAACCTTATTAATTTGATTTAAAACTCCTTGAGGGAGTAAAAAACTTTGATTTAGATAGTGGACTTTGTATATGTATAGTTGAAAGAGCTATAGTGATTAATTTGATATTTATCATTATTATTTTGGATACTATATAAAACGGTAGAACTACATGTTGCAAATGCCCGAGGCACAACTTCCACGTCCTAAAATCTAAAGTAGAGGATAGTTTTGAGCTTGAAATTAAGGCAGGAGCAGGACGTTAAGGATTCAATGGCGAAACCAGGTATAAGGATCGGGACTCATGCCCATCCACTAATACTAGTACAAGTATACCCAGGTATGGAGTAACTAAACTATCATATATATATTGTTGGATCATGGAGGAATTAGGCTCAAGATGAGGAGTTCCGGCCCAAAGAAGGTGCAGAAGAAAGGAGCCCATCAAGGAAGCCCATGACAATCACTAGAAGAAGCCCAGCTCAAGGAAAAGGAAGGGGGCGCCAGTTGAGGGACGTGGGCAAGTTGGTAGAAGTCCATGGGAGCATGGTCCGACATTGGGGGATAGGGAAGATGGGAGATGAAAGATCGGGGATAGACGGTTATAGGAGAGAGGGGAAGAAGAAAGGATCTCCTTTGGGTATCCATGGCCTCCAAGGCTCTTCTTTCCCCCGGAAAGACCGAACAACCGGTAGCCGCCCAGT
Source organism: Polygonum maritimum (assembly GCA_963924305.1). Classification (NCBI taxonomy): domain Eukaryota; kingdom Viridiplantae; phylum Streptophyta; class Magnoliopsida; order Caryophyllales; family Polygonaceae; genus Polygonum; species Polygonum maritimum. The sequence continues at coordinate 3,468,589 of OZ002732.1, forward strand.
CTCGCCGCCCAGCCTCGCCGCTCACCCGCGGCTCACCCCGACGTCCTCGCTCGCTCTCCTGACCGCCAGACCCGCGACCTAGCCTCCTGCCGGCCCCACCTCCTGAGTGCAGCCTCATCGTCTCCAGATCTGCAGTCCGCTCCCCCTCTTGCCCTCGCTTCTCTCTCGGTCTCAGCCGCTCCCGCTCGCTCGGCCTCACTGGACCCTCGCTCACTCAACGGCACTCATGCCGGCTGCTTGCTTCGCCTCAGCTTGCTCGCCCTCTCTATGCTTCCGGCGAAGAGCCACCGGCCTCGCCGCTCTCCCTCTCACTGCTCGCTCGCACTCGACTCGCCTCTCCGGCCTCCTCGCTCGCTCCATAATGGATTCAAGTTCTTTTTCGATTCGGCCCGATCTTGGCTTAGAGTTCGTAGTCTCCATAAATGAATTTTGGCTAAAACATATATCTAGTTCGATCTCTTCGTGCCGAAAAGTTTTCAATTTGTCAAGTTTTTTTTTTTTGGTAGAAATTTGTCAAGTGTATACATATATCTAGCTCCCTCTATATTATGTTCTAATTAAGACGGTCAAAATATCCGGTTCGATCTCATATATGGTTGGTTGAATGGTTGGTTGAATTAAACTACTCAAAACGCTTCAACTACGTTATTTTAGAGGCTTAACCGATTGTCCGAATGTCAGTATCTTATTGCCTGAAAAGAGATGTCCGAATGCCTGAAAAGGGAGGTGGAGGGGGTGACGATGATGGTGGTGGTGGATGTGGTGGCGATGACGGTGGTGGATCTAGTGGCAACGACGGTGTTGGTGGTGGTGTCGGTATAATAGTGGTGGTGACACAATGGTGGTAGTGGAGGTGTTGGTGGTGGTAGCGGAGTTAGTGGTGGAGGTAGTGGTAGCGGAGATGATAATGGCGGTGGTGGTGGTGGTGGTGGTGGTGGTGGCGGCGATGAATGACCATCAATGTAATATCGATGATGGTATCGGGGAAAGTGAATATGACTTCTTTTTAAACCAGGATATTGTGGTTTCAGGTTTTAAGGGTTGAGTTTTGAAAATGTAAAAGGATCTTTATTTTCGCTACAGTTTTACCGAACAATTTTTGTTTTATATTTATGAGTTGACAACCAAAAACTGGGATATCGTATGGTTTCAAAACAAACCCTAGTATTTTAAAATAAATGCATGATGCATATTAATTATAAAGTAGCTTCGGGTTGATAAATATGCGTATTGATTTTGTTGTTGGAGCTTGGTTTAGCTAACTAGTTTTACAACCTTTTTGGGCAAAAGGCGCTAATATTATTGCTCTAGCTAATTTACGTGTGAATAAAACTGTGATGCAGGAGATCTAGAATCCGAATTCCGCTGTGCCAGATGCGGTGTGGAGGACATACAACAGCGTTACAGTTGTAGCACCTGTATGAAATACAACATCCACGTAGAGTGTGCTGACATAATTAAGAAGGTGGAAGACAAAGCAAGGCGGGACGACATCTTATGCAAAGTCGGGATCACCGTCGGCACCTCCGCTGTAGGGGGTTTGGTGTTCGCCGGAGTTAAAACGGGAGCCCTCGCGGGGATACAACATGTCAAGGACCAACATGTCAAGGACCAACGCAACGGCGGCTGCAGTCGGAGGCGCAAGGGAGTTGCAGGAGATCCCGACAGGGGCCGTGGATCCATCGGAGGCCGTCGGAGGCGCAGGGGAGGCCGTTGCAGCTGCAAGTGGTGCGGTTGGGGACGGGGCCGGAGCCGTTTGGGAAAAAAGGGGCTCATTTGCAAAAAAGAGGCTCAATAGGCAAAAAAAAGTAAAGTTTAGGGGTTCAATCAAAAATATTCAAAGTTGGGGGATCCATTTGCAAAAAAGTGACAAGTTGGAGGGTCTACAGATGTATTCTGCCATTTTTTGAGGCTTAACTAATTGAATAGATGTTTGAAGGTAGAAATACGTTGCAGGATCTGAGAGCTCAGGATGAGAACATTCCAAAACTAGATGGAATACGCCTAATACATCGACATACTTTTCAGGAGGATGATGAGTTTATTCGATATAGAACCTATCCTTCATAATATGAAGTGTTCATCTATAAAAAGGATGTAATATAACCCAGCCCATGTAAATAAGGATTTGAGCGATCATATAGGCCCAATAAAAGCTTAACGATGGAAGATTAAAGCCCATATATGCACAGAAGATGAAAAAACGTTTTTTTTGAGCTCAAAGATGAGAACCTCGGTAATGAGGAGATTTACCAAAATATGGATGAATGTTGTTATTATGCTTAACCTTATAAAATGTCAACCACTATACAGTTCAAATAACATTAAGTTTTTCTTTTTATCAGTTTTAATAGCTTGAATTATAATTCATGTATGTTTGATCTATATACGAATTGAATATAAACAGTAAAAATTCAAAAATATGTATATATAAAGAGGTTGTACACTTGCAATTATAGATTGTAATTTTATCGGTAAAAAGTATTATGTTTATAAATGTAGTTTCACAATATTTATTTACATTTACACCAAATATAATTCAAGATTATTTTTTTTCAAATAACAAGAGTTTACATTCTGTGAAATTATTTTTAAAAATTACACTTTTACATGCCCAAAGGGCCATAGGGCCATATCAAAGAAGAACATGCCGCCAACGCAACGGCAGAAGCACTACGGGCGGCAGAGGCACACCGGGAGGCCATTCTATTGGCGGACTTTTTACGTGCACAGGATGCTCTATCGGAGGGCGCTGCACGTGGAGGGGAGGCTGCTCTATCAGAGGGCGTTGCAAGTGCAAGTGGTGCGGTTGGGGGCGGGGTCGGGGCCGTTTCGGAGTGGGGCAGTCATGCCATGGAATGGCTCAGCAACCTGATATAGGTTTAATATATCACTGCGGCCTTTGCCCTTCTACTTCGTACTATGTATCTTTGGTTTCACCGTTCGCATTTCCATTTCATCTTTGGTCTACGTTGTGAATCTTGTGATCGAATAAATTTCCTTTTTTTTTTTTGGATTTTGTGGGGATGTTTACGAGATCGAACCGATAATATTTGGATACTATTTTTAGAGGCTTAGCTAATTGAATAGATGTTTGAAGGTAGAAATACGTCGCAGGATCTGAGAGCTCGGGACGAGAACATTCCAAAACTAGATGGAATAAGCCTAATACATCGATATACTTCTCAAGACGATGAGTTTATTCGATATAGAACCTATCATTCATAATATGAAGTGTTCATCTATAAAAAGGATGTGTAATATAACCCAGCCCATATAAATAAGGCTTTGAGCGATCATATAGGTCCAATAAAAGCTTAATGATGCAAGATTAAAGCCCATATAGTATAGAAGATGAAAAAACCTTTTTTTTTGAGCTCAAAGACGAGAACATCGGTAATAAGGAGATTTGCCAAAATATGGATGAATTTTGTTATTAAGCTTACCCTTATAAAATGGCAACCACTATGCAACTCAAATAAAATTCCATGGGACACCATTCACGTAGCTTGTGCTGTCAAAGTTAAGAACGCAGAAGACAGTGCAACGCAGGCTAGGCCGCCTTATGGATATAATTTCAAAGTCCAGGTCGGTACCGCCGCTGTAGCGCGCGGGTATCGTGTCCGGCGGAACGAAGGAGCTAACGAGCGCAGGGCTACAAGGGGTGATGGACCACCATTCCAAGGAACATATATGGCGCGGACTCAACGGCAGCTGCAGGGGGCGTCGCTCCATCGGAGGCCGTTGCAGGCGCCAGCAACTATTATGCAACAGAATCTTAACAACTTTAATTTATATAAAATCTAATCTACATAAAATTAATGTAACACATACACAAAATTACTCTACATAAACTAATATAATACTTAAATGAACTAGACTAAATCTACATAAATCTTATCTACATACATTTAATGTAACAATTTAACATGCATAAATTATTCTACATAAAATTTAGTGTAACAAGATCCTAACAAATATTATGCAACAAAATCTTAACAATTTTAATTTACATAAAATCTAAGAGGGAAGGGGGTGGGGAGGGCGATTTCTACGTTTGTGAGAAGTAATTAGCCCATTCAAAAATTAAATGTACAAAGTAGACGGTTTATAAACCCTATTTTTTCACTTTTCCCCTTTTTCACGGGTCATTTTTTTTGCCCCTCTCTCTTCTCGTTCGTCTCGTCCTCTCTCCCTCACGAAGCCGCCTCCAATGAAGATCTCTCTATCGGCATCTCTCCCTCTGTTGAAGATCTCTCGCTCATTGAAGATCTCATCTCGTCCTCTCTGTCTGATCTCTCTCTCTCTCTCTCCCGAAGGATCCATACGTTCTTTAGATCTAGGGCTTCTCTCCAGATCTAGGGCTTTCATGGCGAAACACGAAGAGCTTCCATGGTACGATACTAAGATTCCCTCGCCTCTTAGTTTAGCTATTCAGATTGTCAATTTTGGATCTCATTGCCCGATTTCGTGATTTGGTGCTGTAATTGGAGTCTGATTGTTCAAATTTCCGCCAATCTAGGGTTCCTGAGCTTTGAATTTCGATTTCCGCTGACTGCTTGATTGATTTGAACGCACTTTTGCTTGATTGAATTTCGATTTCCGCTGACTGTGATTTGGTGCTGTAATTGCACAAAAACGCACTAATCACTCTTCTTTCTCCCTAATTGAACCAAATAATGCCGAAGACAAGGAACGATGTCTGAACTTAGTTGTAACATTGTTCAATGGCTCATGTCTGATGCCTCTGTGGTGTTAAGGATACTGGCTCATTCTCTTATGTTTCATCAGTACACAAGGGAATGTTACATTTTTAAATAGCGGATCACTGGATGTCGTTTACTTAGTAAACGAAATGCAAAAGTCAGCTCATAACAGTGATTTGGGGCATATAAACATCTTGTTCTAGTTTGAGGAGATAGTATCTATCATTAGCTCAAGTGCGTCTCTTTATGCAGTTGTCTGCTTCTATCTAATTAATGTCATCTTGTTCATGTCTCCACAGGCTCTTTCCAATGGAAAGCCTATAGTTGTAGAATTTTATGCAGATTGGTGCGAAGTGTGTAGAGAATTAGCACCTGATATATACGGGGTGGAGCAAAAGTACAGGTCTTGTTCCTTTGCTCAACGCTTTTGCTCTATACTTTTGTTGCTCCATAACTTGAATTTATTTGGTGTTTCTTATGTTCTGTTTCACATAGAGACTGTCAGACTGATATATCTTCATGCTGCCATCTTATATTGTCTCTAATCAAATCAATATAGTCATGATGATCGATGCATTTCTTGTTATAATTAGTCATGATGATCTTATTAAGAAACTGAATGATCTTCATGCATTTCTTGTTTTTCCTTGCTCAATGGAACGGGAATTAAGAAACTGAATTGAATTGCTAATTAGATCGCTATTAGATTTGTGATTGATGCTTGAAAGTAGGATACAATTATTCATCCTGATTGTGCTTTGATCTTTATTGCAATTTACATGACTTGCTTTTGCAGGATTTAATGGATGCAAGGTATTTTGTGTATGGGTTTTGTCGGTGACAAGGTATTTTGTTTATGGTTTTTGTCGGTGACAAGGTTTTGGTGGTGACAGGCTTTTTGTTTATGGGTTTTGGTGGTGACAGGTTTTTTGTTTATTGGCGTGGTTAATTTGTTCATATATTAATTTTAATTATAGCCTATTAGCTCAAATGGTAGAGCAACGTGTTTAATGCACGGTAATGTGGGTTCAACTCCCGCATAGGCTCAATAATGATTTTTGATAATGAGTTTTTTGTACACGGTGATAAGTTTTTTTGTACGTGGTGACAAGTTTTTGTGCTTGCTTGTATATGGTGATAAATTAGGGTACATGGTGACAAGTCTTATGACAAGATTTGACGTCAATTTAACCGATGACAAGACTAATGACAAATTCGGTGATATTAAAATTAGTGATAATACATGAAGAATGACAAGATTTAACCACAATTTAAGTGATGACAAGAGGACAAAAAAATAAGCGATGACAGTGTTTATAATAGACAAAAATTTGGGATGAACGGTGACAGGATGACAAGATGAACGGTAATAGGTGACAGGATGAACTGTGACATAATGAACGGTGATAGGTGACAGGATGAACTGTGATAGGTGACAGGATGACAGGTGACAGGTGACAGGATGACAGGAGACAGGTGACAGGATAGTCGGTGGGACGTAGTGGCACGCGCGTAATTTTTGATATGGGGTGGGACGCGGTGGCAGTCCGTAATTTTTTTTTTACAGGGGTAAATTTGGAAAATCGCCTAGTTACCACATTTTTTTTTTTGTCATGGGCCTTCCGCCCCATTAATTTTTCCCCATAGGCTAGTTAGCCTTTTCCCTCAAAATCTAATCTACATAAAATTAATGTAACACATACACACAATTACTCTACATAAATTAATGTAATACTTAAATAAACTAGACTAAATCTACATAAATCTTATCTACATACATTTAATGTAAAAATTTAACATAAATAAATTAATCTACATAAATTTAGTGTAACAAGATCCTAACAAATATTATGCAACAGAATCTTAACAGCTTTAATTTACATAAAATCTAATCTACATAAAATGTAAAAAATCCTAACAAAATTAATGTAACATGCCCAAGTTGCGAATTGTGAATTGTAGATCGAGACAAGTTTAAGAGTTGTGACCTAGGAGGTGGAGGGGTGGCCGACGTAGGACAGCGGCTGGTGGTGCGGCCGGCGGGAGGAAGGTGGGCGACAGGAGGATGGTGACCGGCGTAGATGCGTAGATCTGGGATAAGCTATGACGGCGGTCGGGATGCGACGGTAGGGTTGCGGCCGGCAGGAGGGCGGCGGTAGGGCGGCGGCCGGCAGATGGAAGATGGCCGGCGGGAGGAAGATTGTAGGATGGAGAACTACGTAAAACTGTAAAAGAGAGGTTTCCAAATCTACGTAAATTGGTTTTAGAGGGTAATTTTGTCCAATTTTATGTAATGGGTTATTATTGTCCAAATTATTGTCTAGGGGTATATTATTGGAATTGATTAATGAAAATAGGCTATCGGTGTCTTTACCCGTTCAAATAACATTAAGTTTTTTTTATCAGTTTTAATAGCTTGAATTATAATTCATGTATGTTTGATCTATATACGAATTGAATATAAACAGTAAAAATTCTAAAATATATATGTATAAAGAGGTTGTACACTTGCAATTATAGACCGTAATTTTATCGGTAAAAAGTATTATGTTTATAAATGTAGTTTCACATTATTTATTTACATTTACACCAAATATAATTCAAGATTTTTTTTTCAAATAACAAAAGTTTACATTCTGTGAAATTATTTTTAAGAATTACACTTTTACATGCCCATAGGGCCATATGGATTGTACTTGTATTATACATTTATAATTAAAATTCGGGATTTATTGTGTATATATAGGTGTTTGGAAAGGTACCTACCCTGGATTTATATGAACTTTGTCCCGGTACTGCCAACGAAATAAGATCCTCTACTCCAACCTTTCGTGTACCATTTAACTATCTAGACTATAAATTAGCGATTAGGTTTTTTTAAAAAGTTATATGAATATTTAAATAGATTATTAATCTTATATAATTTTTAAAAAGAATTGGCACAAATCTCTACTTGATATAATTTTAAAGCTAAAAAGATGATTATTTTACAACTTAACTGTAAACTATATTCTTGTTATAATTTTTTATGATAAAAATCTATAAATGCCTAAAACATATCAATTAGAATATTAATATTTTTTTTAAAAAAAACCTTAACATTAATTTTATGACTTAAATAGTTAGATGGTGCATGGAAGGTTGCATCATATATAGGGTGTAGAAGAGGTCGATGACTCGGCCAACGGGAGAAGTCGTCGAGCAACTTGAGAAAATTATTTTTTTAAAAAAAAACTTAACATTAACTTTATGATTTAAATAGTTAGTTGGTGCCTGGAAGGTTGCATCATAGGGTGTATAACAGGTTGACTCACGGAACGGGAAAAGTCCTCGACCAACTTGAGGATATTAACATAAGGTTTTTATAACAGCTTGTGCCCTCAAAAGGTTTGAAATAGTAAAAGTGTCTTATTTTTTTAAATTTTTCTATGAATACCCAAAAAAGGGAAATTTCTCTTGGTATTCCCGAGGTTTCGACTTTTCCTTTTAGAGTCCACAAACTTTTTTTCCTTTTGATGTCTCCAAGGTTTACAAATAATTCTCACCGTAACCAAAAGTTAATATTTACCACTTTTCCATCCAAAAAATTCTGATTTCTGTTATAAAAAAAAGCTAAACTAAAATATATCTAATTTATTTAACCCATTTAATCTACTCAGTAAAAGCCGAAACACGCAAATCAATATTTGAATTATCAAAGAATGATAGTAATTCAATATTTAGCCACTAAAGACCTTTAGAGCACTGATCTCTAATGTTCATCAAGCGTCCAAATTGTCAGAAGCAGTTGTTTTTATGGTAGTGAAAGATAGATTGAGAATGAAAATGTTTTTTAGAAAAAAAATTTGATTCAAATATTGTCGGGTTGAGTTACCAATTTCCATTGAGGATTAATTTGTAACGATAAGTTGATATTTTATGTAGAACGAACGCCAAGACCCCCACAAGATTTTGGTTTGCATATATTTTCCCAGATAAGAAGAGATCGATGATGATTAGCATTAATTAAATTTGTTAAAAAAGCGATTTGACAACCTTATAAATTTGATTTAAAACTCCTTGAGGGAGTAAAAAACTTTGATTTAGATAGTGGACTTTGTACACGTATAGTTGAAAGAGCTATAGTGATTAATTTGATATTATTATTATTATAATTATTCTCATTTTGGATACTATATAAAACGGTAGAACTACATGTTGCAAATACCCCAGGCACAACTTCCACGTCCTAAAATCTAAAGCAGAGGACAGTTTTGAGCTTGAAATTAAGGCAGGAGCAGGACGCTAAGGATTCAATGGCGGAATCAGGTATAAGGATCGGGACTCATGCCCATCCACTAATACTAGTAAACCCAGGTATGGACTAACTAAACTATCATATATATCTAGCTCGATCTCTTCGTGTCGAAAGTTTTCAATTTCTTAAATAAGCGTATACATATATCTGGCTCTCCTCGTACGTATCTACTCCATCCGTCCATAAAAGATCGTCCAAAAGGACGGTTTTTGCGATTATTAAGAAAATGTATAAAGTATATGAACAATTGGCGAGAAAAAGTGAAAAAGTGAAAAAATTGATAGGAATATTGGATATGAGGGTAATATATAAGATTAGATAGAGATAGTTGTGTATTTTTGTAAAGAAAAAGTGATAGAGTTGGTGAGAAAGTTGGATAATGGAGTAATATAAAAAATTGAATGGAAGTAATATTGGAAGAAGAATATGATATAAATGGAAAGATTATAAAGATGGACAAACAAAAGAAGACGCCCAAAAAGAAATACTGGACAAACATTTATGGATGGAGTAAGCATATATCGTATATGCATACTCGTTAATTGCCTTGTACGTCAAGGGATTAACACCCTAATACAATTGCTCTCTAGTTAACGCGTGAACAAAACATGTGATGCAGGATTCGAAGGAGCCTACTTCGTGTGTGCCAAATGCAGAGTGCAGGACAACCAGCAGCGTTACTGTTGCAACACATGCATGCTATACTTCATTCACGTACATTGTGCCGTCGAAATCAAGAAGGTGGAAGACAAAGCAAGGCAGGACGACATCTTATGCAACGTCGGGATCCAGGTCGGAATCGCCGCTCTAGGGGGTTTGGTATCCGCCGGAGTTAGAGAGGGGACGCTCGCGGGGATACACCATGTCAAGGAGCATGGCGCCAACGCGACGGCGGTTGCAGGGGCCGCCGCTCCATCGGAGGCCGTTGCAGGCGGAGGGGAGGCCGCTGTGTCGGAGGGTGCAAGTGGTGCGGTTGGGGCAGCGGACGGGGCCGGGGCCGCTTCGGAGTTTTTCAGTAAAGCCGCGGATTTCTTCAGCAACCTGCCGTTTTAGGTTTTATGACTAAGGCCGTTGCCTTTCTGCTTCGTACTACATATGTTTCGTGCTACTAATTTTACCGTTTGCATTTTCATTTCATCTTTGGTGTACGTTGTGAATCTTGTGATGGAATAAATTTCCTTGTTTTTTTGTGGGAGTGTTTATGAGATCGAGCCGGTTATATATGGATATTATCTTTAGAGGCTTAACTGATTAACTGATTGAATAGATGTTTGAAGAGCAGAAATACGTCGTAGGATCTGAGAAAACTAGATGGAATACGCCTAATACGTCGATGTACTTTTTAGGACGATGAGTTTATTCGATATAGAACCTATCATTCATAATATAAAGTGTTCATCTATAAAAAGGATGTAATATAACCCAGCCCATATAAATTAGGCTTTGAGCGGTCATATAGGCCCAATAAAAGCTTAATGATGGGAGATTAAAGCCCGTATTTGTATAGAAGGTGAGAAACTTGTCTTTGAGCTAAAAGATGAGAACCTTGGTAATGAGGAGATTTGCCAAAATATGGATGAATGTTGTTATTATGAATTTATGCTTAACCTTATAAAATGGCAACCACGATGCAGTTCAAATAAATTAAAATTTTCATATGAATTTTCTCTAATAGGTTTCGAGTTGGATGAGTTAGGCATACTACTCCAACACTATTACACTCGTTTTTTTAATTTTTTTTTGGTCGAAACACTCGTTTTTTTAATAAGCTACGCCCATGGTAGCAAATCTTATTTTTTCACGAAAGAATGAAACATCTCAACATGGACTGTCACTATGTCCGAGATCAAGTTCAATTACGACTTCATCACAACTATATATGTGAAAATACATACCTGTAATTAACTGGTCATCTCACCAAAGATATATGTGAACAACAACATCATTTTCCAGTATCCAAGTTGGGTCTTATAAACGCTATCTCACTCATGACTCCAAAATAAGCCTCCGTTCGAGAGTAGCGGCACCACCAGCGGAGAGAGGTAGTGGAGACGGAAATCTACTATCGAGATGCTAAATTTTGTACCATCATACCCCCCATGGGACAGCGTTTCGGGAGCGGGAGCAGGGAGGTGCCGAATGGAGCCTAAGTCAACCCAAATACGAACCGGGCCCGAATTTAGAAGTCAGAATTTGAAGAGGGATAAATTGGGAAGAAAGTTGTAGTTAGAAAGCAACTTTAACAAATTTGTAAGAAAACAGGACTACTCGTATAAAAACCCAAAAAAGAAGGGTTAGTTACGGTAAAAATTCTCTCAGGTTAAACCAGAAGAATAAAAAACCTTTTAACTGTGTGCTGAACTCTTGGGAAAGTTTCGGGACTGCTGAGGCCCTTTCGGCGGATACGGACAAGTTCCAGGAGTGTGTGGATAATGCAGGGTTGTTGGATATGGGCTATAGCGGTGCGGATTTCACGTGGTTCACGGGGCGTGCGGCCCCGACTCGGAAAGCCCGGAGGCTGGATCGTGTCCTTATGGACACTAAATCCTCCATGGACTGGCCGGAAGCTAGTGTTCGTCATCTCCCAGTGTACAACTCTGATCACGCCCCGCTGTTGCTGAGGCTTATTCATGACAGGCCAATTCAGCGCAATCGTCGCCCTTTCCGGTTCGAAGCGGCGTGGACGACCCATGAGGCTTTCGATGATTATGTTCTGTCTAATTGGGCTAGAGACTCGGACGCTCCGTCGGCGCTGGATAATCTTAAAAAGGCGCTCATTGAGTGGAATAGGGATGTGTTTGGTAACATTCATGTCCGGAAGCAGAGAGTTCTTGACCGTCTCGAGGGGATTCAGAAGGCCTATTCCAGGGGGGCGCCGGATGCTCTTATCGCCCTTGAGTCCAAGCTTCAGGCTGAGCTCGGCCAAATTCTTGAACAGGAAGAGTTACTTTTGTTGCAGAAGTCTCGGGTTAGTTGGCTCTAGGGAGGGGATCGCAATACCTCTTTCTTCCATCTCTCCACGGTTGTGCGAAGAAGACATAATAGAATTGAGACTCTGAAAGCTGAGGATGGCAGGCTGGTGGAGAACCCCAAGGCCGTGGAGAAGTTGGCTACTGACTTCTTCAAAGAGCTCTATTGTCTTAGGGATGGAGGTGTGGATTTCGGATTGCTATCTGATATCTCGTTCCCTGAGATTCCTGCCGATCTTCTGGTTAAGTTGACTGAGCTGCCCAAGGATGAGGAGATTGCCGCCGCTATCAGACAAATGGGAAGCTTGAAAGCCCCGGGGGTTGACGGTTTCCAGCCCTTGTTCTTTCACAGATGTTGGAGTACGGTGAAAACGTCCGTCTACGAGTTTGTTCGGAAGTTCTTCATCACTGGGAAATTAAGGGCTGAGGTGAATGAGTCGTTGATTGTGTTACTTGCTAAGGTTGCGAAACCCGAGGAGATCCGTCAATTCAGGCCGATAAGCCTCTGTAACGTCATCTACAAGCTCATCACTAAGATTTTGGTGAACCGAATGAGGCCGGTTCTCACTACGATTATTAGCCCGATGCAGGGGAGCTTTCTGCCTGGGCGCCAGATTACCGACAATGTCGTCGTCATGCAGGAGGTGGTTCACTCTATGTGCAGAAAGCAGGGGAAGAAGGGTTGGATGATCCTAAAGATCGACATCGAGAAAGCGTATGATCGGATCCGTTGGGACTTCATCATTAACGCTCTTGAGGTGGCTGGGTTCCCGCTGAAATGGAATGAATGGGTTCAGGAGTGTATCAGTTCTTCGTCGATGAGGATCCTTTGGAATGGCGAGATGACGGAGGTCTTCAAGCCGGAGCGTGGGGTCCGTCAAGGGGATCCAATCTCCCCGTATCTTTTTATTCTAGGTATGGAACGGCTAAGTCACTTACGAGATCGGGCCGGAGCTGTCTCACATCTTTTTTGTGCGGATGACGTGGTGCTTATGGCGGAAGCTTCGGTCAGCCAGCTTAGAATTATCACGGATATCCTGGACACCTTTTGCGGGTGCTCTGGCCTGAATGTTAGCATGGCTAAAACCAAGCTGTTCATCTCGAAAAATGTGGAGCAGAGTGTGGCTGATGTTATCCGCAGGGAGAGCAGGTTTGAGGTTACGACGGACCTGGGGAGTTACCTAGGCATGCCGGTCCTTCACAGCAAGGTGACGAAGGACACGTTCGCCTATCTCGTGGACAAGGTGAACAGCCGTCTGGCTGCCTGGAAAGGGCGGTATTTAAGTCTTGCGGGGCGTATTACTCTGGCTAAGTCGGTTTTGACCTCAATTCCGGTCTACGCCATGTCGTTGGTGGCCCTTCCGGTTGAAACGTGTGACAAGATTGACGGTATTGTGAGGAACTTTATCTGGAATGACAGCCCGGATAAAAGGCGTATGCATCTTGTGAATTGGGAGGATGTGTGTATGCCTAGGGAGATGGGGGGTCTTGGTGTTAGAACCATGAAAGCGCAGAACCTGGCCTTGATCGGGTAGTTGGCCTGGAGGTTTCTCACCGAGCCTGATGGGGTTTGGAAAAAGGTGCTGCAGGCTAAGTATGTGTGAGCGTCGGGGGTTCAAGTGGCTGGGCCTTCAAGCGTTTGGCAGGGTATTACGAAAGGGTTGACTCAGGTTGTTAACAAGGGGGTCAGATGGTGCGTGAGGGATGGGCTGTCGGCGCGTTTTTGGTCTGATAGCTGGCTCGGGGATTTCCTCCTTGTGGATGTTGCTTTGGGCCCAGTTGAGGAGCGTGAGTTGTGCCTCAAAGTCGGAGAGTTTTGGGCTGTTGGTATTGGATGGGAGTGGCACAAGTTTGAAGGGCGGTTGCCGGGTGGTGTTATTCTACAGATGGCGGCGGTGACTATCGGCGATGGAGGCTGGGGGAGAGACTCGCTGTGCTGGACGGCCTGCTCCGACTGGGATTACTCTCCTGCGTCGGCCTACCGTATCATCACTAGGTCGACGAGCGAGTTCAATGACGTTGGGTTCTTTCGTGCCGTGTGGAACCTTAAAGCTCAGGAGCGGATCCGGACTTTTATTTGGCTGACCAGCAGAGGTGGTATCTTGACCAATCAAGAGAGACGAAAAAGACATATTGCTGTGGCGGACACCTGTGTGGGCTGTGGGGTGGCCTCGGAATCTCTGATCCACTTGTTCCGGGATTGCCCCAAGATTCGAAGTTTTTGGAACGTGATGCCCATTCCCTCCACTTTGACTGATTTTTTTTATCTTCCTTTCGCAGGTTGGATTAGGTGCAATATCCTCTCGGCGGCGCAACGCTTTGGTGGACGTGGAGATGGAGGAATGAGAAGACGTTTGGGAACGATCCGCACATTGCTGATCCAAGGGGCTTTGTGCTGAATAAGGCCTTAGAGCTTTTGTCGGCTTGGAATGCTAGGGATAAGTGCAACCTCAGGCCTGCGCGTTCGGAGGCGCTGATTAGCTGGACTGCTCCTCGTGTCGGCTGGGCTAAAATCAACTCGGATGGGGCCCTGCGCAGTGACGGCCGTGCGTCGGCGGGAGGTCTGATCCGGGACGAGGACGGACAGTGGTGCTCGGGCTTCGTCCACAACCTGGGGAGCTGCTCGGTGCCGATGGCTGAATTATGGGGGGCTCTCGATGGTCTCGACTTGGCCTGGCGCAATGGGCATAGAAACGTTATCCTGGAGATTGATTCTAAGTTGGTGGTTGACATCATCGGAAAGAATCTTCGCTAATCTCACCCCCTTAGTAGCCTGGTCTCTAAGATCCAAGGCTTCTTGGCTCGGCATTGGAATGTCCGGGTCTACCACGTCTTTAGGGAAGCGAACTCCGTCGCCGACTCCCTCGCCGCCCTCGCCTTTTCCTTTCCTGTTGGTTTACACATTCTTGTTGACCCGCCTGTGGGTTCGTTAGCTTTGATTTCCGAGGACTTTCACGCCCTCGTAACATTTGCTCTTAAATTTCAATAAATCCCTAGGCGTTGCCTTTTTCCGAACAAAAAAAAAAAAGCAGAATAAAAAACACGCAACAAATATGACACCCTACTCTCTCTACTCTGTTTTCCTTCCCACTCTCTTTTTAACCTCCTTTCCTTCTTCCCCTGTTCTCCGCTCCTCTCGAACCCAATTCCCCACCCTCTGTATAAAATCCACAGAGCCAGCCCCAATTCCGCGACAGAAATCGACCCACACCCTCGGTCTCAACACACGGATGTTAACCCACATGGGAATTTTCCTTCCAAATTAGAAAAGCCCCAAATTCCTGTTCAGCTCTTTCATGTCTCTCTCGTTCCTCCGCTTCTCTGTTTCCATCTCCCCCCTCCTCTGCAATGGAGCTTGAACGATCTCTCTCACTCCAAACCCTTCTCCAAGCCTTAATTACTAGTTCCGATTCCCAATTTTGATTCTACGGTTTTCTCCCCAATTTTCCCCTGATGGGTGCAGAGCAGGTCAGTGGGGAGGTGCTCACATGGCTGAAAACCCTACCTGTAGCCCCGGAGTTCCACCCAACAATCCACGAGTTCCAGGATCCGATTTCGTACATCTTCAAGATCGAGAAAGAGGCGTCCAAGTACGGAATCTGCAAAATCGTGCCCCCTGTTCCTCCCCTGTCCAAGAAATCCGTCTTCTCCAACTTCAACCGCTCAATAGCCTCTTCGAGAGAGCCCGAAACCCCCAAATCGCCCCCCACATTCACCACCCGCCAAGAGCAGGTCGGATTTTGCCCTAGAAAGCAACGCCCCGTACAGGAGTCAGTGTGGCAGAGCGGCGAGCACTACACTCTCCAGGAATTCGAGGCCAAATCCAAGGGTTTTGAGCGGAGTTACTTGAGAAACCGGCCCAAGAAGGCCCTAAAAATCGAAACCCTCTTCTAGAAGGCGAATGGGGACAGACCCATCTCTGTGGAGTATGCAAATGACATGCCTGGCTCTGCATTCGGGCCTGTAAAGGAGGGCCGATGGCGGGATTCAGGGGAAACAGGGTTGGGGGCGACGAATGTTGGGGATACCGGTTGGAATATGAGGGCGGTTGCGAGGTCGAATTCGTCGTTGCTGAGGTTTATGAAGGAGGAGATAGCTGGGGTTACTTCACCAATGTTGTATGTGGCTATGCTGTTTAGCTGGTTTGCTTGGCATGTTGAGGATCATGACTTGCATAGCTTGAATTATTTGCATTTTGGGGCTGGGAAGACTTGGTATGGTGTGCCCCGTGATGCCGCCACCGCCTTTGAGGAGGTCATTAGGGTTCATGGGTTTGGTGAAGAGATTAATCCTCTAGGTGAGAATGATTTGCTTTGTTCATTGCTTTGTTCGGTTTCGATGCGTTGTAGTTCTCGTGTGTAGCCTTTTGAGTTGTTAAGCTTCCATAAGGGTCCTTCTCTGTTCTTTAATTGCAGTGACTAGTTATGTCTTAGTGTTTGATTTCTTCACACTATGATCATGTGAAGGAAGCATTAAGTGTTTGCTGGTTTACTTGATCGGTTTCTCTGTTCAATGTTGCGGTGTTAGATTTCGTTACACTATGATCATGTGAAGGAAGTACGCATTTGCTGTTTTTCTTGATTGCTTCCTCTGTTCAATTTTGTAATCTTGTAACAGTTGAGACTCTAGCTCTAGTCACTGACACTATTGTTTATATAGAGGGAAACTTGAAATACAGATGATGGGTTTGTGCTGAAATGGAAATTGCTGTCAAAATTGTGCTTCTTCTCTGTTCTTCTGTTGCTGTGTCTAGTTGTTTCTTAGTGCCGGAAGTCATTATGAATGCATCAGTTTTCTGTTTTCTAACGAATTCGATGCCACTTTTGGTAGGTTGTTTGATGCCCACTTTTGGTAGGTCGTTACGAATGCACATTAGTAACATTATTTTCTATTGTCTTTGATGCCACTTTTAGTATGTCTGATGAATGAATGTATTGTTATCCGGTTTTGTAACTACTTTGATGCCGCTTTTGATTGGTCGTTACGAACGCGTTGGTGATACGTGATTTCAGTATCGGAATGGAATTATTCATACAGTGCCATGCTTTTCGCAATTGATATACATTCCATATGTAGTTTATAGCTAAAGGAAGTACTAAGTGGATTGGATTGTATCAATTATGTTATTTATGTATTAAAATTGCCTAATCTATCAAGATAAGATACCTAATAGTTATATCCACTGTGGATAAATCGTAAATTAGTTTATAAATCATGCTTGTGAACCATATATCTTGCAGCCATTTTTACTCATGGCTTGCTTATTCATTGATCTGCTATATAGTTATGCCTGCTGTGTGGGTGTGGTTGACTTGATGAGTTCAGTTAGATGTTATTTATTGTAAAATTTCAGCAGCTGCAAATTCGCATATTTTGCAGGTGATTTGTTATCTTAGATTAAAATCACCATGTTTCATTTCAGTTTGTCATTTCATCCTCAATTAAATCATTCTATAAATTAATTTTTAATCTTTCCTGGCATAACTAGGTACTGCTTTCGTTTTTGTTTAAATACGTCAAGTTCTACGAATAAACGAATGTCTCACTGTTTTAATGCAAAATTTTGATTAGTTACCTTTGCCGTGCTCGGTGAGAAGACCACTGTCATGTCACCTGAAGTACTTATCAACGCTGGGGTTCCATGCTGCAGGTATCTATTGTTCATTCTGAAACCTCTAGTTACCGAACATATCCAGCAGTAGTCCTCTTAAAACGTCAACTTCATAAATCACTATTTCTTGATTGTCTTCTGTCTACAAATCGTGCTCTTTAATAGGTTGGTACAAAATGCGGGGGAGTTTGTTGTAACATTCCCAAGGGCCTATCATTCAGGATTTAGCCATGGTAATGCTTCTTTCATGTTTTACTGTTCTGTTTACTTCAACTGGATTTTTTGAAGTGCGTAATTGATAGTATATAAACGTCTTGTGCTCAAATTCTTACCATGTAGGGTTTAACTGTGGAGAAGCATCTAATATTGCGACACCCGAATGGTTGAGGTTAGCGAAAGATGCCGCAATTCGAAGAGCTGCAATTAATTACCCTCCCATGGTTTCTCATTTCCAGTTGCTATATGATCTTGCACTAGAACTGAGTTCAAGGTATATACTTTCTCTCCCTGGCTAAGCCATTTCTTTTGATTATTCTATTCTTAAATTTCGCTTCTAGGATGCATCAACCTTGAGTGATCCACTTTTTGATAACCAGTTTTTATCTGGCTATCTTGGACGATTTCAACATATCTCTGACTCGATAGGGTTCTTCTGTTTTTTTTTGTGGGTTACCGGTGGATAATTTTTGCTGTATTTTTGCATGACTATGATCTGTTCATTCTATTATTTTCCCCATAAAATGGACTAGTTCTTATCATGCTTCATGTACTATGCAGTAATACTTCTAATACAAATACCAAACCTCGAAGCTCTCGGCTCAAAGACAAGAGAAGGGGCGAAGGGGAAAATTTGGTGAAACAGCTGTTTGTAGAGGACATTATACAGAACAACACCTTACTTCACACACTTAGAAAAGGATCTTCTGTGGTACTCCTTCCAGAAAATCCTTCAGAAAGATTTGTTTATAGTACCAATTTGCGTGGTGGGTCTAGATATAAAGTCAAGCCTGGCCTGCCACTAAGCTTATCTAGTTCGGGGGATGCACTTAAATCTTCGAAGTGTTCAGCTTCTGATGATATAGACACTACAAACCATGCTAACAAGAGATTCAAAACTTACTACTCAAGGAAACCAAAATTCGCTTCAGCGGATCAAGCGGCTGAAGTTCCATCATGCAGTGACAGTGGTTATAGTACTCTGCTTTCAGGTTCGGTGGAAACTGAAAGAGAAGAGAGTACAGTGGTTGATGGGCTGTCTGACAGAGGATTGTTTTCCTGTGTCAAATGTGGGATTTGGCCCTTTGCTTGTGTTGCAATAGTCCAACCTACTGAATCAACATCTCAATATTTGAGGTCTGCAGATTTTAGCCTCGATGATCTTCAGGGTTTTGGAGAGTTGAATGATGGATCTGCGCCGAATTGTGGCTCAGGTAAGATACCCGTAATCTAGTGTTACATTACTTGTTTTATGTAGTTTTCCCATCATTGTCCTAGTATCTAGATACGCGTTCTGTTCATTAGCAAATTACTTATTGTAATCTTAAGGGTAATAAGGTAGCAGGTTTTCAGTTTTATTTTTGCTCTGCATTTTCTGTCAATACTAACCTGGGGTTTTCTGCTGTAACCATAATATGTTTTTGAATTTGAAATAGTAAGAGACAATTTCAGACAATATACATTTGATAAAAATAATATACTTGGATTGAAATTTCATTGTATAAAAACATGCTTGTGCATACTCATGAGTTTGTTAGTAATTAAACAGGTTCGATCTTGAAGGATGTTCTAATTGAAACTGTGGATCACTGTTCCGATTACAATCATTCTTCTGGATGTGAGGTTGAGAAGGTAGAGGATTCAGATGCTGAAATGAATAGGTCATCTGCTCTCGGTCTTTTAGCTTTGACTTATGGAAACTCATCTGATTCTGAAGAAGACAACATACCACCTCATGGCCGTGCTTCTAGCGATCATTCTGCATCACCATTTTCCTACCAAGAGCATACTAGCGAGATAACAGGGAATTGTGATCGCGATTTCTCACGAGCGGATTCTGAGGATAGTGATCTTCGAACCCTTGAATTGGCTGAGGGAGTTTTAAATCGTTTGTCTAGTTTACATGATGCTAGTATTGCCATAATGAGCAAGCCCGGTCTTCCTTTGACCAAGAGATTGGATGAGATGATTCTTCAAGGGTGCATGTCTTCTGTCTCGAGCATGCTTTGGAACTAGAGATCGGATGATGATGCTTCAAGGGTCAACCCGTGACCCGACCTTTAATTTCTCCCGTTTGACTTGGTCAAATGGGTCGACCCGTAAAACCCACAACCCGTAAACCGGGTTACGGGTCAGGTCTTAGGTCACGTTTCCGGAGATTATGGGTTGACGGGGTGACCCGTAAACCGGTTTACGGGTCGGGTCGGTCGACCCGTTGGACACCCCTAGTTCACAAGCTTTACGTATCCTTAGCTGAGCAGGTACGAGTTAGAAATTTCCACAGATCGAGCACAAGCAAACAGATAAAACTACAACTATCAATAATCAATTCCATTGTCTCAAGTGTGCAATTTTAGTGGCTTAGAAAATATGGCACAAAAATCTCCATCGTCTACACAAATATTGCCCTTTAATTCGAGATTTTGACTAGGAACGTTGCACATTACAAACAAAATTGGCGAGTTTCGTGCTAGGTTCATTCACAGCGCCAGCGGTACGTCGAAGCCTAAATAATTTGGACGATGGGCTAGAAGACTTAGTCGTAATTACGAGCTTAAAAATCCAAAAGACTGCCCACTTGCTTGGTGATGCAGAAGAGAATTTATAACCCGCCCATCTAAACTCTCTTTTTCTGAACTTTGTCCCGGTACTGCCAACGGGAGAAGTCGTCAAGCAACTTTAGGATAGTAATTAAACTAGTACCAGTAGTTATATCCCGGGGCTTGTGTTAAATAAAAGTTTAAATATGTTAATTTAAATATTCATATAATTATTATAAATTAAGTACATAACTTATTTTAATCCGTTTATTTGTTTAATTTTAATGACATGAACCTATGTAAAGCAAACTCGAATTTAAGGTTATGAACCTACTTAATGAAGCGATGCTTATCCGAGAACTTTTTTAATTAAAAAACGCAATATGTTAAGTTACATATAATATATGGAAACTATACCTTAATATCATATTATTAACTTTAAAACTACATATATGCAACTATTAAAGTACAAATATACATTTTATTATTAAAATAAATAATTAAAAATAACATTTGTTTGTCGTCAAGCTGGTTCAAAGTGCTGGTGTCAAATAAAAGTATAAAATAGTCGAGTCTCTTCACCAACTGGTCAACTTAAACTTGCAAGAAAACCATAATGACTTGGCTCAACTAACCTATAAAAATAACGATGTGAACCTATACTCAATCCCGAACCAAAGACCCAAGCCCAACTGAACCAAACTTACAATGACCTTACCCGATTGACATATTAATTAACATATTAACCTAAAACCGATTGAGCCTATTAATGGATATATTGTCCATATATAATATTCCAAAATGTACTCAATTCGAACTAAAACTAATCAACTCATCAAATTGATCTCATCAATAACTTTATTCTTCATATAAAATAGTCAAAACTTGTATTCAATTCGAACTTAAAATGATCAACCTACTGAGCCTATCAAGCTAATAACTTTATGATATTTGGTATATGGATACAATCAATAAACTATATACATATTATTTATGTGATTTTCTATTAGAAAAATCAAGATAGAAGAATATGTACGTAAAAGATAACCGATATGCTATTATCTATATAATATATTAAAGTCGAGACCTTTCGAGCCTCCACGTTAATCATGGTCCTATTTCATATAATTTTAATTAAAAATCAATTACATCGTAACAATTATAAATCTTTATTAATTTTACAATTAATTTTTTTTTCATATCTTTATCTAATTACCATATATCAATACATTAAAATAATATCTATATCCATAATCTATTCAAACATATTCTATATCTATAAAATATCCAAATGATATGTATTTATACAATCTAGATTTATCCTGAAAAGATGTCTTTATCTAATTACGATATATTAATATATCAAAATAATTTATATCCATATAAACTATATCCTGAAAAGGTGCCATTTCTTGACTGGTTTAGTTTCCTTTTGCTTGGGTTGTATTGGGCGTATTCCATCTAGGTCTGGAATGCCCCCATCCTGACCCCCCAGATCCTGCGATAGCGGGATTCCCCTGGGTAAATGTTGTTGTTGTATAAAACGTAAATGACAAAACTGCCCTTAACTGCTTCAGGTTTAGAAGTATATATTGATTAGTTCCGTACCTTAAAGGCACGAATTTGATTTAACTAAAAACTTAGTTTTTGTTTTATATAAAGTTATTCAAAAAATAGTTTGATATAAAATCTTATATCGTTTCATTTAATTTGTTTCTTATGAGATTTATTTTAATGATACAATATTTTTACTATAATATGTTCTTTTAATCGAATAAAGATTTGTAGAATTATAGCTTTTGTATAAGATTGAATACTGTCATACTGCTAAGATTTATAGAATTTATTTTAATATTTATGAGTTATAATTTTTAGGGTTGTGCATCCGGTCCGGTCCAACCCGGCGGACCGGGAATTTCTGCAAACATAGACCAGGGACCAGACCGGACCCGAAAATCCGGTCCCGGTCCGGTCCGGGTTTGGACCAAGTCAGACCGATTTTATATTTTTATGTAATATATATTTAATTTAAAATTAGTTTTTTTTATTTTAATACTAAAAAAATCATTTTACTAATAGATTTTAGTTTTTTATAGGTTTATATATACTTTAAATACATGTTATAAATAAAATATATTAAAAATAATCAATAATTTTATTAATATATATATTTTTTAAATAATATTTTTTCCCGGTCCAGACTGGAAAATTCCGGGTTTGAACCGGACCGGACCGGAACCCGGAATTTGGGAAAATGATGGACCGGGACCAGACCGGAAGTATCCGGTCCGGGTCCGGTCCGGGTTTTTCCGGTTCGGTTTCCTGGTCCGGGTTAAAAATGCACAACCCTAATAATTTTAATTATATACTTAATCGGAATTGACATATGTTTTTCTATATTATTATTTTAATTTCCAATTAAGTATATAGTAAGATTAATTAATTATATATTTAAGGAAAACTTATAAATACAATTTCAATGATATATATTATTTCATATTTTACATACATGTAGGGTCTAGATTCAAAGTTAACCAATTAAATTGTTTTAATGAAGATGAGCAATGCGGTCCAATGATAAGTTGATACGTGTCTTGCTAAATATTATTTCTAACCTCCGCTTTAGTATATAGTTATGATGATGATTATGATGATTATGATTATGATGATTAGATAGATTTTCTTTTTAAATTTGGCTTAGATATGTGTATTACTCCTAATAGATTTGGTAAGTTAGGATTTGTTTTTTTTGGATAAATTCTATAGCATACGGTAGTTTATTTTATTAAATTCAAATTAATTAAAATGGGAATTACTAATCCTAATAGCTTTATTTCAAGCAATATACTCGATAGATTTTTTTTAAAATTTGGCTAGATATCCGTACTACTCTTAATAGATTTGTTAAGTTAGGATTTGTTTTTTTTTTTTGGATAAATTTGATAGCATACGGTAGTTTATTTTATTAAATTTTAATTAATTAAAATGGAAATTAGTAGATAAGAAGAAATTTAATGTGGGGTCTACAATGAAATTTCAACCAATCAAACAAATTGAATTGTTTTAATAAAGATAGGTGATGCGGTCCAATGAGGAGGTTCCACGTGTCGGTTTAAATATTATTTCTAACATCCGCATTAATATATAGTTATGATGGTTCTAGATAAGTAAAGTATTATAGTTTAAAGTGTAACACCCGTGCCAAAATTAGGGTAAACTTTTAAAAGTTTTATACGCCTAAAAATAAAATGTGGTGTCATGATTTATCTTGTATTTAGAATCGGGTAATTTTGGAACATCAAAATTATGTTTTATATATACCTCATTACCGATCATTTCGAACGGAGGCCAGCATATCTATATATGGAGTAGAATTCTTACACGTTAAGATTGAAGCCGTCATTTCTTAGTATCGATAGCAATCCATTTGAGTGAGCCACGTTTTCTTCTTACCTTCTTGCTTTCCCTTTCCTTGGAGCCTTCATCATTCCTTCCGGCCATTTTTTTTTCATCTTGTTTCGTATTCTTGTTCCTGTCTTCCTTCTCGGTCAGCCACCAACTTCGATCACTCCTTTGAGGTTGCTATTTTCAATTGCCACTCGAGGTGAGCTAGGTGACCATGTACTCACCCCCGTATTCGCTGCCAATAGATAGTCATCAACGTGTTGCTCGGCTCCCTTTTTAGCCACGAACTCCCACCGGTTTGGGCGTCGATCGGTACTTACCTCGACCCTTCTTCGTTGCCTTCATGTTACTTTGTTCTAGTTAGTTAGGTACGATGTAATCGTCATGGGGTTGTCGGGATGTTCAATCGGTGTTGAGTGGGCATATATGTTTGTTTGCTAGATATGAAATCCGAAAGGTTTAGTTTTGGGCGAGTATCGGTGGGTGCGTAGAGGTAATCGAGGGTCGTCAAGTCGGAGTTTGGCTACCGGTATTTGGCCGGACTAGCGTGGTGGGGACTGAGAGAATCATCGATATTAGGAGATGCTGGGTGTTTCAAATATTTGCTAGCTAGTTGAATACTTGAATTGGCAATTGGCGTAGAAGAGTGAGTGTTCATGGTAGAAGGGAAGTGGTCGGTGGTTATGTATATTCAAGGTATGGGTCGTGTAATCTAATCATGCATTAAAGGAAGGGAAGATAGATAATTGAATGAGACAATAAAAACATGTATTTGTGCTCGTGAGTAGGTTCATGCATATTTAATTTGTTAATTACAGAGAGCATGACCTTTAATCTTTAGAAAAATGTGTTATAGGTGTGTGTCCATGCATGCATTGCTCGATTTTGGGAGGTGGAAGTATATGCAGGTTTAATTATAAAGTTGGTTATTTGAAGTTAATAGATATCAATGGCTAATTAAGCAATTAATGTGGGGTCCTTATATACTAGAGTCGATTGTTAGTTAATCCATAGGCTTTGATTTATTGATTCT
Organism: Polygonum maritimum; assembly: GCA_963924305.1. Lineage (NCBI taxonomy): Eukaryota > Viridiplantae > Streptophyta > Magnoliopsida > Caryophyllales > Polygonaceae > Polygonum > Polygonum maritimum. The sequence goes on from OZ002732.1 coordinate 3,493,366, forward strand.
AGGCCTTCAATCCTATTCATGAAGTCCACGTTCTTGATATCTAGTTATCGTCTCAAAGATTGCAGAGATCTTTCAGCAAGGTAAGTCGATTTTCGACTTGCTCGGTTCTATTTCAACTTGTTAGGTTTTGCATTGTGATTGTAGGATTGGTTTTGGGAATTAGTCCCGCTCGGTTTTTGAAATGCTTTTTCATGATTGTTGTGTTATGAGTGAACATGCCTTATGAATGATTGTTTGATTTGATTGTGAAAATGAGTGGTCCTTGATTGTCAGTTTGTGTGCGGGTTTGATGTGTTATGGGTTTGATATGAATGTTGTGATACTTTGCCTGATTAGTGTCTCTGAGTTTATCGTTACGGATTGTGAGATTGTGTTGTAGACTATGAAAGTGTGATATTGTGTGCAACGTGGTTTTTTATACGTTTCATGGTTGAAGATGCTTTTGAGTGTGTTTCAGTGTTACTGAGGTAATGAAAATCCAGAAGTGTGTTTTGTTGTAGAACAAACTTAGATTGTTGATGGTAGTAGTGAAACTGATATCTATGTGGCCTTTGTCGCTACTCTTACTGCTAGTGTTATCATGATAATTGTGGTATGGTTGACCTTAGGTCCGGATAAATCGTGACCTTGCTAGTGGACATACTTCGTAGGGAATGCTTTATGCACGATATTAGGTTAGGGGTGGGAGCTATCAACTTTGATATACCATCTTGTGAAAATAATTAGGCGCGATGCGCCCTGGTTTTACGATTAGGCGCGATGCGCCCTGGTTTTACGAGTAGGCGCGATGCGCCCTGGCGATTAGGCGCGATGCGCCCTGGTTTTACGATTAGGCGCGATGCGCCCTGGCGATTAGGCGCAATGCGCCCTGGCTTTACGATCTATGCGTCCTGGCTTTACGAAACTGGCTTTACGATTAGGCGCGATGCGCCCTGGTGATTACGATTAGGCGCGATGCGCCCTGATGATTACGATGAGACACTCTATGCCCTGATGATTATGATTAGGCGCTACGCGCCCTGGGGTGATGAACCGACTGAGTCTCTATGAGGATTAAGAATATCAGTTAGTAAGAAATTGGTGACAAATTCTGAATGGATGTGTAAGGATGGTGTGTTTGTATATGTATGTGTGAATGTGTGGATTTTTGAAAATGTGTGAAGAATGGTGTGTGTGTGCGCGCGCGCGAATGTGTGGATTTAGAATGTGTGTGTGTGTTAAATTGATGAATGTGTTTGAGTGCTTATTAAGTGATCGTGTGTAGTAATTTAATTGCCTAGATATGGACTTTGGACCGGACTGTGACTAACTGGATTTAGGATTGGACTAGAGTTATGTGTGTGTTTGCGGACTTGTTTGCTGACCTTAGAAAACTGTTTTGAAACGTCCTATGGTTGTTGTGCTTAGTCTAGCTTGTTAGAGTAGCAGCTGATCCTTCGGGAAACTATTTTTTTTTCAGTTCAGGTGATCTCAGGATGTCATGACCGAGCATCGGCGGAATAGGGACGCACGTGTCCTAGATAGTCGAATGTTCGTTGTTGCCTTGGTTGTCTTCCGTTGACATTGCCTTGGTTTTCTTTCGTTGACATTGCCTTGGTTTTCTTGCGTTGACATTGATGCTTTATTGATTGACTATTAGTGGGTTGTGGGAGTTTTGTTGTTATTAATAGGTTGTACGGGTTAGGTACTTCATGTTTTACTTGAACTGTAATTTTTTATAAAATAAGAGTTGGATGTTTTCTTGTTTTCTCGCCGTGCCCGCGTTGCAAGATCCAGTTCTTCAGTTGTCAATCTAGCTTGGTAGTGCCTCGTGAGGTCTACTACTGAGTAATGCCTTGTCTGAAAGACAGGGCGTTACATAAAGAGTTATAGTGATTAATTAATTTGATATAATAATAAGGGTACGGATCCGGTAGGAATGGGTCTTAGGGTAGAAAATAGGAATAAATCTCAACCGTTGATCACGCGCATAAAAACAGCCCAAACACTAGCACGCGTATTATTTGCGTATTATTCGCGTTTTATACGCGTATTATACGCATTTTTTTGCCTTTTTTTTGCTTTTTTTTTGCGTTTTTTTCAGAAACTTAGCGCGCGTCCAAAATTTGTTCAACTCTATGGCCAATTTGTTCATCCATATTTGTTCAACTCTATTGCCCATTGGTTGAACTCTATGGTCAATTTGTGCACCTATGTCATATTTTATAGCAATCTAAGTTCGTATAATTTGTTTCACTTTGGCAATTTGCTCAACTCAATGGTCAATTTGTTCATTAATATTTATTCAACTCTATGGTCAATTTGTTCAACTCTATGATCAATTTGTTCATCAATATGTGTTCAACTCTATGGTCAATTTGTTCATCAATATTTGTTCAACTCTATGGTCAATTTGTTCAACTCTATGATCAATTTATTCATCAATATTTGTTCAACTCTATTGTCAATTTCTTCAACTCTATGATCAATTTGTTCATCAATATTTGTTCAACTCTATGGTCAATTTGTTCAACTCTATGATCAATTTGTTCAACTCTATGGTCAATTTGTTCATTAATATTTGTTCAACTCTATTGTCAATTTGTTCAACTCTATGATCAATTTGTTCATCAATATTTGTTCATCTCTATGGTCAATTTGTTCATTAAAATTTGTTCAACTCTATTGTCAATTTGTTCATTAATATTTGTTTAACTCTATTGTCAATTTGTTCAACTCTATGGTCAATTTGTTCATCCATATTTGTTCAACTCTATGGTCAATTTGTTCAACTCTATGATCAATTTGTTCATCAATATTTGTTCAACTTTATGGTCAATTTGTTCATCAATATGTGTTCAACTCTATGGTCAATTTGTTCAACTCTATGATCAATTTATTCATCAATATGTGTTCAACTCCATTGTGAACTTGTTCAACTCTATGGTCAATTTGTTTACCTCTATGGTCAATTTGTTCATCCATATTTTATAGCAATCGAACTTTGTGTAAATTGTTCAACTCTATTGCCAATTTGTTCACTTGTATGGTCAATTTGTTCTTCCATAATATGAGACGTTGTATAATCCTAAAACTCTATGAGACGTTGCAAGATAGCAAATGCACAATATTAATCTTTTTCCCCTATACCAAGAACAATTGAATACGACAAATTCCACACGATGCAAAGAATTTGTTGGAACTTGATTGATGATAGCGATGCTCAAATCATAATTACTATGTAGAAATGGAATTAAAACTTCTCCAAAACACAACTTTTAGCAGATCTGTATTTTGTGGGAGGAGTAGAAGGAGAAGCCCATAAACTTTTAGCAAGAAGAGGTCCCAAAATCCAACAATCATGGATATATTAAAGCTAAGGAGTTGGAGTTGTTGCCTTCAAATCTATCTTTTGAGCAAACATGATATTCATGTATGTATGCAATATCTCCACTGAGTTAGAGCATAATGCAACCGACACTAAAATTGAAAGTAATCATACATCAGCATCTGCTTAAGCTATTCAGTTCATGCCAATGAAGGAGTGTAGAATCAAGATTTGAAGTTGTTAGTTGCAAAAATCTGCTACGTCTATCACAATTCACAAACTCATGAAGTACCAGTTCAAAACATCAACACCAGCCGCCTCCAAAATAATAAAGAGCGCAATTGAGGACTTGAAGGCGTCGAAAAGGGAGATCCATTCGCAATCCGCGTTTCTCAGAGTTCAACTCTCAACTCTGGATTCTCGAATTTCAGTCGAGTCTCTGCTCACATATATAGAGCCCGTCAAGTCGATGGCGATGACCTCTGATTCCGGCGATCGGCCGGCAATGGATCCGCCCGCTGACACCATCAACCTCAAGATTATACCCCTGCTATGTACGTACGTGCAATTTGTGCTTCCTTCGCCTGTTTAGCGGTTGCAGATCAACAAGGCAGCTACAACTACGACAAAATTCACCAAATTGAATAACACAAGTTCGAGAGTACGAATCCTAGCTAAAGGTAGAGAAGAGGTAGAATAGAAAGACGAGACCAGCCTCTCCGGGGAAACGCCACCAGAACCTGGACAAATTGACGCTCATCTTCAACAAATTCGATGTGAACGGTGGCGGCAAGATCTCGTCCTCGGAGCTCCGATCGATCATGTCGAGCCTCGGCCAGAGCGTCTCCGACGAGGAGGTCCGGTCGATGATCTGCGAAGTCGACTCCGACAGTGACAGATTCATAGATATGAGCGAATTCATGGAGCTCAACACCAAGGGTGTCGATTCCGGCAATATCCTGGTCAATATCCGCTGATCCACTGAGTCTCGTCGTTTTCGAGGACGACGAGCTTGAACTCGGAGGTGGCTAGGGTTTCGAGGAGGTCCGTGACGATAATTCTCAACTCGCGGCGGTCGATTCTCAGGATCCGAGCGGAGAGGAGGGATGAGGAGGAGGAGGAGGGAGAGGCTGGTGCCGAGGGTGAAGGTGAAGTGACGGTGGAGTTGAAAGAGAATACTCACAGTCACAGGAAATCTTTTGCTTTTTTTTTCTTTTGTTTTGAGCTGATAATCTAGACCGTTAGATTGGGTATAATCTAACAAACGAGATACATTCTTATTTCTTACCATAAAATTTTTAGGAGGCTTTCTCTAATAATAATAATAACATACTCCCTCCGTTTCACAATAAGTGTCGTTTTAGCTCTCAACACAGTTTTTAAGAAAAGCAATCATTCACTTTAAAACTTACAAACTTTTTCTTAATATTACCACTCATTACATTTTTTTGGCCAATGCATGAACAACTTTAGTCAACAAATACACATTCCAATAAAAATTATCATCATTCACCCCTATTAAATCACTTTGAAAACCTAAAACGACACATATTATGAAACAAATTTTAAGTGCTAAAACGACACTTATTATGAAACGGAGGGAGTATTATTTTGGATACTATATAAAAGGGTAGAACTACATGCAAATACCGTACCCAAGGCACAACTTCCAAGTTCTAAGATCTAAAGTAGAGTTTACTTTTGAGCTTGAAATTAAGGCAGGAGCAAGACACGACGTTCAGGATTCAAGGCGGAACAACCACCAGATCGTATAACTGAAAACTATCATATATATATATATATATATAACTAGGTCTTATAGAGAACAAGAGAATTATGGATGGTGCGATTAGTGTCTACAATATCCATTAATAAAAAAATAGAAAAAAATCCAAAATAGTAGAGATTTTCTCCCATGATCTACTCCTTGTAACCACCAACAATATAATTTTGGAAAATAACAAATTGTGAAATTACGCACATAAAAAAACGCAGGCCACCATATTGTGAAAATTGTACGCAGTTCCATTCGGAGAATATTAGGAATCACGCATATCCAAAATCGCCGGCCACAGATCAAGATGTATAAACGTACAGTAACAATGTATATGATAATTAACCTGAGGAATGTATATACGAAATTTGTTGTGGCTGTATTTTTTGTGTGACCTATTTCTACAGATCAAGATGTATATATGTACATTAATTGTGTATATGACAACCAGAGGAATGTATATACTAATTTTGTTGTGGTTGGATTGTGTATGTGACATATTCCTCCAGATCAAGATGTATATACGTATAATAAAAATGTATATGACAACATGAGGAATGTATATACGAAATTTGTTGTGGTTGGATTGTTTGTGTGACCTATTTCTACTTATCAAGATGTATATATGTACATTAATTGTGTAAATGACAACCTGAGGAATGTATATACGAATTTTGTTGTGGTTGTATAGTGTATGTGACTTATTTATACAGATCAAGATGTATATACGTACAGTAATAATGTATATGACAACCTGCTCAATGTATATAAACAATTTGTTCATTTTGTTGTGGCTGGATTGTTTGTTTGACCTATTCCCACAGATCAAGATGTATATATGTAAAGTAATAATGTATATGACAAACTGAGGAATGTATAAAAGCAATTTGTTGTGGCTGGATTGTTTGTGTGACCTATTCTTACAAATCAAGATGTATATATGTACAGTAATAATGTATATGACAACCTGAGAAATGTATAAACCATCTTTATTAGGGCATATGATATATGGATTACGTCAACATATGTAATTGACCTCTATATACACCCTATGTATGTCTATATACATGCGATTTTGGGGAGGACGACTATTGCTATAATTTAGGGTAGAAATTGGGAGTAGGATAAAAATAAAAGCAATTGCTATAATTTTTACCCAAAAAAAAAACACCCGAGCAGATCACCAGATTTTGTTATTTTTCGAAAATTCTAAAATTAATTATCACTTCCTATAATTAAGGGATTGGTTTAATTCTAAAATTAATCATCACTTCCTATAATTAAGGGACTGGTTTAATTTTGAAATTGTGTCAAATTAATCTATATACGAAATATGTGAGAACTAGCTATAGAGGAGTACTAGAGAGCCTTAATATTGATCATTAGATCAAAACAAATCAATGGATGATAAGGGGAGTTTATAATAAGGAAAATTGGGGTGAACCATCCTACAATTTCAAATTGAAACTAAATTTGGAAGTTCCTAAATTTAAGGATGTGTTAATTATTAATAATAAAATTAAAATAAGAGAGAAATATGGAGGGTGAAATCTGATTGGTTTTAATTTCAAATTTGAATTCAAAATTTGAATTTCAACTGGCAGATTTTTTTAATACGTGTTTTCCGATTTTACTAAGAACGTATGACAATTTGCACAAGTGTGTATAATGGTTTGCATAATGACACCTATATGCTGATTTGAAAATTTATAGGGTCGTAATTCTTCATTTTGATGTGAATAACGTTTGATCATTCGTTGCATAATTACACATTAAGATGACGATGAATAGGAAAAATAATTATTGTATATAAACATTGCCTATCTTAATGTAATACATTGTATAAGAAAAAAAAATGAGGATACTTAAATCTCAAGTACATACTACAATGAATGTGAATAACTACATTTATCTATTTGCATAAGTACACATAATAAATTGATCATTGTCATGGTTTTCAACCTCCGCCTATCTATACATCTTTGATCATCATTCTTGAATAACTACATAACAGAACGAAAGTGCACGAGTAACAATTTTCGCAACTATTAATTACAAAACACACACAAGTGAGTAACTAAAAATGAAAATTGAATAACAATTCTCGCAACTATTAATAACACAACAATCATAAGTAAATAACTAAACATGCATAAGTGAATAACGAAACATGCATAAGTGAATAACAATTCTCGCAACTATATATGATTCATGCACCAATGAATAAGTCAATTGACGATGATAAATAACAATAAAATCAATCCGTATTTAACCTATTTAATTTATAGTGCATAAGTATGAAGAACTTACTACATAAGTCAATTGTCATTTATACCTTTTCATAGGCCAATTAATTTGTAGCCATATTGCATAATATTTAACCTATTTAATTTGTAGTCTATATTGCATGATATTACAAGGTATAATGCAAAATAAATTAACATACTCAGTGTTACATAATATCACAAGGTATAATGGATAAGAAATTAACCTAAGAAATGTGTATTTATGTATCATTTAATAAGTTTACTAAACAAGTTGCATAACAGTATAAGGGGTTGTCAAAAGGTTTTAATCTATATTGCATAATAATACAAGGTATAATGCATAAGAAATTAACATAGTCAGTGTTGCATAATATTACAAGGTATAATGCATAAGAAATTAACCTAAAAAACGTGTATTTATGTATCATTTAGTAATTTTACTAAACAAGTTGCATAACAGTATAGGGATCCTACCGCCCGGATCGATCATAGCTAGTCCGACACCATTTGCATTCGCTTACATGAACTTTCTTGTGATATAGGCCCACTAAGGGCATAAAGATGGGAGAGATTAAAGCCCATGTATGTATAGAAGATAAAAAACTTGGTAATGAAGAGATTTGCCAAACTATGGATGAAAGTTGTTATTATGCTTATTGCTTAGCCTTATAAAATGGCAACCTAATATATGCAATTGAGATAAAATTAAGTTTTTATCAATGGGTTTTGAGCTGGATGAGTGTGCATACTACTCTTACACATTCATGCGCATATGCGTGTTAGGCCAAATACATAACCCATGAAGTTTCATACTAAAATCAGTTGGCTATGATAGACAAAATTCATCATAAAAGCTGACGTGGCATAGGGTTTCATCATATCTCAACATGGAAGAAGAACAAAGAGGATTGTGTTAGGCTACGCCATTAGCCACTTCATTTGATCATCCAGAAACAGTGGCGATGCCGCCGACTGGGGGAGTAGGAATATGTAGAGAGTTACCCTCAGGACTGAGGCGGGCTGGGAATGGAGTCGCGGAGAAAACGAGGCGAATGCAGTGGAAAGAAAGAGGACACCAGTGACCTATAATTGTGAGCCCGTGAATTCGATCTGTATAAGGAGGATGAAGGATAGAGGAATATAACGTATAAACTTGAGTTCGATAGGTGTGCCTTTTCCAATTGGTAAATATAGTGGGTTTTTAATATTAGAGAGAAACCTATTAGTAAAATAATTTAGTCTCACATCTATTTTATATAATCGAAATCTTCAATTGCTAAATATAAGTGGGCTTTCAATATTAGAAAGAAATCAATTAACAAAATAATTTAGTCCCAAATTTATTTTATACAATCCAAATCTTCAGTTCAATAAATTTATTGTTTTCCAATACTCTTTTTGTGGTTAGTTAGTTGAAATTGAAATTGAAATTGTGGTTTAGTTCTTTAGTGAAACAATATATTTGAATTGAATTGATAATATGAAAAGTGTAAGTAGTATTGTGGTAATGTAAAAGATGCAATTGATTGAACTGTTTTATATTAATATTCATTAATTGGTTTCAAAAAAAGTTGATTGGATTATTTTGAATTATGGACTAGCTAAGTCCATAATTCAAGTCATCAAAAATTGAATTATGGGCTGACTTCGTCCAACAATGGAAGGTTGGAAGGTTTACTCGCTAGTCAACCTCTTCTAGATAGCGTATGGAAGGTTGCATAATAGGGTCTAGAAGAGGTTCACTCACGCGTCTGGTACGGGAAAAGTCGTCGACCAACTTGAACATATTAACTACAAAGTGTTTATAACACCTGGTGTCCTCTAAAAGGTTTTAAATAGTAAAAGAAAAAGTTAATTCAAATAATCCAATTTTTTGATGGGTGTTAAATACGGATGCACATGGGGTCGGGGCGGGTCGGGGAATACATTCCCCATCCCCGTACCCGTTTACTATTTTCATACCCGTCCCCGCCTCATACCCGTTTAATCCCCGGCGGGGATCGGGGCGGGGAATACCCGTCGGGTTCAGTACATTTAACGGGGCCCCGTTTATATAATTTTACGAGATATGTAATAATTTTTTTTATGAATATATAACAATTAATGTAAATTTGTAATGCATTTGTAGATCGTAGTTGGTAGACACATTTATAAATAATACTAAATATCCATACTTTTTGAATTAATAATAAAAAGTTATATAATAATATATACCGGGGATATTTCGGGGCGGGTAATGCTCTCCCCGTCCCCGACCCGAACCCGAACGGGTATTTAAAATCCGTCCCCGTCCCCGACCCCGTTACCCGATATACCGGGGAATCCCCGCCCCGTTAGGGTCGGGTCCCCGCGGGTACCCGACCCCGCGGGTAAAATGTGCATCGCTAGTATTAAATGAATAATCCAAAATATTAATAGTAAGTAAAATAACTCAAACAAGTAAGATGTGTTAAAAAAATATCTCCGAGGTAAATTTTCCGACCATTATTGATGACTTGGCACCGGATAAATAACATGGCATTCTTCCGAGTAAACTTTAGCTCCGGGTACCAATTCACCGACGGCGGAAACGACCTCTCTTACCACAACCTCGACTCATTCATCGACTCGTTCTACGCCGCTATGGAGAGGCGGGCAGCGGCGGAGGCGGTGGGCTCATGGTCTTTGAGAGTGATTGGCCGTCTCAAAGGGACAGACGTGGCCACGTACGCCAATCCGACCACGTACTACAAGAACTTGATTCAACACGTGGCCAATGGGACCGCCAAGAAGCAGGGGCAGCCCTTGAAGACGTATTTGTTTGAGATGTACGATTAGAGTCGGAAATGGGATGACGATGCGGAGAGGCATTTTGGTGCCAAGTCATCGATAACGGCCGAAGAGCGTCATGTCATTATTATTTCAATTGTCATGTCATTTATTCAGTGTCAAGTCATCGATAATGACCGAAAAATTTACCTCGGAGATTGGTTTCTAACATATCTTACAAGTTTGGGTTATTTTGCTTACTATCAATATTTTGGGTTATTCATTTAACACCCATCAAAAATTTTAGTCATTTGAATTAACTTTCCCATAGTAAAAATGTCTTAATTTTTCTAATTTTCCATGAATACCCAAAAATTTAAAGATCAGGTTACAAGAATTACAATTATACACAAATCTGTAAGATTTTTCTTTTTTCTTATGGAAAAATTTTATGCATTACTTTGATTTTTTTTTCTTATTTAACAACATAAATTTCATGTTTAAAAAAATACTTTTGAATTTTAAAGACTTAAATGCTGAAAAGCGCCCTTATGATATGATATATTTCACTTAACCACCCCTATTTTAAACGTGATCATATATTTCACTCAAAAAATACTTTAAACTTTAAAGGCTTACAGGCTTAGATACTTTAAACGAAGATACCTATATATGATTCTATATTTTTAACGTGATCATTGTCGTTACATAGCTAATTAAATTGGGTTTATAATCGCATTACCCTACATGGTACGGGGGTTAAACTAAGTTGATTTAGATAGTGGACTTTGTATATGTATAGTTGAAAGAGCTATAGTGATTAATTTGATATTTATTATTATTATTATTATTATTATTTTTGGATACTTTTTTTTGGCCAATTTCTTTTTGGATACTATATAAAACGGTTGTTGCAAAATGTCCGAGGCACAGCTTCGGCGTCCAAAAATCTAAAGTAGAGAGAGGGAAGTTTTGAGCTTGAAATTAAGGCAGGAGCAGGACGTTAAGGATTCAATGGCGGAACGAGGTATAACGATCGGGACTCATGCCCATCCACTAGTACTAGTAAACCCAGGTATGGACGAACTAAACTATCATATATATCTAGCTCGATCTCTTCGTGTCGAAAGTTTTCGGATATGGGTATATGGGTATCATATATACCCATATCTAATGCTTGGTAAATTAAGTTATGGATATCGGAAGTATATCGTGCCACATCAAAGATACGAAAGAGGCGTGTTTTGATATACCAAAAATTAGACCGGTATTATCTATATCTTAGTCTCATCCTCCTTCTCCCCCTTTCCCCTCTACCTTCTCGTCTGAAATAAAAGTCCGCCGCACAGATCTGTTGATTGCCGGCCTTGCTTGCCTTCATTCCATCTGTTACTCAACTTTCCGATTTAGTCACCGGCGTACTTCCCGGCAAGTGACGGCCACCGTACCGTTGTTTTCTTCCCCGGTCCAGTTGAAAAGTTCCGTCCCCCTCTTTAATTAAGTTGCCTTAATGTATCTCTTTCCCCGTTCAAGTGGATTCAAGTACCGTGATTTTTTTATGAAATTTTGGAATTTAATTAGGAGCAACTTTGTTCAATTGAGGCCTTCGGGCCTTAATTTATCTAGAGGTCTCCGGTTCGACTCCTAGTATCCTGAATAAAAAACTTTGTTCAATTGAAGCTCTGTTGTTAGGGCTGACTTGCCCAGTTCAACCTTGTTTTTATGTCTTAATCAGTACATTTCTTCCTTTAGTACATACGGATCAGTGTTTCTTTTGCCAATTCTAATCAATACATTTCTTTCTTTAATATTTTATCATTCTCTATTGCTTAAAATTTAATATTACTCATACATTATAATCATTATAAATTCATAAATTCATAATCAATTAATCATTTCAAATTTATAAACTAAATTATTTTATATAATTATGAAATTAAAAATTTGATATCTGATATCATAAACGTCTTAACAAACAAAAGATATTGGATATGACAGATATCTACAACAAACCAAACAATATTATTGATACTTATATCCATATCCATACCCAATATTATCTTATATCCATACTTGATATCTGATATCAAAGATATCAATACCAAAGAAGTTCAATTCCCTCATATATATATATATGATTTTGATATGCTTTTTTTTCCAAAGTAACTATAAAAAATAATAATATTAATTATAAAATAAAGAAATTTATTGATAAAAACAAGTATTTAGTCCTTATATGACAAAATTATAATAATAAAAATCTTTATTGGATTAAAAGAATTTGTTATAACATAAATAATGTATCAATAAATAAATTACATACGATGCAAATTACATAAAATAAAACAAGATTTTATATCAAACTATTTTTTTTGAATAATTTTATATAAAATTTAAGTAAGTTTTTAGTTAAATCAAATCGTGTCTTCAAGACACGGAGACTGATACTAGTATTATGTTGTTACTAGTTTAACCTGTCGTGCCATGCACGACTCTTTCACTTAAAAATACTAAATTAAATTATATATTTTATAATTAAATATTTACATGTAAATATAACATATGTTTTATTGTATGGACATGTTTTTCTTTATCAGAGTGATATTATATTTGAAGTTCATATAAAGTATAAACCAAAAAATATATATCACATAATTTTTACAATCACTTATATACTTTTATAAAACCTGATTCTAAGAATATAAATTGATATTTTACTTATAATTCTTATCATATATTAATAACGACTATCATAAGTTTAAATATAAAAGTAAATAATTAAAATATTTCATCAATTGATAAATTCAAAAAGTTTATAAATTTTAATAAAAAAAGTATGAAACCACAAATTTACATGTATTCAAGAAATAAGTTGAATCCAATATTCAAAGATTTTTCTTAATCTTTTGTTGAAAGATTTTTCGCTATAATGCTTTAAGAATTAATAATTGACAAAAGATTTTTCTTATAAATAGATAAGAAGAAATTCAATAGGAGAACCCTATATAATGCGAATAATAAGAATTAGTGTTTTTTTTATATGAGGTAGGTTCAAAATTAATGTGGTGGATCAAAAACTACCACTTGTATGTTTATATTAGGAAAATAAGGGGCGTTTGTATAATTTGAGAAATATTGTGGGATTATTTTGTATATAAGTAAAAATTATTGAAAAAGATCTATGATATCAAGATATAAGTGGAAGTTATTATTTGGCTAAAAAATCAAGTTTTTATCCGGATAGAAAAAAACGGATGAAGAAATATAGTTGATTATGTAAATATAGACAATAACTTTAGCTTAAAAATGCTAAATTTATTCAAGTAAATCAAATAATAAAGTGATATAAATAAAGTTATTATATTGATTGATTAGACGGTCAAAATATCCGGTCCGATCTCATATACGGTCGGTTGAATATTAAACTGGTCCAATCTCATATAAATATAATTGCTCTTGTTTACGTGTGAAAAAAACTGTGATGCAGGAGACGAAAAGTCCGTCTTCGTCTGTGCCAGATGCAAAAAGCAGGACAACAAGCCGCGTTACTGCTGTAACACCTGCTTCTCATACCCCATCCACGTACATTGTGCTGTCGAAATTAAGAAGGTGGAAGACAAAGCAAGGCAGGATAAGATCTCATACAACGCCGGGATCCAGGTCGGTACCGCCGTTCTAGGGGGTTTGGCATCCGCCGGAGTTCGAGAGGGAGCGCTCGCGGGGATAGACCATTTCAACGAAGCTGGCGCCAGCGCAACGGTGGCTGCAGGGGCCGTCGATCCATCGGAGGCCGTTGCAGGTGCAAGTGATGCGGCAGCGGACGGGGCCGGGGCCGGCTTGGACTGGCTCGGTTCAGTCGTGGATTTGCTCAGCAACCTGTTATAGGTTTAATCACTACGGCCGTTGCCTTTCTGCTTCGTACTACTCCGTGTATATGTTTCGTGCTACTCTATGTTTGGTCTACGTTGTGAATCTTGCGATCGAATTAATTTCCTTTTTTTCCTTTTGATTTTGTGGGGTTGTTTATGAGATCCGATGACATTTGGATACTATCAATTTTTAGAGGCTTAACTAATTGAATAGATGTTTGAAGGTAAAAATACATCGCAAGATATGAGAGGTCAGGATAGATTCATTCCAAAACTAGATGAAATACGCCTATTACATCGACGTAGTTTCCAAGACGATGAGTTTATTCGATATAGAACCTATCATCATTCATAATATAAAGTGGAGGGGTCGTCTATAAAAAGGATGTAATATAACCCAGCCCATATAAATTAGGCTTTGAGTGATCATATAGGCCCATATATGTATAGAAGATGAGAGAACTTTTTTTTGAGCTCAAAGATGAGAACCTTGGTAATGAGGAGATTTGTCAAAATATGGATGAATTTTGTTATTATGCTTAACCTTATAATTGGCGACCACTTTGCAGCTCAAATAAAATTCTGTTTTTATCATTTTTCTCTAATGGGTTTTGAGTTGGATGAGTTAGGCCTACTACTCCGACACTATTACACTCGTTTTTTTTGTTTTTTTCACACTATGTCCGAGATCAAACTCAAATTGACTCCATCACAACAATTCATGTGAATACAAAATTGCAATTAACCGGTAATCTCACAAAACATATAGGTGAACAACAACATCATTTTTCAGTATCCAAGTTGGGTCTTATACAATACATGCCATCTCACTCGTGACTCCAAATTAAGCCTCCGTTCGCCAGCAGTGGCACCATCAGTGGAGAGAGGTAACGGGGACGGAAATATATTGTTGAGACGTTAAATTTTGTACCCTCGTACCCCCAGAGGACATCGTTTCGGGTGCAGGGAGGTGCCGAACGGAGCCTAAATCAAACCAAATCCGAACCAGGGCCGAATTTAGAAGTCAGAATTTGAAGAAGGATAAATTGGGAAGAAAGTTGTAGCTAGAAAGCAACTTTAACAAATTTGTAAGAAAAAAAGGACTATTCGTGTAAAAACCCAAAAAAGAAGGGTTAGTTACGGTAAAAATTCTCGCTGGTTAAAAACCAGAAGAATAAAAAACACGCAACAAATATGACACCCTACTCTCTCCACTCTGTTTTCCTTTCCACTCTCTTTTTAACCTCCTTTCCTTCTTCCCCTGTTCTCCGCTCCTTTCGAACCCAATTCCCCACCCTCTGTATAAAATCCACAGAGCCAGCCCCAATTCCGCGACAGAAATCGACCCACACCCTCGGGCTCAACACACGGATGTTAACCCACATGGGAATTTTCCTCCCAAATTAGAAAAGCCCCAAATTCCTGTTCAGCTCTTTCATGTCTCTCTCGTTCCTCCCCTTCTCTGTTTCCATCTCCCCCCTCCTCTGCAATGGAGCTTGAACGATCTTTCTCACTCCAAACCCTTCTCCAAGCCTTAATTACTACTTCCGATTCCCAATTTTGATTCTACGGTTTTCTCCCCAATTTTCCCCTGATGGGTGCAGAGCAAGTCAGTGGGGAGGTGCTCACATGGCTGAAAACCCTACCTGTAGCCCCGGAGTTCCACCCAACAATCCACGAGTTCCAGGATCCGATTTCGTACATCTTCAAGATCGAGAAAGAGGCGTCCAAGTACGGAATCTGCAAAATCGTGCCCCCTGTTCCTCCCCTGTCCAAGAAATCCGTCTTCTCCAACTTCAACCGCTCAATAGCCTCTTCGAGAGAGCCCGAAACCCCCAAATCGCCCCCCACATTCACCACCCGCCAAGAGCAGGTCGGATTTTGCCCTAGAAAGCAACGCCCCGTACAGAAGTCAGTGTGGCAGAGCGGCGAGCACTACACTCTCCAGGAATTCGAGGCCAAATCCAAGGGTTTTGAGCGGAGTTACTTGAGAAACAGGCCCAAGAAGGCCCTCGAAATCGAAACCCTCTTCTGGAAGGCGAATGGGGACAGACCCATCTCTGTGGAGTATGCGAATGACATGCCTGGCTCTGCATTCGGGCCAGTTAAGGAGGGCCGGTGGCGGGATTCAGGGGAAACAGGGCTTGGGGCGACGAATGTCGGGGATACGGGTTGGAATATGAGGGCGGTTGCGAGGTCGAATTCGTCGTTGTTGAGGTTTATGAAGGAGGAGATAGCTGGGGTTACTTCTCCAATGTTGTATGTAGCTATGCTGTTTAGCTGGTTTGCTTGGCATGTTGAGGATCATGACTTGCATAGCTTGAATTATTTGCATTTTGGGGCTGGGAAGACTTGGTATGGTGTGCCCCGTGATGCCGCCACCGCCTTCGAGGAGGTCATTAGGGTTCATGGGTTTGGTGAAGAGATTAATCCTCTGGGTGAGAATGATTTGCTTTGTTCGGTTTCAATGCGTTGTAGTTTTCATGTGTAGCCTTTTGAGTTGTTAGGCTTCCATTGGTCTTTAGATGAAAATTTGAAGTTAGAAATGGTCCTTCTCTGTTCTTCAATTGCTGTGACTAGTTATGTCTTAGTATTTGATTTCTTCACACTATGATCATGTGAAGGAAGCATTAAGAGTTTGCTGGTTTACTTGATTGGTTTCTCTGTTCAATGTTGCGGTGTTAGATTTCGCTACACTATGATCATGTGAAGGAAGTACTCATTTGCTGTGTTTCTTGATTGCTTCCTCTGTTCAATTTTGTTATGTTGTAACAGTTGAGACTCTAGTTCTAGTCATTGACACTATTGTTTATATAGAGGGAAACTTGCAATATAGATGATGGGTTTGTGCTGAAATGGAATTTGCTGTCAAAATTATGTTTCTTCTCTGTTCTTCTGTTGCTGTGTCTAGTTGTTTCTTAGTGCCGGAAGTCGTTATGAATGCATTAATTTTCTGTTTTCTAACGAATTTGATGCCACTTTTGGCAGGTCGTTACAAATGCACATTAGTAACATTATTTTCTATTGTCTTTGATGCCACTTTTAGCATGTCTGATGAATGTATTATTATTTGGTTTAGTAATTACTTTGATGCCGCTTTTGATAGGTCGTTTCGAACGCGTTGGTGATACGTGATTTCTGTATAGGAATGGAACTATTCATACAGTGCCATGTTTTTTGGAATTGATATACATTCCATATGTAGTTTATAACCAAAGGAAGTACTAAGTGGATTGGATTGTATCAATTATGTTATTTTTGTATTTAACTTGCCTAATCTATCAAGATAATATACCTAATAGTTATAATTAGTTTATAAATCATGCTTGTGAACCATATATCTCGTAGCCATTTTTACTCATGGCTTGCTTATTCATTCATCTGCTATATAGTTATGCCTACTGTGTGGGTGTGGTTGACTTGATGAGTTCATTTAGATGTTATTTAATGTAAAATTTCAGCAGCTGCAAATTCGCATATCTTGTATGTGATTTGTTATCTTAGTTTAAAATCAGCATGTTTCATTTCAGTTTGTCATGTCTTCATGCTTGATTAAATCATTCCATAAATTAATTTTTAATCTTGCCTTGCATAACTAGGTACTGCTTTCGTTTTTGTTTAAATACGCTAAGTTCTACGAATAAACGAATGTCTAACTGTTTTAATGCAAAATTTTGATTAGTTACCTTTGCCGTGCTCGGTGAGAAGACCACTGTGATGTCACCTGAAGTACTTATCAACGCAGGGGTTCCATGCTGCAGGTATCTATTGTTCATTCTGAAACCTTTAGTTACCGAACATATCCAGCAGTAGTCCTCTTAAAACCTCAACTTCATAAATCACTATTTCTTGATTGTCTTCTGTCTACAAATCCTGCTCTTTAATAGGTTGGTACAAAATGCGGGGGAGTTTGTTGTAACATTCCCAAGGGCCTATCATTCAGGATTTAGCCATGGTAATGCTTCTTTCATGTTTTACTGTTCTGTTTACTTCAACTGGATTTTTTGAAGTGCGTAATTGATAGTATATAAACATCTTGTGCTCAAATTCTTACCATGTAGGGTTTAACTGTGGAGAAGCATCTAATATTGCGACACCCGAATGGTTGAGGTTAGCGAAAGATGCCGCAATTCGAAGAGCCGCAATTAATTACCCTCCCATGGTTTCTCATTTCCAGTTGCTATATGATCTTGCACTAGAACTGAGTTCAAGGTATATACTTTCTCTCCCTGGCTAAGCCATTTCTTTTGATTGTTCTATTCTTAAATTTCTCTTCTAGAAAGATTTTTTTTGATACGCTTATGCATCAACGTTGAGTGATCCACTTTTTGATAAACCAGTTTTTATCTGGCTATCTTGGATGATTTTAACATATCTCTGACTCAATAGGGTTCTTCTGCTATTTTTTGTGGGTTACTGGTGGATAATTTTTTTGCTGTATTTTTGCATGACTATGGTCTGTTCATTCTATTATTTTCCCCATAAAGCGGACTAGCTCTTATCATGCTTCGTGTACTATGCAGTAACACCATTAATACAAATACCAAACCTCGAAGTTCTCGGCTCAAAGACAAGAGAAGGGGCGAAGGGGAAAATTTGGTGAAACAACTGTTTGTAGAGGACATTATACAGAACAACACCTTACTTCATACACTTAGAAAAGGATCTTCTGTGGTACTCCTTCCAGAAAATCCTTCAGAAAGATTTGTTTATTCCAATTTGCGTGGTGGGTCCAGATATAAAGTCAAGCCTGGCCTGCTACTAAGCTTATCTAGTTCGGAGGATGCACTTAAATCTTCGAAGTGTTCAGCTTCTGATGATATAGACACTACAAACCATGTTAACAAGAGATTCAAAACTTACTACTCAAGGAAACCAAGATTTGATTCAGCGGATCAAGCGGCTGTAGTTCCATCATGCAGTGACAGTGGTTATAGTACTCTGCTTTCAGGTTCGGTGGAAACTGAAAGAGAAGAGAGTACAGTGGTTGATGGGCTCTCTGACAGAGGATTGTTTTCCTGTGTCAAATGTGGGATTTGGCCCTTTGCTTGTGTTGCAATAGTCCAACCTACTGAATCAACATCTCAATACTTGAGGTCTGCAGATTTTAGCCTCGATGATCTTCACGGTTTTGGGGAGTTGAATGATGGATCTGCGCCCAATTGTGGCTCAGGTAAGAAATCCGTAAACTAGTGTTACATTACTTTTTTTTATGTAGTTTTCCCATCATTGTCCTAGTATCTGGATATACGATCTATTCATTAGCAAATTACTTTGATTTACTTATTGTAATCTTAAGGATAAAAAGGTAGCGGGTTTCCAGCTTTAATTTTGTTTTGCATCATCTTGCAATACTAACCTGGGGTTTTCTGCTTTGAATTTCAAATAGTAAGAGTAAATTTCAGACAATATACATTTGATAAAAATAATATACTTGGATTGAATTTTCATTCATTAAAAACATGTTTGTGCATACTCATGAGTTTGTAAGTAATTAAATAGGTTCGATCTTGAAGGATGTTCTAATTGAAACTGTGGATCACTGTTCCGATTACAATCATTCTTCTGGATGTGATTCTGAGAAGGTAGAGGATTCAGATGCTGAAATGAATAGGTCATCTGCTCTCGGTCTTTTAGCTTTGACTTATGGAAACTCATCTGATTCTGAAGAAGACAACATACCATCTCATGGCCGTGCTTCTAGCGATCATTCTGCATCACCATTTTCCCACCAAGAGCATACTAGCGAGATAACAGGGAATTGTGATCGCGATTTCTCACAAGCGGATTCTGAGGATAGTGATCTTCGAACCTTTGAATTGGCTGAGGGAGTTTTAAATCGTTTGTCTAGTTTACATGATGCTAGTATTGCCATAATGAGCAAGCCAGGTCTTCCTTTTACCAAGAGATCGGATGATGATTCTTCAAGGGTGCATGTCTTCTGTCTCGAGCATGCTTTGGAACTAGAGCAGCTTCTCCGGCCTGTTGGCGGGATCCACATCATGCTACTATGTCATCCAGGTATCATCTTCTGACTTGCAAAGTAATTGCCTAATCTGCTCCCCATTTTCAACCATTTTAGGTTTTTTGGTATCTTCTTGCATGATCTTAAACTGATAATTGGCGCCTTTTTCCCGTTCTGCAATTCCATTGTTGTGCAAGTTTTCAAGTTGAAGATCTTAGTTTTCCTTTATCTCGTGTAAAGGGAGATTTGAATCATTTTATTGTCATTTGTCAATTCTTGAAGTAGGGTAAACTATCTTTTTTTTGGCCACTTACTCGGTCTTTCTTAGACATCATAAACTCATCGGTGATTAGGTTTTCTCATGTAAAGAGATGGAAGATCTCCTAAGGTATCTAGTCCTAGTTGGTATATTTGAGGCTTACAGTAGGCAGATATAATCTATACTAAACTATGTTCAGTAAGAAGTGCTTTTAACACGGGTAGATGAGATTTAAACTGCACTACACAGTTCTCATTTGAAAATCATGGCCCTAATATAGTAAAGTGTAGCATGTTTCTCATCGTAGTCCTAAAACTGTGACTCCTGCTCCAGTTAGTTTCTAGCAGCTTCTTCTTGTCTTGTAATTTTGTCATAATAGGGCTATTTCGGTCACTTTTTAGCAAAGTTGGCCGAACATTTACCAAATGACTGTATTCATCCTTTGTGGGTTAAGTGCAATTAATACTTCTCTGTAAACTTGCAGACTTCCCAAAAGTAGAAAATGCAGCAATGCAGATAGCAGAAGAACTAGAATTGAATCATCAATGGAACGTTACCCCGTTCAAGATCGCCACCAAGGAGGATGAAGACCGTATTCAGGTTGCTTTACAGAGCGAGGAGGAGACTCCAAAAACTGGGGACTGGGCTGTAAAGCTTGGCATCAATCTCTATTACAGCTCCATACTCTGTCGCTCGCCCCTTTACAGTAAGCAGATGCCTTACAATTCTGTCATTTACAGCGTCTTCGGCTATAGCTCTCCTCTGACTTCTCCAAACGACGCCGATGTTCTTGGGAAGCGGTCCAGCAGCCGGCAGAGAAAAGTAGTCATGGCTGGTAAATGGTGTGGTAAAGTATGGATGTCTAATCAGGTTCACCCTTTCTTGGTGAAACAAGACACCGACGAGGAGGAAAACAGAACTCTTGATTCTCAGATGAGGAGGACTGAAGGGAAGATTTTTGGAAGATCTTGTGCACCGAGAACCGCTAGGAAAAGAAAGTCGAAATTCGAGGACAGATCGGTCAAGAAAATCAAGTTTCAGGGAACAGAAATTGCTGAGAGCGACTCTGATGGAACGCTGCCAGCTGAGAGGGCTGGATTCTCAGGCGATGAATTTGTGGATAATGACTCAGATGATTCAGTAGACGTCGGACTTCACCAGGAACACAAGAAAAACCTTGCAAGAAAAACGTCGCAAGGTAATGAACAACCTAGGAGAAGTATCAGAAGCCAACGTTTCAAGCCGGTGGCAGCAGCTATTCATCATGATGAGCCGAATTCCGAGCCCGAGATGGAAGTGGGGCCTGCTTCACGTTCGAGGAGGAAGGTATCAAAGCCAAATAAGGATCTCGAGAGTGCCGATACATTATCTACAAAGCAAGTGCAAAAAAGCAAAGGAAAGAAAGTTGTATCTAAACAAGGTCCAAAAATGAGGCTGCCAATTATAACGCCACCTCCGTCGCCACCACCACCTGTCACAAAGAGTCGCTCAATCCGAGCTCGAACGGGATCCAAGGCAAAAGGCAAGAGAAAAGTGGAAGAATATATATGTGATATAGAGGGATGTGGAATGAGTTTTGGGTCATCACAAGAGTTGTCAATGCATAAAAAGAACATTTGCCCAGTTGAGGATTGTTACAAAAAGTTCTTCTCTCACAAGTACTTGGTTCAACATAGGCGAGTTCATGAAGACGCCCGTCCGTTGAAGTGTCCTTGGAAAGGCTGCAAGATGTCGTTCAAATGGGCTTGGGCTCGAACTGAGCATCTTAGGGTTCATACTGGTGCGCGCCCTTACGTGTGTAATGAACCGGGTTGTGGCCAGACATTCCGGTTTGTGTCGGATTTTAGTCGCCACAAGAGGAAGACGGGTCACTCGATAAGGAAGAAGACGACGTAGCCTGTGAAGAAGAAAGCAGGTAGGTAATGTAACTCAGTTAGTCAACAAACGCCATTGATGCTGAATTATTGTATTAGTTTGGCTCCTGAGTGAGTTCAGGGTTTACTTTTTATCACCCCTTTCTCAGTAGACACCATCTCTTGCAGTTAGTTCTCTTGAAGAACAGAACCTTCCCCGGAAAGTTGTTTGTTTGTTAATGATGAGATCAATTCATTTGAAAATTTTAATTACTGCAACTGTGTTAACATACGAGGTAATCATGACTGAAATTTACGGGTATCAATTGACGTTATAGTGAGTCATAACAAAGCTTATCATGTGGCTTGTGCAATCAGACAAAATTTGAACCAATGAACCCTAAGAAACATGGCTAAATACACAAGTGGGTACCTGAACTTGTGCCTAATAGTCATTTAGATCCCCGAACTTTAACATTTATCAATTTGGCACCTCAACTCAACATTCGCGACCAATTAAACACATAATCGCTGACATGGACAAAAAAAATATGCCACATCGTAGCCACGTATGCTTCCACACGTATGCCATGTCATATTTAAATAAAATAAATCATTAGAATAATTTAAAAATTTTGAAAAAATTGAAAATTAAAGGAACAAGAAAATGGACTCAAGATGGAGAAAGAAGCCCTCGGTGGCCACGGCGTCTCGGCCGACCGTCGGCCCACACACCTCGCAAGTACCCAGCCCCCCAACGCCTTCCGCTGTCGTAAGCTCCGCTCCGCCGCCTGGGACTCCATTGCCTCCGACCTCTTCTCCCCTTGCCGTTCCTCCTACTCCTCTGGTGGCTCTACCGTCGCCAAGACCTCCGCCGCACAAGATGGAGAAGCTCCGCAAGCGCTACCGCACTGAGAAGCAGCTCGCCCTCGCTCACCCAAACCGCTTCATCGCCTCCTCCTGGATCATCTTCGACCTCATGGTCTCCATGGAGACCGGATCTTGTTCAAATGGCGGATCCGGCCCCAATCTCGGCAACCACCATCCCTAGCCCTTCCCAACGACAACAATTCCTCTTCCCAACGACAACAACAAGCACTCCTTCGATCTTGATTCCAAATTCCAGGAGATGCACATCGGATCTGTGGACAGCCACCACCTCAGTGCCTCCGTCCCCATCAAATCCAAGTTCAAGACCCACGGATCTTCCCTGGGATTCGACGTTGCCACCCACTTCGACCGCCATCTCGACGCCCAAGAGGAGCAACCCCACGCATTCCGACCGCCATCTCCACGCCCAAGGTGGCAGAGGAGCCCTAGGGTTAGGGATTCAACCATGGTAGAGGGAGGGTTTAGATTTTTTTTTCTTTTTCCTTCATTTTTTTAATTTTTAAAATTATTCCAATGATTTATTTAATTTACATATGACGTGGCCGACATGTGGACAATAGGTGGCTTTCATATGAATTTCTTTTTGTACATGTTAACCGATTATGTGTTAAATTGGCCGCGAATGCTGAGTTGAAGTACCAAATTCACAAATGTTAAAGTTCGGGGACCTAAATGACTATTAGGCACAAGTTCAGGTACATACTCATGTATTTAGCCTAAGAAACATCTAGCTTAGGACATGTGACATGTTTTCCGTGTGATTATTTTTCTGACTTAATAATGCATCAAACTGGCATTTGTAGTTGTAGTTTTTTTTTATTAAAGGAAAGACGATAGCCTCCGTACTCAAAGAGATGAGTGAAGTAATAGGTAAGCTTATCATGTGCTTTGTAGTTTAGCTACTTATATATAGATATACATTCATAATCCAAATTAAAGGAAGGTGTGCTACTAATCCACTGCATATTATCGTGTCATTGGTTTAAATCATTTACGTGTTTTTCTATTGTGTCCTAAGAACATATTATAAACATATTAAATAAAAATATTAAACCGTAATGAGGAAATAGTGAGTCCATCGTAAAAATATTAAAAAATCTCAAATTTTAAGATTTGCTAAATCCTCTTCTAATATTGGTATCTCATAGTCCAATAGAAAAATCCATCATAATATTAATTTATACAGTTCGATTTGTAGTTTTGTACCAAGCTACAGCCAACAGAGAAAAGTGGAATACACAGTCATTGCCTCATTGGCCCAACGTAGTGATGTACACTATAACTACTAGTTGTGGGCCCACGAAACACAACGTAGGCCCAATAAGCCATTTTTCAAAAGAAAAAGAAGTGGGGCCCACCAAATGTACTCACATTTAATTTCGGAGAAAATTTTCTCTTACTATTATTTATTTCCTTCCTCCAGAAAGAACTAATCACCTCTCTCTCTCCTCTCAGACTCCGAGTCCGGTTCAGGTTTCCGACTTCCATTCTCTCTCTATATCCGCCATTGGAGCTGCTCCTCCGTGTGAGCCTTATTCTTCCTGTTCTCCCTGTCTTCTGGTTCCGGTTCTCAGGAGAAGCTCCGGTGAGGCTCCTGGTTGTTTATTTCGTCTTCTATTCATTCTCTCACTTCTCAATTTGATGTTTCGAATAGAAAATTAGGGATTGTAATTGTAACATACGAAGAAGAGAATTTCGGTGTGTGTGCCGATGAGGGAGCGGGGAAGTGGATTTTCTGTCATTTCGAAAACTTGTTTTGGTCCGGAATTCAGAACTTGAAGTTTTGGATTTTCGCGCTCGGTGGATTGAATTTTGACTACCGATTTGTGGCGATCTGTGGCTAGGAGGAGGAATTTACATTTGTGTTCATGGTTTTGACGCGGGGAGAATGTGATTATATGCGTTCTTGAATTAAGATCAATAGTTATTGAGATTTCCGGCCTGTGTTGGGGAAAGAGTTTGATGTTTTTGCATGCACTTGAGCGGATTGTATGGTTTGTGGACGTGGTGAGTAGGGTTTAGATATCAATAAATCATGATCTAATTAAGTCTCATGAATTCAGCATGAATTAGGGTTCTAAGTAATGCTCTTTGGTGGACCAATTGTTGCTTTTCATCAATTGATTAGATTTTAGATTCGACGTCCCAGAACACAAAGGTGTTGTAGCAGAAGCGATTGTTTGATTGCTGGTATATAGTTTGAAGACAATGTAATCATTTGGAAATACGTGAGTGAACTTTGTTTGCAAAAGAATTTGTTTGGACGGGTGGGTGGAAAAGTATTGTGCTGGTTTCGTAAGGCTTGAGGTGATAAATGTTGTTATGGCTTGTTGATAATATTTACTTTGTATCTTTGGGAAGTTACCTTTCTCTTTTATGTGATTATCTGGTGGTTGACCTCTTTTGTGAATTTTTTGTTCGTTATATCCGATCTTACGTCAGGAAATGGAGGGGCCAACTAGAGGTGGTGGTGGTGCAGATGTGTACTTACAGAACTATAATCTTGGGAAAACTTTGGGTATTGGCTCATTTGGTAAGGTGAAAATTGCAACACATAAGCTTACTGGGCATAAGGTCGCCATCAAAATCTTGAATCGCCGCAAAATAAAGAACATGGAAATGGAAGAGAAAGGTATTAATCATTGTGCTGGTTATAATTTGCTGTAAACTTGTTCATCTTGTACAATTTGAACGTTCGTCTCTAGGTTAGGTTTTTGGTTTTTCTTATATGGAATAAATGAACTTTTCTTGCACTCCCAACTTTATTTTCCCGGATTAATGTTCTTACCGGTTTAAGCTGATGAAGTGAATCGCTTTTTGTCGGATATGTAAGGTGCCGTTATGACAATAATTATAATTTATGTCACTGAATATCGTTAAATTTCTTACCCTCTTTGACCGCGTAGTGTTTTCCGCACTCTCCTTCATCTAGGGCTTTCTTTTAGTAGTTTAAAGCTATGTTAACCGGAAACTTTATCGGGGGCAGTGTTTCCTAGTTCATAGGGGAACTTGGAAACTCTGACACGCCTACTGTACCATAAAATTATGGTAATTATATGTTTCCCGGTGTCTGTATCTTTCCGCTTTTGTTAAGTTAGGTTTAAAGCATTATTCAGATGCCAATTCTTTGTCTCTTCAGTGAGAATGACTTTATGACAGTTTTGGTATTACAATCTTGCCTACTTCCTTGTTGCAGTGAGAAGAGAAATCAAAATATTGCGTCTGTTCATGCATCCGCACATTATTCGTCTGTATGAGGTCATCGAGACACCATCTGACATATATGTTGTCATGGAATATGTGAAGTCTGGTGAGTTATTTGATTATATTGTAGAAAAGGGAAGGCTGCAGGAGGAGGAAGCAAGGCACTTCTTTCAACAGGTGAGACTATCATTTATTGCTCGAAAGCATCCTGGGGTTTTTATTCTGTGGCTCTATAATAACTTTCCGTACTTGTAACTTGTAATCAGATTATATCTGGGGTGGAGTACTGTCACAGAAATATGGTTGTTCATCGTGACCTGAAGCCCGAAAACCTGCTTCTGGATTCAAGCTGCAATGTGAAGATAGCAGATTTTGGGTTGAGCAATGTCATGCGGGATGGTCATTTCCTGAAGACAAGTTGTGGAAGCCCAAACTATGCTGCTCCAGAGGTTTAAAACTGCTTCTCCATACTATAGGGCACGATGCTGTGTAATGTTAGCTTCTTTTTTCCATTAATTTACTTGTCCCACAGTAAGCGTATTCTTTCTTTAGGGTGCCGAAACACATGTGATATAATGTCAGCAGAGTAAACTGCTGTCTCAGGACATAAGTAACTTGAGCAAGCAGCCATAAGTTATGTAGGTTAGGTAAATAGATAATATTGTGCATCATAACCCTTCTAGTGAGGGAATCGAGGATGTGAGTGGTGGTTGTTTTATCAACTATATTTTTACTTGATCATAAGAAACCATTTTTTCTTTGCTATTCAGGTTATTTCTGGAAAATTCTATGCTGGGCCAGAGGTTGATGTCTGGAGCTGTGGTGTTATCTTATATGCCCTGCTCTGCGGTACCTTGCCTTTTGACGATGAGAACATCCCTAACCTATTTAAGAAAATAAAGGTATCTAATGTTTTAGGTTGGCTATTTTCTGCTTTGTTTAATTTGCATTAATTTAGTACAGCTTCATGTTACACGTGGGTATAGTTAAGTGGACTTGAATGTGGATAAATATGGTAAAACATGACACTTGCACTTTATAAGCAAGGATTCAGTATATCCACCTTGATCACACCACCCTCTCTGTACATCTCTCAGACTCTCACCAGATCTCTGCTGCTTTCTTTTTCCCTGAGAAATTGCCGCTCCACTGCCCTTCAACAATCTCTTCACACTAGATCTCCATCTTGGAATAGCATTAAAGGCCTAATTTTTGCTTTCATAGATAAATCTATTTATTTTTACCATTACGAATCGCAATTTCACTTCTCTGGCTGTCAAATGAATATTCCAAGTTTAAGCCCCACTAGTCATCGGTCATTAGAAGCAGATGTCAGAAATTTCTATTGAGAGTGATGGGTTGTACTTAACAATGATAATTTGAATCGCAATACCAGATCTGACTAATTGGGAGGTGTAGGAGAAATCCTTGACTCACTGAAGTGAGGTGGTTTCGAATTTGTGTACGGGTGGTGCTGATGGTTAGTGATTGTTGGTCAGAGATAATGGCTGGCTCTTGAGCGGACGATGTGTTCGCAAAAGGGTTGAAAGAGGGTGTAGATCTGGATCTCATGTTTCCAGTTCTGGACTTTTTGGGGGCACATTGTTCATTGTAATGTGGGTTTGCCAAACACACTTTATTTTACATAACTAGTTAAATATGTGTCGGTCCCAAAGTGTTAACTCATCTTGTTTTAGAAATTTACATTATGACTGAAAAGATCATTATAATGTGGGCCTGCCAAACAGATAAGTTATCTACGGTCTTTTTGATTGAAGAAAAAGTTATGTAATCTTTTTTTTGATTATATCCTTCTTGGAGTGAATGCACATGTGGAATAGTTGTTTATCTGTTTTAGTCATGCTTATCATCTAGTCCTTGATCCTGGATGAGATCCACCTGGATTGTTTCAAACAAGTGAAGGACAAGCTTACAGAAGAATAATGTTGTATTTTAATCCTTGATATATTTTAATATCTATCAAATTGCTTATCACTTCAGATAGTAATGTTTTTCATTGTTGATTGGGATTTTATTCAATTGTTTTCAACAATATTTTGCCCACAATTGATAGGGTGGGATATATACACTTCCTAGCCATTTGTCTCCTGGTGCTCGAGATCTTATCCCAAGGATGCTTGTAGTTGATCCAATGAAGCGGATGACTATATCGGATATTCGCCAGCACGCTTGGTTTCAGGCTCGTCTGCCTCGTTACTTGGCTGTTCCTCCACCAGATACAATGCAACAGGCCAAGAAGGTTAGTGCTGTGTTAAAGTGATTGTGGCTGAAGATCTTAAGCAGTTTATATGATGCATTGTTTGAATGTCGTTGAGCCCATTCCTCTATAATGCAACCAGACTTATCTCTACTGTGCATCTGTTTTCATTATTTGGAAAATGCAGCATTCTACTCACCACTAGTCACTACCACAATAATTTTGACTATCCCCACATCGCCATATACTGATGTTTTCTTGCTCTTGAATCTGATTAAGTATCTATGACTGGCTGAGACAATTGGCACCAGGGTCTTGACCGTTTAGCATTTCTCCTGGAGCAAGACTTCTGGGTTCTGTTACTTGAAAGTGTGACCTGGAAATCCATAGTTCCTAGTTACATATATCAAACTTGTTTTCTTGTATTGGGTGCTTAGTATATTCTTGATTGGAGCAATGTGGGACCATAGTATCTGGTAGTTGCTAGGCTCTACCTTTTAATATTTACTTTCTTACTATAAACCAGATGTTTCTCTTAAAACGGCTTGTCTATGTAGTAATTGATTGGTTTTATTGTTATTTTGGTCCACATGTTGGTTGTTTGTCCTAGTTTAAGCTGAATTAAGTGCTTGCCAACTTGGTATCCTGCAGATTGATGAAGAGATACTTCAAGAAGTTATAAGCATGGGATTTGATCGAACCCAGTTGATGGAGTCTCTGCGAAACAGAATCCAAAATGACGTATGGATTTGATCTTTCTTTTTTTCGCTTCATCTTTTTTGATGTTATTCTATTTTGATGGGGTATATTTCAATTTCAGGGGACTGTTGCTTACTATTTGCTCTTGGACAACCGCTTCCGTGTTTCAAGTGGATATCTTGGCGCTGAATTTCAAGAGACTATGGTGCATATGATTCCCTCTTCTCTTTTTATCTTGTGCAATTTCCATTCATAAATGACTGTTTGGTTATGGCCAGTTACTTTGTGGCCATGCTTCAGTAGCTAGTAGTTGAAGTCCTTGGGAATAGATAATAAATTAGGATTAGGACACGAAACAAAGAGTATGTTTTGATACGTGGTATTATATTAAATGGGCTGACTATATAACCTCCTAAATACTCAGTAGATCTATAGTTATCAACTAAATTCCTTATGCTACCGGAAAAAAAAAACTAGAATTCCTTATGCTTCTTGTTTGTGGAGAAGCATCTTCACGAAATAAGTGTGTTCTATAACTTGTGATCCCTTGCTGATATGTTTTTTTCTATTGTTGTACCTACAGGAATGTAACTACAATCGCATGCATCAAAGTGAAGCTCTTACTGCTGCTATGTCACCCCGTTATCCTGGGTATTCTGATTATCAAGGGATGGGATTGAGACAACAGCTTGCAGTCGAGAGAAAATGGGCCTTGGGATTGCAGGTTTGTAATTTAAATGTTTTAATGTACTAAATTATAGTATAGAACTCCCTCGTTAAGCTAAAAAATTCAATATAGTTCAAGTAGCAACGTTTCTGATTGGTTGAGTGGTTATTGCTAGCTGGATTATATGCCATTTTGAACCCCTTTCAAAATATAAGGTTTATGATAATTATTGTTAGCTTCCCTGTTCAAATTCTGAATGTTGTGCTGATGGAATTTGGTGGCTCTTGTCGCCTTGGCTAGGTTATACAACATGGTCTGTTAACCACAATACAAGCTGCATTAAAGAACTTTGTATGGAGTTGTGTCAATTTGTGATTTTGATCAATCTGAAATTAACGGTCTTTCAATTTTCTCAAAGAAATTGACTTGAGTTCATTTTGAAGGTTGGGCACCTGAATTACTTGAAAACTTTTGTGTCTCTAGTCTAGGGTTGGTTTTGATAGCATCCTTGGTGCTATGGCATGAGTAGGCATTATAACTTGTTTGTACTTGATAAAGAGTTGTACCTTCTTTTTTTTTTCTTCTCCTCAAAGTAGCTTTTTTCCTCCAAATTGTGCATAGTCCATATAAGAGACCACCTGTTCTTTTTTTGAAGATTTGATTGTTCATTTTTACTGTACAAGCTATCTACTATACTGTTTCGTGACTTATTGTCAATTATACTTAAAGTAGCAGTCTTCAGTTGTTTGACAAATATGTTTATGTGTGCAGTCCCGAGCCCATCCTCGTGAAATAATGACAGAAGTTCTCAAGGCTCTGCAGGAGTTGAATGTCTGTTGGAAAAAGATAGGTCACTACAACATGAAATGCAGATGGGTTCCCAGCAATCCTGAACCAACAGCTGATGACTATATCCGTGGTAATCGCTACTTTAGGGATGAATCCAGCATCATCGAGAGCGACGGGATGTCAAGGTCCCACAATGTGGTCAAGTTTGAATTGCAGGTAACCCACCTTGGCTTCTCCTTTATATGTACATCTCCAATAGCTGTTTGCAAGTATGAATTAGTGGGGAAAGGAGATAAGCTAGATTTGTAGAAGGCTATTGATATCTTACAAACAAATACTCAATCTAGGATAACATTTATCATTAGATTAGGGCACATGATGAAAAGAAAAACGGTTTTATTATTCCTGTGATGATATTTGTTGCAATATGACCACTCTATTCTAATGGCTTGCTCGCCTTTGCGACAGCTATACAAGACTCGTGACGAGAAATACTTGCTCGATCTGCAGAGGGTGCAAGGTCCACAGTTTCTCTTCCTGGATCTCTGTGCTGCTTTCCTTGCCCAACTCCGCGTGCTTTAGAAGAACAACCCTTTGAACTACAACAATCGACTTTGTAAATAATAAAAAAGAAAACGCCATGGGGCTCTGGCTATTAAAATTGCTCCCTTTCCCTTTCTCTTTTGCGTTTGTATGGCTCAAGTATATGACTTGAAGAAGCTTGTTGCTCTGGTGAAGGCCACATTCTTTTGGCTGATTTCCATGAAGCATTGGGCTTAGCTTTCTTCCTCAGTTATAGACTAGCTATGTAGCATGTTAATTTGAGCAGCTATTGAATCTAGACTGTTATGATCATGTATCATGATGAATGTTGCAGAATTTTGAATTCTGTTTTGTATCGTTTGCCCCGACTTGTTTTGAGCTCAAGGGTTTTGTTTTACCTGTGGCTGATTTGATGTGGGGGAATTTTAGTATTTCTCAAGGCTGAAGTGCAAGTCTTTTGCCAAAATTTGCCAAATGTGGTAAGCTAACCAAATTCCTGAGCATGTGTCTTAACTCAAAGGTATCATACCTGCAAACGGCCAAATCGGAATCATACTTATTCATGATTTGGAGTTTATACAAACTATCATCCTGATATCAATACAACATGAACAAACCTAATGTATAATAAAGGAAGATAAAAAACAGTACTAGCCACAAAAGATCATAACGAATCTCCCTACAATAAGT
This sequence comes from Polygonum maritimum, assembly GCA_963924305.1. Taxonomy (NCBI): domain Eukaryota; kingdom Viridiplantae; phylum Streptophyta; class Magnoliopsida; order Caryophyllales; family Polygonaceae; genus Polygonum; species Polygonum maritimum. The sequence continues at coordinate 3,525,109 of OZ002732.1, forward strand.
TCCAAAACCCCTCTCTTCTTATACAATTTACCTAGGATCGAAAAACCGAGGGCCACCTCGCGAAAGAAGCTCTTGACCAGCATCCTTACCCATCAAAACCATATCTTCAAGAGAATACACGCCCTTTCTCGACGTCTCTATAACTGCAATCAATAAAATAGGAAATGTGAGCATGGACTGAACTCTGCAAAAGTGCACAATAGACCTGAAAAGTAAAAATAACTATTGTTACCTTGCTTCCCATCAGTAGAAGCAACCAAACCTCTGAAGATGCAATCACCATTCTCGTCTCTGGAAGCGTATCCAGCAATAGGCGTCCGACAAGATCCATCTAAAGTCTCAAGGAAAGCCCTCTCACACGTAACGGCTAATCTGGTCTCTTCATGGTTCAATGAGGCCAAGTAAGTTATCTGACAAGGAGCAACAGAGATTGGATCAATCTTTTAGCTGAATTAGGTAACCAAGGAAACTGTAAAGATAATGCGTCTCAGGTGCAAGAAAACAAGTGTACCATTTTATCATCATCATTTCTGCAAGCGATTCCAATGGCACCCTGAGCAACAGCTGGGAGCATCTCTTCAATCGACAGAATGGACGTTACGTTTTCTGTCATGCTTAGTCGTTTGAGTCCGGCCAATGCCAATAGTGTTGCGTGGACGGTCCCTTCATTGAGCTTCCTTAAACGAGTTTGCACATTGCCACGGAAATTGTCTAGCACCTGATAAATACATGCAAAGAGATGGAAAATTAGATGTAGAAAAGGATGCCTGAACAGAAATAGATGCATGGACATTGAACTCGCCACAGAAATTGGAAGTAGCTTAAGATGGTTGTACCAGGAAGTAGGCTATGATTCCTATGAAAGAACTAGCATCTTTGACTGATTTTTTAGTTCATTAGACTTTCAGCTCAGTAAATTTAGATTCCTCATTATGTTTTCACAAACATTTATTATGTCACACTTTCATTGAGATCCTTGAGCACCTAAAAATACAAATTTTTATTTGCCTTACTGTTATTAACAGCAATACAAATAAAAAATGAGCAGATTAATTACCCAATAATTAAAATAAAACAAACTGACCAATTTATATGTGCCAAATCTGATCTCAATGCAATAAATCGAACTTAGAAAGTACATCCCATACTTACACGAAGTGAAGGATATCTGTGTAACATTTGGGACTTCCTCCTGAGTGAAGCAGTCCCAACAACACTTCCAGCTGGCAATTCAGCAAGAGATGCAGCAGATGTCGAAATGAAGGCGTCGCGTACGTCCTCACGCTCAAGGTTGCAAGGCAATATTATCAGGTCAGGCAAATAAGTCGGGACGTCTTTCATTGAGTGGACAGCAATGTCAATCTCACTGTTTAAGAGCGCCTCGTCTATCTCCTTTGTGAACAAGCCTTTCCCTCCAATGTCTGCTAGTGGCTGACTAAGGACTTTGTCACCTGTTGTTTTGATTATCACAATTTGGATTGCTCCTTCCTCGGCCAACTCGGGGTGAGACGCCATTAGCTTTCCACGGGTTTCGTGGGCCTGAGCTAGCGCTAATGGACTGTCCTACACAAGGAAATAGCACAGAAATCAAAGATCACACTAAAAATTGTAACAAAGGAGATTTACCATGTGTTATAACAAGGTTAAGGGAAAATTCAAAAGCATTACACCTCTGTCCGAAACTATGTAATAGATAAATTGAAGACCACAAAGGTATCTTATTGAGGATTTCAACGACATCATACATTCATACTCATTCATGGTTTGCTAGCATCAAGAATTGCTTCATAGTTATCTTTCAGTTAAAACTGCAAATTTAGGATGTAGTAGGCCTGAACTAGAGCTAATGAGATCAGCATATCCAGGATCAACAATTGATATACAAGCTTATGTGAGAGTACCTGTTTACTTTTTTACTCATGACAGTAATTCAAAGTTACAAATACCATGCTACAAATTTTCAAGACAATACTAAAAACCAACCAGCAGCTTTAAATCAAACTCAATATACACCACATCAAAAAGCTAACAAATTCTGATGCTAAAATTTCCAAATCAGCCTAGAAACATCTGTAAGCTAAAGAACCAAGGCAAGGACTCAAAGAAATAAAGACAATTCTGAGAAACCAGTCAGCAGTTGTACTAAAAGTTTGATAAAAATCAAGATATAATCATGAAGTTGTAGCCAAATTTCATCTACAAATTGAGGAAGAAAACAGCACAGAAGCAAAAGGGTACCTTCCCCGGGTGCCAATTCTTATTAGAGCAACTTTAGCCTTCTGGGTATTTTGCTGGACAGCAATGGAAGCTCTTGTAGTCGCAATTTTGAAGTTTGTTAGCCTCCTGAACTGGTTTGAAGCAGGAATTTTGGTGTACGGAAGGCATAATCTTGCACCTGAAATAGTCTCCATTTTAGCCCAAACCCAATGGAAAAGAGGGGATAGATAGAGCGGGCGAGGAACGAATTAATAAGAAGGATTTGGTTTCAGGTGAAAGATAGAATTGCCTAAGGTTTCTTTATGGATTTTGAGGAGATAAGGAACTTCGACCTAGGTGACCTTTGTATTGTAATTTGCGCATTTAAATACATTTTATTTTAGTAAAGGAGTCTGTTTGTCTTTATCAAATAAAGTTTGCGTTTTCTTTTTTTTTTGGTTGAGGGCACTGTTCATGAGAGTCGAACCGGTGACCTTTGGACACTACACCGATGACCTTTGGGCACTACCCTTGGAGACTTAACCGTTTTGACTAAATGCCCGAAGACAAAGTTTGCGTTTTCTTTTGGAACATCCGAACCGTTTTGACTAAATGGCCGAAGGCAAAGTTTGCGTTTTCTTTTGGAACATCTGAAAATGGACTTTTTTATGATTTGTGAGCTAAATGTAAAATGGCTCTCGTCTGCCATTGTACTAATTAATGTATGCCAATTAATTGCAACGGAGGTAGCGTGTGACAAAACCATACTCAAAAAGAAATGCCATTGAAAGCTTTGAAGGGGAAGAAGAAGAAGAAGCATCTTCTGGCTCTGAGTTCTACCTCTCCCACCTAAACCCAGGTCTGTTACTTTGTTTACTCAGATAAAGCTGAAAGCTTTTGAGTTGAAAACTTGAGGAATTTTGTTTTCTCGCATGCTTTTTCGGTGTAAGTTCTTAAATCTGTCGCCTTTTTGAAATTTCCATGCATGTTGATCAGCTCATTTTCTTAAAAATCATCTTTTTTTGATACTTGAGGAGCTTGACTCAAAGAAAGTTGAAAGCTTTTGGTGTCCCTTGGTTGAAACTTGAGAAATTTTGCTGCTAGCTGTTAGGATTAGCACAATAGCAGATAAGCAAGGTGTCTTGAGTTCTCATATGCCAAATGTGTGTGTAAAGATGCTACCTTTCTGTGTTTTTCTTTGGTCCCTTGTTTGTTTAAGGGGTGATTTCACTTGGGTTTACCTCAGGTTTTGGGTTAAACCTTCTGATCTGAGCATATGATAGGTGATATTCAAGATTACCCACGTTTTATTTTTGATTTTATAGAACAAATCTGTGACATGCAATTCTTTAAGTCCCATTTTTCAACGGGAAAATGTGATTTCGTTTCCCATTTCTTCCACTTCTACGACCTCAAATCCACAATATTTTGGGGTTATGTCTTTGGATTTTCAAGCCGGATCAGGTTTTTGTAAGGGGTTTGAAGCATTTATGATCTACGATCCACAGGGTACTTGTGTTGGAACTCTGCAAAACATTGTTAGTTGAAAATATGTTCAGCTAGCTGGTACTTAAATTTCAAGGAGCAAGAACTTTAACTTTGGCTGGTATCTAACTTCTAAAGACATGGTTGTGTCGTGGCTAAAGCTTTAACTCTGGCCTTCTTGGATCATATCTTAGCACACTTCTAAACTCTTGAGCATGAACTTTTTCACTATACAAGTAGGTATATATGAATACCATAGCAACAGTGTGAAATGTTTGTTTTTGTCTCTTTAGGTTTATGCCTTGTATTTACTTAACAGTATTTGTCAATGGCCATGTATCATGTTAGCTCCCTTTGCATACTTCTGGATGGTAATGCCATATGCTGCTACTGTTGGTTGAATTCATTTTGTATCTTTGACATCATGTTTTCTGTTTACACGTTTCAGATTGCTGAATATATCCGTGAGAAAATGAGTTTTCGCAAGCGCAGTCGGAGATTATGGCGAATAGCGGTAATAAAGATGATTCGGAGCCCAGCTCTAGGGGACTATCCTTTGTCAAAGTTATACTGAACCATGAGTACTTGGATACCCTGGTGAGACTGTTTTCTTGTTATTTAAGACATTCGTTCCATGTTTTGATGTGGGAGTGATTTACCTATGATGTTCTTCATGTTAAATTGCAATTTCTTGAAGTATTGGTTGGTCTGTAGGGTCATATTATGCACAAGTACTCATCAATCAATACCTGAGATTTCAGATGCATATATTATGCTTATCTGACATTTGTTCATCAAGAATAGCTCAAGAATTGAAAATATATGAGTACTTATTCTTCTGAACTAGCAATAAATGTGACTGTTTACTGATTTCCTTGCATCTCATTGTTTGTTGTTATCTCTATTTAACACTGTCATATGATTTCTCTTATGTAACCTCTCCCAGAACTTTGAAGTACAATTTCATTTCAAATGATACTGTCATAGTAAATCCTGAACACCAACAAGAAACTGATTTCAGTTTATTACCTCCTCTAAATGGTGCTTCCTCTGCAGTGTCTACCTCCGAAATTCGCCAAAGGACTTAAATTGTTGCCTAGCCAGAAAATACAGATTAAGGACATAACTGGGAGGTACTGGCATGTCACATTGTCCTATGTTGAGGATCATCTTGCTTTTGGTCGAGGATGGGATACATTTGTGTTAGACCACGGGATCGAGATTAGTGATGCCGTTGGAGTCGTGTACACTTCAGGTTCGGAGTTTGTCTGTCTGATATTCGGTAAAAATGGGTGTCTGAAGAGGCAATTTCTTTCAGCTTCTTGCAATACAGCCTCATTGGACTCTACTGACAAGGATTCAAGCACTTTTAGTAACTCTAGGGTGAATGTAACTTTCACTCATAGCAACAAGGAGAGATCTTCAATATCACATGGGAAAGGGCAGAAAAGGAAACCATTTGAAGATCCATGCTGCATAGTGAACCGGGAAATTGATCTTGCACCTGTTGACAGAAGAAGCTTGCTTGACCAGTCAGAGTTTGAGATGTGCAAACCTGCGTCTGAGATGGGCAGCTCTTTTGTTGACGATCTAGTTGATTTTTCGGCTTTTGATGATGCCATGAGGACTTCTAGTGTTATTGAAAATAAGGATAGCTCAAAACATGAAACTTCTGAGCAGGTTTTACCAGAACGTTGCCCTTCCGCTTCTGTAGAAACATCAGTGGAAGAACAAAGAACAGGTGCTTTCCAAACTCCAACCACCACTGCTAAAGATCAAGGTCAGTTCTTCCTTAAAAGTTTAGTCTTGGAACTTTTTTTTATGTGAGTTTCAGTGCTAAAGATTCAAAACTCCATATGCATAATTCTGCGGGACCATCTCTGGAAGCACAAACAGCTGCTTTTCCATGCCAAACAACCACTCGAGGAGATGAGGGTCAGTTCTTTCTTTTGACTCCTATAATTTTTTTTTTGTCTTGAACTAAGTTTAAGTTATTCATGTGAGTTTTTATATTAAGATTCAAGATGTGGATATTCTTGCAGGACCGTCAGTGGAAGCACAAACAACTGATTTGGAAGCTCAAACAGCTGCCTTCCAAGGTCAAACAACTACTCTTAGATATCAAAGTCAGTCTTCCTTCTGACTTCCTTCAAAATTGTTGTGTTTTAACTCATTTTTTCATGCGAGACTCTATATGTTAAGATTTGAGGCTCCGAATGAAGGGGAACACGGTTACTGATGCTTAATGCTGTGTTAACAACAAGGTTTTTAAGATTGTCAAGTAAGAAATGTTCACTTGTGTGGATAGTCAAGTGGATGAGTAATTGTATCTTGAAGAATCTACTCAAGCCAACAATTTTGTTATTAGTTCATGGCCTGAGTCTAATTAACCTAGCTATGGACTACAACTGCAATTTTCCATAGTTGATTTCAAGTAATAAAATCCAACAGCTATTTCCTATGTCAACAATTTTCTTCTATGACACAGATGCTGTGAAAAATCCCGAGAGAAATGGTATTAGCAGAGGTGAAAGTGTGGCAATAGCCAACAATCAGAACATGAACTTCAATCCTGAGGGGTTTGGTAATGAAATGTCACTAAACAATCTGGTCATTTGTTACTAAAGAAGTATACTTAACTTTATGTTATCTCTTACAGGTGGAAGTGTGAGAATTGTCAAAGAGGAACGCAAGGAGTTCAATTTCGGTAATGAGCTGTTGAATAACAAACTGGTTATGTCTCGTTTCTAAAGTCTATAACCTAAGATCTATACATTTGTTTGACCTTTCATGCAGGTGGAAGTGTGAGAAATGTGAAGGAAGAACACAAGATGCTCAATCCCAAGGGATTTGGTAACATAATATCACAGAATCAAGTTATTTGTCATTTAATATGCCATTACCTAAATCCATGGTTCATCTTATCTGTCATACAGGAGGAGGTGTGAGAATGGTCAAGGAGGAGCAGATGAAGTTCAATCCAATGACTTCTGGTAATTTGTTCTAAACAAGCTGATCAGAAACGTTTACATTTATATTACAAGTGGTTTCTCGGCAGATTATGATAGTTTGAAACATTGAGATATATCTAGAAATGTTGCCCTTCCATTTTTGCAGGACCATCAATGGAAGCTCAGACAGCTGCTTTTCATACAGGTGGAAGTGTGGGACATGTCAAGAAAGAGCACAAGATGCTTAATCCTGAAGGATTCGGTAATAAAGCTTCACAGAACAATCTATCTATTTGTCATTAAACAAGTCTTTCACCTAAATAAACGTTCATTTTTTTCGTCATACAGGAGGAGTGAGAATAGTCAAGGAGGAAAGGATGGAGTTCAGTCCAAAGACTGTTGGTAATGAAATATCACTTCACAATGTGGTTATTTTGTTTTAAACAAGCTGGTAACCTGAAATGTTTTTGTATATGTTATGATTCACACAGGTGGAGTTGCACAAAGAGTTCAGGAGAGATACATGGCAAAGGGTTTTGGTAATGAAAAACACAAAACAATCTGGCTATTTGTTTTTTAACTAGTTGATCACCAAAAAACATGATACATGTATATTTTATGAGTCACACAACTGGAACTGGAATTGCAGGAAAAGTGAAGAAAGAGCCCATGAATTTCAATCCAGAGCCTTTTGGTAATGAAATATGAGAAAATTTTAAGACATCTCTTACCTTTTGACCTTCCTCAAACTAAAACATGTTTTCCTATGGGTAGGAAACAACCATTATTCAAATGGGCATCAAGAGAATGGAACATCTCAAGTTTTGAAAAGAGTGAAGACAGAAGCTGCAGATTTTGTTGATCCCCCACCTCCACTTGCAGTTACTTGCCTGGCAACAATAGATAAGAATTTCCTTGTATGCTCTCTAAAAATCTTTCTGATGCAATCCAAACACACCCTTCATTGACTTGTCTGCTATTTGTAACCAGATCTGATGAACAAACATGAGATAAGTTCTTCGTTTTCGTCATGCTGTTTGATGTTGCTTTCAACGTTTGTACAGGTGTTGCCCACAGACTTTTCCCTGTTAGGATACAAGAGAACTATGGATTTGGAAAAGAAGGTGGTGGTACTTAGAGATCCAGCTCAGAAACTATGGTCACTTCTCTGTTGCAACATAAACGGTTTGCAGGTTTTAACTAGCGGATGGAAGTCGTTCAGAGAGGCTAACGGGATTCAAACTGGGGATGAATGTATCTTCCAGGTTGAAGATAAATTCGAGAGCATATTCAAAGTGAATGTGGTTAGGAAGGCATGATTCATCTTTAACAGCTGATGAATTGTAGTGATGGCATAGCATATGCTTCTAGTAGTTCTGTAACTCTCTTGTGTATCAGCTTTGGCACCTTTAACCCTTTGTAGGCATAACATTATGTTTGTTTGTTGACTAGGTTAAAATGCACTTGATGCTGTTTTGTATAATAGTCTAAACTCTAGAACCCCAAAAACTACTAATGTGTTGCCTCATGTTGTTGTATCCTGTCATGTTATGCTTCTACTGGTTGTTTGGCTTGGCTTTTCTATTCTATAATTTCTATGCACTCAGAACCCTCATATAAAAATATCCTTTATAGAATTTACTTACTTGGGGTTCTTTTAAGATTTCATATTGAGTTTACCCATTTCCAATTAGGGTAATACTTGTCCTCCAATGCTTGAAAGAGATAACAGTAGCCTTGTTTTATCATCTGGAGAGCTATGACAAAAATGACCCAAAATCTACCCTTGTTAGATCAAGATGCCTCTATTAACGTTTTAGGAACAATACAGGGAAAAAATTGACAAGTAGATTACATTTTATGCATCCAAGAGGACATTCTATGCCCGGGCTAAAAAAAACCATCCACCAAGATCAAACCTTGAAGCCCCAAATGAACACAAAAGGAGTCAGCTTTCAATCTCCATCACTATAAAGATGAAATATTTCAAGTACCTCATTCCACATTTCACCTTTCTTCCAAAAATAGATTGTTTAAATCCCTTGCACTATAATCTGCAGCAAAGGGTTGACCATGATCAAGCATTCAGCAAACCAAAGAGGAATCTGCTCATCTGCCAACCAAATGCCAATTTCTCCCTTTCTTGGTTTTTCTAAGAGATATTACTCCAGAGCCTTCAAAGGAGAATCAACCTTGTCATTGAAATAAACATCACAGAGATGAGGAAACCTGTCCTTGTACTCCATCACAAACCTACTCAAGAACTCAGCATCAGTAAGAGCCATGACCGTCCAAAAGCTCTTGTAGTCGCTATTTTAAAGCTTGTTTGCCTCCTGAATTGGTTTGAAGCAGGAATTTTGGTGTACGGAAGGCATAGTCTCACACCTGAAATACTCTCCATTCTAGCCCAACCCCGATGGAAAAGAGGGATGGATAGAGCGAGCAACGAACGAATTAAGGGCTTGTTTGTTTCTATACCTCGGGTACGAGGAATGGGGTTAGGAATGAGTGAAATCTATTTGTATGTTTGGTTAAGAATGGGAATAGGAACGAGTGATACCTTGTAATCACCCATTCTCCACTTTTACACATAACTTCAAACCCACCTCTAAACCAAGGTATCACTCATACCTAAAATCATTAAATCCCATTCCTATCCCAACCCCATTCCAACCCGATTCCCTATACTAACCCGATTCCCGACACGATACCTTAGGGCCCGTTTGCCTAAGGTTTATCTATGGATTTTGACGAGATAAGGAACTTCGACCTAGGTGCCTTTTGTATTGCAGTTTGCGCATTTAAATACAGTACATTTTATTTTAGTAAAGGGGTCTGTTTGTCTTTATCAAATAAAGTTTGCGTTTTTTTTGGAACTACTCCTTCCGTCCCTATTTGTTTGTCCAGTATTCCATTTCAGGCGTTCCTTTTTGTTTGTCCACTTTCCATTTATATCCACTCTTTTACCCTCATTATTCCACTCTCTTACCTACTTTATTTCTTTTCACCTCAATCAATCACATCTTTTACTCATACTATTCAACTCTCTCACCTACTTTACACTACTTTATACCAACATTTCCCAACATAAGTGCTAAACTTCACACCACTTTTTTTCTTTCTTCACACTTTATCAATTTCTTTACCATTAAACCCCTAATCTAACTTTGGAAAAAATCAATTAGTCTATAACTATGAGAACATAAGGAAACCTATTTAATAATTACTTACAAATCTTTTAATTATAACTTACCATCAATAAATCATACAGTATATGTCATATATATATATATGTATGACTTAATTTGTTACCTTTATTTTTTGGATGCACTTAGTTTATTAGCTTTATTATATAGGGTTTAGCACATTAAAAAACTTTACATTCAAGAAAGCTTACGTACATTGAAGCTTTGAAGAGCTTACATATACTTGTTTTCAAATTTTTTTCATTTTTTTTCTTAATTTGAGTTGGTACCTTTATTTTTCTTACATGTACTTGTTTTCAAATTTTTTTCAATTTTTTTCTTACTTTGAGATGGTACCTTTATTTTTTTCTGCCATAATTTTGGGTGATGATTCTGAAGTGTGATGATTGTTGTTTTTTTCGTTTCCGGATTATTATAATCAAATGTCCTTTTTATTTTGTTTATATGGTTTAAGAGTAAAAAGTATATTGTTAGAATAAGTAGCTAAATTATTTAGGATTATTAGTTTTATTAATCAATTCAGCCTTTTTATTTCCCAAATATGGTTCATATGGTGAAGTTTAGTACATATATTTATAAATGGGAAGAATCTTATAAGATACTTCTTAATATGCTATCTTTCCTAGTTTTGGTATTTTAAGGAAAAAAAAGGGCATTGAAGTAATTTGATGGTGTGATGTTTAGTAAAATGATGTGATGTATAGCATCCCCCTTTCCCAATTACCAATACTATTTTATACCGTTCTTAAAACCCGTGTAAATTGTCCTTTTGGACAAACAAATAGGGACGGAGGGAGTACTATTCACAGCTTTCACTATAGTACTACAACTGAAAATAGACTTTTTTATGATTTGTGAGCTAAATGGCTCTCGTCTGCCACTGCACCTGTGTATGACAAAGGAAGAAATTAATTGCAGTGGAGATAGCGTGTGACAAAACCATACTCAAAAAGGGGTAATCTTTTGTCACGTGTCCGAACCTTCGCTACAAAAACAGAGATGCAGATAGACTGAAAGAGATGCCATTGAAAGCTTGGAAGGGAAACAAGAAGGAAGAAGCATCTTCTGGTTCTGAGTTCTACCTCTCCCACCTAAACCCAGGTCTGTTAGTTTGTTTACTCAAATAAAGCTGAAAGCTTGAGGAATTTTTGTTTTCTCGCATGCTTTTTCAGTGTAAGCTCTTAAATCTGTTGCTTTTTTTTAAAATTTCCATGCTTGTTGATCAGCTCAATCTCTTAAAGATCATCTTTTTTTGATACTTGAGGAGCTTGACTCAAAGAAAGTTGAAAGCTTTTGGTGTCCCTTGGTTGAAACTTGAGAAATTTTGCTGCTAGCCGTTAGGATTAGCACAATAGCAGATAAGCAAGGTGTCTTGAGTTCTCATATGCCAAATGTGAGCGTAAAGATGCTACCTTTTTGTGTTTTTTGGTACCATGTTTGTTGAATGGGTGATTTCACTTGGGATTACCTCAGGTTTTGGGTTAAACCTTCTCATCTGAGAATATGATGGGTGATATTCAAAATTACCCACGGCTTACTTTTGATTTATAGAGCAAATCTGTGACATGCAGTTCTTTAAATCCCATTTTTCAACGGGAAAATGTGATTTCGTTTCCCATTTTTTTCCACTTCTACGACCTCAAATCCATAATATTTTGGGGTTATGTCTTTGGGTTTTCAAGCCGGATCAGGTTTTTGTAAGGCGTTTGAAGCATTTATGATCTACTATCCACATGGTACTTGTGCTGGAACTCTGCAAAACATTGTTAGTTGAAATATGTTCAGCTAGCTGGTACTTAAATTTCAAGGAGCAAGAACTTTAACTTTGGCTGGTACTTAAACGTTAGTATCTGACTTCTAAAGACATGGTTGTGTCGTGGTTAAAGCTTTAACTTTGGCTGTCTTGGATCATATCTTAGCACACTTCTAAACTCTTGAGCATGAACTTTATCACTATACAATTAGGAATTATATGAATACCATAGCAACAGTGTGAAATCTTTGTTTTTGTCTCTTTAGGTTTATGCCTTGTAATTACTTAACAGTATTTGTTAATGGCCATGCATCATGTTTGCTCCCTCTGCATACTTTTCTGGATGATTATGTCTTATGCTGCTATCCTTAGTTGAACTCGTTTTATATCTGTGACATCATGTTTTCTGTTTATGCAGGTCAAATTGCTGAATATATATGAGAAAATGAGTTTTCGCAAGCACTATCCAAAATATATGGCGAATCGCGGTAATGAAGATGATTCGGGGTCATCCAGAAGACCAACTTTTTTCAAAGTTATACTGAACCATGAGTACTTGGATACCCTGGTGAGACTGTTTTCTTATTATTTAAGACATTCCTTCCATGTTTTGTTGTGGGAATGATTTGTCTATGATGTTCTTCTTGCTATTAATCCTCTCAAGGACCTATATCATGTTAAATTGCAGTTTCTTGAAGTATTAGTTGATCTGTAGGGTCATATCAAGCACAAGTAATCACCAATCAATGCCTGCGATTTCAGATGCATATATTATGCTTATCTGACATTTGTTCATCAAGAATAGCTCAAGAATTTTAAATATATGAATACTTGTTCTTTTGAACTAGCAACAAATGTGACTGTATACTGATTTCCTTGCATCTCATTGTTTGTGTAGTTACCTCTATTTAACACTGTGATATGATTTCACTTAAGAAACCTGTCCCCAGAACTTTGAAGTAGAATTTCATTTCAAATGATACTGTCATAGTAAATTCTGAACGCCAACAAGATACTGATTTTGGTTTTTATATCCTCTTCCAAATGGTGATTCCTCTGCAGCGTCTACCTCCGAAATTCGCCAAAAGACTTGCATTGTTGCCTAACCAGAAAATACAGATTAAGGACACAACTGGGAGGTACTGGCGTGTCACATTGTCCGATGTTGAGGATCATATTGCTTTTGGTCGAGGATGGCATGCATTTGTGTTGGACCACGGGATCGAGATTAGTGATATCGTGACAGTCGTCCACATTTCGGATTCGGACCTCATCTGTAAGATATTCGGTAAAAATGGGTGTCCGAAGAGGCAGTTTCCTTCGGCTTCTTGCAATACAGCCTCCTTGGACTCTACTCACAAGGATTCAAGCACTTTTAGTAACTCTAGGGTGAATGTAACTTTCACTCAGAGAAACAAGGAGAGATCTTCAACATCACATGGTGAAGGGCTGAGAAGGAAACCATTTGAGGACCCATGCTGCATAGTAAACCGGGACAACAGTGTTGACGGGAGAAGCTTGCTTGATCAGTCAGAGTTTGAAATGTGCAGAGCTGTATCTGAGATGGGCAGCTCTTCATTTGTTGACGATCTAGTTGATTTTTCGGCTTTTGATGAAGCCATGAGGATTTCTAGTGATATGGGAAATAAGGATAGCTCAAAACATGAAACTTCTGGGCAGGTTTTACCAGAAACTTGCCCTTCCGCTTCTGTAGAGCCATCAGTGGAAGAACAAACAACAGGTGCTTTCCAAATTGAAACCACCACTATTAAAGATCAAGGTCAGTTCTTCCTTAAAAGTTTAGTCTTGGAACTTTTTTTTATGTGAGTTTCAATGCTAAAGATTCAAAACTCCACATGCATAATTCTGCAGGACCATCACTGGAAGCACAAACAGCTGCCTTCCAAGATCAAACAACCAAAATCACAGATCAAGGTCAGTTCTTTCATTTGACTTTAAAATTAGAGTACATGAGTTTCTATGTTAAGAATCAAGAATCAAGATTCCATGCACAAATTTCTGCAGGACCGTCACTGGATCCTCAAACGGCTGCTTTCCCATGCCAAACAGCCACTCCTAGAGATGAGGGTCAGTTCTTTCTTTTGACTCCTCTAAATTTTTTGTCTTGAACAAAGTTTAAGTTATTCTTGTGAGATTTTGTGTTAAGATTCAAGATGTGGATATTACTGCAGGACCATCGGTGGAAGCACAAACAACTGATTTGGAAACTCAAACAGCTGCTTTCCAAAGTCAAACAACTACTCTTAGATATCAAAGTCAGTCTTCCTTCTGACTTCCTTCAAAATTGTTGTGTTTTAACTCTTTTTTTTATGTGAGTCTCTATGTTAAGATTTGAGGCTCCGAATGAAGGGGAAACAAGATTATGATGTTTAATGCTGAGTTAAAAACAAGATTTTCAAGATTGTCAAGGAAGGAATGTTCACTTTTGTGGACAGTCAAGTGGATAATTTTAACTTGAAGAATCTACTCAAGCCAACAATTTTGTTATTGGTTCATGATTTTTTTTGTTTTTTTATTGATTCATGATTTGAGTCTAGTTAACCTATGCAGCATGTGAAATGTGAAGGAAGAACACAGGATTGAACTTCATCTTGTGTTCTTCCTTCACATCTTGTGAGAAATGTGAAGGAAGAACACAAGATGCTCAATCCTAAGGGATTTGGTAACATAGTATCACAGAATAATCAAGTTATTTGTCATTTAGTATACCATTTACCTAAATCCAGGATTCATTTTATCTGTCATACAGGAGGAGGTGTGAAAATGGTCAAGGAGGAGCAAATGAAGTTCAATCCAAAGACTTATGGTCATTTGTTCTAAACAAGCTGTCCTAAATGTTTATGTTATCTGTCTTATAGTTTGAAACATTGAGAGATATCTGGGAAGACTTTAGTTAAAATGCTGCCATTCCATTTTTGCAGGACCATCAATGGAAGCTCAGATGGCTGCTTTTCATACCGGTGGAAGTGTGGGAAATGTCAAGAAAGAGCACAAGATGCTCAATCCTGAAGGGTTTGGTAATAAAGCTTCACAGAACAATCAATCTATTTGTCATTAAACAAGTCTCTCGCCTATATATACGTTCATTTTTTCCGTCATATAGGAGGAGTGAGAATAGTCAAGAAGGAAAGGGTGGAGTTCAATCCAAAGACTGTTGGTAATGAAATATCACTTTACAATGTGGTTATTTTTGTTCTAAACAAGCTGATAACCTGAAATGTTTTGTTTATTTTATGATTCACACAGGTGGAGTTGCACAAAGAGTTCAGGAGACATACATGGCAAAGGGTTTTGGTAATGAAAAGCATAAAATAATCTGGTTATTTGCTTTAAACTAGTTGATCACCAAAAATAATAATACATGTATATTTTATGAGTCACACAGGTGGAGCTGGAATTGCAGGAAAAGTGAAGAAAGAGCCCATGAATTTCAATCCAGAGCCTTTTGGTAATGAAATATGAGAAAATTTTAAGACATCTCTTACCTTTTGGCCTTCATCAAACTAAAACATGTTTTCCCATGTGTAGGAAACAACCATAATTCAAATGGACATCAAGGAGGGAATGGAACATCTCAAGTTTTGAAAAGAGTGAAGACAGAAGCTGCAGATTTTGTTGAACTTCCACCTCCACTTTCAGTTACTTGTCTGGCAACAATAGATAACAATTTCCTTGTATGCTCTCTGAAAATCTCTCTTCCATAGTTTTTATTTTTGCATCCATAACTATCCACTACTCATGTTATTCCCACATCTTCTGTCATTGGCTGCAATTCTGACATTAGTTTATCTGTACATTTTGGGATAATGCATTATGTGGTGTAATCCAAACACACCCTTCATTGAGTTGCATATTTGTGTTACATAGTTGTTTGCTATTTGTTACCAGAACTGATGAACAAACACGAGATAAGTTCTTCGTCTTCGTCATGCTGTTTGATGTTACTTTCAACGTTTGTACAGGTGTTGCCCACAGACTTTTCCCTGTTAGGATACAAGAGAATTATGGATTTGGAAAAGAAGGTGGTGGTACTTAGAGATCCAGCTCAGAAACTATGGTCACTTCTCTGTTGCAAGATAAATGGTTTGCAGGTTTTAACTAGCGGATGGAAATCGTTCAGAGAGGCTAACAAGATTCAAGCTGGGGATAGATGCGTCTTCCAGGTCGAAGATAAATTCGAGAACATTTTCAAAGTAAATGTGGTTAGGAAGGCATGAATCATCTTTAACAGCTGATGAATTTTAGTGATGACATAGCATATGCTTCTAGTAGTTCTGTAACTCTCTTGTGTATCAGCTTAGGCACCTTTAACCCTCTGTAGGCATAACATTATGCTTGTTTGTTGACTAGGCTAAAATGCACTTGATGCTGTTTTGTGTAATAGTCTAGACTCTAGAACCCTAAAAACTACTAATGTGTTGCCTCTTGTTGTATCCTGACATGTTATGCTTATACTGATTGTTAGCTTGGCTTTTTCTATTCTATAATTTTTATGCACTCAGAACCCTCATATAGAAATATCCTTCATGGAATTTACTTATTCAAGGTTCTTTTTTTATATAGAGTTTCCCATTTCCAGTTAGGGTAATAGTTCCACAAACAGAATTGATCAGATGCTTGAAAGAGATAACAGTTGCCTTCTTTTATCATCTGGACAGCTATGACAAAAATGACCCAAAATCTACCCTTGCTGGATCAAGATGCCTCTATTAACGTTTTAAGAACAATACAGGGGAAAAATTGACAAGTAGTTTACATTTTATGCATCTAAGAAGACGTTCTATGCCAGGGCTAAAAAACCCATCCACCAAAGATCAAACCTTGAAGCTCCAAATGAACACAAATGGGCCAGCTTCAAATCTCAATCACTATAAAGATGAAATGCTTCAAGTACTTCATTCCACATTTTACCTTTCTTCCAAGAATAGATTGTTTAAATCCCTTGGACTATAATCTGCAGCAAAGGGCTGACCATGATCAAGCATTCAGCAAACCAAAGAGGAATCTGCTCATCTGCCAACCAAATATCAATTTCTCCCTTTCTTGGTTTTTCCAAGAGATGCTACTCTAGAGCCTTCAAAGGAGAATCAACCTTGTCATTGAAATAAACATCACACAGATGCGGAAACCTGTCTTTATACTCCATCACAAACCTCCTCAAGAACTCAGCATCAGTAAGAGCCATGACCGTCCAAAAGCTCAAGTTCGCCTCCACCACCCTATTCTCCTTCAAGACCCTCAAAACCGCATTCCTCGGCAAAATCCTGTTCTCCAAGCTCAGCTTCAACAACACAGGATGCGACGCCAAGTACGCAGCATCAAACCCAAGCTCCTTCATAAAATAATCCAACCGGGTCCTGATC
Organism: Polygonum maritimum; assembly: GCA_963924305.1. Classification (NCBI taxonomy): domain Eukaryota; kingdom Viridiplantae; phylum Streptophyta; class Magnoliopsida; order Caryophyllales; family Polygonaceae; genus Polygonum; species Polygonum maritimum. The sequence continues at coordinate 3,542,084 of OZ002732.1, forward strand.
TTCGCATCCGACAGCCTCAAGCACGACGGCAGCTTCCTAGCCAACGTCAACACTTCGGACCGCCTCCATCCGTAGCTCTCGAAAATCTCGTACTTCGACTCCAACGTCCTCTTACTCATAGCAGCAAGTGCATCAACCCCATACATAAACATAGCCGATTCACGACGAATCCCAAGCTCCTCCTCAACTCTCACTACAACATCCTCTAACCACTCGGGCTTCCCATACAGCGTCTTCGGAAACCGTAACAGGAACCTCTGAATCCTCTGATCAGAGACGCCATAGCTCCTCAAAAGCTCAACGTTTCGACGAGCATAATTGGCGGAATTCAGCATCCAAACCCCTCTTTTGATAGCTCTAACCATGTTCTCCTCATCGGAGCCGAAGACGGACCTCATGAGCTCGAGGGTGGGGAGGATGGTGGCGTGAAGGCTCGACTCTATGATCTGCGGGTTGTTGGAGATGAACTTGACGAGGTCCGAGCCTGAGACCCCGAGCTCATGGAAAACGGCGATCTTGGGCCGGAGATTCTTCTCGACGCTGCTCCCGAGGATCTTGGGGACGGAGGAGACGACGGTTCGGATCTGGGTTTCGTCGAAGCCTATCTGTTCGAAGAAATGCGCGACTGAGAATGGGCGTTGTTTGGACTTGAAAGGACTTACCTTGGATGATATGGCGACGGCCTCTGGTCTGGAGAAGCCGAGTGTGTTGACGAGGAAATCGGCGACCGAATCGGGGTTTTTGGTGGGTTTGGTCGGAGATGGAGGGTGCTCGAGGAGTGGGGTGACGACGCCATTGATGGAGAAACGGCGGGTTTGGAGGTTGAGATGGTGTGGATATGGAGGTGGGCAAAGGAGGGAGAAATGGGTGGTGGTGGATGGAGAAGGTGAGGAGAATTGAGGAGTTAGGGGTGGGTGATTGGAAGAGAGAGTGAGGATTAGGTTTGCCATGGAAATTGAATTGGGGAAAAAGAGGAATTAGGGTTCATGACATTTTGTTGACTGGAGAAGACGGACTGACTGAGCATGAGCATGGAAGTGCAATTTTTTGAAGGAAAAAAAAATAAAATAATATTTTTGTCAATGTTTGTAGTTATCTATCTATCTATCATAACTATATATTAAAACGTTTTGATCGAAAAAAAAAAAATTATATACTAAAGCGGAGGTCTAATTTATTATTTAGCCCGACACGTGTCACATTCTCATTGGTCCGCATACCCATCTTTAATAAAACAATTCAATTTGTTTGATTGGTTGAAATTTCATTATAGACCCACATTAAATATCTTTTTATCTAACAATTCCCATTTTAATTAATTAAAAAAATATCTAGCCAAATCTACTACTTATACTTATACTATAGAATAATTTCTATCCAAATCTAATTAGAAGTAGTATGCATATCTAGAGTTTGGTTCTAGTGCAAACAAGCCTTATAGTGTAAAATGAGAAACAATCTCTACCGTTAGATCCGATCTAACGGTAGAGATTTTTTTCATTAAAGAAGAAAATAAAGAAAAGGGTTGATAAGGTGGCATTTTTGTAAATAAACAGATTTTGACCGAAAAGGACAAAAAAGCCCCCACTAATAAAAACCCTAAGCCCTTATTCATTCCCATCAGATCTCACGTACAATTTGGGCAGGAATTGGACTTTCTCACCGGCGAGTTTAGAGGCGATTTCAGATCTCGATCGGCCATCGCGAGTCCGCCGTCGCGAGCCAGATCTCCTCCGTCCCTCCGTCGCGAGCCAGATCTCCCTCCGTCGCGTCGCCGTCCCCTCGCTCAGCCGGCTATCGTTGTCGCCGTAGCCATTGCCGCTAGCCATGGCGAAATCTGGTAAGAATCTCGTCGTCTTGTCACTTGAAAACGGCTGCTTCTCTCCGAGAGTCCGGCCTCAAGGTCACCGATGCCGTTGTTGTTATTGATAGGTCTTTCTTGTTCCGAGCTCTTTCAGTGGTTTCGTTATCGATTGAGACATGCGTTCGAGTTGTTGTTGTTATGTTGTTGGATTGTTGATTTAAATTGAGTCGGTTTGAATGCTGGTGAGAAATTAGGCTTTTAGTGGCCAAACGTGCTTTTGAAATATGATTTGAATACTGTATGTGGTGTTGTCGTTGTTATTGATAGGTCTTTGTTCTTCGGAGATCTTTCAGTGATTTCGTTGTCGATTGTGGTGTGCATTTGGTTTCTGATTCTTCGAATTGTGTTGTTATGCTGTTGAATTGTGCTTGGTTTGTTTTGTTATCGGTTCATTATGTTGAACTTTTCGGTTCATTCAAAATCACTTGTCGGTTCATTCAGAATCACTTGTAGGTTCATAAAGGAAAAACGTCCGCTAGCCACTTCCCAATTTCTTGTGTTGGATTTTGATTAGGTGTGCCATCGTTGGCCAAAACTTTAGCTATTGTGTGCATACTTTGTTTTATCATCTAGCAAAAACATATACTGCAACAGATAACTCAAGCCTTGCATAAATTTTGTGTTAGTCTTTTGACCTTTCATAAAATTGCTTTAAATTTGTTGGTTGAGTTTGATGCAATTACATCACACTAGTGCGGCTGTAATGATGAGCCTTGTTTTGTTGCATGGTTCATGGTCTTAACTTTGTTGGTTCATGGTTTTTGAGTTGTTGGTTCATGGTTTTTGAGTTGTAAGTTCATGGTAGTATTTTGATTTTGCTCATAGTGAATATGTAATGTCGGTTGACCATTTCAGATAAATTATGATTCTTTCTTATGAAATGAAAACTAAAACTAAACTTTATGAACTTTGATATTTTTTTAATCAAATTGTGGTGATTTGGTTTGTGAGGCCAAGACCAAGCTTCTAAAGGTCAAGGGACCGGTTAAAATGCCCACTAGGAACTCTCCTTGTGGTAAAGGTATGAATCTTGATCTTCATGTCCCAATTTTGTTCAACTCTTATCCAATATTGACTACGGTTACGTGTGTATCTTCGACTTGTCCTCTATTGTTGGTTCATGGTTTTTAACTTGTTGGTTCATGGTTTTGAACTTGTTAGTTCATGGAATCATGCTTAAGGCTCGTAATAATTGTTCTAATGGTTCATGATTTTGTATGCTAAGATTTGTTATAAGTGTCAACACAAATCATATCATTTCGTAGCCTATTAGCTCAAATGGTAGAGCAATGTGCTTATGCACGTAGATGTGGGTTCAAATCCCACATAGGCTATTTTTTTTTTGTTTGGTACATGATAATTGTTCTATTGGTTCATGTTTTTGTGAGCATGGGTTCATGATAGTTTTTCTTATAGCTCATATCTTCTAGTTTACAAAGTTGTCATTTTGATTGATGTCGTTTGGTTCATAACAATTATTTTTTTTGTTCATATTTTTATAAGCATAGGTTCACTTTAATTCTTCTTATGATTCATCTCTTGTATCATATACATGTCTAATCTATCGAGTGTTATGATTATAGAGGCAAATACAAAGGGAACAACATAATTATGATCTTGTAGCCTATGTGGGATTCGAACCCACATCATATGCAAGAAATACATTGCTCTTCCCTTGAGCTAATAGGCTTTAAAAGTGATCACAATGGTAAAACCAAACAAATAATCATAAACAACCACGCAATATTGAGACACAAGGAATACAACCACCGCCCTCCAAGCAGTAATTTCCCATCTATTTACCAACATTTACTTAATTTGGTTAACCTGGAGTGATATTCCAACTATACAACATCAACAAGAATTCTACATTCTAAATGTCAAACCTACTAAATCAGAATAAGAGCCAATACATTCAATAAGAATCAAATATACTAAATCATACTAAGAGCTAACAAATGTGCATATATGATTCTTATTTTGGTTCACAAAGATTATAGTTGTGGTTCATAACTTTACACGGCAAGGTTCATTGAAAAATGACAATGCAGTTCATGTCAATTAATTCACTAATATGTTGATGCATTGTATCGAACATGGTGGGCAATCAGGCAAGCGTACACAATCAATCTCTATTTTCAATCGAATCCCTCAAATTACAATGCAAAACCTAAAAACTAGCTAAGTTAAGAATCAACAACCAATTGAAGACACCACATGAGCAATTGACTATAATACACAATCGAGAGGCACATCAAATTCGTGGTGGTTAACTATCCAGAAATTACAAAGACGAGTTCATCAAAATTCAAACTAAAACCAATAAAACAACTTCTAAAACAAAAAATGTTGGTACCTAAATCAATGGAACTCCATCAATACTAGCATCACCATCCGAATGAGAAATGTTAGGATGGTCGGAACTTGATGAACAACCTACATAAGAAACGTAAAAGCTATGAGTGAAGCAACATGAAAACGCATAATGAGTACTACAAATGGGAAAATACGAATATTCTTTTGGTTCACAAAGAGTATCGGTATGGTTCATAAACTTTCGAGTAAAGGTTCATTGGAAGGCATTAAACGGTTCATGTAAATTAAGGCACGTTGGTTGAGGCATTTTGTCGAACACATGGTGGGCAATCAGACAAACGTACATAATCAACTTCTATGTTCAATCGAAAACTTCAAAATCACATTCTAATCCAATCAACTCATGTAAACACCAATCATACACCCAAATCTTATCTCCAATTCACAAGTTCTCACTTAACTTACTCAAACAAAACCTAAAACTAGCAAAGCATAAGTTCTCACATTCAAAAATCCCAAATTGTTTACCTATATCCATAAAAGCAATTGAACAAGTGCCAAAGACGAAAATACAACTGAAAAGAACAAAAGAGCCGAAGAAGGATGTGGAATGAACAAGAGAGCTGAAGAGATTTGCGAAGAGAGCCGAAGAGATTTGCAATTTTCGTTCTGTGCGATCAATGTCCTGGGAAGAAGGATGAACAGTACAAATGCGCAAAAAGACGAAAATACCCCTAGCAGTTAAAAGGCCTTTAAAATCTGCGTGTAAATCCGTCCATTGATTTTCCCAGATCCTACGGTCATGATATGTTCGCATTTTACACCTTAACAAGTGATCTCACCTGATCGCAAATCTGCATATCTAAGCCAAATTTATATAAAGCCTAACTTCCATAGAGAATAATCAATTATGATAATAGTATGCATATCTAGCTAGCCAAATTTAAAAAGAAATCTATCTAATATATGAATGATTTATCAAAAAAAAAATAACAAACCCTAACTTACTTGGGTTATATAAACATATGTTCAAGGTTAAGGCACAAATTCTTTGTGTATTCGCCCACCAAAAACGTACGTATGTGGTTATATGCTCTCTATGTTCTATATCTATATTTTTTATTTGTATGCTTATAATTGATCTTGAATTCTTGATCATGTGTTATACTAAAATTGTTTGTATTTTTAATTTAAAATATAAATATTAATTATAAAATAAAGAAACTTATTGATAAAAACAGGTATTCAATCCTTTGACGAAATTATAATCTTATAAATCTTTGTTCGATTAAGAGAATATATTATAACATAAATAATACTCCGTATATCATTAAAATAAATCCAAAAAGACAAACTATCTAAAAAAAAATACAAGATTTTATATCAAACTATTCTTTTGAATAACTTTATGTAAATTTTAAACAAGTTTTAGTTAAATCAAATCGTGCCTTCAAGGCACGGGAACTACACTAGTCTATACTATATATTAAAGCCGGAGAATTTCGAGCCTCCACGTTAATTCTGGTCCCACTTGATTAATAATTTTATATATTTTATTTTTCCTAATTATTTTATCTTTAATTTTATCTTTTTTCTTACCCATCAAATATTTATCTTTAAAGACATATTATTTATCTTTACAATTTCTTTAATTATCTAACCTTTAATTTTATCTATCTTTGAAACAATATTATTCATCTTTGAAAATTTCCTTCTATAAAAGATACATATTAATTAACTTAACTTTTCAATTCCCATTTTAATCTATTTATATATAAGAATTAGTATATAGTATAGATTATAGTAGATACACAAATTAACGAAAGAAATGATCATTACCCGTACATGGTACGGGTCTTCAACTAGTTTCTATAAATTTTAACGTTATGAGGTCTCGGCTAAGAGACTGTAGGGTGGCAGTTTGTCCTATTCTTATGACACTTTTTTTTTTGGTTGATATTTTTGTGACATTTTTACGCGTTACAAAGAAATAAATTAATACATCAAGGTAAGCTAGTTAGATGATGCCAATAGACTTTTACTTATTAAAAAATATATATATAAATTCTATGGAAAAAAGGCTTTGTTTTTTGGAATAAAGTTTTATGAAAATTTTGTATCCAACCAAATGTATTTTTCTCATAATTTCTTGCATGGTTTTGATTTATAAAAGCCTTTGTTAAATTTTGCTCCATTTGCATTTTGAAAGTAATTTTGACATCAATAGAACAAAAAACATATAACAATAGAACAATGGCGTGAAAAGGTGAATATAGTTTTGAGTTTTTGCACATCATACATACAAATGCAAGTGTATGTTTAGATGCATAATATATGCTATACACATAATGCTATATCATACTTTAATTTACTTTTAAATGTTAAAACACGTAAGATATTTATGCTACATGACATCCAAACAAAGCCTAACTTTATAAATTTCATAATTGTTTACTCATCCATAGCCGTTGAAATTCCCTCCAACTTGCACTACTCCCAGATTCCAAGCAAATCATTGTGCCTTGCATTGTTAAAAAAGGACATGATTCTTTTGCTGGTCAGAAAGGCAACCTATATAAGTTATATTAAACATTCAGCAAGCAATCAAAGAACAAAAGATGGAATGAAGTGCATATCACTTCATCCCCTAATGTCCAACTTTCCATCATCTAAAACCATATGCAAATTCATACCTTCATTCATTCATTCATTCAATTATTTCCCATGCTACCAAACTTGGACCTAATTCTGCTCTCCATCTTACACTGTACACTCATATGTTGCATCATCCTCACAGTCATCTCTTTGATACTAATCATCCTGTCTCTCCTTTTTGCCTCGGGTCTCCTTTCCCTTGCACTCCTCGATCTCTACAATGTCTCCGTCGCTCTCTCCTTCAATCTTGAAGCTTTGAAGGCGGATCTTCAGCTCGTTCTTCTGTGGGTATTCTGCTCGTGTCTTAGGTTCTTGATCGCAACCATGAGGGCTATAGAACCTTCGTTCTTCTCCATTTTTGCTCGTGCCGAATCCATAAAGAGGAATTCAGTTCATCGAATCATGGCGTTCAATGCTACAAAGTAAACTTCCATTGCTTGGATGTAAAAAGGAGGGAATTTTGTGCTGCCCCTCTTTAGGGCTTCATACATACTACATTCTTTGTTGTAATCTATTCCTCTATTTTTCTGTACTAGTTGAGTTAGCATGGGGTGTACATGAATATGTCAAGGAATAAAGTACATGACAACAAAGCAATCCTAATATCTGAATGATATTCTTTTGAAATCTGGGCAATGATTCAAGTGGCATTCATTTGTAGATGATAAAATGTGTTTCAGATGTGCAGTTTAGATCTTCTGTAACATGTTCATCAGGATGCTATTGTGCCTTCCCTGTTCAATTTATTTTCAACACGGAAAACGGTACACTGAATTTCTATTGCAACAAACAAGAATCACCAGTAGTCTCCACAGGAGCACAGCCCATCCTCAAAATGATGGAATCTGTTAGCATCTCTAACAACAATAGCTCTCTGTGTAATCTTTGAGATGAACTTAGTCCAATTATGACAGTCTGCACAAACCCTAAGGTTCTTTATGATCCTGATTTCAGTTCCAGGCTCCGTCGAAATCAGCCCAAAAGCAATAGCCAACTTCTCACTATGAACATTTACCATCAACTCTTTCTCTTCCTCCTCAACGTCATGCATAGCCGGCATTGTCTCCGTCTGATATCCAGCTTCCTTCATCTTCCCCATCAGTTTCTCCAGCATCGAGTATATAGCAACCGTTGATGGGTGTGACTGATCGCCTGACTTAAAAGTATAAGGCCTTTCGCCGATCTCTATCAAAGTGCATCCTGGAGATTTCACCAATCTTTTCTCCTTAGCCACTTGCCTTACTAAAGCAGCTTCTCTGTAATTACGATCAGACGAGTATATGTTCGACAGTAACACATAGTACCCGACATTTTCAGGGTCCAGCTCACGCAACCGAGCTGAAGCAACATTTGCCATTTTCGTGTCCTTGTGAACCATGCATGAACCAAGCAATGCACCCCACACAACAGGACCGGGTTCGACGGTCATATTTTCTATAAAGTTTAGAGCTTTTTCTAATTGACCTGCTCTACCAAATAGATCAACCATACAGACGTAGTGTTCAGGTAATGGCTCCAAGCCATGCTCATGAACCATGGAATGAAACATCTCATTACCTTCAGAAACCAAACCGGAGTGACTACAAGCGTACAAAATGCAAAGAAAAGTCACCCTGGTTGGAGGAATACCCGAATGTATCATCTCATGATAAAGCCTCAAGGATTCATGTCCTTGTCCGTGAAGGCCATAGCCCGAGATTATTGCATTCCAAGAAACCACATTTCTTTCGGGCATCTGGTCAAAAAGTTGGCGTGCAATGGAGATGCTCCCGCACTTGGCATACATGTCAACCAGAGCAGTCATGACATGGATATTTGAATGGAATTTCTCCTTGGTGATCAGCTCATGGACCCATTTCCCTAAACTTAAAGCTCCAAGCTGGGCGCATGCCGATAGGATACTGGTGACTGTTACAGGATTAGGACACACATTGCAAGTCTGCATTTCCTCAAAAAGGGAAATAGCATTTTCGGTTAACCCGTTTTGGGTGTACCCTGATATCATGGCGTTCCAAGACGCTAAGCTTTTCTGTGGAGATGCATCAAAGAGCTGTCTTGCCAACTCAATCTCATTGAGTCTAGAATAAGTAGTAGCCAAGGCAGTTGACACTGAAGCCTGTTCCAACATTCCGGTTTTCGCAACAAAGCCATGGACGGAGAGAATGAAGTTCAGATGTCCAAAGGGAGATCCAACTGGAATCAAACCTATGATTGTGCTAGAATTGACCTTCACTCCAGCATAAAGCAGCCTATTAAAGAGCATTAGTGAAGACTCAGTTTCATTGTTGCAGGTGTACCCAGAAATCATTGCATTATAACATATCAGATCAGGAGCTCTTATCTGATCAAACAACAATCTCGCAGCCGCTACATCCCCACATTTAGAATGTAAAGAGACCAATCCAGTAAGAACATGGACATGAGAATGGAGTCCCACTTTCAAAGCCAGACACTGAATCCCCATTCCAAGATCCAACCCCTGTAACTCTGCAGCCGAAGGAAGAACCACAGCCAATGTCGTCGAATCGAACGGACATCCACTCGCAAACATATCCACAAACAGCCGGATTGAGTCACCATAACAACAGTTCCTCGCCAGCCCCGAAATCATCGTGTTCCACAAAACAGTGTCTCTTTGAGACATATTGTCGAACAACTTGTGGGCAAACGAAACTCTGGAGAAATTCAAATACATATCAATGGCCGCGGATCCGACAAACAAATCGGATCCAAACCCATCAACAATCGCCTGCGAATGAAGCATCTTCCCGATTCTCTCGCATTCAGCCGACCCAGAAGCCGAGATCGCGAAGGCGTAGGTGAAATTATCAGGCCGAAGATGGGGACTTTTGCGCAATCGGGCGAAGACAGAGGCAGCTGAGGAAGGCTGCTTGGTCCGAGAATAGCCTTTGATGAGAACATTGTGGAGGAAAAGATCGGGTCTTGGGGCGTAGGATGATACGACAAGGGCAGATTGCTGAACATTTCCGAAGTCACAGAGCTTTTGGGCGAGCTTGGTGACGATTATGAGGTCGGAGAGTAGCCCGCCGACGATGAGCTGAGCAAAGCCTTGACGAACCCCAGAGAGAGACGATGATCTGGAGATGAGGTCGAGGAGGGAGCTTCTGTTGTGTGTTGCCGGCGACGGAAAAGCTCTGCCGATCATCTGCCTTTGAGAAAGTGCACAAAATTTTGAGCGACTGAAATTAATAGTACGGATGAAATGTGTATATATATAGAGGATGGGCACAATTTAAAATTTTAAACGTCTCTATTCTCCCCTCTGTTCTCTTACATAGCCGTTGAATTTGATGAGCTATGAGTTCCAGGCTAATTATGTTAAGACCTGCATTTCCACCATTGGTATATCCATTCCAAATCAAAACCAAAGCCCAAAGTGCTTTACGCGCCATTCATAACGTCCAACAACAACTTCACCCGCCAACTGTTCGACAAAATGCCGATGAGAAATCTTATTCACCTTCCACACCCTCTTATCTTCTTCCTCCAACTTCAGCCTACATCCACCTCCCTTTCTGCAGAAAACGCTGCCACTACTGTGATTTCCCCATCATCGCCCTGGGGTCGTCTTCTCCGCTCCCGCCCGACGAGGATCCCCGGATGGTGGACTACATAAAGCTAGTCTGCAGAGAAATCCAGGCCACTAGGCCAAGTTTTGACACCCACCCGCCTCTTAAAACTGTGTTCTTTGGAGGTGGAACGCCTTCTCTGGTGCCCCCGAGGCTTGTGGAAATGGTGATGAAGATCCTGGATTCAGAATTCGGGATCTGCCCGGATGCTGAAATAAGTATGGAGATGGACCCTGGTACTTTTGGTGGTGAGAAGTTGAAAGATTTGATGGAGTTGGGTGTGAATAGAGTGTCTTTAGGGGTTCAGGCCTTTCAAGAAGAGCTGCTGAAGTCATGTGGGAGAGCTCATGGTGTTAAGGAGGTGTATGAAGCAATTGAGATTGTGAAGTCATGTGGGGTTAAGAATTGGAGCTTGGATCTTATCTCTTCTCTTCCTAACCAGACAGCTCAAATGTGGGATCAGAGTTTGAGGCTTACTGTTGATGCACAGCCTGCTCATGTGTCGGTTTACGACTTGCAGGTCGAAGATGGCACCAAATTCGGTATCCTGTAAGGGAGCTTCTTTCTTCCCAATCAGTTTTAACTTTTGAGTTTTCAACTTTCAGTTTTTTCTGAAACTGAAAACATGTAGTTAGAATCACATTTTTCTAGTTTTCAAATTTTAGTTGACAAAGATGACTATTAGGATATATAGAGAGTATTTGGAAGCTTAAAACTGAACCAAACAAACTCTTAGTTATCTATTGTTAAATGAAAACTTCTAGCTTGAAACTCAAGGTTTTGTGCAGGTACAAACCGGGCGAGTCTCCCTTGCCATCTGAAACACAATCTGCAGAGTTCTACAAAATGGCTTCCAAGACTCTCACAGATGCAGGCTACAACCACTATGAGATTAGTAGCTATGGCAAAGCTGCGTTTGAGTGCAAGCACAACAAGTGTTATTGGGAGACCAAATCCTTTTATGGGTTTGGTCTCGGTTCTGCCAGCTACACCGGTGGACTAAGGTTATCAAGGCCTAGAAGATTGAAGGAGTACTCGGGATTTGTCCAAGACTTGGAAAATGGGAAGATGGCGAAGAAGAATGACGATGTTGATCAAAAGGACAGAGCCATGGATGTTGTTATGCTGTCTCTTAGAACATCAAGAGGTCTAGAAATCAAATCTTTTAGCCAGTCCTTTGGAGCTTCCCTTGTGGTATCTCTCTGTCGTGCTTATTTGCCGTATGTTGAGAGTGGGCATATTATTTGCTTGGATGAGCAGAGGAAGGTTATAGGAGCAGAGGAATTGAGCTCCTTGTTAGCCGATGAAGGCAGCCTGGAAAAGGTCTTAGGATTCATTAGGCTAAGTGACCCAGATGGCTTTCTCTTGTCTAATGATCTGATATCTGTTGCATTTGGAGTTGTTTCTCCTTGATAATGCTTTTTTCATTGAAGTCGTAGAATTCATGATAAGTTATAGATTGGCTATTCTGTAAACAGACGTGAATCGATCTCCCATATTAACATGAACGAAAAACATTTATGTTACACAAATGTATACAGTGAGATATAGATTCGCTTGATGAATGAATTGAGTTATAACAGGTTCAACTAAAAAATATATGTACATGGAACTTTAATTTCCATGCATGAACAAATCTACTGTTTCTTAATGTGATTGGCTTGGCTACCAAAAAAACTCTGTTAAGCTATGAGTTAAAGGCAACTCCCTAAATCTTTATAAAGTCCACCATTCTCTCAAGTTTCCTTTACAGTGTACATCAACCTAATAGGCAGCTGATTGCCATGGAGGTCCACAGGGACGTGCTCGTCTCAAATCCAGGTGATGCCCCTGTCAGACATGAAGGAGACAAGGAACATATATCACACGTGGTTTTCGTGATACAATTATGCCATCGTGTTTACTTTCATAGTGTATGTAAGCAGATCAATTGTTATTGGCAATGTGAAATAAAATGCATAATTGTAGAATTACCAGTTAAGATGGCTTTTCTTTCCACTGCAACTTTGTTATCCGCCTGAGCTTCTGGGTGTTAGTCCTAATCTCACTGTGAAACCAAGAAAAATGATTTGATTGATTTATATTGGCGTTACCAACAAAGCTAAGATGAGAGCAATACAAGTGAGGATTACCTCTGGTGTAAACAAACAATGAGATAGAATAACGGAAGAAGCATCAACGTCAGAATTGAGATAGCCAGGTACATTACGCTAGGGTATTTCTGCGCATGCAAGTTTGGTATTAGCCAAATGGTGAGAGAAGCTGTCATTTTTATAATCCAATCAAGCAAAACCCTAAATCTCACACTGACATTTATAAGGGGTTTAGAAATTATTGTGAAGTTGAGGGAGCAATGCTTACCTGTCCACCTCTTTGAAACGGTTTGATGTCCCCGGTACAAGTGTGAGCCTCACAGAATTGGTGCATAAACAACTCTATTCAATGAAAATAAACCAAAGCACAAACCAATTAGATGCAGTAACCAAAAGGATTAGAAAAGAGACAAATTAAATGATAAGTTAATCCTAACTGAACATTAAAATCTACAGCAACACAGAAGGGCCTTCTAAGGATAGATTTTAAACATAGTTCTAGCTGGTTTGTGGCACATCTACTTCCATTTTTATTTTATTATTGCTTGGAGATAAGAAATAGGTTTATGCATAAAAACTGAAAATATTTGCATGACTACTTATTAAAGGAACTTCAGATTGGCAATCTTTTGTGTACCATGAAGGCGGCTTGCTGATGGTCCTCCTTTGACAGGAAAGCAGCTGTGAGCAAGGCTCTGCGTATCATATTATACTAATTAGACAAAGTGTCTACCAGAAATGGAAGCGATAAACTGATAAGAATAAAAGCATGAAAAGTGACCTCACACGTGTGCCGTTTTTTCGCAGCAACTGCAGGATTGCACTTGCTTCTATGTGATTTTGACTTCATATAATGATCACAATGCAAAGCCCCGCATAGATCAGCTAAGCAATTGCTTTGACTCTGCATTCACAAGCAATTTTTAAGAATCACCATAAACTAGTTCCTTCTTTCTAAAAACAAAAACTGAGTAAGCAAAAATGTATTTACCATGTTACACTAACATGTTTCATATCATTTTCTCACTTCCTGGTTTGAAATGAATACAAGTTGTGCAACTTTCGCTTTTATTTTCAATGATGTTATGGGTGCACAAAGTTATTCATGCATATTGACATAAACATCGTGTTATAACATGAAGCCTTGAAACCAACAGATTTATCAAAAATCCAAATAGCTTAGCGACAGGTTGCACTCACAACGTTTAGAAGATTGTAATGTCTGCTGTCAAGGTGCTGATCAAGGACTTTCTCAGAATCAAAGCTTTTCTTGCAATATCCACAGCTCCATTCATTCTCATCGACATGAACCTTATGCTCCTCCTGATCTCTAAACAAATCATTGTCTGGATGAAGCCTACAACTCCTTGGAATATCATACTTCTCACGCTGCACAAAAGGCAACAAATACTGCAAATTCCCCATTTACAGCCTAATATTAGCCTAAAAGTTCAATCTGAAAAGCAAAGCTGAGCTATTAGAAACAAGCTTTCAAACACAACCTCCTCAATAATGTTCCATGCCGCTCTACTCCTTTCTCTAGAGCAGTGCACTTCATGTTTGTGATCTTGCTCTTGCTTCAAAACTCTGTAAATTTATGCAAGGCTAAGCTAACAAGCAGCAACTATGCTATGAATTGAAGAGAGAAAATTACAGCAGCCATCAGCAGATAGTATCAATCATGGAGGAAAGGAAAAACTACTTCCAAAATTCAAACATTGAATGAACAATCCTCAGAAATCATTTCATCATATGAATGAAAAATCCTGAAGCAACTCAAGATAGTGAAGCTGGTTACCTGCCACTAGAATCTTCATTGAATCCCTGACAATATAACAGCATGAGGTCAATAAATCCATCCAATCTCGACGAGTCAGTTCAACAACACAAAATTCCATACAAGAGAGTAATTTTTATGATTCTCTCAACCTACAAGCACCAAAATCCCCTAAAATCGAGTCTATACGAACACCAATCCAAAATCCAACATTCCGAAAACCTCACCAAAGGAAAATTCTTAATCTCAATCAGTTGGTGACCTTTTCAGCAGTTTCAATCAGCCATAAAATTCATGAAAAAGCTGGTAAGAAAAGACATTCTCAATTCCGTGAAACTCCTCTACGATCGAATACAAGCTAAATCAACATGATGGAAGACGAGGAGATCCGCGTGAAGTGTAGAATACTGACCTGGCTGGTATGTATGGGAGATTCGGCTGAGGAAAGGGGGAAAGAAACTATGAAAAGTATTGTCGCAGAGAGGAGAAAACCGACGAAGAAACGTGGAACACATCCCATCGCTCCAACTCCGGCAATCGAAGACGAAGAAGTAAGGAATCGATCTTCGATATTTTCCTGCTATGCGTTTGAACGCTTTTCTCTTTTTTAATTTGTTTTCTTAAGTAGTAAAAAATCAGATATAGGTGAGAAAAATTAAATATAGGTTAGAAAAATAAAATAAATAATATCTGAATGAAATTTCATCAAGCAATAAAATAAGAAAAAATAAATATAGCCATCTTGAAGTCTATATCTAAAACTATGGTTTTTTCTTGAAAGTGTGTGATTTGAGCAAGATAAGAAAAATATGAGCAATAAAATAAACTTTTTTTTTTGGTAGATTCTATCTATAACACAATATAAAAGATGAAAGAATAGAAAGATATATAATGTAAGATAATAAAAGCAAATCATTTCCCTATAACTAGATAATGAACTTAAAGCAAATGTAAATTTTGTTCGATCAAGAAACATGCTAAGAAATAAGAGTTTTAAAGTGATTTCAAAACGACTGTTTCTTTCCGAATTCTCTTTCTCCAAAATAAATGCGTATGTAGACAAATCCCTTATATATGACAATATCTATAGTATATATTAAAGCCGGAGAATTTCGAGCCTCCACGTTAATTCTGGCCCACTTTATTAACAATTTTATATGTTTTATTTTTCCTAATTATCTAATCTTTGACTTTATCTTTTTTCTTCCTCATCAAATATATATCTTTAAAGGCATATTATTTATCTTTAAAATTTATTTAATTATCTAATCTTTAATTTTAGGGGAATTAGTACCAAATGCCCCTATTTGATAATCCGTTTGCAAATATGACCTTTTTTTTCGGTTTGCAAAAATACCTAAAAATATCGCGATTATGCCTAAAAATATTACATCCATGCCCAAAATGACTATTTTTTATCAAATAAAATAAAAAACGAAATATTTTTTAAAAAATCGAAAATTATTATTTTTATTAATATTTTATTTGAGAAATAAAATATTTTAACAAACTTTATTTTTTATCCAAATTTGAAAAAATATATAAAATAAAAATATTTTATAAATATTTTAATGTTAAAAAAGATTTTATCACATGTATTTACGTATTATATTTTCAAAAAATATCTTCCACAATATCTTCCACCATATCTTCTACAATATCTTATTGTTTCCAAAAAATCTTAATGTGTCAAAACTATTTTCTTTTTAAATTTTTTTTTTCTATTTTCATTTCTGTATTTAGAAATAAGTTTTATTGAAAGATGAGAAAAGCAATGTTTTTTAGATGAAACACATGTTTTTAATACGAAAAAAATGATAGTATTTTACAAAATGGTGACAGGATATTTCGTTGTGTATGACAAGATGTTTACTGCGGATGACAGGATAATTCTCACCCTACTTTGTGATGAAACGAAGATAATCACGAAGATAATAACGATGAATGTTGAAACGAAGATAATAATGATATATCCACATGTATTTACGTTTTATACTTTCAAAAAATATCTTCCACCATATCTTCAACAATATCTCATTGTTTCCAAAAAATCTTGTGTCAAAACTATCTTCTTGTTTTATATTTCCTTTTTCTTTTGTATTTTTCAATTCTATATTTATAAATAAGTTTTAGTGAAAGATGAGAAAAAACAATGTTTTTTAGATGAAACACATGTTTTTAACACGAAAAAAATGATAGTATTTTTCAAATGGTGACACGATATTTCGTTGTGTATGATAAGATTTTCATTGAGGGTGACAGGATGAGTCTCACCCTACTTTGTGATGAAACGAATACAATAATGAAGATAATAATGTTCAATATTGAAACGAAGATAATAATGATCCACATTTATTTATGTTTTATATTTTCAAAAAATATCTTCAACCATATCTTCTACAATATGTCATTGTATCCAAAAAAATCTTAATGTTTCAAAGTAGTGACAGGATATTTCGTTATGTATGACAAGATGTTTACTCAGTGTGACAGGATGAAGTTTACCCTACTTTGTGATGAAACGAAGATAATAACGAAGAAGGTTGAAACGAAGATAATAATGATTCACGTTTATTTACGTTTTATATTTTCAAAAAATATCTTCAACAATATCTTCCACCATATATTCTACAATATCTCATTGTTTCCAAAAAATCTTAATGTTCTAAAACTATTTTCTTATTTTATATTTTCTTTTTATTTTTCTATTTTTTAATTCTATATTTAAAAAGAATTTCCAGAATTTATGGCTAAATAATTTTATTGTAACTATAATGATTTTTTAATAAACTTCTATTTAAAAAAATACAAAATAATGTAAATTTTATTGCAAAAACGCCCAAAACAGCATGCTTCGCTATTTTTTTGTTTTAAGGGGCGTTTTTGCAAACCATTTTTCTGGGTGGGGCATTTTCGCAAATTGCCCTTAATTTTATCCTTTTTTTACTCATCTAATATCTATCTTTGAAATTTGCTTCTATAAAAGATACATATTAATTAACTTAACTTTTCAATTCCCATTTTAATCTATTTATATATAAGAAGTTATATATAGTATAGATTATAGTAGATACACAAATTAACGAAAAAAATGACCATTACCCGTACATGGTACGGGTGTTCAACTAGTTCTCGTTTTTTCAGTCGAAAAATTAGAATGATAGGCGGTTTTCTAGTTCAAGAATGAACATCTACGTGTCCAAAACCGCTCATAAAGAGATTTACAAATGCCTTTGCACGTAGATTATTCTTACCAAATACTCTCTTCGTCCATTATTTTCTGATATATTGTTTTCATGATGAACATATCCTATTCTCCAAAATCTTTCCGATTACAAAATCAACTAGCTTAACCTGTCGTGCCATGCACGACAATTTCACATAAAAATAATAAAATAAATTTATATATTTATATGGAAAATATTATATAAGTTTTATTATATGAACATGTTTTTTATCTTTTAAAAAGAGTGATATTGTTTTTGAAGTTAATATAACCCAAAAAATATATTTAAGACATAATTTTTTCACTCATTGGTATATTTTTATAAAACCTGATTATAAGAATATAAATTGATATTTTACTTACGATTTTTATCACATATTAGTAACGACTATCATAAATGTAAATATAATTTAAGAAATTTTCAACAATTGATAAATTGATAAAGTTTATAAAAATTTAATAAAAACTGTCGGAAACCACAAATTTACTTGTATTAAAGAAAAAAGTTGAATCCAATATTCATAGTATTTTCTTAATTTGTTTGTGAAAGATTTTTCCATGTAATGCTTTAAGAATTAATAATTGACAAAAGTTTTTTCTTATAAGAAGATAAGAAGAAATTCAATAGGAAAACCCTATATAGTGATAATAATAAAAATTAGTTTTTTTATATATGAGGCAGGGTCAAAATCAATGTGGTGATTCAAAATGACCACTTGTATGTTTGTATTAAAAAAATAAGGGGTGTTTCTATAATTTGAGAAAATTATGGGATTATTTTGTAAATAAGTAAAAATTATGAAAAAGATGTACGTTATCAAGATAGAAATCGAAATTATTATTTGGATAAATAATAAATTTCTTATCAAGATAGAAAAAAAAAAGCAAATATAATGGGTAAAAAATATAGTAGATCATGTAAATATAGAAAATAATTAACTTAAGCTTAAAAATGCTAAATTTATTCAAGTAAATCAAATAATAAAGTAACAAAATTAGTATTTCTATTAAAAAATAATTTAAAATTTTATTTTAAAAAATCTAATTTAACTAAGTAAATCAAATATAATTAGTTCATAGTAATTATATTTCGAAAATTCAAGATATATATTAGAATCATGTTTTTCAATTAAGTGATATATTAAAAAAGATATAATATCTTGCCAAAATTCAAAAATTTGAATATAACTTTTACATATATAGATAATATAATTTTATCAAATTAGTTGAAATACCACAAGTAAAAACTATTTTTTTAACCAAAAATAAGGTGGGTCCACAATCAACTTTAGAAAAGATAAGTGGTAGTATATTAAAAAGATAGAATATTTTACCAAAATTTTAAATATTGATCATATATTTTACATAAATAAATATTAAGAAATATAATTAGATTAATTGAAATAACATAAATAAAAGCTATTTTTATCAAATATGCAATAGGGACAGAATCAACGTGGTGACTCACAAATATTAGGATAATATGGATAGATAATATGCAAATTTGGTTGAATCTACCACAAATTTACGTTTAATATTGAAAAGTAAAAGATATGTAAGTTTGGAAATTATTTACGTAGCAAAAGTAAAAGATATTAAAAATTAAGTTAATTACGTACAATATGTATATGGATAGATAAGCAATTAAGTTAATTAAGATATTTCAAGCTATTGAAATAAAATAAAATAGTTAGGTATAATTTAGCAATTGAATGATTACGTACAATAGTTAATTAAAGATAGTTTACGTACAATAGTTAACTTTAGTTAATTACGTACAATAGTTAACTTTAGTTTAAATGATTAAGTTAATTACGTACAATAGTTTACGTACAATTGTGAATTTGAGATCAATAAAATAGTTAACTTTATGTAGTTCTTAACAACGTTTTACTTGTTTAATTTAGCTATTGAATGATTTTGTTAACAACTTTATCCTATATTCGTATCTATTTTCTAACATAAGTTAGGTATATTGTTTTGACCAAATCTTTGTTATAAGGTTTATGATAGAAAAGTAAGGAAAATAAAATTAAAGATAGATAATATGTTTTTAAAGATAAAATTGAGAATTAGATAATTAAGGAAAATAAAAGATAGTATATAGTTGTAATTATCTATATGACTTGAAAAAAAAAATTAAAATCAAGCGGGGCCAGAATCAACGTGGTGGCTCGAAAACGGTCTGCTTTTATAATATAATAATAATAATATTGATATTGATATTGATTGATTGATTAGTACAATGACATACCATTCATCATGTTGACAAACCTGTTAGCCCTTGATAATATTCGTCATAAGCTGAACAGAATGAATGAATGATCATTCAAGATGTTGTGGACTTGTGGGCACACGTCTTGTGGGAATATTGAAAGTGCAATTGGGCTTAGAAGAATATTGGGCTAAAGCCCAAAAAGGAGCTAAGCCCATTTCCCATACATCTGACGCCTAACAAAGTTAAAGCATCACCTGAATTATGAGTTTTTGTGTGCTCCAGTGTGATGGAGGACCATGTGACTTTGGATATTTTGAGTTATATAATATGGGCAACATCAATAATAAGAAACGAAACTGACAAAGTAATGGACCACCTAGATCTTACCAATTTCAAAAGCCTGAGACCTTATTTCTACCAAAGAAAAAAAGCTTGAGACCTTATTATTCATGATCATAACTCAAACCCTTGATCTAGCTCAAATTAGGGTATTCATTTATATTAATTATATATGTTTATTAAAAGGCTTCAACATTGGCCTATTTCAACTCTCGAATAGCTTTGAAACCCTGTCTATTTGTTTAGTAGTAGACTTGGAATAAATCTTTTTAAAATGAAGTTAACATCATAGAAAATTGACCCAATGTAGTTATACAATATTGTAGTGAAAATCTAAAGAACGGTAGGTAGTTAGTAAGGTGATTAGGAGAGAATCGTGCACTCACGAGTCACGACCCACACATATAACAATTGTTTTTTCAATTTTAAACCCCAAATTAATTATGTTATTTTTTTTAATCACTTTGACACCCTGCCGAGACAAAGTACGTCATTAGACATTTGTGATATATTCTATTAAGAAAATGTCATAGCGGCATGAAAGATGGTGTCATTGTATATGTTAAGGCACCGTTCACAAACCGACGCTTTCGGAGCACATCGCCGTCGGACTAGCTTTATTCGGTTGCTAGAGACGTGCTCGGGGTAGGGCATGGCGACAAGCGGAAGCAAAATCCAACGAGAGATTGTTCAATTTTACACCATCATACCCTCGAGTTACAACATTTTTGATAGTTTATTGACATTCCGAAATGTCAAATGAAACCTAAGAGCATCTCCAAGAGATGCTCCATAATCTTGAAAATTGTGTTTTTGGAGAATTTTGGCTTATTTTTAGCCCCAACAGCATCCCCATATGAGTCTCCAAAATGGAGAAAATCTCTAAACTTAGTGAAGGTTTCCCCAAATTTGGAGACATCCCCATATTGCTTTTTGCATTTACTCCTATTTTCCTTTTATTTTATTTTTAGTAGATTAAATGTTGATTGGCTTGTACTTGTGATAATTGTTAGAAGAAAAAAGAATAATAAATTCTAATTCTCCATTTTAGATAATCTATTGGAGTTGGAACAATTTTTTTTTGGAGAATATAGGTCTTATTACCCCATTATAGAGAAAACTTTGGAGCATCTCTTGGAGATGCCCTAAGTTTGGTCTCCTACTATAGTTTGATCTATTCATCCTCCCCTTAAAACCACACTAACATTTAGTTAAGTTTCTCATACTTACATTAACTTCATATCATTAAATCCTAATCATTTCCACTTAAGCCGGGTTCTTGTCATGTTAGAGTTAGCAGAGTCATACCGTTTTCTCATTTTCCCAAAATTCCAATCTCCATTTTCCCAAAATTAGGTGGTTTCAATTTCCAACCAATTACACCTAAAAATTTGACGCCACATTTTGGCACTTCTCTTTTTTTTTTTTTTGGTGAACAACAAGGGCGAGAGCCCAAGAAAACTAACTTCTAACCGAGCGAGTTACCGGCCTCCCACAAGAGTCGAGATCAAGCAGGGAGCGAGAACTCAAAGGGGGCTCGGTAAGCAAATGGAAACCGAAAGATAAGGCATGAGCATGCCTGGCGAGGGAGTCCGCGACGGTGTTCGCTTCCCTGAAGACGTGGTTGAGACGAGCATTCCAATCTCGTCTAAGAAGAACCCGGCATTGGCAAACCAAGTTCGACAGCGGGTGACTAGGCTCCACCCCATCCAAAACAGCGGACACCGCCAAAGTCGAGTCGGACTCGAGCCAAACATGGCGAAAACCCGAATCCCAGGCCAGCTTTAAAGCGTTGAGAATACCCCACACTTCAGCAACCGGCACCGAGCAAACACCTATCTTGTGGGCGAAACCCATGATCCAAGTACCATTCGCATCCCTAGCCACTCCTCCAGCCGTGGCTATTCCATCATGTCTAACCGACCCGTCGCAATTTAATTTAATCCAGGGGCTGGCCGGCCTAGTCCACGCCACGCTGATGTCTTGAGAAGTCCCATCCCTGGTGCCCAACAACCTTGCATTCCAAGAACGAACATAGTCACGAGCCTGTGTATACACGAACTCCGCACCCGCAATATCTCTTCTCACACTTCCAAAAGCCACCTCGTTCCTCCACTTCCACGTCCACCACAACGCCGTGGCGAAAATAGCAGACCACTCGAGCCCATCCTCCGAGCGCCATTGAGCCATGATATTCCCACGAAACCAGCCTGCAAAAGACAAGTGACTAAGATGAGAAACCTCAGCCGGCACACCAATATCAATCCAAAAAGGGGCAATTTTCGGGCACTCCCTAAAGAGGTGTTCAAGAGTCTCCGGGCTACTCTTGCAAAGGGGACATAGGTCCGAGGTCGAGATGTGCCTTCTTCGTCTTTCGTGGTTCGTCAGGATACTGCCCTTCATAGCCAACCAAGCAAAGGCGCGTATCCTCTCCTGCGTATGCAACTGCCAGATCTTCTTGTAAACCAATCCATCCGTCCAAGCCAACATGCCTGCGCCAGTAATAAAGTTGTACGCCGACTTAATGGAGAACGCACCATCAGTCGACTCTTTCCAGGTGAGGGAATCCGACAGGACACCCACATCAGTAAGACGGATAGAAGCCAAAACCCGCAGCGTATCCTCCGGGAGGAGGTCCCTCAGCTGCGCCCAATTCCACCCATCATCACTCCAATAGCTTCTCACCACTTTGTGGCTGACCTCGACCGAGATGGGAACCAACGCATGGTCTATGAGCCGCCCAGCACAGTTCCATTCGTCACGCCAAAAGCGGACCTGCGAGCCATCACCCACAAGCCACGCACAACCCTTAATGACGACACTATTTGTCCCCTCCTGCACACCCTTCCAAACTTCCGAGGAAGCACGCACATTCGAACCCGAGCATCTAGTGTACTTGCAATTCAGAATTTCCCCCCACAGGCCTTTCGAGCAATGCAAAAACCTCCAACTCAGCTTTCCCACAACTGCCAGATTTAATTCACGCATCGGTCGGATCCCGAGACCACCTTCTTTCTTAGCCTTACAGACCTCCTTCCACCCCACAAGGTGGATCTTTTTCTTATCCGAATACTGGCTCCAAATGAAGTTGCAGATCACTTGGTCAATTTTCTTACAAGTATCCATGGGAAGGACAACAGTAGCCATAGAGTAAACCGGAATCGTAGCGAGCACCGATTTAGCCAGAGTAATCCTACCGGCAAAGCTAAGGGTTCGACTCTTCCACGCCCCAAGCCTTGACTTAATCTTATCCACCAGGGGAGCAAAGGTGTCCTTTGAAACTGCCTTATGCAAAATCGGCATTCCAAGGTAGCTGCCCAAGTCGTCCGTAGTCTCAAAGCCACTTTCCACCCTAAGAGCGTCCACCAAATCCGCCCCCACATTCTTAGAAACGAACAGCTTGGATTTAGCTTTGCTGATTTTTTGGCCAGAGGCATTGCAAAAGGCATCAATCACTCCCATAATGACCCGCATCTGAGAAACCGAGGCCTCGGCCATAAGGACAACATCATCCGCAAAAAGAACATGTGAAATCAACGGCCCTCTACGAGTAATCTTGACCGGCTTCCAAGCGCCATAACCAACGGCATCATTGATTAAGTGACTCAGCTTCTCCATACAAATAACGAAGAGGTACGGCGAAATGGGGTCCCCCTGTCTAAAACCACGAGAAGGAAGGAACTTATCCGTCATTTCCCCGCTCCAAACCAACCTCATAGAAGAAGAGTTCATACACGCCTTAACCCATTCAATCCATTCACTCGGAAATCCAGCATCCTGCAGACAGTCCTCCACAAAGTCCCACCTAAGCCTGTCGTAAGCTTTTTCGAGGTCGATCTTCAACACCATCCACCCCTTCTTTCCTTGTTTCCTCCTCATGGAATGAACCACCTCTTGGACAACGATAATGTTATCCGAAATCAGGCGGCCCGGCACAAAGCTCCCCTGCATTGGTCCAATAAGATCATCGAGCAGCGGACGCAAACGGTTCACCAGGATCTTAGTCACGAGCTTGTATAGAACATTACACAAGCTTATAGGGCGGAATTGGGAGATGCGCTCCGGCTTAGCAACTTTCGCGATGAGGACGATAAGAGTGTCGTTAACACCCTCATGGAATCTGCCCAATCTGAAAAAATCCCGAACGAAATCCCTGACTGATCCACCAACACGATCCCAGCACGTCTTAAAGAACAAGGGTTGGAACCCGTCAACACCAGGGGCCTTGAGGTTGCCCATGCCTCCCATGGCAGCCCCGATCTCAGCATCGGTGACAGGGGCCACAAGGGAATGCCACGACTCAGCTGAAATCTGCGGGAAACGACCTCTAGGCAACGGGTCAACACTGTAGCTATCATCCGGAAGACTATACAGCTCTTTGAAGAAGTTAGTAGCGTGAGACTCTACTAATTTCGGATCACTGATACATCTGCCTTGATCGTCAAGAAGAGAAACAATACGGTTTCGGTGCCTCCTAATAATAGTAGAGAGGTGGAAATAAGACGTATTTCGGTCCCCCTCGCAAAGCCACTTTTCGCGCGATTTCTGAAGCCAGAGTAATTCTTCCTGAACGAGAATCAAACTGAGCTCTTCCTGGAGCTCCTTCTCTCTGTCCACCAGATGGGGCCGGAAGTCTCTAACCACAGCTTTCTGAACATCCGCAATACGCTTGACAGTTTCCAACTTCCTGGTGCGGATATGTCCAAAGACTTCTAAGTTCCACTTCAGAAGCACATCTTTAAGGCTGGCCAACGCATCAGGCGTCTTAACTGAATGATTCCAGCTTTCATCAACCAACTTCTTGAACCCGTGATGGCCGGTCCAAGCCGCTTCAAACCGAAAGGGTCGTCGCAGTTTATTAACCACCCTATCCGGTTTAAAGGAGAGAAGCAGGGGCGTATGATCAGAGCCCAAGGCTGGGAGGTGTCGAATAGAAGCCTCCGGCCAGTCCAACCTCGCAGCAGCGTTCATCAACACCCTATCAAGTCTCCTTGCTTTGAAAGTCCTCTCGGTAACTCCCGTAGTCCAAGTGAACTCCGTACCAGAGAAACCCGCATCGATCAACTCAGCTTCATCCACCCAGCTCTGGAACACATCAGTGTCTGGCGAGAAAGAATCAACAGTACCCGAGCTCTCCCAACTCTTCAAGACGCAGTTGAAGTCGCCACCAAACACGCAAGGCCCCACAAATCTCCTGGTAAACACCTGCAAATCCGACCAAAACGAAGCCCTGTCAGTCTCATTAGGAGGAGCGTAGACGAAAATTAGATTGATAACTTTACCATCGACCCTGATTCTCGAGTGAATGAAGCGATCAAAACATCGGACGACATCAAGATCCACATTTGATTCATTCCAAAGAATCCAAAGGCCACCCGCAAAACCAATGGCTTCAATTCGACAGTGGTTCGTGAAAGGGAGCCTAGCGCAGACATCATC
Organism: Polygonum maritimum; assembly: GCA_963924305.1. NCBI lineage: Eukaryota > Viridiplantae > Streptophyta > Magnoliopsida > Caryophyllales > Polygonaceae > Polygonum > Polygonum maritimum. The sequence goes on from OZ002732.1 coordinate 3,567,601, forward strand.
AGCTTTATCGCCAGAAATCTTAGGCTCCGCAATAGCTAGAATGTCCACTCGGTGGTGCTTAGCCATGAAACGCGTCGCACGGCGGAAGCCTTTACTACCTGCACCCCTGCAATTCCACAATAAGCAATTCATCAGGACTACTAAAAGAGGAAACAAAAATTTAGGAAGAAGGGGTAACACTGCGATCCAACACATCGCTTCTTTCATCCTCCACCATCTCGTCATTCCCTCCATCGCTACACCGAGCCTGGTTCTGCGCAGCTTGCTCGGCTGCAAGGATCTGGCTATGAATCCCAGCAATCGTGGCATTGGCATCATGTAAAGGGTCCTCCGCATCAGTGTTCGGTCCCCCGACCTGGTTCTCGCTCACACCGGTGGACGTATTTTGTTCCACCGCCGAGTAACTCCCGTTAGGGTCCACTAGGTACCTCTGAGGGTTGAAAGTGGTGGGTATTACAATTTCATTAGCTTTAGCAGCTCGTTTGGGAGACCTACTATTCCTGGGCCTCTTCATTGGGCCAATATTAGCATCAGGCCCATCATCCACAATCACAACCTCTTTTTTCCCTTTGTTTCTTCTTCTACTATTCTTCTTAGAGATCATGTGCGTAGAATTCTTGGACCCCACCTCAAAATCTTTGGGAACCTGCACGTTTTGAGCAGCCACGACAGTTGGAGTATCCGATCCCGAGGCCTTCACAACAACCCTAGCAGGGACCTCATCATTTCCACTTTCCTTCGATTTGCCTTTTCCCGATACAACGGTCATGGCATTCACTGCAGCCTTGGGTACGGGTTCTTTCCTCGCCGGAGCCGGCTGTTTACTTTCCGATCCACTGGCGGCGCCACCACTACCACCTTGCTTCGACTTGTTCTTGTTAGGCCTCCTTCTACGCTGAACTTCCATCCAAGGTCCATGAATCGATTCGTTGTTAGCAGGGTTACCCTCCGACGAAGCATTAACAACTGCAGGAGCGATCGGAGTGTCCGGCGCCTGCGACTTCTCCGTTGAGGAATTTTGAGCGCTTGCTTTTTGAACATTAACGGTGCATCTCTCCATGAGATGACCATAGCTCCCACAGGTGAAGCATATGAGGTGTAAACCCTCATACTCCAAATAATACCGTACATCATCAAGCAAGATCGTTCCCTCCAACGGTTTTGTCAAGTCGACTTCCACACAAACCTTAGCGTACCGACATCTGTTTGAGAACAAAGTTCTTGTGTCAACTTTGAGCGGCCTGCCTATAGCTTCCGCCACCGACATCAGCACCTCTTCCTCATAGTACAGCATTGGCAATTTCGCAATCCTAACCCAGGCAGGGGTAGTGCAGATCCGGTCCGTTTCCGGGTTGAACTGTGGAGTCCACGCTTTGATGTGGAGATAGTTACCAAACATCATCCACGGCCCTCCGGTTAGAGCATTGTAGTAGTCGGTTTCCTGATCAAAACGCACTACGTAATAGCCATTCGGAAGATCCGCAAGAAGCATATTACCTGAAGGGCTCCAGATGTCTCTAAGTTTCCTATCCATGACATGGAATGGAACGAAGCTCCCGAGGACTTTCACGATGAGGGACGATTTCCACACATCAGCCAGCACACCAAGCACATCCGGGGCAATTTTAATCCTCGGCTCCGTATTCGCGCCACCAGGCCTGTCAATACACACCTTCCCTTTGAGAAAAGCACGGTCAAGTCTTGGTCTCCGCAGCCCTGTCTCATTCGCAACCATATCCCGCCAAGTCCGTTGAGTAGTCTCAGGCACCGACCCCTGTGACGGCCCGGGGGGAATAGGGGGGATCGACGGCGACTGACTAGCAGTCACCACCATCGGAGAGGCCTCCGACATAGCCAAACCAGCCGAAGGCGTCAGAGAAAAACAAGAGAGAGAACTTAGAGAGAGGTCAGAGCCGGGTAATGGGTAGTCCCATGAGTGATTCTATTTTGGCACTTCTCTTGCAAACCCCTCGTACCATCATTATTAATTTTGAACTTTGGAACAGGATTCATGTGGATGCAATGGAGCTTTAGATCCAACTAACAAGTGGCAAAGCAACACAATGCCACCTAACGTTCCCCAAATGGAGAAGTGGAGAAATAACGTTGGGAATATATTTAAATGCCATCTTTTTTATAATCGAATATTCCGATTGAGTTGAGAGATAACATTGAGATTCACGATATGAGTGTTCTCTTTTTGGTCCTATCGTATGGTGGTGAGATTTTGGTCTAATTATATGTGTGTTTCCGATTAGTAAAATGAGTTGTTTATAGAATAAGGACATATAATTAGATTTTATAATTAAAAAGAGTTAAATGAATTTAAGATTTAGAAATATTTAAGATTTTCTTAAACAAATTACAGTACCATTTTTACTTTAGGATTTACCTTCCAAATAGGGGTGGATCTTATAACGCTTTATAGAAAAACGATGGTTAATTTTAAATCTTAGTTAATAGTCTCAATTATAAGTTGAGGTACGTACGATATTTTATTGTCACTAGAGATTATAATATGGGATTTAAGATCCAGTAAGACACTTTGTTATTGTAGAGCGTAGAACAAATGTCATATTCATACTACTATTAAATATATTCGATATACATGTGTGAATATACAACAAAATGTATATATAAACTAATTTTTATCGATATTCAAACATTTTATAATTAAATAATGATATTCATATATTAAAAACTCTATTCTTTCTGTAGGTGGGTAATTTACCGCCATAAATAAGGATAATATTTCCGCCAGCCAGGTAAGCATATCTAATAAATATCTTTATTGGCGTATTAAATCCTGGTAGCTATCCAATAATTGGAAGATTCTATCTTATTTAATAAGATAGAGTTATTGATTGGGCTCCAAGGAAGAAACTCTAGCCCTCTCTCTACTATAAATACATGGCCTGACCATGTAGAGGGGAGAGGACCATATACAAGAACTACCCTAGAAGAACTACCCTAGAGGGGCTGATAATCGCTCGTCCTGACTCTAGAGGGGCTGATGATTGCTTGTCTCAGCCCTAGCCCTGCGCCTTTCTCTCTACAATTTACCCTTGCGAATACTCTACTGACTTAGGCATCGGAGGTGGATTAGGGGGTCCCCGCCCCCTTTGTCCATTGTTTTGCAGGTCTAGGTCATTGAAGGAAGCTTGGAGAAGAAGGTCATTGAAGAAGGAATTGAGACTTGTACACCGACATATTTCGTGTACTAACATTTGGCGCCGTCCGTGGGGAACGAACAGGTTTTCGACCTTCGTAAACCCTACAAGAGCCGATCCGAGGAGGCTATGGATCGCTTGTCCACGAGCCCGGATCGAGACAACCCTGGGGCAATCGCGCCAGGCGAATCGCGTGATTCGCTTTCCGCAGCCCCAGAGCCGCGACCGCGGATCGCCGCCCGCGACCGCGAGATACCAACCCGCGACCGCGGGTCGGAGGGCGATCGGCGAACTCCGAGTTCGCTCTTGGCAGGCGCAGACCCGCGACCGCGGGTTCACCACCCGCGACCGCGGATCGACGCCCGAGCGGTTGGACTCCGAAAATCGCTCGGAGGAGCGAATCCCGACACGTGCAAACCCCGATATTCGCTCGGGAGATCGGACCACGTCGCGATCCATGCGAGGCACCTTGCCCGGATCCAACTCTACCCGTGACTCAATCCCCCTCGCAAGCGCGTCTGTTCATCGCACAGACCTATGGGGACTCGCGTCAGGCAACGGGATTGAGAGTCGTCGCCAAGTATGGTCCGATTCGGCTTTGTCTAGTCGGTCAAGGGATTTCGTGATGCGCAGCGCTGAAGTCGAGGCAGATACGGGCCAAGAGATCCGCGGTAGGCCTGAAAGCGCGACCGCTATCGTAGAGCCAAACCGTGACCGCGAGTCACGAGGGCGCGAGCCTGAGCCCAATCGCGAAAACCCTAATTCGCGGTACGTGATGGGCCAAACGAAGTATGCCAACCCGAGCGGCAGGGTTGAGGCATCATCCTCCACCAGGAGCGAGCAGGAGGACGAGGTGATGCTATCGGAGTGCGAACAGGCTGGGTCTCGCTTGGACCAAGCCCTAGAAGAAATCGCAAAGCTGAAGCACGCTTTGAGGGAGGAGCGGAGCGAGCACCCTATTGACGAACCTAGGGTTACTTCGCGACTCGCTAGCATCGTCACAACGGCGGACCCCAGCGATCGCGGAAACCACCGGGGCAGCAAACGCGACCGTGGTCTGACAACCCGCGACCGCGGTCCAAGACACCGCGACCGCGGTCCCAGCATCCGCGCCCGCGGTTCGAGCAAGCGGCGCGAGGGTTTTGACGAACCTGAAGACGAAGGTCATGGCTCTCCCGAAAACCCTAATTCGACTCATGATTGGGGCAGTAGGGATGAGCATGAGGGAGAGGACCGGGTTTTCACGCGCGCTGAGAAGAGGTTACTCGAACTCTTAAAATTGCAAAGAGGAATCTTACAATCAGTGCAGGAGCAGGCTGAATGCAAGTTGGCAATGGTGACATCGACACCATTCAGCAAAGAAATCTTGCAAACCAAGCCCCCGGCAAAATTCTCTCCACCAACCTTTGATCTTTACGATGGACATTCGGACCCCATAAGCCACATAGCCTTGTTTTCATACAAGATGACGTTGTGGGTGTCCGAAGAGGCCGTTATGTGTAAGATGTTTCCGAGCAGCCTCGCCGAAGGATCTCTCAGGTGGTTCCAAAGTTTGAAACCCGGATCAATACGATCATGGAGACAACTTGCCACTTTGTTCGTCAAGAATTACGTCACTAATTGCCGAGATGCAGCGTCCCTTGACACGCTCTTTGATCTCGAGATGAATCAAGACGAAAGCTTGCGCAGCTTCTCGAATCGTTTCATGGAATGCTACGCCGAGGTTGAGGGCTGCGGCGACGAGACCGCACTAGCCGCTTTCAAAAGAGCGCTCCCGCTCGGAAGCAGGTTAAGGGAGGATTTGATACTCTATCCTCCTTCCACCATCGATGGACTGCGAGAGTGCGTCTGTCGACATGTACGATTAGAAGAAGCTAATCGCGAGGCAGAAGGGAGGTCGCTTGCCTCGCTTCAGGCCCCACCCGAGCATGAGGGTCCCATGATGGAAAAACGCTCATCATGGGATCTAGGGAAGACTCGAGGGCGAATCGAGGAAAGGCGACGGACCGAGCAATCACGCCCACAAGATCAAAACCGCGACCGCGTGTCGCCAGGCTGCGACTGTGGGTCGCCAGGCCGCGACCGCGTGTCGCCAGGCCGCGACCGCGATTCCGGCCTAGAGCGTAGATCCCCCTCCCTAGGGCAAAATCGTGGGCGCGCCACTCATTCCGCGGGCGCGGGATCATGGCAGGGGCAATTCGCTTTGAAAAGGATAGTCGTCCGGTCCGCATTAAAGAGAATAAATAACCGATTCGCCTTGAAGAGGATAAAACGTCGCCATAGCCTGAGCAGGCACAACGGTGGGTACCCGGACCCTTATGCGCGGGGGTCCCGGGACTAGGATCCATGTAGGTCGGGGCAATCTTTTTCCCATGTGGTTTTGATGAGGCCCCTAGATTGTTCTTTTTTCATTAGTTTAATTATTAGGATCATGTCATTCATGTTTAATTTCGCTATTAGTTTTTGCATTAGAAGAGTCTTGCATAAAAAAATATATAAGCGCAACGTTAGTTCATCATACTAACGGAGTCCTCGTATGCTAGCTACGTAGGAGGATTCCTGCGATATTCGCTCGCAGTGGTACCTGTGATCGCTTGTCACAGAGGTTCCTGTGTATTCGCTCACAGAATTTGTTCTTGCGATATTCGCTCGCAGTGGTACTTGTGATCGCTTGTCACAGAGGTTCCTGTGTATTCACTCACAGAGTTTGTTCCTGCGATATTCGCTCGCAGTGGTACCTGTGATCGCTTGTCACAGAGGTTCTTGTGATCGCTTGTCACAGTGGTTCCCGTGTATATGCTCACGGAGTTTGTTTCCGCGTCGCTCGCGCGGTGGTTCTCGCGCATTTGCTCACGGACTATGGCTGTCCACCATAAAGTTCCCGTGATACTCGCTCACAGATGATCCCGTGATACTCGCTCACGGATGATCCCGTGATACTCGCTCACGGATGTTCCTGCGATATTCGCTCGCGGAGCCCCCATGATATTCACTCATGGGGGGGGGGGGGTGGGACCGTGATATTCGCTCACGGGGGTTCTCATGATACTCGCTCATGAACGTGCAAACGTGCCCGTCTCCTAATCCATGCAAGTCACGCCAAGTCAATCCTAGAGTACCTACGTCTTAGTTACGCAACTAAGACGTAGGTGGGGCATTTGTAGCCATAAATAAGGATAATATTTCCGCCAGCCAGGTAAGCATATCTAATAAATATCTTTATTGGCCTATTAAATCCTGGTAGCTATCTAATAATTGGAAGATTCTATCTTATTTAATAAGATAGAGTTATTGATTGGGCTCCAAGGAAGAAACCTTAGCCCTCTCTCTCTACTATAAATACATGGCCTGGCCATGTAGAGGGGAGAGGACCATATACAAGAACTACCCTAGAAGAACTACCCTAGAGAGGTTGATAATCGCTCGCCCTGACTCTAGAGGGGCTGATGATCGCTTGTCTCAGCCCTAGCCCTGCGCCTTTCTCTCTACAGTTTACCCTTGCGAATACTCTACTGACTTAGGCATCAGAGGTGGATTAGGGGGTCCCCGCCCCCTTTGTCCATTGTTTTGCAGGTCTAGGTCATTGAAGGAAGCTTGGAGAAGAAGGTCATTGAAGAAGGAATTGAGACTTGTACACCGACATATTTCGTGTACTAACACTTTCATATTCAATATTCAATACCACATATTCAAGTCAAGATATAAGCAATTAGCTTGAATCGGAATACACATACTAATGCATTTCCACACACACCAAATTGAATATACGTAGCAATCAATTGAATATAAATAACAATGCACATCCATTTCTCGTTTCACTATAGCATCCGTTTTACTTGAAAATGTAGTACATCACCGAGGGGTTGACTCATGAGTTTTATGATCACCATGACATGAACCATAAAATATAAATATTGTGTCATTATTTTACCTTTCAACTCATTTACGATCTTTTTTCTTATTTTCGTCGCAATAGCAATATTCATCATAAACTCACTTTTCATCTTTTCTTATTTTCCAACACACACTCGCTCATTTCTCCAAAGCTCAACTTTTGATTTTTCTCGCCTCAACCCAAACAAGATTTTTAATTTATATCAATATTAAATTATGATTTTTTTATGAGCAAGGAATTTGAGCCCTATCAAGGATGGCCTCAGAAAAAATATTACTAGCAAATTTAGGTCGCTTATCAATTTAGGTGCCTTTTTTTTTAGAGAAAGATGCTTTATAGTCTCTTTTGTTAATTTGACGTAGTAGTTAGTCGAGAGAAGAAAAAAAAGATAAGTAGTTGATATTTAATCTACCCTATCTCTTTCCTCAATCCTCCTCAATCCTGCATTCCTTCTCCCTCCGCACCAACTCTTTCTTCCTCCTTCCTTTTCTAGCCTCCCATCTTCGCTTCGCTCTATATCCTTTTTACTTCCATTGATGGACAAGAGATCTTCCTAACGCTCGTGATGCCTTCTAGAGCGTCAACGTCAAGCCTCTTTGGGAGTTCGTCAATGCCATCCTTGTCCACCCCCCGCCACCCTTCCTTATATCGTCGTTGGATTGTCATCAAGAGAGATGGTAAAAAACGAGAGAGGCATAAGAGTAACATCAATTGAACGATGTTGTCGTCGTCATAGATCTAGAACTAGGGTTTTCAGATTTGGAAACCCTAGGCATAGGATTGACACTTTGTGTACCCCGATCACATTCTTGTAGGCAATGGAGAGCAAATTCCTTTCCTCAATCGAGAGCTCCTTGTTTTCAACGGGGTGATGACAAGATCGTCGGATCCGATGAACATTTCCATGAAATCTACCATTACCTCGTAGCGTTTTGCTTGCTCAACAAACTTCATTAAGTACAAGATGCAAAATAAGATAGGATTTGACTAGTTTTTGTTCGTGGTATTTTTAATGAGTGATGACAAGTTTTGTACATAATACAGTTTTTTGTAAGTGGTGACACTTTTTTACTAGTAATGACAAATGTTGCACATTATGTCAAGTGTTTGTACGTGATCACATTTTTTCACTAACTGATGACAAGTTTTTGTATGCGATGGAATTTATTTACTAAGTAATGACAAGTTTTTGTACGTAAGAAAGATTTTGTATGAGCGGTGACTTTTTATACAAATGTGACAAGTTATGTACGTGATGACAAGTTCAATTGCAAGTTGGATGATACTAGTTAGGACAATGACAAGAATTTGAGTCATCACAAGTTTGATGATAGGTGATACTAAGATGGGTGATGAAAGCATTTGTCGACAATTTAACTAATGACAAAATTTATAACTTGTTGTGTGATACTAAGATAGGTGATGACATAAGAACGATGATCAAATTTAACGATAATTCAAGTGATGACAAGATTGGATGACAATTTAACTAATGACAAGTGGGGTGATGACAAAATGTAGGGATCAATAGGAATAAGTAGTGACACACGCATAATTTTTTTGATCAGAAACAAAATTAAAAAATCAAATAAATTAAATTAGTTAATTTATTTTTACTACAGTCTAAACTCCCCATTAATATCCAAATGCCTATTTATCTATTTTTGCCTCTTTTTTTTTTTCCTTTTCACTTACGAGCAATAGTTTATTACTCCCTCTGTTTCATTGAATGTGTCATTTTAGCAATTTGCACGTATATTAAGGAAGCTATCAAATTTATACTATATATTAAAGCCGGAGAATTTCGAGCATCCACGTTAATTCTGGCCCCACTTGATTAACAATTTTATATGTTTTATTTTTCCTAATTATCTAATCTTTAACTTTATCTTTTTTCTTACCTATCAAATATCTATCTTTAAAGACATACTCCGTATTATTTATCTTCAATTTTTTTTTTAATTTATCTAACCCTTAACTTTATCATTTTCTTACTCATCTAATATCTATCTTTGAAACAATATTATCTATTTTTAAAATTTTCTTTTATAAAAGATACATATTAATTAACTTAACTTTTCAATTCCCATTTTAATCTATTTATATATAAGAATTAATATATAATATAGATTATACTCCCTCCATTAAAAAATTATATACTCCGATTATAGTTAATGTGACATCTTTTTATTACCCGTACATGGTACGGGTCTTCAACTAGTATACTATTATACCCCTAATTATTACCTCATTTTTGTACTTGATTGAAAAGCACTACTAATAAATTGCTAATGATTATAAGGGTAAATCTGTAAAGTAAATGTCAAAAATGTAAAAAAACATGTATTTTAAAACAAAATTTTAGAGCTAAAAAACATCTTTTATAAAACGGAGGAAGTGCTAAGCAAGAAAGAAAATTTTCATGAGTGAACCATGAGAATCGTAGTACACTCTAATTTCTTTGATCTTAAAAAAAAAAAAGAGAGAAGGTCTCCACCAACTCCACGAAGTCAACTTATTGCGCAAGAAATGATTTCACAAAAAAGGAAATATAATAAAAAAAAATGGAAAAAAATTTCGAGTGAGTTCTGGCCCACCTTCTGGAGTTCTGGTCCGTCCGCCGCTGCTTTTTCCGCTTACGCATGCCCAAACTCAATCGAACGGTCGAGATTCTCCCATAAGCGGCAAAGCTCATCCTAAAAACGAAAGCTCCACCATAACACTCGTACACTCCAACACACCAGATCCTCTCTCCACTGCTTCGCTGGCTCTTCACGCTTCCTATCGGCCATCCACCTCTTCCTAAACCCCTGACTATTCCCTATTTAAAGCCCCTTTTCTTTTTACTATAGCCGTCTCAGTTCAGTCGTTCACATTATCTCCCATCTAGAATCTTCGCAGATTTCAAATTCGCTTTCTCCTCTCACTCGACTCCATGGGTAAGCATCTCTCTCCTTTGTTGCTTTGTTACTGATTTCATGCTTCGTTTTCGATTGTTCAACTTCCTGATTGCGTTCGCGTTTCCGTTTTCTGTGTTGTTCTGCTTTTTTCAGCAAAGATCAAGATCGGAATCAACGGTAACCACTCTTTTTCCTCACGATTTCTTGCTTTTATGTTCCGATCTGGTTGTTCTACTCAAAACCGGCTCCGTATGACGAACTTAACGTGAAATCGATGGTTTTTGGTTCAGGTTTCGGAAGAATCGGCCGTTTGGTCGCTAGGGTTATTCTTTCAAGGGACGATGTTGAGCTCGTTGCCGTCAACGACCCCTTCATCACCACCGAGTACATGGTATATCCGATCTGCTATATTTGAAGCTTTTTTTTCAGATCCATGCTGTTTAAGTCTCAGATTCGATGTTTGCTAGTAGATCTTGTTGTTAGTGCTATAATTTTGGCTGTTGGCTTATTGTTTATGGTCGGATCTTTGCCTGTTTCTCTGTACAGACATACATGTTCAAGTATGACACCGTCCACGGTCACTGGAAGCACCACGACGTTAAGGTCAAGGATGAGAAGACTCTTCTCTTTGGCGAGGCGCCAGTTCACGTTTTCGGATGCAGGTGAGCTGTTGTTATGATCTGCTTTGGGTTTGAGTTTGGTTTTGGGATGTGAAGTCTGTTATTGCTCTGTTGATAGATTTAATTAGATTCGTTTTAATTGCATGTGAGCTTATGCTTATAATGGATCTGTTGCTTGTTTTTAGGAACCCCGAGGAGATCCCATGGGGTCAGACCGGTGCTGACTTTGTTGTTGAGTCTACTGGAGTCTTCACTGACAAGGACAAGGCTGCTGCTCACTTGAAGGTAATTAGTAACATACTGATTGGTGTAGACTCTCGTGTTGCCTTATAAATGCTCTGTTTTATTGTATCTTGGATTAAAATTTTACTGTGTGTTATCAATTACTGATTAGTAACATATTGATGAACTTAACTATCTATGCACTTACGCTTAATTAGTAAGATACTGATTAGTGATTGATGAACTACTTATGCAGTAACACTGGTATCAGCTCTTCATTTGCATCTCAGATTCGTTAGTTACTCGCTGTTATGTTGCATGCACATGCCATGATGAACGACTTGATTGCTTAGTTTTCTGATTTTGTAATCTGTAGTCTATGTAGTCAAATTGATTTGGTTGTCCTATCTACTTTCTTATTTGATGTCCTGCAATAGCTTACTTGGAGGGTTCATTTCAGATGCTCACTTGTGTCTTTTGCTTGATTTGTTTTGATTTCATCTTAATTGCATCTTTTACTGACATGTTGATAACCTGAACAGAAAAAATAGTGTTGCTTGGTTGAGTTTTCTCACATATTTGTTCTTATGACGTGTTACACGGAATTGTTGTATGAAATGACTGATTGTTGGTTTTTGTCATCTTAGGGTGGAGCCAAGAAGGTTGTCATCTCTGCACCTAGCAAGGATGCACCTATGTTTGTTGTTGGTGTTAATGAGCATGAGTACAAGTCTGATCTTCACATTGTCTCCAACGCCAGTTGCACAACCAACTGCCTTGCTCCCTTGGCTAAGGTATGCTATCTGTTCTATGTAGGGGAGGTGTGTATGTCAAATGTCTGTGTGTGGGGAGAAATCTCATATTCTGTTTATTTTGAATTATAGGTTATCAATGACAACTTCGGAATTGTTGAGGGCCTTATGACCACTGTTCACGCAATGACCGGTATGTCTTAAATTGTCTTTCTTATTACTATGGTCTGTTGTATATCTGGTTATGTTTTTCTAATAATGCTGTCTTGTTTTTCATATTATAGCCACCCAGAAGACCGTTGATGGTCCATCAATGAAGGACTGGAGAGGTGGAAGGGCTGCATCATTCAACATCATTCCCAGCAGCACTGGAGCTGCTAAGGTCTAATTTACTTTTCTTTCTAAGTGTACTAGCGACATATTTTATTAGCTGGATGTCACATTTTCTTATCAATTTACATGGTGCTATATGAATCAGGCTGTTGGCAAGGTGCTTCCAGCTTTGAACGGAAAGTTGACCGGAATGGCCTTCCGTGTCCCAACTGTTGATGTTTCCGTGGTTGACCTCACCGTCAGGCTCGAGAAGGGTGCCAGCTATGACGACATCAAGCGTGTCATCAAGTATGTGATCTTGTTTTAGGTGGGAGTATAATTTAATGAACATTGCCTTGTCCCTTGCGTCTGATTTGTGCTTGTCTCGTTTTGCAGGGAGGCATCTGAGGGCAAGATGAAGGGTATCATGGGTTACGTCGATGAGGATCTTGTTTCCACCGACTTCATCGGTGACAACAGGTAAGCTTTTGAGGGTCCGTTCGGTGCAACATCATTATTTGAAATAAGCTATTTTTTTCAAAAAGCAGATTATGAGTAAAATAAGCCAACATTGGAAAACATGAATTCTAGAGGTAGAAAAAGTACATGATAAGACATTTTACTGTAAAGCTGCCGAACAAGGATTATTTGATTTCATGTGAAATAATGTATTATAATATATTATAAGCCATTATCATGGTGCAAACGAACGCAGCCTGAATGTAGACCATTATTCTTCACAATACTTCCTGTGGGTTTTTTGGTTGCATTAGTTTGATTGAATTCGTCATATGATTGCATTGCAGATCAAGCATCTTCGATGCCAAGGCTGGAATCGCTTTGAACGAGCACTTCGTCAAGCTTGTCTCCTGGTACGACAACGAATGGGGTTACAGGTAATATGACTCTCTACCCTCGTGATTATCCTCCCTACATCTCAGCTTCGAATTTTTTTAAGGCTTAGTTGCTGAACACTTTGTTTGTCTGATGTGTTGTGCAGTTCCCGTGTTGTTGACTTGATCTGTCACATGGCCAAGTCCGAGTAAACAAATCCAACCTGATGAAGTCTCACAGTTTGGCTCCGTCAGGGCATCACCTGAGTTTATTATGTATCTTTAATTTTGAGTAGTGAGGCTCTGTTGAAAAACTGCATGAATAAAGCAGAGATGTTACAGTTGCTTGGTTTGCACTAGTTTCCCAGTTTATTCCCTGCACTCGTCAAAAAAAACTCTTTGCATTTACCGCAAAGATATGGCAAGGTTGTTTATGCTTCTGTAGCAAAAATTCTGGTAATATGGTTTTCCTTTTTGTGGTATGCAATGTCTTCGCAGCTAGTTCAATGTTTCCATCTAAGCCATCTGGTAGTCTCTGGCTGGCTTTACGAGCTTCTACGGAATGAACCGATGGGCAGTTGGATTAATCGGAGTTGTTCCACTTTCTTTGAAACTGTGGTTTAAGAAAAACGACTTAAAATATTTCAATTATCAGTTTTTAATCAAATATAATCTGAATTATGAAAATTAACCACAAACTTAGAAAATTAACCAGAAGTAATCTTTAAGTATGAAAATCTCAAATGATACGAATTAGTATAATGAAATCTTTTTCCGACGTCTTTTCGGGTAGAGTTGTTGATAGACGATCAAAAGTATAAAATATCAAGTTCTTTCGATTCACACATTTTAACCGAGTGTAAAAGATCAAGTGTTTATATATTATTTTCGATCCTGGTATTTTAACTGAGTATAAAATATCAAGTTGTTATATCCTATTTTAGATCCCCATATCATTGATCCTTTTATATCTTATTTTCGATCCTGTTATTTTACCCTCGTTATATCCTATTTCAGATCCCCATATCATTTGATCCTATTGAAACTGTTTTGGAATCGTTTTTGGTCAAATTTATGGTTTTGGTCAAATCTATACTATATATTAAAGCCGGAGAATTTCGAGCCTCCACGTTAATTCTGGCCCCACTTTATTAACAATTTTATATGTTTTTTTCCTAATTATCTAATCTTTAACTTTATCTTTTTTCTTACCCATCAAATATCTATCTTGAAAGGCATATTATTTATCGTTAAAATTTCTTTAATTATATCCTTTTTTATACTTATCTAATATCTATATTTGAAACAATATTATCTATCTTTAAAATTTCCTTCTATAAAAGATACATATTAATTAACTTAACTTTTCAATTCCCATTTTAATCTATTTATATATAAAAATTAATATATAGTATAGATTATAGTAGTACACAAATAAACGAAAAAAATGACCATTGTCCGTACATGGTACGGGTCTTCAACTAGTTTATGATAATTTGTAGAGTTTCAAAGAAAGTGAAACAACCACACATAATTCAGCTGCCCATTGGTTCATTCCGTTGAAGCTCATAAAGCCAGCCAAAAACTACCAGATGCCTTTACTGGAAAGTGGAAACATTGAAATTAATACTGTATCATGCCAAGAGATTGCATACCACAAAAAGGAAATCCATATTACCAGAATATTTGCTAACAGAAGTACAAACAACCTTGCCATATCTTTGCGATAAATGCAAAGAGTTTTTTATGTGACAAGTTCAGGGAATAAATTGAGAAACTAGTGCAAACCAAGCAACTGTAACATCTCTGCTTTCTTTCATCCAGTTTTAACAGAGCCTCACTACTAAAAATTAAAGATACATAAGAAATTCAGGTGATGTCTGATGGAGCCAAACCGTGAGACTTCAAAATTTGATACTTAACATTATTTAAGTTATTGGTTGAAAAATAAGATTAATTTTAATTAATTTTCTTTTAGTTTATTATTTTTCAACTTGGGGTTTTAAACGCTAAAGTCATTCTTGAATGAATGAACCAATGGGCAGTTGAATCAAGTGGATTTGTTTCGCATTCTTTAAAATTGTGGTTTATTAACGTTTCACTTTCTTGGATTTGTTTCACTTTCACGTTCGGGAAGTATAGGGTTTCAAACGCTGTCATTCTTGGATTGGTTTCATGTGCAATTCTGACCTTTAATATTGGCTGACATTTGCTGGGATATAGATCTCTCCGACCAAAAAAAAAAAAAACTCTCTGTTTTGAGATCGAGACTTTAATTATCGAGATCCAAGTTTGATGCACTTTGGGAATTGGGATGAGTCAAAACGAAAAATGTAAGAAATAGAGTTGCCAAGATACATGTCCCCCAAAAATCTCTATAAAAAATGAAGTTTATTTGGACATTCTCGACTCTCCTCAGTGGATCGAGGGGCAGCTCGTGATCATGAATTATAAATTAGGATTATTTATTTTGGCAATATACTGATCTAGTGATCTTATAATTTAAACCCGGCAATTAGGTTGAGAACTAATTTGAGTTGCAAATTGGGCTTCTGCCTTCTGGGGAGGGAAGAAACCAAAATATGCTGTCTACAACCTGGAAGGAACAGCTGAAACAGCCATGTTTACGAGCTCTCGCCTCAGGATCTTCCCTGCTAGTGACCTCGGGATAGCCTGGATAAACGAGACCCGTCGTACCTTCTTATACGGAGCCACCTGCGTAAAACACACGCATCCATTCCACACAGTGAGTATTGACACCGGTGCTAAGAGAAAAAACGCGGTAAACAGGGAATGAACATGCCTGTTTGGCGACGAAATCCATGATCTCATCGCTCGTCATAGAGCTTCCTGGTTGTCTCACTATAAAAGCCATGGGAACTTGGCCTGCGTCCTCATCAGGATACCTGCATTTGCAGTTTACAAGAAGCCATCATCATCATCATCATCATCAACCTTATCTCAGTTTCATAACCTTCCTTTCTTGGAACTTCCAAATTACATGAACATGGGATTCTTAACACAAGACCTTTACATTTAAGTATTTCTTGGATCAGTATCAAATTAAGAGCAAAGGAGGGATTAAAACGAACTGAAGAAACAAGAAGAGAATACATACGGGATAACAGCAGCATCGGCGACTTGTGGATGTGACAACAGCACACTTTCTAATTCAACTGGTGGCACCTGCAGTTAGATGTGCATACATACAGGTCATATTCAGATGATCTGATCTGATCTGATCAATAAAAGCTTAATGTATTAAACAGCATTATTAAGAGGATAACAAACTCAATTCACCTGATATCCCTTGTATTTTATCAACTCCTTCAGCCTATCAACTATGTATAGGAATCCTTCTTCATCAAAGTAGCAAACGTCCCCTGTCTTCAGCCATCCATCAGAAAACGTTGCTTTAGTTGATTCCTCGTCTCCTATGTAACCTGATTATTGCATCATTCTATTGTTATAGCTCTACACCCTCTTTTTTATGACGAAAAAGCAGTACTAGTTAGTAATACAAGGAATAATCCTAATAAACTGCAAACCAAAGGTAATAGAAATATGGAGGAAGTGAGAAATATGACTCCAAACAAATAGCTAGCGGGAAAGAGACAAAATTCGGTAACGAATTTAGAGACTCAGAGCTGTATAAGTTTATTGCAAGTGAGCGAACAAATCGCCCGGACTCAAGTGCAGTCGACATAGATGAAGTGGAACCCTCGATCTTTAGACAGTTTATAAATAAGAAAAAGTAAGGAGAGATTGGAAAACATCACTTTCTTCCAAACCATCCAAATCAGTCAAAAGACAGGCTAAAGAAACTTCAAACCAAGTAAGAGACAGGGAATATTGTAATGGAAAAATTCTGAGGAATAGAAGAAGCAAACAAAATGGAAATGAGCATAAGAAAGGCCTCTCCAGTCCTGTTGAGGGCAATCAATCAGACCTTTCATGATTATGGGCCCTCGAAGCCACAGCTCGCCTCGTTGGCCAGGTGGCAAGGCTTCTCCAGTTGAAGGGTCAACAATCTTGGCTTCCATTTGCTCAGCTAATTTACCAACAGATCCATAACGTTCACATTCTTCTGGCCCTGATTGTCTTGCAGCCACACCACTTGTCTCAGTTAGGCCATATCCCTAAGATGAATTCAAAATTCTTCTCTCAATAAGAAATTCTATTCGGGTTTGTGTTTGTTCCCCATGAACATTATTTATAAAGACTTTGAATTTAGTGAAATACAACTCTATAAACATGTAATCTACAAGATGAATCCTCTACTGGTGACCACATACAAATGCAGTATACATCCATGTCCCAAATAAGTCAAAACACTGATTCAGAGACAAAGTTGCTTATAACCAGGAGAAATCTAAAGCACAATTATCATGGTCTAGATTTGCAACAGATGACCAGAAAACTGATTAATGAACATAAAGCAATCCAAAACAAGAGCTCTCAGACGAACCAAATTATTTTTCCACGTAATCAGATGTAATTTACCCCAAACGTGGTTTACTTGGTTTACAGTAATGTTTGTATTACTCAGTTAGTCACTTGTTCCTATAGGCTACAGTCATTGGAACTAAACTTTTGTACTTTACATCTGTCCCATAAGATGATAAGAGCCTAATTATAAGTTTCTAAAAAGAGTCTCACGCTTAAGCTTGGTAATTATTAGACATGGAAGTGGTGAATGGTGAGTTGTGTGATATGCTTTCCAGCAACTTTCTTATCATTCAACTTTCATACAATTATATAATGAAGACAGACCAAGATAAAATGAGAGTGGTGAATGGTGAGTTGTGAGTGATATGTTTTCCAGCCACTTTCTTATCATTCAACTTTCATACAATTATATAATGAAACAGACCAAAGTAAAATGAAACACTGCAACTTTTCAGGTCCACTAACGTTCAACGGACACTGGCCGGAAGTGTGATCAGCGAAAAGCAAACATATAAGTTAATCAGATGCAGACAAAAGGTGATGGTGACACACCAACAACCCCATTTCAACCAAAGCAGAACAGTCTAATAAAATACCCCAAACAATCAACATTTTCGAATTCGTAGAAGCCCATCTGTTGAAATTTCCTTGACACATTATAATTTTATAATGTATCCACATGTGTTTAATCCAGTCTCGTGCTCTGTCCTCACACTCGCTACATATACATGATTGATAACTTTCCCATCACAATAATTTCATGCCAGTTTCTTACGAATTCAAAGTTGCTATCCCAAAGTTGCTCTCAGTAGTAGATGGCTTGGATACATTAAGCTTCACATATTCACAACTCACATGCTTCAAAATATCCTAATCGATTTTAGTGGTTCATAAAATATTCAAATAAAATACTACATAATTTATACCTGCGCGCAATCGATCCAGGGAAACTTCTGCTTAAACCGGCGAGCGACGTCCTCGCTAAGGGGCGCGCCGCCGGAGCCGATCGACTCGAGCGAGCGGAGGTCGTAACGATCCGTGAGCTCCGACTTCACAAGGAGCACAATCACCGGCGGAGACACAGGCATATACGTCACCTTGAACCTCTCAACCGTGGACATCATCCCTTCCAGTGTAAACCTAGCCAGAAACACCGACCTCTCAGCGACGGCCACCGCCCTCAGCAACATGAAGAATCCGAACACGTGGAAGAGCGGGAGCGTGAACAGCGGGACCGACGGCGAGTCCGGATCTCGCTCCGGCCGCGTGTGGTAGAGGCCGCTGATGAGAGCGATTAGGTTACGGTGCGTCATCTCCACGCCTTTCATCTTCCCCGTGGTCCCCGAGGAGTAGAGGATCGCGGCCCGATCGGACTGCGAGATCACGACTCGCTGCGAGTCGTGATCTCGCTGAGTCGTGAGGAGCGAGTCGAACTCGGGGGAGTCGACTGTGACGGTCGGGAGGGGAGCGAGGCGGCGAGGGGAGAACGAGGAGGCGGCGAACGCGAGTTTCGGCTTCGCGAGACGGACGATGTGAGAGAGCTCGGAGTCGGAGAGGAGCGGGCTGGCGGGGGAGACGACGGCGCCGATCGAGAGGAGGGAGAAGTAGAGGACGGGGATTTTGAGGGAGGAAGGCGAGAGGACGAGGACAATGTCGCCTTTTCCGATCGGAGGGAAGCCGCCGGTCCCGAGGCGGAGGGCGGCGGAGAGGGAGCGGACCTGCCGGAGGAAGAGGGAGTAGGAGAGAGACTCGCCGGAGCCGGCGTCGGTGAAGGCGGGGATGGAGTCGAGGGATTTGGCGCCGGCGGAGGAGTGGAGGAAGGAGAGGATGACGTCGGAGATGGAGAGAGGAGAGGATTCCGGCGGGAGAGGGACGGCGGGGCGGAGGCTGTGGTAGATTTTGGTGGAGGAGGAGTAGCCCGATTTGGGATCTAGGGATTGCGAGGACGCCATTGGAGAAGAGATTGAGGTCGGTTTCGTTTGTTGTGTGAGAGGGGAAAACAGAGTGGGCAATTTCGAGAAGGAATAGGATATGGCCATAGAGGTCTACAATCGATTAAATTGCGCGGGTCCCACTTTCCCTATAAGGCGCGCGTCATAAAAAATAATTTAACTGTAATCTCGATTTATATGGGATAATGGGAAGAATAAATTCAAGGGTACAACGCGAACTTTTACAAAAGTTCATGGTCCGAACAGAATTTATCAAAATTGAGGGGTGCAAACAGAAAACCCAAATCTCCGTGAAAATTGTATTCTTACCGATCTTCTGGAACGGATGTCATTGCGACTGGCAATTCCGTCTCCAATCGTCTAAACCGCCTCTCTCTCTCCAACGACTTCTCGCCGGATCTTCTTGTTCATTCATCAATTTCTCCGGATTCGTCTTTACTTGTAAGTCGTGTCTCTCTCTCTCTCTCTCTCTTTCATTGTGTTTGAATTGGCTTCTTGGAGACGCTTGAATGATTTCTGTCCTCGGAATTTGAATTCCTTCTGTGTTCGTGGAATTGGAATCTGTTCTTTCAATCAGCAATTTTTGTATTCCTTCAGACGATGCCTGCAAAATTCTACCTTAGATCTTATAGTCAAAGATGGTTTGCTTTTTTGTGTTTCTGATTATATCCTTTCTATTCTAGATGGTATAGTGTATTTGAATGGGACAGACACCGCTGATTATTCACCATAAGAGTGGTTGAGCTCATTAGGATTAACACACAGACATGTGATTAAAACTGCTTGCTATCACTATGTTTAACCCTGCGTGCATTGCAGAATTTGTCTTGGAAGGAATGATTATAATATCTTTGATTAGTGGTGAGTTTGTCCTGGAGCTAGTTATGCTGATGGGGAAATTAACACAACTCATATGTATCTTGTCAAATAACTTAATTTTATGGCAATTCACAACCTGTGGGGGAGATATGGAATGTGAAATGCAGCAGGTGATTATTGTCATATTTGACATATAGCCAACAAAAGACTAGAACCATGACATGAATTGTAATTATGTAACCAGTCTTTAAGATTGAAAGCAAAGTCTATATGCTTGTATTTGTACAGTTACGCTGGCTTGAGAAATGTGAAGCCAGCCATGTCTTACTTCCCAACTTTCCAAGCAATTGATCAAGCTTTTCATTTCTCTTTCTGGATTATCAGGACAACATGTAACTCTTATTATATATATGGATAATTTACTTTTAAATGTTTATGCCTTGCAATCAGTAGTTTTTGCTGCCACCCGATGATACCAGTAAACTGTAATGTCATATCTTTAGTTCTTGCTTGGCAATATTATCATGAGAGGATGTAATGCTATATCTTATCGTTACTTCTTTCATACCAATTGGCATATGTGTTAATCATAGGTGATGAATCTTCTCTGCTTCTTTTTTCCCTCTTGGTTGCTTGATTGGTTCTTGTTGATCGCCTCATCTATTTAATCAGCTGGTTCTATAGAAGGATACTTGTGAATATGAATTCTACAGTTTCATAAAAACTGAGTTGCGCTTAATACTTTTTTAATATTACCCACCTAAATCATGCATCAATAATTCGCCATAAAGTAGCGGGGCTCATTGGGAATTCAGGATTAACAGACAGTGATGTGATAAAATTGCTTGGTGTTTAACCCATCTGGGCTGACACCAGCCATCAACATTGAAGTTTTATCCGTTGAATGAATGGATATATCTCTTTCATAAATGCTGAGTTTGTCAATGAGCTTGATCCTTTGCCAAACTTATAATGGACAAACAGCTAAATATGCAGACGGATAATTTGAAACATCTCAGCTTGTATCTTGTAAAATGACTTTGTTCACTGGCAGTTCATAAAGTCTAGAAAACAATTGGATTTTGAAATGCAGTAGGTAATCATTGTTTAGTTTGGCATAAATCAGCCATAATACTAGAACTATGACGTTAATTGCTATCATGTACAGTGACAGGCTTCATATAGATGAAGTCTCCAAATCTGGAAGCGGGAAACTGTGTCTACCTTCCAACTTTCTTAGGCAATTAATTAAGCTTTTAGTTTTTCCTCCTTCAGGATTATGAAGGCAAGGCAACATTGAACTCATTTCTTGTATATTGATACTATTCCATGATATTTTGATGGCAGATTGTGAGACATGGCTTCCACTTTCAAAGCATTCCTAAACAGTCCTGTTGGCCCTAAAACAACTCACTTCTGGGGACCTATTGCCAACTGGGGATTCGTTGCCGCTGTAGGCTTTCTCTTCTCTGATTTCTAGCAAATGCATAAATATCCGGCTCTCACGAAATATTTATTGCTTATTATCCAAGTGGTTGATCCAATCTAACAGGGGTTGGTGGATATGAACAAACCACCCGAGATGATATCTGGAAACATGACTTCAGGTCTACACTGGCAATCTCTTGCAAAATTCCCACAAAAATAAGATATGATTGGGGGTGCTGATCTTTTCTTCCTTTTATTTCTCTTGGTCAATGCAGCTATGTGCGTCTACTCAGCATTGTTTATGCGGTTTGCATGGATGGTACAACCCCGTAACTACTTGCTTCTTGCATGCCATGCTTCAAATGAGACGGTGCAACTTTATCAACTCTCACGTTGGGCAAGGGCAAACGGGTAAGTTTTAATAAGAACCAAGGAACTCTTTCATTTACTTGGACAATTCAAGCTTTCTTTCTCTATTATGTTTGTGTGATCGGGCTTTTGTCAATAATGTTCTTTTCTGATTGAGTAACAAAGGGAAGGTAACTTGTTCTGTATCTTATTTGGATAAATATTGGCTTATTCCTCATCCTTTGATGATGTCAGATAGAACATTCAGTCTTGAGCTCAGCTCCCATTAATTGGAAATCTTCTTAATTTTCCCCAGGCAGTATTTTGCTTTCAAACCACCTCAAATTTACCCCCCATCAGTAGGAAACTGAAAGAAAAAGGGAACAAAATAAATTAATGAAATGAGAAGGCAGGATTTCATCTCATTTGATGCTGAAGTATTTTCCTCTTTCTTAGTTTCATTCTGGAGGCTGTCTGGATCCACTGGTTTAGATAGGCTGCTCTTATTTTGCTATCCAAAATGAAAAAGTTTAAGGTTGTATACGATAAGCAATATATGCGACTAGTATCTCCTTCTCTTACAGCATCCAGAGGCAGTGCCAAATTTGTCATCAGTTTCTTGTTGATTTTGGTATAGAAGAGTTACCACGAAGGTCCCCGATTTTTTACTGCATAATGATAGTGCTGTGATTTTCATCTGGTAGGTACTTGGAGGAGAAGAAGAAAGAGGAAACAGAGTCCAAGTAGTAGACTTGTAATATTTGATCTTCTGGTGCAATTGATTCTCATTGTGATTCGTTTCCTTTTGTTACTGGGTAATGGAGCTCATTGTAAGCAGTGTGACCTCCCAATAAAAGCATATTGTTGCAAATGTTGATTGCTTTATCCCTCATCCAAATGCAAACTTCAAAGATGGTTAATAACTTAGTACTGTTCAAACTTCAAAACTTGATCCAGAGATGAGTGCTTTGATTTGGTCTGGTGGGTGAGTTTGTTCTAATATTGCTGCTTGGATCATGGTGCCAATTAATGTGACAAAGATGTCTGAATAGATTTTCCAATACGACTTCCATATACCAATATGATTCAATTGTCAACAACTAGGAGCGCATTTGTCTTATGGCAAAGTATATATATTTTTAAAATAATGCACTTTTGAAGTGACTAAAATTATTTCTCTATTCTCTACTAACCAATTTTTGGTCTTTTCTTCTAATTGCAAACCGTATGGTTTTTTTTTTTTGGTCGAATATGGTTGTATCTTAATATGTTGATTTCCTTGAAAAGAACATTGGGGAAAATATTTATGGAATGGAATTTCGATCTTTTGGTATAAACGTATACTTTTCTGTTATAACTTTTAACTAGACCCTTTTTAAAAAGATTGACTTAATTTGCAGATTGAAACAAACCTAAAATACTAGTTTTTTTTTATAAAGAACCTAAAATAATAGTATTTGCTCTTTTAACCAGTAGTAAAAAACAATTTTGAAACACTTTCAATAAAAAAGGTTGTGAAATGTTGGAATAAATACAGTAGTCATCTACAAGTTTCACGCAATCGCAGTTCCTCAGTCGAAAAGAGCGAGTTCTGATAATGGCGGAGTGTGGTTCTTTCACAGAAGTGGCTTCTGATTTCGTCGATTTTCTCAACGCCTCTCCCACCGCTTTCCATGCCGTTGGTACTCTCTCTTTCTCGTTCAGTTTACACTTTCATCTTCCATGGCGTTTGTTCAAATAGTCCGATCTATCTGTCTTCGATTTCGATCCGTTAATCCGATTCTCTAACGGTCTGATAACAGCGGAAGCTAAGAGGAGGTTGAAAATCGCCGGTTACAAGCAGCTTTCCGAGAGAGAGGATTGGGAGTTGAAAGCTGGAGAGAAATATTTCTTCACGAGAAACCACTCTACTATTGTCGCCTTCGCGATTGGTGGAAAGTATGTTCCTGATCGGTTGGATTGGCGAATTTTTCACTATATTTGATCGAATTCAGTGTTTCAATACTAGCTGGTAAAATTTGTGAATTTGGCTTAGGTATGTTGCTGGCAATGGATTCTATATAGTTGGTGCTCATACGGATAGTCCTTGTTTGAAACTGAAGCCTGTTTCTAAGGTAGTATTGTGTTTTTATGCTATGAACAGATGCAACCCTGTCTTGTTATATCTTTAGTCATGAACTTTTGATACCATGATTCTTGTGGATGTGGTTCAGATTTCCAAGGGAGGGTACTTGGAGGTCGGTGTTCAGACTTATGGGGGTGGATTATGGCATACTTGGTTTGATCGTGACTTGACGGTTGCTGGACGGATGATTGTAAGAGAAAAGAAAGATGGTTCTGAAGCCTACTCGCAACGACTTGTTAGGATTGAAGAGCCTATCATGAGAATTCCTACGCTGGCAATTCATTTAGACAGGTTTCCCTTTAGTTGAATTTGTGTTATAAGAGTTTCTACTTGAACTGTTGAGGCTTTTCTTTATCTAACAATGCCGTTCATTTTTTGAGTAGGGGTGTTAATGATGGGTTTAAGGCCAATGCACAAACACATCTTGTTCCTGTCCTATCGACAGCAATCAAGGTAAATTTGATAGCAGATTAGCAAGTAAGTCATGCACTGATATCAGCATTTGCAGGCCATGAGGCATTTCCGCATTTGCAGGCCCTGATATTTAATACTATTATGCTATCTAATTGCCTTTTGTTGCATGAAAAAATGCTTGTTTGGTCAAATACTTGAAGAGCATATCTTATCATTGATGGGTTCTGCTATATTCTTATTTGTTCATGGAATATGTAATTATATAATTCTATTCCAGTCCTCTGTTTATATGATGGACTCCAAAATTTTCTGTTAGGCTGAGCTTAATAAGGTTGCTGCCGATAATGTTCCAGTTGAAGGTGGCGCTGAAAAAGCAAAGACTGAAAGCCAGAAACATCATTCTCTTCTTCTTAAGGTCTCAGACTCCACCTGCTTTGCATTTCTTTTTTGTAAAGTGCAATTTTGAAATTTGAGCAGTAGCTTATAATTCATATTCATGAAAGTAGTATAGTGTTCATTCTGTGCTGGCTTCTCTCTGCAGATGCTTGCAACAAGTGCTGGCTGTGAAATTGATGATATATGTGATTTTGAGCTACAAGCATGTGACACTCAACCAAGCATCATAGCTGGTGCATTGAAGGAATTTATTTTCTCAGGACGGCTTGATAATCTCTGCATGTCCTTTTGCTCTTTAAAGGTGAACCTTTTCTTTTTCGGGATAGAACTCATTGCCCTTATGTTCTTCTATAGTAAAATTTGATGTGCCATATGAAGCCTTTTGCTATGCTTTTATCTGGTCATTGGTGAGCCAGTGACTACAGATTTTATTAACATGAGTATGCTCCAAATATTAATTTCAAAAGAAGAAAGCTTTATTAATCTGTTGTAG
Organism: Polygonum maritimum; assembly: GCA_963924305.1. Classification (NCBI taxonomy): domain Eukaryota; kingdom Viridiplantae; phylum Streptophyta; class Magnoliopsida; order Caryophyllales; family Polygonaceae; genus Polygonum; species Polygonum maritimum. The sequence continues at coordinate 3,592,729 of OZ002732.1, forward strand.
ACTTAATCTTTCCCTCCCATCCAGATCAACTTTTTCAATTTCATCAAGTATAGTGAACCACATATGTGACATTTCTACTCCTTAAATTCGACTACTGTATAGATTCAGTGAATGATTATACTTGTGAGTGCAACCAGTTCATTTTCCATTTTGTTTAATTATAGATATGATTTGGGTTTCTGCTTCTCTATGATGCTTCATTCATCTTAATGCTAGAGTTATTGATTAGTGATGCCAGTTCTTTTTTCTGTTTGTTGAATTCAGGCTTTGATAGACTCAACAACTTCTGAAAGTAGCCTTGAAAATGAGACTGGTGTTAGAATGGCGGCACTTTTCGATCATGAAGAAGTTGGATCAAACTCAGCACAAGGAGCTGGTTCTCCAGTCATGTTTGATGCTTTGTCTAGGATTACAAATTGTTTCAGTTCAGATTCCAAAATGGTATTAGTCTTCTTACTTGATTTGTTGCAGTCAACAGGGACAGTATTGCGTTCTCAATTCTTGAGATATTTTCCATTTTTTTCCATGTTGATGACATTGAGCATGCTTCCTATGCAATTGAAGATGCACCAAATAATAGCCGATTTAGCTTTCTTGTAGTGTTTTAGGGACTGAAATTGTGACAAACAGAATGAATTCTTGGCAGGCTCTGCTAAATTAACTTTATCCTTAAAATAAGTCGCTTTTGTCGGGTCATGTAGGAAACTGAATATCAGACTTTATAAAGACGGGTTGTCAATCTTCATGCATGTGTTTGCTTTTAAATAATTATCATATGAGATTGTGGTTCTCAATCGTGATAGTTTTCCTTTTTATTGCTCAGATTTTAGAAAAGGTAATCCAGAAAAGCTTCCTTGTATCAGCAGACATGGCACATGCCTTGCACCCTAACTATATGGTAAACTTTTTGCTCTGTGTATGCTTTTTCTAACCAAGTATGTTATAAGGTGACAAATTATGTATGCATTGCATCACAGGAAAAGCATGAAGAGAATCATCAGCCGAAGATGCATGCTGGACTTGTGATCAAACACAATGCAAATCAACGATATGCAACCAATGCTGTCACTTCATTCATTTTCCGGGAGATAGCCAATAAAAATAACATTCCTGTTCAGGTTTGCATTGCCTCTTCCTTCAAGCTCATTGTTGCTATACTACAAGCTGTTATGGCATCTAGCTAGAACTATCGTATTCCTGAAACTTAAGTTGCCTGCATATTGTCATTAACCAAGATAGGGTAACAGGGATGTCGAATTGCAAACTGCTGCATGGAAATGATTGTGGAACAACGCTTCTTTCTGAACACTTCAAGTTTGGATGCCACCAATAATATAAGGAACATAGCATTATATGGCAATCGGTACAAAAGTTTTATTCCTTCATGTTTATGCAGGACTTCGTGGTGCGCAATGACATGGCTTGTGGATCAACCATCGGGCCGATTCTTGCCAGTGGTGTAGGAATCCGAACGGTGGACGTGGGTGCGCCTCAACTCTCAATGCACAGCATCAGAGAGATGTGTGCAGTTGACGACATCAAGCACTCATATGAGCACCTCAAAGCCTTCTTCCAAGAGTTCTCTCATCTTGATTCTAAAATCAATGTGGACATGTAGACACCTCTCTTTTGTGCTCATTGAAACCATGGGTGATTGTTGGGAGTACGTATGAACTATATGCTGTTGCTTTGTGTTTTGTCAGATTTATGTTGGGAACTCAGTGCTTTCACAACTTTGAAGGGGCTAAGGGTTTACTCCCTCTCTTTTCCTCATTTATCCAGAAATTAATAAGGGAGTCAAAAGCAAAACTACTCTTATTGCTTCAAGAACAAAACGGGCAACGAAGAGTATAACTACTCTTAGGAGGATAATGTGCAAAACTTAAAAATAATGTACGAAAATGAGCAGATCTCATCTGTGGAGAGAATCAACTTATTGCTAAGAGCAAAATCTCAAAGTTCTCTGCACCCTAAACTGCAGTAACTGATAAAATACAGTTGCCAAAGATTAACAAGGGAAAAAACAGAATAAAAAGCCGCTGGATCTACACAATCCAACCAAATTTGTTACAATTAAATTATAAGCAAAATCTTTGAAAATGTTTCATTTTGTCCGAGTTGAAATGGTTCGGTTGAAGAGTTCACTAGACTTTCATGATGAGAGAACCTTCTGAACTTCTTCACTGACTTGCTTTGGAGGCTTCTCTGCATGAATGTTTGCAAGTACAGATTTCTTTGCATAGTAATCAATTACCTGTAGTACAACAAATGTTGAGGATGAGAGCTAGATGGAAAACCAGTTCCTATATAATACTATCCAAATCAAGACGCCCATATTTTTAAAATTAATGTAGGAAATTTGAATAGGACATAGTATAAGTTGTCAGATCTAAAAGATATTTTTTTAAAATACGCCATTGGGGAAAACACAGCATTTTGGGTGTATGTATATATATATAAGCAGGATAATATGAATGAAGAGAAAAACTAGAAGGGAAATGAAGAGTTAAGAGTCCATACTGGTTCCGTTTGTCTGTGGAATGAGTCCAGCCTAGACTTCAGAACCGCAGCAGTATCATCCTTCCGTTGGATCAAAGGTTCTCCAGTGACCTTCAAAAAAATACACAAGAAAATAATTCAGCTTGTTCTTATTGATCACCAGTAAAGTTTAGGGATAAGAAAAACAGAAAACCTGACACAAAATTTATGTTAGAAGAGCAATCAGACTGCAGTTTTTACATAACTCATGTCATGTAGATTTATAATCTTAAAATAGCTTCAGGGATGAAACATAAAGCACATCATCAGTCATTTAAAATGGAGAAGATGGCATTCAGAAGAGCATACTGTATATAGATTGTAGCTTGAGCATACTCTTAGGTTATCGAACAATTGTCGTATGAGTTGAGTACATATTGACAGACCACATAGCGATAAAACAATGCCAGATTAATGAATGACCAAATTCACTAAAACTTACATCGTCAAGTCCGGGTGCTTTTGGAGGGGCAAATTTAGTGTGGTAGGAACGGCCACTAGATGGGTGAATCCATCGACCAGTGATCCTCTCCTCCAATATAGCATCATCAATTGCGAAATTGAGCACCTTGTCAACTTTGACTCCTCTCTTAACAAGCATTTCATCAAGCTATGGTAAAGATAAAAAAAACAACAGCAGTGAGACCACAACAATATTAACAAGGACAAGGCTATTCAAGACATCAACAGTGCCAAAACCTTTTGTGCTTGAACCACAGTCCTTGGGAATCCATCAAGGATAAAACCCTTTTGACATGAAGGCTTATTTAGTGCTTCGTCGATGATGCCAACAACGAGGTCATCCGATACAAGCTCTCCCTGAAATATTATTCAAAGCATATTATTTTCCTGAATGAAAAATTAAAAAGATCTTACTAAAATTCTAGAGTCAAAGGCCGAAAAGGATAAAATCATCTTTAAAAATTCGACAACGATTACCTTCTCCATTGCCTCTTTAGCCTTAACCCCAAGAGGTGTCTTGGCAGCCACAGCAGCTCTCAACATATCACCCGTGGCCAAATGGCACAGACAGTACTCATCCTTAATGAGAGGAGACTGTGTACCTTTTCCCGAACCAGGTGGTCCTGTAAATCAACATAAAGAATGAATCAACGCAATGACCATGACCTAATTCTAGCACAAAACAGACTGGAAGCAAGAGATTACAAAGAACCTGCAAGCAGAAAGCATTTATAATGCATTAGTAAGAGATACAAGTTCAGTTTTACAGGTTATGCATCTCTAATTTTCTTGTGGTGATACAGTGTGATATCTGCAACACAGCAAGACAGAAAAAAAACTTTCTCTTACTTCGCAATGCAGTACAGGCTACAAATCAGAAGGGAGACAATCCACAGGTTCTCAAAAAATGCATACTTTGAACCAATTACACAATTAAATCTGCCAATTCCAAATTTCTCAAGTAAAGCCAAACATGCCAAAAACAAAAACAAAGACCTTAAGCAATGCTTGATATCAGATGAAAGATTGACAGCAGAATTGAGAAGAGTTAAAGACTAACAATTCAGTGACTCAGATGAGTCAAATCTGAGAAAACAATAGCGTTTTTCGCACAGAGGATCAAAACTGATGCAAAGGCGGACTTACAAAACAAGCAACAATGAAACAGCAGAATCAACAATTCAAGCACTTCCTATAACAGATGCAAATTCCACAACATTCTCAGTTCTCAGCAGCCACAGAAACCATACCAAAGGATAAAAACAGATCAACATACACCAAACGCCACAGAAACAGCAGATCTGTAGTTTGCGAGAAAGCGAGAGCGGCTTACCGACGAGAATGAGGCGTTTGTCAGGCTTGTTTGCGCACTTCAAACGGCGGAGGACCTCCGTCATCAGATCGACGGAGGGAACATCTTCCAAGTTGGCCGCCATTGTTGTCGCCCGCTATTCCTTCGCAGAGAGGGACAGATGAGAGGAAGGGGGTTGTTGAGGGGGGATTTGGTGTGGATTGCCAAAAACCTTCTCTCGTTTGTTCCGCTTTGCTTTGAATTGAAGCTTGAGGTTTTAATGGCTTCTGGAGAAAATGACGATTTTAGCCTTTGACCGGCCTCTGCGGGTCTGAACCGATCTGTGCTTCACGGCGGGTCGTCACGTTTTTTGTTTCTTCATCTTCCCTCCAAATGACGATTATAGCCCTGCCTGCACATCAAGATCTGTTTTTCTTGTAAATTTGGATACATATCCCTCAAATCCTTGTAAATTGGAAATATATCCACCAAAGTTTGAATGATTTAGATTTTTTCCCAAGAATAAGATAATGATGTATCTTTTTCTTCCTTCCTTCATTAAACTTGACGAAAGTAGCGTTTAGGCAGATTTTAATTAGGATCTAGTTGTTATTTCTAATCGGTTTTCATGGTATTATTCAAACTCAATTTAGTATAAAATCTTACCAATACAACCAAGGATATCAACAGGCGACCAAAAAGGGAGGTGCATGCTCGATAAAACCGTACCCCAAAACAATTATGTTAACTTAGTTTTGATGGGGCCGTGAATTATCATGGGGTTTCCTCTTTTGGTTATATTCCTAGGGACATGAAGAGGGACCCTTTTGCCCTGGATAGTGATTATCTCGGACGGCATTCCGTGGTGTTTTCTAAAGCTTTAGCTCTTCGACAGGAGATTCTTGAAGCCATTTGCCTTGGTGTTCCCCATTTGCTCATTGAAGGTGACAACCTGTAGATCATCAAAGTAGTGTTGGGGGATTGGAGCTGTCCGTGGGAGGTTGAGCTCATACGTACCGTATGGACATTCAGTGGCTGCTTGGTCGGTTTCAGAGTTGTTGGAGTTTGAGGCATTGTCTTCAGACAAGCCGATTCGGTAGCAGATCATATTGCGGTCACGTTTCATCATGTGTCGTCCTCTAGGATAAGTTTCATTTTGATGAGACTTGTCTAATCTCTTTCCTGTATCAAAAAAATAACATAGTGAACTAGGATTTTATGAACGGTTTTTCTTTTGTATATCATAAGGGCATATGATAAGCATACTAAAAACAGAAACTAAAACCCTAAAAAGAAAATAGTGAACCCATCACAAAAAAAAAATCTATGTATATATATATAAGCTGTAAGGATTGGAGCCACCACATTGCGCCACGTCAGATTATTCCACATGTCGCCCCGAGGATGTGCCACGTAGGATTTTGTCACGTGTCAACCTATCGTTGCGCCATGTCACAATTGTTTTACTTTTTTTTTATTTTGTATTAATCCACCTCATATTCATTATCCATGTCATATATAAAAAGTTTCCACATAGGCTTTTTGCTAAGACACACCATATCTCAAAATGAGATTTTATTTGATCATAAATAGACATAATTAAACTTTCTTTGAGTAAATCTATTTATTTTGAGTAATCATATATCTCATAATCATAATTAAGTATTTCTTTCAACTAAAGATCATGTATTTCTTAAATTAGTTCCTTGATTGATATACCTATGATATACCTATGATATTATACGTATTTTATCACGTATTGCAACCAAAGCTCAATATTCCTATTGATTGATTGTATCACGTAGGAGATTGATTGTATCCTTTTCCGTAAAAATATTTACCTATGATATATCCTTGATTGACATATTTGTTGTAACTTTAAAGCCTACTTTTATTGAAATAATAATTTTTTATACGTATTTTATGTATACAAAATGTTAATTTACCAAAATTTGAAAGATCTTATCGAGCAATAATCAAATAGATAGATGAGAATCGATAATAATCAATAAATTTTGAAATGATTTTTTAGCCTATTTTTTGTTAGAAATTATTTTATTTACCCCGATTTGTAAATTGGATTTAGTTTTATATAGTTTTTATTTAATTAATGATATAAAGTCAAGATCTTGATAATAGATTTTAGTAGTGGAAAAGTAAAGACTATATATTTACCATATATATAAAATTCAGTTTTGAAATAAAAGAGAATCATAGCGATAACTCTTTCTATTTACAACTTTATATACATAGATCTTTCGACCCAAAAAAATTATATACATAGATTCCGGTTCTAATACACTACTTTATATGGTATAATATAAAATGAAAATTTTGTTGTTATGTATATTTATATATACACCACTACTCAAAAAGTTATCTACCTACAGTATGTAACGAAAAGTAAAAATATTCGATCCACTATTTACATTTTTTAGTTTAAGTTTTTTATGAATATTTAATTGAAAATATTTGATTAGATTTGGTTTTCCAAATATATATATATATAGGATTTACAGGTTTTGCTACTTTTATTTTATGCTTTACTTTCCAAATCAAATATTTGGATAATGTATTCTTTGATTTTTAGATATATACATCTAAAATAGACATCTACTATAATAATACAGTATAAAGCGGAACCCAAGTCTTTGTTAAAATTTGCGCCACATCATCGACCTTGAATAAAATAATGATTTTATTTTTTGTATTGATTTTCAAAAAATGACTAATATATCTTCTTGATATCTTATCCAATTTCCTTATGTATACTTAATATCTTACTCAATTCCTTATACGAATAAGGAAATTGAAATGATTTTCTTTTATATTCCTTACAATTTTTTCTTATTAATTAGTATACATTTTTGTCATTATTGAATCTTGAAGAATAGTGAAAAAATTTCTCATGTGTGAAATAGTATATTTATTAATAATATAAATTTGAATAGAACTATTTTAGAATTAAAATTGTATGAATAAAAGTACATATATAGGTCAATAGGTTCGGACTTTGGTCTATCGGATTTGGATTATAAGTTCCCGAGTTAAAAACATATTCGTATCAAAAATCGATCTCAAATCGATTAATTCGGTTTTATATTTACATTACCCGTACATGGTACGGGTTTTGTACTAGTTAAAAAACTAAAATTTTAAGATTTACAAAATGTTTCCATTATAAGTCTCTTATAGTGTGCCTTTAGGGCACATAGTAAAAAAATCATTTTATGAACTAGTATAAACCCTGTACCATGTACGGGTAATGTAAATATAAAACCGAATTAACCGATTTGAGATCGAATTTTGATACGAATACGCTTTTAACTCGGGAACTTATAATTCAAATCCGATAGACCAAAGTCCAAACCTATTGACTTATATATGCACTTTTATTCATACAATTTTAATTCTAAAATAGTTCTATTCAAATTTTCAAATTTATATTATTAATGAATATACTATTGTCACATATGAATTTTTTTCAATATTATTCAAGATTCAATAATAACAAAAATGTATATAATTGAGTAAGATATTAAGTATACATAAGGAAATTGGATAAAATATCAAGAAGATATATAAGTTATTTTTTGAAAATCAATGCAAAAAATAAAATCATTATTTTATTCAGGATTGATGATGTGGCGCAAATTTTAACAAAGACTTGGGTTCTGCTTTATACTGTATTATTATATTAGATACGGGTTGTTTTATGCCATCCTAAAATTAAAGAGTGATATTGTTTGATCAAAAGCTAATAAAGGGTCGTTTGTTACAAACTTATTTTTTATATGGGGTGGTTTTGCAAATAAGTACAAATGAGAAATGGTTTTGATTTTAATATTCTATACAATTGGCTTCTTGCATCTGAATAAAAATTTCAAGCTCAGAGGAACTAAGACAAACTTTCAAGTTGTTGATACCTTCTTGTTGTGTGTCATCACTTGCAACCGCTTGTCAGAAGTTATAACAAGATGGGTATCATGGGCTGATGGAAATATGCATATATTATTGTTTCACCTTGTTGACCTCTAACTGATTTTCATTGAGCATTCAAAGTATAAGAGTTAGATCAAATGGGCATGTTTCCAATTTTTGGGTTTAAGAAATCATCAAAGCTTAGTTGGAATGTCTAGTTTTTGCAACGGAAGAGGTAATATTTAAGCTTTATATACTTAGAAATATACAAATATGTAGTGTGAACAAAAATTAAATAGTTGCAAATAGAAACCAATTGTCATTGGCTCGTTGCGAGGGGCGGAGGCAGGATAGAAGCAGTGAAGGGGCCATTTATATTAAGGGGACCAGTTATGTTAGTTAAACATATTAAATTTATAACTTATACTAAGTAAATGACTTAAAATTGGTTTACAAAGGTTCAATCTTTAAATATTCATAACTTTTTATTTAGATATCGGATTAAGACATATAATATATCAAATCGAAGCCCCAAAAGAGAGGAACAATATAAGGTAAAAAAATTTGGATGGGGGGTATGGTCCCCACCGGCCCCAATGTAGCTCCGCCCATTACAAGACAAAATCATTGCACCCAATCTACATTTCTGCCCAAATCTACTCTTAAACTAATCTATAAATGTTCCCAGAAATTCTAATACGGTAGTGTTTCCGTTTCTGACGGAGACTCGAAAACTCGTTTTCTTTCCATGCAACATATCTTGCATGTAGTAGTGTGCTCGACAACAAATCAGAGTGAGGCTTTAAATTACAGGGTGGTTTCTGAGTTGAGTGATTGCATAAATGAGAGGGTAATCCGCCAGTTAGAGTCTCGAGTCTGAGATCTCAAGATAAACCCATGAGTGCTCAACCACTAAGTTGATGCGTCAATGCAGCTTTTATCATTATTATTTTTATTGCTCCTCTACCCAAGAGCCAAATTTACAAAAGATAAAGCCAATATGGCAATATTGCCTTTCTGACGGAACAAAGGTTTAAACGTTAAATCTATATAACAAAGAAAAGTCAAGTTTGCTTTAAATATCCCCAACTTATAAGATCAGTACAACCTGTCTTGCTAAGACAAACAGAAGAAATTTTCATAGTTACGTTGTTTTTTTTACTTACACGTGCTTTAGTGCTGACAAGAGATATTCAAGGAGAGGTTCCGAGGTGTATGTTGTTCGCAGATGACATTGTGCTGGTGGAAGATTCGAGAGCTAGAGTTAGTAGCAAGTTGGAAGTGTGGAGGGAAAAGACTGGAATCTAAGGGTTTTAGGTTGAGTAGAAGCAAGACAGAATATGTGGAGTTTCCTTTTGGTCGGGAAAGTGAGCCTAGGTGAGGTTCAGTTGGGAGGAGAGGCCATTGCGACGAAGGAAAGTTTTAAGTATCTGGGATCAGTTTTGCAAAGTGATGGGTGTATCGATGAGGATGTTAGGTCTCGTCTTCAAAGAGGTTGGCAGAAGTGGAGGGCGGCTTCAGGGGTTTTGAGTGTCAGGAAGGTTCCTCTCAAGCTCAAGGGAAAGTTCTATAGATCTGTTATAAGGCCAGCGATCCTCTATGGTGCGGAATGTTGGCCAACAACTAAGGCTCATGAGCAGAAACTTGCAGTCGCAGAGATGAGGATGCTGAGGTGGATGTGTGGTCACACGAGGATGGACAGGATTAAGAATGAAGAAATCAGAGGCAAGCTTGGGGTGGCTAGCATAGGAGACAAGCTGCGGGAAGCGAGACTGCGTTGAGAGGCGGAGCCCAGATGCGACAGTTAGGAGGTACGAGCGTTTGGATCTAGAGGCTTACCGGAGGGATAGAGGCCGCCCGAAGAAGCGATGGATGGACAACATAAGGCAGGATATCGACATGTTAAGGATTTCCGTGGATTTGGCTCAATGCAGGGAGAGATGGAGGGAGAAGATCAGCGTGTCAGACAGTTAGACACTTTGTTGGTGGAGCCTAATGGAGCCTTTTAATCTTGTTTCTGTTTTAGCTTAGTTTTATATTTTCTTTCTTCTTTTCTTCTTTCTTTTAGCCTTAGTGGTAGTTTTTGTTTGTCTGTCGGGTGTATAGGTTTTAGTTTTTAGGTTTTCCGGTAAAGTTGCTGAACGGTCTGGTCCGAGTCTCCTGGGTCGTATTGGGCGCATTCCATCTAGGTCTGGAATGCCCCCACCCTGACCCCCCAGATCCTGCTTGTGCGGGATTTCCCTGGGTATATGTTGTTGTTGTTATTGTTGTGTGCTCTAGTGCATCATCGGCTCTATCAATTATTACACATATGCTAAGACTGCCTTTCCTAGAATGGTTAATCCGTTGCATTAATTGCCTTGAACTAGCTACTTGCCAGCCTTAACAGGCAATTGTTTTCTGCTGGTTCAACATTTAATGCATTTAGCTTCAGCTACTCAGATTCTTACATTGTACACCCAAAAAACTACAAACACAATTAACTAATTAAGGCTTAAGGAAACACTTGAATGAAACGATTTCATTACGGAGTATAATGAAACGGTTTATTGAAACGGCCAAGATTAATGAAACGGTTTAAGAAACGGCGCTTGAAGATCAACTGAAACGGTTTAAGAAACAACTCAAGATCAACTGTAACGGCCTTTAATAAGAAAACAAGAGAGGTCATCTAATGAAACGGTCATACAAAGGTCAAAACTTAATTTTGACCAAAGCTCCTTTTTGTTAATGCTTTTCTAGGCCCTCTTTTCCTTTCTTTTATTCTCTATACCCCTTCTTCCTTCTAATCCCTTTCTAAAACTCCGACCTAATTCAAATTCGTCAAATTCGGTATGAAACTTTAGCCCCTTTAATTCGAATTCACACATTTTTGACATCCGAATTGCTTTAGGTCGGAACTGTTTGGGCAAGTCTAAGTTCTTCTTTGGATTTAGAATGAATTGCATATATACCCCAAATCAAAAAGGATTTTACACAAATGTCTATATCTTCTTAGACTTACAAGGATACTCCAATCAGGATACTTTTACAAAGACATAAAACAAGAATTTTATATTTCAAAGTATGAAAATAGATAAAAGAAGGAAAGAGAATACAGATTTAGAAGAAAATCAATTATTTTAAGGGAAGTTTATAGAGTACTCTAGCAAAAATTAATCATTTAAACATCAAATGGGGTATATTTACAAAAACTTATAAAAGTAGGTATTTATGCAAAATGCGTTATAAAAAACAGGGTATTGAGTGACTAAAGTCAACAAATATAAGTTGTAGCCCCACTCTTTTAAAGTTCTGCGTCCGTCACCGCAGTAAACTGCCATTTACTTCTAATACTTCGTATGTAACACATTTATTTGACTTAGTCCCCATAGATTTGTGGGGACTATAAAGACACCTCCTTTGTGTGGTGCTCGTTATTTTCTCAGCATTTTAGATGATCATTCAAGGTATACTTAGACTTTTCTTTTTGCTTTGGTCGAATACTTGGACTTTTCTATGGTTTTTGTGAAGAAGTGTAGCAGCCCCTTAGTTCTATGGTGTAGCGTGGTCAGGCTTTAATATTTAGTGGGCCTAGTGGCACAGCTATAAATTAAAGTCTATTTTTTGGTCGAATATAAATTAAAGTCTATTGACCCTAGCATATACATGTTTGATTTTTCGACAAAAAAAATACACGTTTGATTTTTAAGTAGTAGTAACACTTGCACATATAAACACAACCTTAGCTTCATCTTCCGAACCACAATCGATCATAATTAAGCACTCAAGAGTCGAGATCTTTTTCTTTTCCTCGATCTCATAGAGTTTTCAACCATGAAAACAATCATCACCATCTTCTTCATCTTCTTCTCCATACTGTCCCTAACCCTAGGCCTAAGTACACGTGATCATGAAGCCCTCTTGGCCATCAAGTCTAAGATTTCTAATGATCCTACTTCCATGCTGAGCTCATGGAACAACTCCCTCCATTTCTGCCGATGGGAAGGCGTAACTTGTGGATTAAGGCACAGGCGCGTCGTACTTTTGGATCTTTCTGGAAGGAATTTGGTGGGCACACTGTCTCCTTTCGTCGGTAACTTGAGCTTCCTTCGCGATCTTAAGTTAGTCTCCAACTCATTTCATGGACCCATTCCTCATCAAATTTCTTACTTGGGTAGACTACAAATCCTAAACTTGACGCTGAACTTGTTCGAAGGAGTGATCCCTGCCAGCTTGTCCCATTGTTCGCGCCTCATTGAGCTCGATCTGCGCAAGAACAAGCTGTCAGGGCGAATTCCAGCCGAGCTTGCTTCCTTGCCTAATCTTAGACTATTAGCCCTTAGCGGAAACACCTTGAGCGGTCGTCTTCAAGACATTGGGATTGGGAATATGAGTACTTCCTTGAAGGCATTGTCCTTGTTTGATAATCTCTTGCATGGGAGCATTCCAAACGAGATCGGGAGGCTTAAAAGCCTTGTCTTTCTCGATATCGGAAACAACATGTTATCCGGTGCCATCCCGGATTCTCTTTACAATCTTTCTAGCTTGGAAGTTCTCTTTCTTGGTAACACAAACCTCCATGGACACATTCGCCATGATATTGACCTACGTCTTCCCCGGCTTCGTAGGATCTTAATGTGGGACATGTCCTTAGTTGGTCAAGTTCCAACCTCCTTGTCCAACCTATCTAACCTTTACGACCTTGACATCTCACTTAACAATTTTACAGGCAAGTTTTCTTTCAATGGAAGAAATTTGCCACACCTCTCCTTCATAAACATTGAATCTTCATATAGTGTTAGCGCGGGCGATTTTAGCTTCTTGGACACCTTAACCAATTGCACCAATTTAGGAAGTTTGCTCTTGGGGGGCAACTCTTTCATTGGACCCTTTCCTCATTCTGTACCTAATCTTTCCACAAGCCTTTATGAATTAGATCTTTGGAGTAACCAAATCTCAGGGCAACTTCCACCCGGATTGGGCAAATTTGTGAACCTATACGTCTTAGATTTACATGATAACCATTTCACAGGTTTGATCCCATCTGATCTTAGTACTCTAGAGAAAATGCAACTCTTATATTTGGACAACAATAACTTCATAGGTCAAATCCCTTACTCCTTAGAAAACTTGACTTTCTTGAGTACACTTTCCCTGACATACAACATTCTTGACGGCCTAGTTCCCAAAAATCTTGGCAACTCCCGGTTTTTACAACGGCTATATCTTTCTAGTAATAACTTAAGTGGGGTTTTACCCATTGAATTGTTCAAGGCCACAAGTTTACTTGAACTGAGCATTGACCAAAACAACTTTCATGGGTCATTACCACCTGAGATTGGTAAGCTAGAGCATTTAGTTATGCTAGATGTATCACATAACAAGTTTTCAGGTGAAATTCCAAGTGCTCTTGGTGGCTGTACGAGTCTTACCTTCTTAAGTGCAAACGGAAATTCGTTTGTGGGATCAATACCTGCGACACTAAATCCTTTGAAAGACATCCAATACCTTGATCTTTCGTGCAATAGTTTGTCAGGACAGATTCCGAGTTACTTCCTCACTTGGCCATATTTGAAGGGTTTAAACTTGTCCTTCAATCGCCTCGAGGGCGAAGTTCCGGTTAATGGAGTTTTCTCCAACACTAGTGCCGTATCGGTTGTTGGCAATAGCAAGCTATGTGGAGGAGTGCCTGAGCTCCATTTGCCAAGATGCCATTCGTTCAAAGAGTCGAAAAGGAGGCCATTGTCCTTAGCAATGGTTGTGATCATCTCTGTTGTTTGTGGCCTAGTCATTGTCTTATCATTAGCATTGGGCTACTACGTCCGTTGCTACCCAAGGAAAAAGGAGGACTCATCCTCCGAGTTACAAATGATAAGGCCTTTCCTTGAAGTGTCATACCAAATGTTGTCGAGGGCAACGACGGACTTCTCTTCATCGAATCTGTTAGGCAGGGGCAGCTTCGGGTCCGTCTATAAGGGAACTTTGTACCAAGACGGAGCGCCAATGGAGGTGGCGGTCAAGGTAATGAACCATCAAAACAAAGGAGCTAGCAAGAGCTTCGTAGCCGAGTGTAATGCCTTGAGACACATTCGCCATCGAAACCTTGTCAAGATCATCACAACATGCTCAAGCATTGATCCTCAACGCAACCACTTCAAAGCTTTGGTTTATGAGTTCATACCAAGGGGAAGTCTTGAGAGTTGGTTGCACCCACACCTTTCGGCAAGCGAAAACGGAGGCGATGGAAGAGCTTGTAGCCTTGGCCTTTTTCAAAGGCTGAGCATTGCCCTTGATGTGGCCACTGCACTTGAGTACCTCCACATAGAGTGTGCCGATCCAATCATTCATTGCGATCTTAAACCATCAAACATCTTGTTGGACGACGAAATGACGGCTCGTGTCAGCGATTTTGGACTGGCCAAGTTTCTTCTCTTAGGACCCTCAACCTCCAACACTGAGAATCCAAGTAGCTCAACTCAAGTAAGAGGAACAGTTGGATATGCAGCCCCAGGTGATTTTATAAAGACTAGCTACTTCGTGTTTTTCTTCTTTTTGCCTTCGGACATCCAGTTAAACGGTTAAACCTTTAAGGGTAGTACTTAAAGGTTACCGATCTCTTATGGGCAATGCCCTCAGCCCAAAAAAAGTTACTAAACATTGAACTTATTATGTATTGTACAGAATATGGTCTTGGAAGCAATGTATCAACGGAAGGCGATGTGTACAGCTATGGGGTCGTAGTTCTAGAGATGATGACATCCAAGAAACCAACCGATCCAATGTTCTGCGACGGCCTCAACCTCCATGCCTATGCACGATCCGCTCTTCCCAACCAGGTGATGAGAATTATAGATGAAAGAATGCTAGGTGATTCCATGGCAATGCCTGCAAGAAATAATGATCACACAAGGAAAATTGAGTGCATCAAATCACTAGTCATGATTGGAGTACAATGCTCTCTTGAGGTACCACAGGAGCGAATGAGCATAAGAGATGTTGTCAATGAGTTGAAATCAGCAATGCAGAATCTCCTCCGATGAAGAGCTAGCTTTGTAATATTGAGATCAACTTATATTTAGTAGTGTTAAACTAGAATTTTCTTGTGTTATATTTGGTAGTATTAATGCTGTTTAGTTATGTTATTACAATCTGACAAGTCTTGTTTTTCTCTATTTATGCAGTAAAAAAGCTCAGTTATTATATGTGTACAAACATAGACAAAGAAAAACATATAAATTCAAACCACTTTCTTTTTTACTACTTGTTTGGATCACATGTTGCTCAAGTATACTCTTGGAATTTGAGATGAAGAACCAAATCTAAACGTACACTTGACCACATATAATAACTGCGTTCATATTGCAAGATGGAAGTCCTTATCATTATTATTTTTTACTGTTCTCTTGCCCAAAAAGCCAGGCTTATTACAAATGCTAAGGCAAACATGAAATTCACCCAATTTAAACTAACATTCAGTATACTTGTTTCTTACCTATATATAAGATCTTTTCATGACCTTTTCTAGTTGGATTTTTGATGATAGATCAAAATTTTGGATAAAGAAAAGAGATAGTAATTAAAAAAAAAATTCACTCCTTTTGTCTATTGTAGAATAAGCCACTTCAACCAGCTGTGGAGCCTGTCTTGCTAAGGCAAACAGAAGAGGTTTTCATGTTCTTTTTCTAGTTGGATTTTTTTTTTGTAGATTAAAATGGTGGATAAAATACACAATTTCACTCCTTTTGACAAATTCAACCAACAAAACTTCTTGCCCGGCTCTATTAATTATTACACACATGCTAGAACTACCTTGCCTGAAATGGGTAATTGCCGTTGCATTAATGTCTTGAACTACTTGCAGGCTTAATAGGCAATTGAATTTCTGCTGGTTCACCATTTAATGCATTTACCTTCAGCTACTACTAGACAGCACAACCACATACACTGATACACACACTCATTTAGCTTCCGCTACTTAGATTATTACATTCCACACTCAAGAAGCTACACACTTTCCATTATTTGAGGTTTTTCTTCATGGGTTCTCTGATTCTAGCTGTGTTTTTCCTCTGAAATGCTCACATTCCTAAGATGAGCTGCTTCAAGTAAGTCTTTTTTCCAACTGGGTAGGCTTGGATTCAAGAATCAGTAAATGGGTCATTTGAGTTTTTACATACTACTCTATATCTCATTTGGCCTATTTACACTTGGTGGCTCTCAACTACAATCCTCTCAAATCTCTGCACTACTCCAAATAAGAAAGCAGTTGGAGTATCCAAGTCAGTTGGAAGTTTGGAGCACACAGAAGACATATATATGCTACTCAACTCCTTCTCTACAAATGAACCTTACATGTTTGGGTAATGCTGTGATTGAGCTAAGAATCATGGGCGAAAAGCCATCAAAAGTTAACACCTTTGATGGCTATCCAATTCCCACTCAAACCTTATCATCTAGCTTCTCAATGGACGCTTTTGTCACCACTCTTACAAGGCTTACAAACTTGAGAGTCCTTAGCTTAGTGTCACTTGGCATTTGGGGCCCATTCTCTGCTAAGCTTCACAGGCTAACTTCTTTGGAGTATTTGGACTTGAGCTCCAATTTCATATATGGTTCAGTTCCTCCTAGGATTAGTGCTATGACCTCCCTTAGAACTCTCATAGTAGACGGCAATTTCTTGAATTGTACCCTCCAAGATTGGTTAGGTTCATTTCATAATATGGAAGTTATCAGCCTTACAAATAATCAGTTGAAGGGTCCTTTGCCTCATTCCATAGGAAGGATTTCTACCCTCACTACTCTCGCCTTGTCGAATAATGAGATTTCGGGGAAATTGCCTGATTTCAGTGGGTTAAAGAGGCTAAGAGTGCTGGATTTGAGTGGGAATAAGGTGGGTTTTGAGCTTCCCAAATTTCCTAGTGGATTGATGATGGCAGTTTTGAGCAACAATTCCTTTATAGGTGAGATACCAAGGGGCTTTGATCACTTGCATCAGCTAAAACACCTTGATCTGTCACTTAATCAGCTAAGTGGAAAGATACCCACAAAACTATTTGCTCTTCCCAACATTAGTTATCTGAATCTTGGTTCAAATTCATTCAGTGGTTCACTCCCATACCACTTGAAATGTGGTAGCAAGCTTAGTTTTGTTGATATATCCAATAACAGATTTACCGGTATAAAGCCGAAGTGTTTAAGGAAAAGGGTATCCGAATTCGTTGGGAATTGCTTGAAGTTGGATGTTCAACACCAACATCCAAGATCATATTGTGTAGAAAATGCCCCTCTTGAGAGGAAGAGACTTAGAACCAAGAGATTGATAGTGATGTTTAGTGTCATTGGAGTGGCAGTTCTTGTCATTACGACATTCGGGCTACTTGTAATGTGCAGAAGATATATTTCAAAGAGATGCTCAGAGAAGCATTTGACCCACAATCAAGTGCAAGAAAGCCCTGCCATAGGAGTCACTCCTGAGTTAGTAGCAAAAGCAAGTAGGTTTATTACCATCTTTAATCTATTTAAGTCATATTTGATCTGTTTTGGTAACTTTTAGAGCACTTTCTGAGCCTTATTGCAGAACCTTGAACATTCAGTTTTGTTGTTATGTTGTTCAAGGATTGATATCTCAGGAAGTTAAGTCCGGAGGGGTGCAAGCCACGCCTTCATTTCGCATTTTTTCCATTGAGGAATTGCAGGAGGCCACCAATGACTTTGATCACTCTGCCTTTCTAGGTGAAGGTTCAAAGGGAAAGGTATGCATCATTTTTAGCTTAGCAAATGGTACACCAAAACCCTGTTGTTGTATTTGCAGCTTAGGCAAAAATTCTCGATAGGCTAATTAATCACCTCTGTTGTTGTCAGATGTATAAGGGTAAGTTAGAGAATGGAACACAAGTTGCAATAAGGTGCTTGTCCTTGTCAAATAAGCTTGCCGTTCGAAATCTTAAGGTGAGGCTAGACCTGTTGGCAAAGATCAGGCATCCTCATTTGATCAGCCTCCTTGGACACTGCATTGATTGTGATGGAGGGACAAGTGAAGCAAACAACACGAACAACGTCTATCTGGTCTACGAGTATGCTCCTAACGGAAACTTAAGATCCTATCTATATGGTAAGCACCAAGTTCTTGTAAGCAAAACTAAGATCCTGTCCATATGAAAACTAACTATTAAACTATAAATGCAGACAATGAGTTTGTTAGAGGACTCAATTGGTCAGAGAGGTTGTGTTGTCTTGTTGACATAGCCAAGGCCGTGCACTTCCTTCACAATGGTGTTATTCCTGGTTTCGTCAACAACCGGCTGAAGTTACACAATGTATTGTTGGATGAGAATAGAAGGGCGAAGTTGAGTGACTATGGGCTTTCTGTTATATCAGATGACAATGAGGGAAATATGGTAAAATGCCCTTTGTAGTTGTTTGTAGGTTTTTACTAGCTGTACTTGACTGTGTACCGGGAAAAAAACTGATACTTTTAAGTCTTGCTATTTCAGGTACCAGTAGTATCTAGATCATGGTAAGAACTTTGTATACATTTTTCAATCATACGTCTTTCTATCACCTGATATTTGATGTTGTATATACGAAATACCCATTCAAGAGTTCTAACTTCGAAGTGTCATAATTGTCAGCAGGAGTAGGACATTGCTAGAGGATGACATATTTAGCTTTGGGTTCATATTGCTGGAATCAATCATTGGAGCGCCAGAATCTACAAGGAAGGATAAAATCCTGCTTAAAGAGATGGTAAATTACTTTGCAGTCTCACAAATGCTGTTGTTTAAGTTCAAAGCTGAAGCTAGCATAATACATTTTTGTGCAGGCATCTCTAGGCAGCCAAGAAGGTAGGAAAAACATGGTGAATCCGTTGGTGCTTTCAAGTGCTTGTGAGGAATCTCTGTCAATTACCATCACTATCATGAACAAATGTCTTTCGTGGGATTCGTCATCAACACGTCCTTCCTTTGAGGATGTTCTCTGGAACTTACAATATGCAGCTCAGGTTCAGGCAGCCAATGATGATGCAGATCAGAGGATTGATCAATTAATGGAGTCTTAGGAGCTAGTGTTCATGTACTATAACTGTTGTATCCTCAGTAACTTCAATCTAGCTAATACACTACTGAGACGAATCAAAGAACATTTCAACCTAATTCAGACAAGCTTTACCATTCTTTGATCTTTCCAATCTAGCTAGAACCTAATTTCCCAGATTTGCACAGAACTAATAAGTAAGGCTACATAATAATAATTTGTCAATCAACCTTGCAAAATATATGCACAACTCTATCAGTTCATTACCCAGCATTGTTGCTTTAAAGAAGTACCAGTTTTGCCTCTATACAGAACATATACGCAGTTGTCATGGACTCTGCTTAACTAATACCCTACTGATATTAGTAAAAGTCACTTCTTAGTACAAAATGAAGTTTCAAAGCTGTAAGAATTCGACAAAGCTTGAAATTTGTTAAGATTTCCTGAAGCCTGCACCTGTGTCTAGCACGAGGGGAGAAGGAGCAGCATTAAGATGCTGGAGACGAAGCACAGATAGAAGACCTTTCCAGGTTTCTCTCGGCGCACTTTCCACTTGGAAGTCGATTAGCTTATTTTGATTTCTGTAGTACTCTTCTAGCAGCTCAATCTGGATAGAAAATGAATTGCAGGTCAACAACATGTATTTCAACCACCCTTAATCCAAATCTTTCAATGAGAATGGTAAATGGATTCATCTTTATCATGATACGATCAACAGTATTAGCATCAAGAGCCATTAGCCATGTATTTGACATCTTATTAACAGAAAACTATGGTAGTTATACACTTATACCTGCTGCTTGTAGAATTTGGACATGTTTGACTCAGCTTCCTCTGAGGAGTGTTTTAAACCTGCATTAGCAGCTGAATTGATCAGCATCTGATGCAAAGAATCAAAAATAATATCATCACTTTTAGCTGCAACCTTTGGAGCTTTTGAAATTGACAACGAGATTTATTTCAGCCAGTTGATCAAGGATTTCCTGAGAAAAAAATTTACAATCAACGTCAAACTCTAAACAAAATTTCACTTTGAGTAACTGTAAATTCAGAAGAGAAACAATCTGTCTTTGTTGTTTAGAAATTGAGAGTAGAGGTATATCTTACAGCTTGTAGACGTGTTCTTGGGATACCATCCAAAATGAACCCGGTTTCACCTCTAAGATGACCATCTTCCAACCTCTTCGACAAGAACCCAAAGATTATGCTCTCGGGAACAATCTTCCCCCGGTTAATTGCCTGTGCAATCTGCCAAGCAAGACAAATGACCATATCACAACTCACATTTCGTCCCGATGCACTAATCTACAAAACTGATTTGAGGAGTCTAAAAATATTCTTTCTGTTAGTTGCAATCTCAATGACTAACACTTCGATTGGCGGTAGCATCTAAGTATCTAACCTGCTCCAAGAACACCCCAGAAATGCTCAAATTACACCTAAGCTATCACAACTGAAATTTCGGTCAATTGCACTAATCTACAAATCTACAATACTGACTACAGAAAATACTCTTGTCTGCTAATGAGATAATTCAATTACAAGAACTTTTATTTAGCAGTAGCATCTAGCAAGAAACCTGGTCCAAATACTTCACCAACTGTTGAAACTATTGCCAATTTCTTAGAGGTAACTAGCTAGAATTTCCCTCCATAACAAGCCATTACTAATCTCCATTTCTTGAGTATCATAAAGAGATCTTCCAGCAATTGAAAGCACTCAATTTCTGACATATTAATCACCATTTGATCACCGCCAAAACGCAAACTCAAATCAAACTACTCTTTGGTGAGCTAATCAACTTGATTCAAGCTACACAAAATTCAAATTTCAAAATTCAAAATCCGAAACCGATTTCAGATTCCTCACCTCCTTATACAGGAACGAGTTCGGGCTGAGCTCCTGGCGAACGAGAGAGGCGATCGAGATGTGAGGAACTTTGAGAAGCTTCGAGAGCAAGTCGGCGTAGACGTGCTTGTTCGTGCTCGGCTCCCCTATGAACGCCCAGTGCACGCCTCTTATCGGAATCGCGCCCTCCGAATCCAGCTCCGGCGACGGAATCCGGCGATCGCGTCGGATCTGTCTCTCTCCTCTGCAATCGTTGTAGCAGGAATCGTAGTCGTATTGTGGCTGAGCGGCGGCGACGGCGGAAGTTGCAGCTCGGTACGATCGGGAGAGGAACAGCCATGTGAGCGGAGCGGCCAGAGAGGTTAAGAGCCTAGAGAAGCCACCGGAGGCGGTGGAAACGGCGGCGGCGTGGCCGGCGAGCGGATTCATTCTGGTTTCTCCGGTAATCAGAGGAAGAAGACGGAAACAGGGTTTTTGTGGACACGATTACAAACTGTCATGCGACTTTGCTACTGGTTCATATTATCAGGAAAAATAAGTTAAAACTTAATATTGGTTGGGAATGTGTTATTAAATGTAATAGTGTTCTCAAAAATGTAATACTGTCTCATTTGTAAAAAAAAATTGAGCAAATAAATCTGTAAATTGAAAATTCTTTCGGTATTAATTTTTAGATTAAAAATGGATTAAAATCTAGTAAAACACCTTATAATAGTAGAACATAGAACGTATGTAATAGTCATACTACTATTAAGTATATTCGATATATATATTTGTGAATATGAAAAAAAAAATGTATATTGAAACTAGTTGTTATTGATATTCAAATATTTTGGAATTAAATAATGGTATTGTTGTGTTTGTAATCTATGCTTGTAAAGACACAAACAATGTAACACACACACATAAGAGACTAGGTAGGGGCCAATTGGCTCAATGGCAGGATGAGCTCAAGCTAGCTCCATCATATTCGAGTCAAGCTTGGTATCGAATCTCGGTGATCTTGGTGCTGGCTAACTCTTGTATGATGTGGAGGAATGGCTTGGGCTCTATTGCTGGCTTTTCTGTTTTGGTTGGGCTTTGTTGGTGTTTTGGGCCAAGCGGCCCAAAACTGATGAGGTTGCCTTATCTGTCTTGAACTGGCGTATTTGGTTGAACGACGCCGTTTGAGACTTGGCTCCTTCATACAAAAGCGATGAACAGGAACTCTAGGGTTAGAGCTTGCTTGCTTCCTTCTGCGCCGTTGAGAATTCTCGAGAGCTAGAGCTCCCAGCTTGCATCTCTTGCGATTTCTCTTTGGTTCACCAGTATTGAGCGAGTTCTAGGATAGGGATTGGAGATTGGGTGAGGAAGAAGGCCACAAGGTTCTCTGTGAACACGCTTGTGCAGCCTTCGCTCCCTGTGCTTAGTGCATCTCCTCAGCTTCCTGTCTTTGAGCCAAACTCTTGCCGTCTCTGTGTGTGCTTGTGTGTGTACGTTTGTGCTTGTTCTTTTTGCTTAGTGAAAACTTGGTTGAGTCTCCCGCTGAGGCTCCGCAGAGTAGGGTTTACCCGAACTGCGTTACCAATCCTTGTGTTCATCTTGCTTTCGATTTCCTTTTTGTTCTTTATTGTTAACCAAACTAGTAATCGAGGTAGATTTGAAAAACGAGCTCCACAGGTATTCATGTATTAAAAACTTTAGACCTTCGTATTCAATATTCAATACCACATATTCAAATAAACATATGAGTAATCAACTTGAATCTGAATACACTTACTATTGCATATTTCCACACACTAAATTGAATATACAGAACAATCAATTGAATATAAATAACGATGCACGTCCGTTTTACGTTTCACTGCAGCATGCGTTTTACTTGAATTTGACCCTAAAAATGATGATTTATAAGATTTAAAGTTACTAAAAAGCTAAAGTTGGCACATATTAGAAGAAAAAAATCATAGTATTTCCCACCTGTTGAAATTAAATTTATAAAAAGTATATAATAATTTTGTTTTTCTTAAGAGTATTATACATTAGGATGACAATAGCGATTCTCGTACAAGATATGAGTTATCACCTACCACATTCAACTATTCAATATTAAAATTAAATGCTATTATTAAGTTAGCAAATATGATTAGGCATTATAATAACTCTGAATTAAAACTCTGTTTGAGAAAAAAATACTTTGTTCATGGGTATAAAAACTCTATCAATATATGAATAATAAAAATTAATATTTAAGTTGTAGTGGTACTAATTATATATATATATATATTTTCTTTTTTGAACTGGTAAAAATTAGGAGATCCCTCAAGGGGGACGTCCTAGAGCGTCCGACTGGACGAGAACTTTCAGTTCTGGATGATTCATAATGACATTAGTATGGAGGCTATGACCCATTTTAGCAATTTTATCGGCCACAGCATTACACACTCTACTGACGTGGGTAATTCGGACAGTCTCGAACCAGTTTAACGAGACTAGGATATCTGCAATTATTATTTCAATGTCCCATGGGCTTTGTCCCTTTTTGTTAACTGCATTAATTACTGCAAGGTTATCTCCCTCTATCTCTAGTTTTCTTAGTCCTAGTTCTTTGGCCATTCTAATTCCATCTCTCAATGCCAGCGTTTCAATTTTTGGTACTGATATATTTCCATACTGATTCGTTCTTATTTTGATTACCTCCGCGTTGTGATTACGAATTACTATGCCGGAAGCGGTAGATCCGTTAGTTAGTTTAGATCCATCGAAATTCAGTTTGGCAAAACCTGGGCTTGGCCTATGCCAGGTGGTTGTTTTCCTTTGTTGACGTTGTCTTATTGCTTGTCTTTGTATTTGATCTTTCTCTTGTTCCGTCCAGTTTTTGGCTTGGGCCCAACTGAGAATCTGAGATTTTATAAACTGACCCAGGTCAGCTATAAAATCATTATCAGATTGTTGGAATGCAAGCCTATTTCGTTGATACCAAATTCCCCACCATACAAAAGCCAGTTCTGCAAATTCCTTTGTTCCAACTATTTGACCAATTTTTGTAATGATCTGCCTTGGTGTTTTATTTGATGAGTCGTAGCTTTGCAAAACATAAGCAGTCTTTGGATTGATCTGTTGTAGTATGTTGTGGGTGTGGTCACACTTGACAAGAAGGTGTTCAATGCTCTCGTGTTGGCAACTACACATAAGGCATCCTCCTGGAACAACGACATTTTTCCTTTGTAATCTATCCTTTGTTGGGAGACCATCGTTGTCAATTTTCCATAAAAAATTTTTGACTTTGGGAGAAGTATCTAATCTCCATATCCATGAGTTTGATGTACGATTGTGGTTCGTAAGTTTAGTGATGTGATCAGCGGCTGAAGAGGTTGTGAACCATCCATGCTTACTAGGGGCCCAATATAATCGATCTGTGATTGCATTTTCCGATATGGGAATGTTCTCTATTTGTGTGACTTTCTCGATTGGTAGATATTGTCTTAACTCGTCAGTTTTCCATTTACCTTCCGTAGAGATAAAGGCATGAACCGTACAATTCTTATCGATTTGATGAGGGGTAAGGGCATATTTCTCCAGCGGCTCGTTATCCACCCATCGATCTATCCAGAACTTAACTGTTTTGCCATCACCAATTTGCCAAATAAGCCCTTGTTCAAATTCTTTTCTTAATTTTATTAGTTTCTTCCATTGCCATGATGTGTTGGATTTCAGCTTGTACGAGAAGAGATTGTCTTCTTTAAGATATTTTTCCTTGATTACTTGAACCCAAATATTGTAGGGTTCTGCAATGATTTTCCATAACAATTTTAGTTGGAGTGCTTTATTCATGTGTTCTGTTTTTCTTATACCTAAACCTCCATATGCTTTTGGTTTACATATTCTGTCCCACCCTATGAGAGGTTTATGGTTTTCATCTTTGTTCCAGAAGAAGTTTCTGTTTAGTTTATCTAGTTCTTCATGTATGTTAGACGGTAACATAAAGCTTTGCATTACATAATTTGGTTTCGAGGTCAGATGGGATCTAATGAGGACTGTTCGGCCTTCTTGTGATAACGCATTTGCTTTCCATTTTGACAATTGGGCCTTTGATTTTCCGATCGTTTCACTGAATGTTTCCTTGTTCACTTTCCCATTTATAATTGGACAACCTAAATACTTTTCTAGGTTAGCCATGGTAGGGATGCACAAGATTTGTTGGATCTGTTGTTTTTGGTGATTTGTCACGAATTTAGAAGTTTGGAAAGCAGATTTGTGATAGTTTACTTTTTGTCCTGAAATGGCGCAATAGTCTCTAACAATATTTTTTACCACACCACAGGCGTTGTGGGTGGCCCTCGCGAAAATTATGATGTCATCTGCAAACGAAAGGAAAGGGATTTTTGTTCCATTTCTTGTTAATTCGAAACCAATTGTTTTGGACACGGTGTTAGTCTCTTGTTGAAGGCGTCTTGCTAGGATTTCTGCACCTATGATGAACAAATATGGTGACAAAGGGTCTCCTTGTCTTAGACCCCGTTCTGGGTGAAAAGGATCTGTGGGTCCGTTATTAACTAGTATAGAGTACGAAACTGTCTTCATGCATTCGCGTATCCATCCAAGGAATTTGGCATTAAAACCAAACTTTTCCATTACTAATAATAGAAATTCCCAATCCATTCTATCGTATGCTTTTTCCATGTCTATTTTTATTGCTACCCATCCATCTTTATTCTTTCTTCCCCTAAATGAATGTAGAATTTCATGCGCTATAAGAATATTATCTTGGATGGCTCTCTCGGCTATGAAGGCTGTTTGTAGCGGATGGATAATTTTTCCAATTACGTTTTTTAATCTTTCTGTAATTATTTTTGAAATTATTTTGTAAATTGTGGTGCACAAACTAATAGGTCGGTAGTGGTTTGTTGTTCTGGGGTCCTCTTTTTTCGCAATTAGCGATATAAATGTATGGTTTGTTTGTTTCAGGAGTCTACCCGAATGAAAAAAGCTTTTTACAGCCTTAATTACTGTGGGGCCTACAATAGCCCAGTAGTTTTGATAGAATTCTGCCGTCATTCCATCAGGGCCGGGCGACTTATCTTTTCCAAGGGACATAACTGTTCTTTTGATTTCTTCATTAGTGACATCTGCAGTAAGGTTATTATTATCATCAATTGTTATTTCATTGGTGACTAGATTGAGGTATTCTTGTAGAAGCGCATGGTTGATGGGTTCTTTCATATATCGTTTCCGAAAGTCCGTTCTAATTTCTTCCCTGATGTTGTTTTCTCCTACAATTTGGGTTCCTTCATCAGTTCGGATTTCTTTTATTGCCTTCCTATTTCTACGACCACTAGCCATTTTGTGGAAGTAATTTGAGTTCGAATTTGTTAACTTTATGTGCTTAGTTTTTGCTCTCTGCTTCCAGTAGGTTTTGTGGAAATTTAGTATGCACTCCTTTTTCCGGATAAGCCGAATTTGCTTTTGGATAATACTTGGCTGTGGTGATTGGTGGATTTGTCTTTGAAGCATTTGGAGTTCATCTTCAATGATTTTCAGTTGTTCAAAGGTGTTACCAAAGGTTTTTTTGTTCCACTGTTTTGCTTGAGTTTTAAGTAGTTGAGTTTTTTTAACTAGCTTGTACATGTTTGATCCTTCAAAATTTCCTCTCCATGCTTGTTTGACTACATTCGTAAAGTCTTTTCTGTGCATCCATATTTTTTCGAATTTGAAGGGTTGGGCTTTAAAGGTTTGGTCATTATCGAGTTCAATTGCTATCTTACAATGATCTGAAGATGAAAATGCATAGTGCTTTGTGCATATATTTGGGAACCACTGGATCACTTGGTTACAGACAAGGGTTCTGTCAAGTTTTTCGTAAATGTTATCAATTTCCGATTTGTTTTTTCTCCATGTGTATTTATTTCCTGCGGTAGGAATGTCTAAGAGTTCGCAGGTTTCTTTAAACTTATTTAGTCTTTCAAATCTAGAATTGTTTGGGTAGGGACCACCCTTTTTATCGCTTGGCTCTTGTATTTCGTTTAAGTCTCCCATTACAATTGTTGGCATTTGGAGGTTCTGAACCACCCAAGTGAGATGCTCCCAAAATGGCCGTTTATCTTTTTCTTGGGGGGGTGCATAAACTAGACATATTGCAATTGTATAATTTGTTGCTAGGTTGGTGTATTTAAGAATTATAATTCTACTCTCGTGGAGGATTATTTCAATGGTTTCATTAATGAGTTGGTACTCTTTCCAAAGGACACATATTCCGCCTGCTCTCCCCGTGGCCGGGGACCAGACAAAGTTGTCAAAGCCAGATCGCCTCCATGCTTGATCTGGTGGCGGTTGTTCCGATTTCGTTTCAACGATTGTCATTATTTGAATTTTTTCTAATTTACAGAAAGAGTCCACCTCCGGCCAAAATGAATTTCGGCCAATCCCTCTACTATTCCATAAACTTATCTTCATGATAAAACATTTTTGAGATGATATACGTTGGTCTTTCCTTTCGAATTGTAAAAGCGTTGGTATTTTTTCCAATGGTTTTCACAGTGCAATGGTCGAACTGAGACTCCACTTGGTTGTTAACATGGTCACGTATGAAGTTTTTAAGACATAAACGAGTGTCTTGTTCATCACTTTGATTTATATCAAGCCTTTTGTATAAGCCTAATGCATGTACATGCCATTCATGATGAAGAAAGCAATGTTTAATTATACAGTGACAGATCCGGTTATAACAACATGCATAATTCTGCTTGTCACAAAACATGATCAATGTCTTTTTGAAACAAACCAACAGATCATACATTAGGGCTGCATACATAATGGTCATATTATAAGGAGAGCACACCAAGGATATGTTTATCATCAAATTGTTCACCATCAATGTCTTTTTCAAATTAGCGCCACCATTTGGGGTCACCTCGATCTTGGTGTGCACTGGTTCGAGTTGTTCAATGGGGTTTTGTTCAGTGGATTGTTCTCCAAAAAAATTCTTGCCAAACGGTAATACAAACTTAAAGGTGAGTAATCTTTTGAAGTTTTGTGGCAGATGAGTAAATCTTTTCTGGAACAAATAACAATCAAATATGTATTTTTGTGTACCGGCATACCTTAGATATGTAAGGAAGACAAATCAAAGATTTTTCCCCAGGTTGTGATATTGTTTCAGGAGTACTATATAGTTGCAGGCTCCCTGCTGGGCTGTTTTCCTATTACCCTTCGTTGTCCCGCTCATAAGACATGTCGATCTTGGGGTAAACCTACTCAGACTGGTGCCTTGATTTTGGTCCTTTCCATTTTTCCCTGTAAAAGCCAACCACATTTTCAGACGATATTTGCAGAAAGAACTGGCTATGTTTTTAATCTCAGAGGACTGACTTAACAACCATAATTTGTTGCTATTCCTATAATGATAAACATGATCAGATTGTTTCACCTTCTTCTTCTTGTTGTAAGATTTGAAGAAGTAAACAGCATAAGCAAACATCATGTTATTGATTTGGTGAGCAATGTGAGATTGCAGATGGTATCTCCGCATACTATTCCAACAATCGAAAAATGTTCTTTTTATAAGAAGGCTATTGTTTTTTGGTTTTACATCAGGCTTGGGTTGGTTATCTTTCATGTTCAGATGGCAGTCAGGGAATTTCATTTTTTCTTTCGTTTTGTTCATGTTGATGCTAGCAGGCCCAGCACCATTGTTGTTCAATTTAGCAACACTATTCCAGGTCTCCTCGACCATAGTGTGCATAGGTTCACAGGGAGTGTTGTTCAAAGATGGTTGTTGTTCAGGGCTAGATTTTTCCTCACTGCACATGACAGTTTTGTTCTTGTGGAACAAAGTATACACATTCTCATCAGCGGTCATCGTTTTATAGGTCATAAGCAAACATATATGAATCTGATCAATTTCAATAAGCAAATAGTCAGACAGAAAGGAAGGAGAACACCTCTCAAAATCCGCCAGAGAAAGCCAGCGACGTCGCGACGAACCAGAGCGCTCCTCCCTTGATCTATTGTCGTCGACGTGGCAGACGACGCAGACAAAACTCACCCCCTCAAGGATCCAGTGCTGGCTGGGCGAACTGCTCGCAAGCAGAAAGTCGTCCATGTCTAGGGTTAGGGCGGCGACAGACCACACCTGAACATCCCCTCCACGACATTGATTTTTGGCTCTTCCTCTTCGATTTGTCTTGCCTCTTTCTCCATAGCTTCCTTGATTCGAAAGATTACCCCTTGAATTGGGAATTTGGTTATTCTTTCGATCTGAGACAAAAAGCCCCAAATTTGGGTCAGAATAACGCCGGCTGGGCTCGATGCGTTCAGAGGGGAGTTTTCGAAAGGAGAATTGGTGCAGGAGGGGATTTCGAAGGGGGATTTCGAGTAGGATTAGCACAAGCCATTGATTTGGGGGATCGGAGTTATGTAGCTGCAAGTTGGGGTTTGTGAGGAGGAACAGCAAGAGGAAAGGGAGCGAAAGGTTCATATATCTGAAGTGGGTGAAGCCGGTCGAGTATGATAATATATCTGAAGAGTCAGAATGGAGCATATATTGTGTAGGAACATGATTGGTACAGCTGAAGCAGTTCAGATCAAGTATAACAAATAATCAGAGCATTAACTAGTAGTGCTGAAGAAAATGGAGGTGCCATTATAGTTTTGATGCAACTTCAGTGGTTTTCCAATTCAAGAATGCACCTTTGAAATCCCAATGCATGACCCCTTCCCCTGTATAAAAAGAAGTCCATCTACACATGATCTATAACACCACAAACCCTATATAGACACGAATCACGAAAAAATCAGGATGAAATCTGTGTGCATTCTGGGCCTGGTTCTTGTTCTGGGCGTGGTGACGTCGGAAGGAGCAGGGGAGTGCGGAAGAGTGAGCCCGGACCGGGAGGCGTTCAAGCTGGCTCCGTGCGCGACGGCAGCAGAGGACGAGTCAGCGCCCGTATCAGACGGGTGCTGTGCTCAGGTGCAGCGGATGGGCCAGAACCCGGCCTGCCTTTGCGCGGTCTTGCTCTCCAACACGGCCAAGAGCTCCGGTGTGAAGCCCGAAGTCGCCATTTCCATCCCGAAACGGTGCAACCTCGCCAACCGCCCTGTGGGCTACAAGTGTGGCCGTAAGTGACCAGTTCAATTCCTTCAAGCTACTTGCTATTTACTTGCTCAACGTGCTAATTTTGGTTTTGCTTGTGTTTTGCAGCTTACACACTGCCTTGAAGCTGAACAAGGAATTGGCTATGATCGCTATCAGCGATTCAACGAATACAAATTTATGTGCATGGCAGGCAGGTCTTTGGAAAAATAAAAATAAAAAAGTCCGTGGCTTTCTGATGAATTTGTGCTAGTGTGTTTGTTGTACGTGTGCAACTCGTCTATATCTATGTACGTGTGCATGTATGTATGTATTTGAGTGCAAGACAATCTACTAAATTTCTCAATCATGTTATTCACTTATTGGTATGGGTTAAAGTAGTGCTCAAAAATATCCGATCCGACAATCTAGTTGATCCGATCCTAGTTTACCCGAGTCTAGTGGATAATTATCCAAATGCAGTCTGATACGGAGAAAATTAGAGGATTAATGGATCGAATATGGAATGAATATGTTTCCTGAAACATATCCGGTTTATATTGCCTATAATGTATTGTAAAATACTGTATTACATCATTTCAAAGTAAGTTAATTAACTTTACTATATTGTTCTTTCCAATGGTATCTAAATGTCGAAAGATTAGACGTAGTGTTTCTACATTAAGAGTTATTCAGTCAGATTATCCAATCCGACCAGAGTTCATCAGTCAGATTATCCAATCTGACCAGAGTTCATCAGTCGAATTATCCAATCCGACAAGAGAAATTTTCTTACCGATATCCGTTTATGAACATCCATGGGTTAAAACCAAACCTAATGCTTTGCTCAGGTCACCAAACCTTGTCAGATTATCCAATCCGACAAGAGAAATTCTCTTATACTACTCCACTTTTTAAGATTTCACTAGTGCTTTGCTCAAGCTCCCTTGAGCACTGTGAGAGCTTGCATCAATTCTCTGTTGCATGTTTTTGCCCATTTACCAAATTTGCCTTAATTCTCTGTTGCTTGTTTTGCCCATTTACCAATTTTTTTCGACACACCGAAACGTTTCCTTAAAACCAAACCTTATGGCCAAGGCATAGAATCCGACTTCGTTCAGTAGTAGCAGTTTTGAACAGATTGTTGGTAGTTGAATTTGCGCAAAACCTTATGGCTAGCATGGTTCGAAGTATGGCTAGCATGGTCCTTGTATAATCTTATTTTACTTATATCGCACGTCCTATATTAGATATACCTATTACATGTATTCTACTTATCTCGCACATCCCACTACATGTTTTCGAGTTCTGTTCAGCTCTCGATAGTTCATCTCAAGTTCACACAAAATTGCTGATTCGGTCTCCAACCTGAACTGATACTACTCGAAAGCTGAGCAACTGCAAGATAGATCGCTAGTAAGAGACTTGTGGACAGTTTGGCCATTTGAAATAAGGATGTTGCACTATTTACTGAACCTCTGCAATCATGAGAAAGAATGGAGATTCACCCAAGAATTTTGCAATTTGTTTCCCTGACATTTACGAGAGTTCCGACCCGAAAAAGGACCCGGATCCCTGCTTTTTTAATCAGGTTACTCCCCTCCAAAGATTTCAACTGCTATCTAAGATGAGGTTGTGTTCAATCAAGTTTCGAAATTTCTATTAGAAAGATTGCTGCAGAATGCCAGACGAATACAATTGAAAGAGATTTGAAGTTCAATACAATCTACAGAAAAGAATGGGATGTCGCACTATTTACTGAACCTCTGCAATCATGGAAAAGAAAGGAGATTCACCCAAGAATTTTGCGATTGTTTTCCCTGACATTTACGAGAGCTCCGACCTTAGATGAGGACCCGGATCCCTGCTTTTTTAATCAGGTTTCTCAAAACCATAACAAACAAAAGATCCTTTCTTGAAACAAATTTGGCCTAAAATTGCAAGTTGAAAC
The DNA here is from genome assembly GCA_963924305.1 of Polygonum maritimum. Lineage (NCBI taxonomy): Eukaryota > Viridiplantae > Streptophyta > Magnoliopsida > Caryophyllales > Polygonaceae > Polygonum > Polygonum maritimum. The sequence goes on from OZ002732.1 coordinate 3,624,805, forward strand.
TGACTTCAAACCAAACAAACCTTTCAGAATACAACTTGATTCTGTATGAAACAACCTCTGCCAGTGAGCTTTATAGAGAATTCTAGCATCGCCATGGCTGCTTGTGTTAGCGGACGAGTGAACCCTAATTGTAGGGTTTTACATGTTTGGAACGAGCTACGGAATAATAAATGGGCCACGTTTTGGGCCATTAGGCCCAATTTTATTCTGGTCGGATCAGGCCCATTTTTTTAAATCACATCAACAACGAAATTCCGCACAGACGAACGAAGATAGAGACCACCATCATCAATGGCCGAACTTAGGGGAGTCGACGGAATAGCATTAATCGTCGTTTGAGACTGAGGTTTCGAAATTTACGCTTCCTGTAAGCTCCATCCCTTCTTCCTCTTCTTCTTTATGTATGTCTCTGTATTATTCCTTTCTATCTGTCGCCGTTTTTTTTTTCCGCCATAACCAAAAGCTTGAAATTCATGCTCTACTCTTAATTTACAGCTGTGCTATCAACTTCTTCTTCGAAATTTCGGCATATTGGAGCTCAGTTTATGTGATTCCAGCTTCAATTTCACTGCTAGTTAATTGATTTCGCTCAGAAAGTTCTAGGGATTTAGGAGGGGTTTTCGTTTCCGAGGGTTTAGTTTGCTGATAGATGGAATTCTTCGCACCGTGCTTCCGAATAGCGTGTTTGTAGAAATTGAACAGATCAATTGTTGCTACAATGAATCCAACAAGAAGTATAGGTGTGCCATCACCTCTTGGAAACCCTGTGTCCGTTCCCCAAAACCAAACCCTAGGTGGCTCCCAACCTCAAATCCTCCAATTTGGGCAAACGGTTTCACAAACTCAGGGTCAGGCCTATGCTCAGTTTCAGGCTAACCTTCAAGCACAAACTCAGCAGCCTCATAACCAGAACCAAAACAGGACCCAAGGGGCTGGTAATGTGGGTCCTGGGGTGTCGCCATCTGGTGTCGGAAGTGCTAGGAAGGCTGTACTGAAGCCTCCTAATAAGCCACAGTCTTCTTCCACTGCCAACACAGGCTCGCCCTTGAAAACCATGGAGATAGCCCCGGCTGTCCCGAAGAGTAAGAGGAAGAGAAAGGATTCGGAGAAGCAGATACCGAGAAGTGTGGCTAATCTTCTTCCTGAATCTGCTGTTTACTCTCATTTGGTTGAGCTTGAAGCTAGGGTTGATGCTGTGCTTAAAAGGAAGAAGATGGATATTCAGGAATGGGTCAAAAACCCTCCACATTTTCGCAAGACTCTTAGGATACACGTCTTTAACACGTACACTGATGGTAAGAGTGGGGAATCCCCATCTTGGACACTTAAGATTATTGGGAAAATCCTGGATGGAAATGGGGTTGAATATGAACCTGGCTCTTCTGCTGGTTTAGTGGATGGAAAGAAGAAAACTTATCCAAAATTTTCATCATTTTTCAAGAGAATTACAATTTACTTGGACCAGAGCTTGTACCCTGATAGTAATGTTATTGTGTGGGAGAATCCGCGATCCCGTTCTCTTCATGAGGGATTTGAAGTGAAAAGAAAGGGTGATAAGGAGTTCAATGCTATTATAAGGCTTGAAATGAATTATGTTCCTGAGAGGTTTAAACTGTCACCTGCTCTTTCTGAGGTTCTTGGATTTGAGGTGGAAACTCGATCAAGGGTTATAAATGCGCTGTGGCATTATGTGAAAACTAAAAAATTACAGGATCCTAATGACCCTCCTATTTTCATGTGTGATCCTCCTCTAAGGAAAGTTTTTGGAGATGAAAAGAGCAAATTTGTAGCGGCATCTCTGAAGCTGTCACAGCATTTGGCTCCTGTGCCACCCATTCAGCTACAGCACTCAATCAAGCTTTCTGGGAACAGCCCTTGTGGGAATGCTTGCTATGATGTGCCAATTGATGTTCCTTTTCCTTTGCAAAAGGAAATGTCTAACTTCTTGGCCAGTGTAGACAAGAATAAGGAAATTGATGCTTATGATGAAACAATAGCTAGAGCTATCAAAAAGATCAATGAGCACCGGTCCAGAAGATCCTTCTTTCTTGGGTTTAGCGAGTCTCCAGCAGAATTCATCAATGCTCTGATTTCCTCTCAGGAGAGGGATCTTAAGACTGTTGCTGGTGATGCTATTCGAAATGCAGAAAAGGAGCAGTCTGCTGACTTTTATACCGATACATGGTAAGGCTCTCTTCCTTCTTCCCTTTTATTAGTGTTTTGGGAGTCAATTAAGCCTTTTATAATGTTTAGCTTTTGATCAAGTATCATTAGATAATCATTCTGAAATGAACAGCTCCTTGAAATACAGTTTTGTTTTTAAGCTATGAATGTTCTGTTGGTATTAGAAGAAAATGATTGTTGGTAACATCAAATAGTTGATGCTAGAAACCCTGTGTGTACTATATACTTTTGACAAAGTGGTATTAAACTTCATCTGTTTATTCAACAATACCACTAATTTAAAGGAAGTATATAAAATCCAATATGGTAATGTGAATAATTGTAGCAATTGTTTAGACCTCAAGGAAAATTAAGCTTCATATATCTGCATAAGTATGTTATATGCTGTGCAGTAAAACTAAGTCATGCAAGAATTGGATTAATTTTCAGACATCGAGAAAGAATTGAAGTAATTAATTAGGGGACAAGTGCCAAACACTTGATAAATACAGTGTATTCATCTAGTGCGAGTGCACTTATCCCCTAATAATAACCCCTATTCGATTTTTGGTCTGATAATGACTCCAATTCTTACCTAGCTTTAGTTCTTCAGCACACAGATAACATCGTTTAGATAGGCAAGGCTCATTTTTCTCACAGGTCTTAAAAAATTGCTACACTATTCACATTACTCATATTGTAGAGCTATCTTCTTGTTTCTTGTGAGTGCTTTTGGGATCTATCAAAGCATTCCGAGATGTTCAGATGTTGTTCAAGTATAATAAGATAATTTTTGCAACATTGCCTAGGTTGTATGTATATCCAGAACCTGTGATAGGCTGATAGCAAACCACAACTAGCATTCTGTTGCATTTGATTTACGATTTCTGATTTAAACAACTCCTTAAAGGGCAGTTGTTTTTAAGCTAGGAATGTGCTGTTGTATTACTGTTCGATTATTGGAAAACCAGAGTGAATCAAATATCTGATCATATTCATAAATTATCAACCTAACCCTGGAAGTTTGAGAATCACTTGAGTAGTGAGTACTGCATATTTTTTACAGTGATGCTAGACTTCTTTCTCCATTTTTTCCAACCATGTCATCCATTTAATGGCTACCCTCTATACTAAGAATACATCTATATGTTTATGCAGGGTGGAAGATGCAGTCACACATTATCTGAACAGAAAACCCGGTATGGGAGCAAACATTGGTGGAAACACACAGCAGTAATTAGCAAAATTGTCGGTCTACTTTGCAATGGTGTAGAGATTTTGTTCAATGCTATTATCCTTTTTGTTCTTGAATCTTTTTGGCTAGTTAGCAGGTGACAGTAAACTCTCATAGCCCACCATCTGAAATAGCTGGGTTTGTAGTCTAATGGTTGATACAGATATGTAGGCTTTTCTGCTACCTTCTGTCTTGTGTAGTTGGGCATATTTTGGGTTAATGAAGACATCTTTCCTTAGGGTTTAGTGAATCAAGCAACTGGTTATGAACATGATTTATAGTGTGTATACAAGGAGGTCCATGAACAAAAGAAGTGAATTGGCTTCTTAGAACCCATATATTGTTGCTTCTATATGATTAACAAAATGAAACCAGGCAAACTCCTGGTGTGGAAATGTAACTACGGGCTAACAAATACAACATTATTCTGTTCTGATAAAAAAGAAGCCTCATTTAAGCAACGGCTGCACAAAATTGACACAATTCTTCCTGCACTTTAAACGGTGCTGTTGAGGTAGAAATACAGGCCAGCAAGTGCAAGGATTCCAATAACAATCGCATATGGCAATGCCTGACTGCAAATGGCAAACACATATGGCAATTTAGCAAACAACCCATCAAAAAAAATATGTTGCTGTAAAATCCAAACACATTCAAATTATTAATTAACAGCATTTTACCCAAGTGATTCATCTTTCTTGATCTGCTCTTTCCTTGCCTTTCTCACGTCCTTCGAGTTCGCATTCTTTGTGACAGGCGCCTCGTATGGTCTAAACCTCCGTTTTGGGGCGCCACAAACTGTGTAACAGACGACGAAATGTCTCAGAATGTGAAGCTGAATATGAAATGTAAAACGGAGGGTCTTCCTAATTGGAGGAAATTAGCCATAATTGATTGATTGTGATCACCAAAATTAGATTAAAAGTTCTACATCAAGAAATGCTATGTTCTACTAGTAAAATACCAGGGCAGAAGTACTTGTCAGGTTGCTTCTCAAATGGAGTTCTATCATTGTAAATGTACCTGCATCATCAAGAAAACACAGAATTGAATCCATTAAACAGAAGTTACCCACATAACAACAACAACAAAGAACCAAAAAGACGGGAGATCGAAGATGAACCCGCAATCGCGACAAATGTAGGCCTGCTTGGAGCCAGAGGCGAGGCGCATGGAGAACTTAGGTGACGCCGACGTCAAAGAGGGGCGTTGCCTTCGCGCAACGAACGAGTAAAACGGTAAAAAGGGTGAGAGCATTGGAGAAGTAGCTCCTCCAACTCCATGGTTTAATGGTGACGATCTTTGGAGGAGTTGAGGAGCTAACACATTGTTGATCCTTGGGCCAGTGTTCAAACACTTGACACTCATTTTTTGCAAGGCTTTTGGAACTCTGAATTGTTGTTGTTGTTGTTGTGAGATGATTGTGCAGGTGGAAGAAGCTGAAGCTTCTCTCTGCTTTGAAACAGGGGAAGGAGATAAGATAAGGAAGCGTGGAGGGCATAAGCCCCATAGGAATGTGATAAGAATCGTGGAACTTTTGAGGCCCTTTGCAATGCCTAGTTGGGGCACTTTTTACTCTTTTGATTTTATTAGTCTTATTATTATTTTGGAAAATGACAGAGAATGGCCCAACTTTTGAGGTTGTTTCGGAAAATGTCTTTCAACTCTTTTCAAGTCGCAACAAATGGCCCAAAATATGGGGACGTGATCACTATGATAAGTGTAAGCTCGATTGACTTTGGTGGGTGAGTTTTCCAAAGGAAATTTTTTACCATCCGTGGAGATTGAATCTCATATTTTGTGGATGCGGAACAAATTGTTTAGTACCTGAGTCAACTCCCTTTAACACTAATTTAACTCTTATATTGCCATACAAGATAGTATATTGTTGCTAACGATTATGCAATAATTTAACTTTTGATATTACCACATATCGTTAATTGTTTTAATTCAATAAAATATATTTATGTTATTATAATAAGCAGGTTCGACCTCTCAAAAGGTCGGAAGGTCATTATCTACTAATTAGATCATTTAAATTGAGATTTACAACTTGCTATGTCTAGTAATTACTACAAATTGCAAGTTTCCGCAATAAAATTGGTAAAATTTTCCTTGCATATGTAAAATCTTACATACAATACAATCCTATACATAAATTAGACGTTTAAATTCAGAAAAGGTTTGGCCTTTTCTTATATAGGATCCTCCACATTGATCCAAAATGGACACCTTGAACATTTGGAATTATTGGCATGGACAAAATTAAGTGGGAGTTGTTCATCTCCACCACACAATCAAGGAGTAATTTAGGTTTGAATACATCAAGTCTCGTGACACTATAATGAAGTTAGTAACACTGTTGAGTGCCTTAAGGACGGTTCGGGGCAGTGGGTTGACGAGAAAGAGGCGCTGGAAAAGCTTGCTACTGATTTTTTCCGGGCTCTTTACTCCGAGGAACCCGTTGATATTGGTGCGTTCCCGCAGCTTGGTTCCGGGTTTCCTTTGATGACTGAGGATTGCTTGAATTCGTTGTGCTCGGAGGTGTCCCCAGAGGAGATTTGGAGTGCGCTGAAGAGCATGGGTTCCTTTAAGTCGCCTGGTATTGATGGATTTCAACCGGGCTTCTTTCAAAAGTGTTGGAGCGTTGTCAAGGAGTCTGTGATATCTTTTGTGAAGGATTTCTTTGCTTCCTCTCGGCTGCCGGAGGGTGTGAATGATACGCTTATTGTTTTGCTGGCCAAGGTTGACAAGCCGGAAAGTTTATCCCAGTTCCGCCCGATAAGCCTCTGCAACGTCTTATACAAAATTGTGACGAAAGTTCTTACCAACAGGTTGCAACCCCTAATGTTGGATTTGATCGGACCGACTCAAGGCAGCTTTGTTTCGGGATGGTTAATAACGGACAATATTGTGGTCGTTCAAGAGGTTGTTCACTCTATGAAAAGGAAGGCAGGTGCTAAAGGGTGGATGATTCTCAAACTTGACCTCGAGAAGGCGTATGATAGGCTGAATTGGGGTTTTATTAGGGACACTCTCCAGGTCGCCGGGTTTCCGAGTACTTGGATCGATTGGATCATGGCTTGTGTTTCAACTCCGAGGATGCAGGTTCTTTGGAATGGCGAGCTCTCTGATCAGTTTGTTGCGTCTAGGGGGGTCCGTCAAGGGGATCCGATTTCGCCCTATTTGTTTCTTTTGTGCATCGAGCGTCTTAGCCACATCATATTGCAGGCAGTTGAGGAAGGTTGCTGGAAACCGATTAACATGACTCGAAGCGGGCCAGCTCTTTCCCATATATTTTTTGCTGATGATATATTATTGTTCGGAGAAGCTTCGGTTGCTCAAATCAGCGTCATCATGCACTGGCTTGACCTCTTTTGCAAAGCTTCAGGGCAGAGAGTTAGCCCAAGTAAGTCTAAGATCTTTGTTTCCAAGAACGTCAACGGCAGGCTTCGTCGTCGGCTGGAGGAGATAAGCGGTTTTAAGGTGACGTCTAATCTTGGTAACTACTTGGGGATGCCGGTTCTACACAAGGCTGTTTCGGAATCCACTTTCGAGCATCTGCTGAATAAATTCAGAACCAAGCTCTCGGGTTGGAGGGCGTGTACGCTTAACTTGGCTGCTAGAACGACGCTTGTCAAGTCGGTTTTAACCTCGCTTCCGGTGTACTCAATGCAATCTGCTGTCTTACCGGTTAGCGTTTGCAATAAAATTGATAAGATCAATCGGGCCTTTATTTGGGGTAGTACGAGCGAAAGAAGACGGCTTCACAAGGTGGCTTGGGGGACTGTGGTGAAACCGAAGGAGTTTGGTGGTCTCGGCATTAGGTGCATGAGGGAGTTAAATTTGGCTCTTGTCGGGAAGCTCGGATGGAGATTTCTTATGGATGACGGGGCTGCGCTATGGGCGGCCATCCTTCGCAAGAAGTATGTGGACAGGGCTGCGGGGAACTCGTCCGCTTGTTCCCATATTTGGAGATGCGTCAAGACGGGTATGCAGGAAGTTGTTCTCAAAGGATCGAGATGGCTTCTTCGTGATGGCTGTTCCATCAATTTCTGGAATGAATCTTGGCTCCTGAATGAGCCGCTGGCTTTTCATGCCACTGGAGATTGGTCGGAGGCTTTGACGGGTATGACTGTCCGGGATTACTGGAATGATGGATCGGGCTGGGATTGGGCTGAACTGTCGTCGTTGCTCCCTAATAGTGTCCTGCTCAAGCTTGCTGCTTGTATGGTTCATCCGATCGCGGATGGTAGCGAGGACGAAATCTGCTGGAATTTCTCGCCCGATGGTGTTTACTCGGTGTCGTCGGCTTATAACTTCCTCATGGGTAACTTTGATCGAAGAGGTACGGATGCCGGCTTTTACCGTCGCCTCTGGAGTTCCTCGGTTCCGGAGCGGGTTCGTAGCTTTTGCTGGCTGGCGAGTGTGGGAGGTGTCATGTCGAACCAAGAAAGAGTCAGGCGGCATCTGGCGTTGATAGCGGTGTGTCCCCGTAACTGTGGCGTCGAGGAGTCCTATACGCACTTGTTTCGGGACTGCAATCAGGTTAGATCCATTTGGCTGTTTTTCAATATCTCCCATATATTGCCTTCGTTTTTTCAGGATGAGTTCTCGAGCTGGATTCGGGCAAACATTGTGGAGTCGAGGCATGTTGCGGGTGTGAGCTGGAACGTGATTTTCATGATGGGGCTGTGGTGGATATGGAAATGGAGGAACGCCCGGATTTTTGGTGGAGAGGGTCCTCCGTCAAACCCAGCTCGCTATATCCTCGAGAAGGCTTCCGAAGCGGCTCGTCTTTGTGGGAGTGGAGCTGCTGCGGGTTCTTGCGTCATTAGGACTGTTCGGGAGGTTGCCTGGTGTCGTCCAAGAGTCGATCAAGTCAAGATAAATTCTGACGGTGCGGTGAGGAATGGCATGGCCTCGGCGGGTGGCGTCCTTCGGGACTCGGAAGGTGAGTGGGTTGGTGGTTTCGTTCATAACATCGGGTCGTGTACCGTCCCAATGGCGGAGCTTTGGGGGGTGTATCACGGTTTGAGATTGGCTTGGGATAGTGGCCATAGGGACGTTATCCTCGAGTCGGACTCCAAACTCGTAATACAATTCTTGAACACCGGGGTGAACCGAAACCACCCCCTTGCTAGCCTGGTAACTAGTTGCCAAGGCTTAATTAGTAGGAATTGGGCTATCCAATTCCGTCATGTGTACCGTGAGGCTAATTCGGTTGCGGATTGCCTTGCTTCTCTTGCGTTTAGTTTTCCTTTAGGTTTTCATGTATTGTCTGCCCCTTCCGAGGGGATTTCTTTATTGCTAAATAATGATGTAAGGGGTCGGGCTATCCCCCGCGTGATGACTACTTAGCCATTTTCGTTATCAATAAAACGCTCCCTTGAGGAGCCGGAGAGTGCCGCCTCTCCTTCGACAAAAAAAAGTAACCCTTTTCAAGCTCACTTCCGGATCTATGTCCCATCCTTAATATTTCATTGATTGATAACAATTTACAATACCGAGCCAACAATAACCTACTAATTAAACACAACTCACACGAAAGATTTTCCACTGTACTACACATTTTCCCTAATCTTGACCAACACTTTGAACCCGCCGGCCATGTGAGCGGTCAACAAAGGAATAAACCCGGGTTGACCGGGCTGAACCGGTTCAAACTCGAACCGGTTCACCAACGACGCCACCACAAACTTCATCTGAATAAACGCCATCTCCTTCCCAAGACAAACCCTGGGCCCGGCCTGGAAAACCGGGAACACAAACGGGCTAACCGGCTTCAAAACCGGGCTCGCCTCGTCTTCTCCCGGTTCACTAAACCACCGGTCCGGCCTAAACTCAAACAGGTCCTTCCCCCACAAATTCTCCATCCTCCCCATCCCATAAGGAAAATACGTGACCCGGGTCCCCGCCGGAACCCTAGTCCCGTCCGGCAAGACGTCGTCGACGGCGGCGTGCTTGGAGTCCCACGCCACCGGCGGGTAAAACCTCATGGTCTCGTTCAAACAAGCGTGGGCCAACCTCATTTCCTTAAGAGCTTCATAGTCTAACGGCTTAGAGCTATCAAAACGCGTCGTTTCGTTGATCAGGTCCTTCTCAACGCTGCGGTTTTGCGTGAGGAGGTAAAACAGCCACGTCAGCGCGGCGGCGGTGGTGTCGCGGCCGGCCATGATGAAGCTGACGAGCATGTCGCGGACCATGTCGTCGCCGCCCTGGCCGGCGGCGAGGAGGCGGGAGAGGAGGTCGCCGGCGTCGGAGGCTTGCCGGCGACGGAGCTTGTCGGCGATGATGCCGTCGATGGAGCGGTGGACGACGGTGACGGCGGAGCGGAGGCGGCGTTCGGACCCGAGGTTGAGGGCCCGCTTGAGCCTCCACCAGGCGTAGAACGGGGCGGCGGCGCGACGGGCGCAGATGGCGGCCGCGGTTTCGAAGGAGGTGAGGAGCGGCGGCGGCGGGCGGCTCAGGTCTAGGCAGTCCGGGTCGGTGCCGAGTGAGACTTTGCATATTGTGTCGTAGGTGAATCTTTTTAACACGTCCTGTGAAAATGTAACGGTAAAAAATTAGGTAGGGTGTCAATGTGTCACGGTAAAGAAAACTATAAGCAAAAACGAACCGGAAAACCGAAACTCCATGATGATTTTCGGTTAACTGTATTGCGAAAATTTGAAAAATTATTTGTAGTTAGGTATTAAAATTTTATTTTATGATGATGTGTGCTAAAAGAAGGATGCGATAAGTATTGGGTTTAGACTTTAGATGCACTTGCTCATCAGTTCACTAGTTGAGTACTCATTAGTTTATCATTATGTCTCAAATTTAAGATTTATGGACGACGGTTTGTCCTCTTCTTTTTAAAAGGACAACCATATTAGAGCTAGCGGAAACATTACCCATCGAGAATAGAAGAATGTAAAATCTAGTGAAAGCACGGTAAAATTTCGCTCTCATCCTCAGGTTTCATGGTAAATCCCTTAGCGTCGGACTAACCCTAAGAAAAAATATCTACTCGAGAAACATTAACTCAATTCACCAATGGACCACAAGACAAAATGACAAATGCAAGGCCACTAATCAAGCAACAAGGATCTTCTGGTCCCTTTTATATGGTCCCTTTTATGGTCCCTTCTTTTTGATTGGTGGAAAACAAGTAAAATATACAAAATAGACTATCAATTTTTAAAAAATACAATAAAAAAATCTGCTTTAACTAATCAAAATGAGTGGACCACAACGGAACCATATAAAAGGGACCAGAAGATCAAGCAATCAAGACCCACTCAATTCTTGCAAGTTTGAGTGCACGGCATTAATAGGGTACTTTAATAATTTAACGAATATAAAAAAATACTTTTTGGAATTTGATCCATGCATGCACTACTATTATTCCAAAAAGATCGATCGTCTTTGAATGTTTAGTTGTTCTCCATTTTCATTATAATTGACTCAATCAAGGCTAGAATCACTCGCCACTCACCGTCAATACGATCCAGCTACGTCTAAATGGGTCAAAGCATATTGCGATCGAAAAAGATATTCCTCGATAGAAAAAAGTCCTAAGGAAACATTATAAGAACACTAAATAAGGAAATTAAACCCTATTTTAAAATTTATTAAATCTTCTTAATATTGGTGTCTTATAGAAAATTATTCTTTAATTAGTAATGTTAGGTCACCCTAAATTATTGGTCCATCTTCATCGAATCCTCTATTGAGATTTCCATAAATGCATTTTATAATGCAAATAACTCGCATTGTATATAACCTTGATTGTGTTTCGTAATTTTCGTTAAGTACATAATTATACCCCAAACATGCTATACGCCAAACTCACCAAACAAACCATTTTGTGGACGATATTCAATGAAGTGGGCAATGTGGGGTTAGCTTAATTTAATGCACCTAAAATCTAGATCTTCGTCCCTTTATACGTGTGATATGTCAATATTGTTTTTTATTTTATAATTCAAAATCAACAAGAGTCAATTTAAAAAAAAAACTCACAAAGAAAATTAAAAGAAACTTCGAACATGCATATATATTGTTATATATTCTTACCCTTTCTCGTGTCACATTGATTTTTCTTTTGTTGTAGTTTATTTAATATAAAGAATAGGGACATCTCAATCACTATAATCTTTAACTACATTATGTTGTTCATCATTAAATGCACAACATATTACAATTAATATATAGTCATCAAGGGACAAACTCAGAAACTGCATAAAAAAGTACCTTGATAGAAAGTACATAAAAATAATTTAATTTAACGCTTAAACTAATATTTTTTCTCCAATCTGTCATCGTTTCCCATGTGAATGTCCTCTACATTTTTGATAATCAACCCACATGACAAAATCTATCAAATTTGTTTCACAAAAACAAAACAAAAATAATCTTCCAAGTACTGAATTGACATAACAAACTAATTTTTAAAAACAACTTTTAAATCAATATACCCTCCAAGTTCGAACTGACTTAAGGACATAGGTTAGAAAAACCGAAAAATAAAATATAATCACCTGCAAATCCACGACGGTGCGTTCGCGAGCAGCCTTCTCAAGCAACGGGACGAGCCTGAGTCGAACCTCCTCATCGAGGACACTAACAACGAACTCGCGAAGCGAGCGCGTGCTAAACTCGTGGCTCGCGAGCTTCCTTTGACTAGCCCACATCTCGCCGTCGGCGTTAAAAATCCCGCACCCGAGCAAATCACCGATCAAGTCGGTGAACTGCTTTCCCTTGGGGTAATTGGGGAAGTTACCCTTCAAAATGTACTCAACATTCTCCGGGTTCGCCGTCACCACGATCCGGCCCGCCCCGACCCGGTTCACCTCGACCGTTTGGGTCGGTGAGCCGGATAGAAGCTCCGTGTACCAGTCTAGTAGCCTGAACCGGTTCTTGTAGAACGAGGGTAGGCACCCGATTATCGGGTATGTTGGTGGCCCGTCGGTGGTGCCGGAGTTTGGTTTTCCGGTGAGTTTGTGGAGGAGGAAGGAGGTGATTAGGAGGAGGAAAGGGAGGAAGAAGAAGAGGTCGAAGGCCGCCATTTGAGAATGTGGGTTCGTTTTGTTTTTGTGGAGGGTTTATTGATTTTGGGTGTGATTGAGGGACATTTATATATAAGTCATGTATGCAATGGTGATGTGTAACGTGGTCGATTTTGACCCGGAATTGAAATGAGACTAATAAGCTGGTAGTACTACTTTTAGGTGTGAACGTCTAATTGTTTTTTTATTGTGAGATGAGATCTTTGATAATATTGGAAAGTTTGGAAATAGTTGGAGCTAGGTTTGTTACTTTGTTTCAATCAATTTTATTTCAAAATAGACCGTTCTTTTATATAAAAACTTGTTCTAGCAATAGTGTGAATAATGTGAATGCATTACTTTCATTAATGAATAAGGGAAATATATATACAAAGTGTTCCTTAGCTCCTAAGCGATTTGATCTATCTTAAAGAAACAATATAAGATATGATACACAAGATATACATAACAATATATTCTATCCTAATAAATAGTATACATTTAATGTCTATGCCATTTGTCGTAGTAAGATTTGGAGGTCTACTTCACTGATGGTTGAGAGTTGAGACAAGGATGACTAGACAAGAGTAGGAGGGACGATACACAAATACTATTGTCGATTGATTTTAGAATGAAATATTATCAGACTTGTATAGTGGACTTACATATGCACGACCATCGATTCATCGACATGTAGAAGTTTCATATAGATAATATCTTCTATTGCTGAATTTTGCATACAAATCCAAACCATTTTTGGTTTTATCACATATTTCATTATCAAGTTATGTATTATGCAAACTTGAACTTCATTTTACAAACTAGTTATTATCATATCAAGTTGAGTATGGTCCAATAGAAGTATCAAATACCATCTTTAAAGCTGAAAGAAAAAATACTTTCTCCACAATCTCGAATGTGTGTTGGAATATAATGTAAGTATATATGACATTAGAAGATAGGGACTAGATAAACCACATATAAATTTATAATAATATGTACTTCATTATCATTTGGTTTTGGAACATGTTCGATGAGTGACCAATCTAGTAAAATAGTAGACCTTTATTATACTCTTTAATTCAATATTTTTAACTTCACAACCTTTTTCGGGTTAAAAACGTAACTATTAGAATCGAACTAAAAATCTTTAAACACAGAATTACAAAAATAGCCGTTTGATTATAGGTCCAAAGTCTAAACTCTTTTTTTTGGTAGAAGTCCAAAGTCTAAACTCTCAATTACACGCCCTTGTAAAACATACATGTTCAAATCAATGCAAGTGTCAAATATTAAAAACCTTTAGCAACTCGTCAAAGTCTTGACCAAATGGGACTTGTGACATTGTCCACGGGTGTGGGCATCGGGAACAATTGTGTGGATGACACGCGTATAAAACGGGTAAATTGATCTAATTTATCGTTGTTGGCCATCTAACTAAAATCCTACTGTATTTAATTAGCTTGTTGGTATAGGAAGAAGTCGTTGGAGGCCGCCGATTCATGATAACTTGTTGGTAAAACAAAGTCAGAAATCAGCTTCGGCCGACGTGAAACATACACGACACGAGAACTGCATTTTATGATACTCAATAAGGATTTGTTTGAATTTGTCAAATTTTACTCAAAACTTGAACATTTAGCAATAATTATCAAATTTTCGTTGAAGGTTGGAATTTGTGTTGATTGTGTGTTTGGGTTTGAATTTTTTTGGTTTGTGATATCGAACACTTTATTTTTTTAAATACCAATCATGTTGATAACTCCGGCATAAGTTGGTTCGATTTCAACCACTAATTCAACTTCAGATCCGACTTTAACGTGATATCCTAAACGGATTCTTGAAGCACGAAAGTCTAAATTCATGCAAGTAAAAATTGGTTTACATACTAGACGAAGGACATTGTTCACGATTGTCGAATCAGAGACCGGTTTATATAGTATACCGCGCTTTGAGGACTAACTGTTCCGTTATATGCCTCAAGGCTTAAGCTGTTTGACTTGGTCAATTTGATGTACAAATTAATTGTGTAATTATTATAATGGCGATTCGCAAATATCTCGAAAGACTAGTATAAGAAGCAACTTGTTGTCTAAACGAGTGAAATGGGGGAATTATACCAAGAATGGGTTGGAATTATGTGATCAAATCTTTTGCTTGTTTTCACATAAGATTTCGCTAATCATGGAGTATGTGTTATTCACTTGTCTGGACTTCGGACTTGTTCTAATTTCATAACCTTATTTAAATTTCCCTTTATTTTAGGGGAAATTGCATTTAACCACCCCTTATTTTACACTTGTTGTATTTAACCACCCCTTATATTTTTTTGTACATTTAACCACCCTTTATTTACAAATTGTTGTATTTAACCACCCTTTATATTTTTTTCTGCACTTAACCACCCCTTATTTACAAATAGTTGCACTTAACCACCCATTGTTTATATAAAAAATATTATTCCCTCTATTAGATGTTCGGGTTGGTTCACTTCGAGTTCATATGAATTTGGATTGACCTAACTATTTATAGAATTATTATTTTAATTATTATAATAAAATAAAAAATATTATTTATGTATCCATCTTAATATATAATAAAGTATTTAGATTATTCAGTTTCGAATGATATATTATTTTTACAAAACAGTGCTTCTGGTACACCCACCAGATATAGGGTTTCAAGTTTTATCCAATAAATGACCGAGTCAAGTCTCTCTTTGACCCATTGATTTCGGATCGGGTCCCAAAACAAAAAACTATACAACATTAGAGGAGTCCTTGGATTCGAAACTATTTTTTTAGTTGGCAGATACAATTCGAGAACCAACCATACAACTTTAGAGGAGTTTTAGGATCCGAAACTAATTTTTTCAGTTGGGAGATACTATATGAGCTTAATAATTCTTTTATTTTTATAAAACAAAAATTAAAACTACGGGCAAAAATGTCATTAATTTTTGAGAGAATACCATTTTTGTCAAATGGGTGGTTGAATTCAACTATTTACAAATAAGGGGTGGTTAAGTGTAGAAAAAAATATAAAAGGTGGTTAAATGCAACAAGTGTAAAATAAGGGGTGGTTAAATGCAAATTTCCCTTTTATTTTATGTTTAAATTAACTAATCAATCATCATTATACGAATTTGTCTTTGTAAACTCCCTATTATTTTAACTCTCAACATTGGTAAATTCTTTATTATTTTAACCCGTGCAGTCTTCGAAGCCTATTGTTTAAACTTGAAACTTGAATAGAGCTAAAAAAGGGATGTGCAATTGTGCATAGAAAAGCAATTTAAGCGGTTAACTATGAACTAGTCGAAGACCCGTACCATGTACGGGTAATGACCAATTTTTTCCATGCTCATATAAATTGTATGAAGATTATTTTAATAACTAAAAGATATAAATTATATGAGATGTGTGTAAGAGATCATTTTTCATCCTCATATTTCTAAGGTGTACATTAAAAGATATAAATTATATGAGATTTGTGCAAAATATAATTTTCTGGGAGATCTTTATTGAATAAGATCTAAAAGATATAAATTATATGAGATGGTTGATCTCTTAATACAAAATTTATGCATAGAGATTCTAGCTGACATAATTTCCATTTTGATACATGATCTAATCATAGTACACAAGTCTATTAATTTTTGGTAAATAGTTTTAATCTTGTTAATAATTGTTAAAATGAAAACATTATTTTATTCAACATTGATGAGGTAGCGCAATTTTTAACAAAGACATAGGTTCCGCTTTATACTGTATTATAGTAGATGTTATTTTAAAATAATTCTATTCAATTTAGTTTTTCATATTTATATTATTATTTAATATACCATTGACATATGTGAAAGGTTTTTACTATTGGTCAAGATTTAATAATGACAAAAACTTATACTAATTAATAAGGAAAAATTGTCAAGATATCAAATAAATAACTTGAATTTTTTATTCATATAAGGATAGAATGTTTAAAAAGTCATATTAGGAAAAAATCTTAAGATATCAAAAAATGGGTAAGATATCAAATAGATTTAAGAAAATTGGATAAAATATCAAGTAGATATATGAGTTATTTTTAGAAAATATAATGTAAAAAAATAAAATCATTATTTTATTCAGGCTTGATGATGTGGCGCAAATTTTAACAAAGACTTGGGTTCCGCTTTATACTGTACTAGCAAATGACCCGTACCTTGTACGGGGATGTTATTTATTTATTTATTACTTTATACATGAATTTACTATAATAATTACAAATATTATCATGTCTACTTTGTTTTAAAACGATGTTTATCTTTTTTATTATAAAATAACATAATTCTCGTATATCATCAAATATTTATATAAACATAAATTTTATTTATATATAATTTTTTATACATACATAAGCATGCATTTAAATAATCGATGAAGAATGTCATAAGATAAGATGTATTATCAAATTTTAGTAAAAATTGATTAAAACAATCTTTTAGCTTTTAAATTAAAGTGCGTAAACTAACTTACATAATAAAATCAATAAACATTAAAAAAATTCGGATGAATATAGTATCATATTAAAGATATAGAGAATATTTAATAAGATAAAAAAGAAAACCAAATTATCTTGTATATATGTTATTATGTTGTGAAAACATAATTAAATAAGAAATATTTAAATATTTAATAAAATATTAACAAATCAATAGTTTAATGAAGAAATCTATTTTATTTATCTAAAACATAATCAATTGGTAATAAGAGATATATTTATGGTGAATATAACGTCTAATCTTTTTATTTTGTTTTAATATGATACGATGGTAAAAAATATATTTAATATATTATTTTAATATAATGAATATTTGGCTTATATGTAGTGGTAGAATTTGCTCCCATTGATAATGTTTTTAAAATATCATTATAGAATTACGAAAAAGTAATTTATAATTAATATGATATTTAATTAAATGGCTTAAATGTTAAGATTATTATTTATACATTATGACTAAATAAAATTGTATTTTTAATAAAAAGTTAATGATAGATCTATGTATTAATTAAATGGGTGTAATGATAGGATTGAGATTTATGTATTTGGATAGAATTATTAATTAAAAAAACTTAAATTTTAAGATAGAACTAATATCTTAATTAAGTATGTAGTATAAGATTAGGATAAAACTAAGATGTATAAGATAACTTTTTAATTAAAAGGGTGATGTGGCGCAATATGGTGGCGGAATTTGTTTCCGCTTTAGTATATAGTAATAGATTATAGTAGATTAGTTTGCCCTACTTGTAGATTCGTACGGAGTATTTTCATTATTAAATGCTTTTATATGAATTCAATTATATTCAATGTAATATACTTTTTTCATTATTAGTAATCTATATATTATATATTTTCCTTTTGTTCCAAGTGAATTACATTATTTTATTTTATTTTTGAATAAAAGGGGTAATTTTTATTCACAAAAAGGCTTACAAAATTTTTGCTAGGTCAAACTAGCATGATTCCGGGATAATAATTCCCAGTTTTTCAAAGACCTTCCTAGTCTCTCTATTCCTTCTCCTCCATCTAGCAATAATACAATTTCTAACAAGAGAGATGCTTATGCTAATACAAACATTCTCCTCCATTTTTTCTCCCTTAAACACCATACTATTTCTAGACATCCACATGTAATACACCACTACACAGTGACATAAGTTCCGTATTCCAAACCTCAAACTTTTCTTGCCTTTCAACTTAGCAGCTTGATCTTTCTAGTCTTTCATATTGGTTGCTCTTCTTCCTATATTTGCCCAATTCAACACCCCCTGGAGAACTTAATTTGAGTACTTACACTCAAACCAAATGTGATCAGCGTTCTCCTGTCTACTTTCATTACACAGGCTGCAAACATCAGATTGCACCAGCCCCATAACAAGTAGCTTGTCTTTAGTCCAAGTTCCCCCACTCAAAATCTTCCACAAATTGAAGGCCAACCTAGGGGTATACAGCTTATTCCACGCTAATTCACACAAGTCTTGTCGCTCCCCACGATCTCTAATGCTGTTATACAGTGAACTGATGTCCAGACCGTCGTTCTGAGCAATCAGCACCGCCGGTCTTCTACCTTCTTCCATGGACTCCACAAATTCATCTCTCAACCGCAGAATCTCCCTCCACATGACGCTATCAGACTGCTTGAATCTGACTAACTAGATATTGCCACTCCTGATATGGTTACTTTCTCAGCCACATGTGCCAAACCGAATCAAATCTGTTCTCTTCTAAAACATCAAAAAGCAGCTTTGCATAGCTAGCCTTGTTCCATGCTTCAAGGTCCTTTAGTCCTACTCCTCCCTCCTCCTTTGGCTTGCAAAGCTTTCTCCATGCAATCGAGGCCTTCCTACCATCGCACCGACCACTCTAAAGAAAGTTCCTTAACAGTCTTGTTGTGACCTTTATCACACTCTTCAGGAACACAAACAATTTACACCAGTAGTTGATCACTCCAAACAAAACAGCCCTCATAACTTCCAATCTCCTCGCATGAGATAGGTTCATGCACGCCCAATAGTTGATCTTAACCTTAATCTTGTTGATCAGGCCCTCAAATTCTCTTTTCTGAAGCCTTGAACTACAAAGCGGAACTCTCAAGTATTTAAGTGGAAGTTGACCCTTCTCCATCCCCATCATGCTGGAAATATTGTCAGACTCGTTAGAGTTCGAGCCTGCACAATAAACTTTCGATTTTGCATAGTTTATCTCCAAGCCTGAGACTTTACAAAACTGATCGAGCACCTTCCTGATTGCCTGAACTGAGTTATCGCTGCCATGGGAGAAGAGGAAGAGGTCATCCGCAAAGTACATATTCGACACCCCAAACTTAGCACAACCCGGATGGTACTTAAACTCTCCTTGCTTGGCCATTCTTTTAAAAGCTCTATTCAAGAACTCCATCACAACAACAAATAGATAGGGCGACAATGGATCACCCTGCCTTAGCCCTTGTTCCCCCTTGAAATTCGAATTACATTATCTTATTGCAATACGAATGGTACGTAGTATTTACTACTAAATCCGTATTTTTCATTCTATTCGATTCTTGTTGAACGATAGACAATCTTAGTCGAAGGTTCAAAAAATTCATGTTTTAAATATTATTATTTTTATTATAATCCTTCAATTCATACTTTAGACGTAAGGTTCCATGCTATAAAAGCCGACATAACAATAGACATAAACGGTCGTATCAATGTCAAACGACCAATAGAAATTTAGGTATAAACATGCAAGAAGCGCATAAATCAATGTCGAACCACCGATGGTGGACAACGCCGGACTTAGACGTGTAGTAGTTCAAATTTTTGTGAAATGCAAAAAACTTCATTAAATCCAGACCAAATTAATTATATCATTCCCATTAAACAACTAAGTAGCTTACTAAGTCTAGTAAATAAGTCAGAATAAAATATCTAAACACTGACGTTAACAGGGTTGTAGTCTTGTAGTCACTTCAACATCAAAGGATTCATTACTGCTCCTCACCATATACCATATATGCACGTGCAATCTAAGCTGTTCTTATTTTAGTTTGTTGATCCTTGCGAGTTATGGTTTATTTTATATTAATTACGTGAAAAAGATTTTTTAAGTGAAAATTTGTTTTATTTGTCTTAAAAATTATAAAAATAAAAAATTAGTACAGATTTTAAGAGTTATAAATTTTAATATATGGAATAAAAGTGTTCTTTTACAGAAACAAGAGTCAAGACCTGTCAAATAGATTTTTTTCATTTGAATGTCCTTAGTCCGAATATAATTCTCAGTTCCTCACCCTCGGGGCGAAATTAGTATAGGACTGAAAGATGACATGATTTTATAGTTTGATACTCGAATGAAAAGTTATAAATATTTTAAAATTGCATACACAAACCACTTCCACATTCAATTTAGTTAGTCATAAAAAGAATGTACCATTCTGCTTATGTTTTGTTAGATTTCATACCGTAATTCAGATTTCATGAACAAAAAAACCTTCTATTTAAATATTTAACAATAATTTAGTCTACCAGGTAGATTAAACAAGCAAAAGCATAATGTGATTCGGCGCTGAAATTATAACAGTCGAGTAATAATTGGCCCATGGTTTTAAAAAGAAACGTGGGGAAATATTCAAATTTAAGCACGAGGATCTCATGGGCAAATATGGGTTCTCTATTTATCAGCCGAAATATGGAAATTCATCAATAGATTTGACCTCACAATAGTGTAGTAGTACTAGTTAAGTTTAGTGGAATCAATTTGTGTCCATTGTTACCTTATCTTATCTCTTATTGGTCCCCTTATTCATTGACTTTCTATCTTTTTTTATGGAGTAAGCTACAACGTCGAAATATCGTTTTCAATAAAATTTGTCCTGTTTTTACGTTTTTTTGTACCCTTTAGTTGAGTATTCCTTTTCAATCATTTCAAAGATTGAAATTGCGAATTGAACCTGGCAAAAATCTTTTAATTTGTACATCTATGATTTGATTTTATACAAACGTTTAAATGATCATGTATAAATTACTTTGTATACAAATTTTTACAAATCAATATTCTCAGCTATGCTCTTGAACAATGGCTAGAAAAAAAGAAACAACATAGAAAACTTAAAGCATCCTAAAGAACTAAAATACTATTAGACCCAAAAAGAACTAAAATACTAATTTTGTAAGTGAATGGGTCATTTTATTCATTTTGAACTACTAAATTTTGCTATGGACCTTCGAATGTTTCTCTCTTGTTTTTATTTATGATTTTGTAAAGTTGTGGATTTGACACAAAAAACTTGTGTATGTTTTCTATATCTTTTGTTAATAAGAATCAAAGACAGCTAAAGAAGAGATGGATTCACATAAAACAAGAATAAAATACAATGATTGTTGCCCCTAGATAATCATGTTTTTCACGTTGTCAAAGTTATGGAATGCATCCAAAAAACACATTTTTAATGCATTGCTTGTATACCTGTCAAAAGCTAACTTGACTCGACCCGTAAAACTGACCTGATCCGATCCGAATTTTTTGGATTTCAACTCGAAAATTTAGGCCCATGACATGGTTTCAACCCGATTCGATTGAAACCCGAACCCATTGGGTCGGACCCGATTTATTATAGTTTAAATTATATTACAATATATAAAATTTATTCTGAAAAATATTTTTAAAAATAATATTTTATTGTTGTATTTTATTATTTAAATAATATTTTATCTAAATTTTGGCAAAAAAAAATTGATCCTCTTGACATGTTGGGTTGATCTGACCCGATCCGAAAACCCGCAACGACCCGACCCAATCGACCCCGCCACGACCCGAATCTGAGACCCGAACCCGGCCGACCCAACCCGATTTACGGGTCTAATTGCTTGTGGTCAATAAATTTTGGCATGTAATAGATTCACAAGCTTGTGAAGGGTCCACAGTGTAGACAAATCAATGTTAGCTAGTGAGATATTCTGTACAATAGTAAATTAGTTTTTACCTTATAATTTTGTTGGTAAATTCGCTTTATTTACTTAACCCTTACTTGGATTTATAGAGCTTGTGGATGAATTGTAACTAGCGATGCACATTTTACCCGCGGGGACCCGACCCTAACGGGGCGGGGATTCCCCGGTATATCGGGTATCGGGGTCGGGGACGGGGACGGGGACGGATTTTAAATACCCGTTCGGGTTCGGGTCGGGGACGGGGAGAGCATTACCCGCCCCGAAATATCTCCGCTATATATTATTATATAACTTTTTATTATTAATTCAAAAAGTATGGATATTTTGTATTATTTATAAATGTGTCTACCAACTACGATCTAAAAATGCATTACAAATTTACATTAATTGTTATATATTCATAAAAAAAATTATTACATATCTCGTAAAATTATATAAACGGGCCCCGTTAAATGTACTAAACCCGACGGATATTCCCCGCCCCGATCCCCGCCGGGGATTAAACGGGTATGGGGCAGGGACGGGTATGAAAATAGTAAACGGGTACGGAGATGGGGAATGTATTCCCCAACCCGCCCCGACCCCACGTGCATCCCTAATTGTAACCCAGTTTTCTGACTAAGACAAGAAAGTTCTTCACATATTTGCCCTTTGTTGGGCCTCAATAAACCCCACGCAAGCCCACGAACGATATGGGCCCAATAACGATCAATATTGAACAAAGAAATCTCAATCCATATTGCCACCCTTGACAATGACAAAGATCAAAGTTGTGATAGAAACTCCTTTTGTCGCTCACTTGTTCATCATTGCTTTACGCCTCGAAAATCGAATACACATCCCTCTGTACCTAAATATAAGTCCCATTTTCCGTTTTGGGCGTCCCAAAATATAAGTCTCATTTGCAAGCTTTCCACTTTTGGAAAAATAAATTTACCACATTACCCTCATCAAACATTCAAATTACACCTTTTCTATCTCTATCTCCTCTCCTTTTACTATATTACCCTCATCACATCATTCAAATTACACCTTTTTTATCCCTCTCTCCTCTCCTTTTACCATTTTATTCTCACCCAATCATTCAAATTACACCATTTTCATCCATCTCTCCTCTCCTTTTACTATTTTATCCTCACTCAATCATTTAAATTACCCACTTTTCAACTTTTTCTTAAAACTTGTGTCCTAACCCAAATGGGTCTTATATTTAGGGACGGAGGGAGCATGCATTACACTGGTGCACGTGGAATCTGCAATATCTGTATTTCTTGATTGGAGTTATTAATGTAAAGACCAAAATGCCACTGACATAAAATCTCATCAGGAGATCTTCCTTATTTTTGGTCCAACCATTCAAAAATTCACAAATGGTGATATTCTTAAATTTTTACTCAAAATGAGTGTCGGTAGTTCCTCGTGGCAACTCATGCATTCCCCAACACTAGTTTGTTCATTTCATCGCCCTTGTCTTCATGGCTCAAGCACATCCTTCATAAGGATGCTACATGAGCCACTACGATCGGCCAAATCTGACCACCATACACATAATCGTCGGTGCGCGGATTATCAACCAAATAGATGGAATTATGATCTACTTGAATCTCTTTCAACCCAGGACTTCAAGGTGAGTTTATACATATAGAGAGTACTTTCTTTAGCTAACTCATGTAATTCCTATGTTATCTATAAACTCTCTATTACGCAAAAACGGTACACTTGCTCACATTCGCTTTGTTTCCGTTTGTCATTCTCTTATCTTGTGTCCGTGTAACATATATAGCTTAACTATGTATATGTTTATTCACAATTGAATTCAATAAATGAAGATGCTACCACGGCTTGTCCAAAATGGATGTCTTGATTATAGGGTGAGTATGAAGAACAAAGGGAGAAGATGATAGCGGAGGTGAAAGAGATGTTGCAATACTCGTCCATGGACTCCTTGAGACAACTGGAGCTCGTAGATGCAATCGACAGGCTTGGCTTAAAACGCCATTTTAAAGAGGAAATCAAAGTTTGCGTTGAATTCATTTATGGTGATGATATGGAAATATACGATATAGGGGACCTTAGTGCAACCGCTTTGAGGTTTCGGATCCTTCGACAACATGGATATGCGGTTTCTGAGGGTATATACGTGTACTCTTTTATATCGATCCATTTGCATCCTAATATTGGTAGCCATTTTAGATTAAAAAACAATAGGAAAACGTTTTTTTAATATAT
Organism: Polygonum maritimum; assembly: GCA_963924305.1. Lineage (NCBI taxonomy): Eukaryota > Viridiplantae > Streptophyta > Magnoliopsida > Caryophyllales > Polygonaceae > Polygonum > Polygonum maritimum. The sequence continues at coordinate 3,648,942 of OZ002732.1, forward strand.
GATGCCATGGACTTGATCAGTTCGTTAATACTCCTATATAAAAAAAAAAAAAAGAGTTCGTTTATATAATACTGTTTTTTTTGGTTGAATTTTGATTGGAGTGACAAAGCTATTGAATATAATACTTGGTAGGTTGCTGTTTGAGAAATATGATGTCGCATATATATATATATTGCATAGATTGGCTTAAGATAAATAAAATTGCATTTACTTATGCACAACTTCTTGTCTCTTCTATTCCCATTTTACTATTCGACAAGTTGACCCAGATTTCAACAAATTCTATTTTAGACCCTCGTAAAGATTATTATTGGTATACAACCATGCAGATATCTTTTATTTTTTTCCCCCGAGTATAGTTGAGATTTATAAACTCACATAATTGAAAGTTTCATTTTACAACCAAATGGTATTAAAGTAATGAGCTAACCTTTTATTTTGCATTCATTGTGATATACTCTGATCGAAACAGATATCTTCAACAAATTTAAGGACCAACATGGTAATATTCTCCAAGAGCATACGAAGGACATAAGAGGATTGTTGGGTTTATATGAAGCTACATTTCTAGAGTGTATAGGAGATGACACACTTAAGGAGATTAGAGCTTTCGTGACTCTCCATTTGAAAGGGCAACTAACAACTTTGAAACCCAAATGGGCAAAAGTGGTGCAACAAGCGTTGGATCTACCTTTGCATTGGAGGTTTCCAAGATTGAAGGCTAGATGGTCCATTGATGAGGCATATGAACATAAAAAATTTCATCCTTCCTTGGTTAACCTAGCTAAGTTGGACTACAATGTAGTACAAACTTGTTACAAAAATGAGATTAAACATCTAGTAAGGTATATACACCCACAATCTAAGTTTTTGTTAGAACACTATGGTTTTATCTTAAAATCAATTGATAACAGAGTAACTTATATATTTTATCCGGTTTACTCTCAACTTTTTATATGTTTTAGAGGATTGTTCTTTTCCATTGGACAAATGCATTTCTAATTCATTCATTAACTTCATTAGATGGTGGAAGGATTTGGAGTTACCAAGGAAGTTACCATATACAAGAGATAGGCTGATGGAGCATTACTTGTGGACCGTGGGTTTAGTAGAAGAGCCGGAGTATCACCATTACAGATTTATGGAAACAAAAGTTGTTACTTTGATTACTGCACTTGATGATACGTATGACGTTTATGGCACGCTTGAAGAACTCGAGATCTTCACAGACTTAATGAACCGGTAATAGCACTACAAAAAAAAACCGATTTAGCGACCACTAATGTGGTCGCGAAATCACTAAATCTGGACGCGATATGTACTTAGCGACCAGATCTTGGACGCAAAAAGTGGTCGTTAAAAGCTCGGTCGCGAACTCAATTTAGCGACCACTTGGTCGCGAAATGTAGCGACCTCAATTTAGCGACCACTTGGTCGCAAAATTGAGCGTCCACAATTTAGCGACCACTTGGTTGCAAAATTGAGCGTCCACAATTTAGCGACCACCTGGTCGCTAAATACGCAGTCAAGACCTAGCGACCACTCGGCCGCAAATACACATGCCGTTTTGGCGTCCATTTAGACGCTAATTTGGCGACCACTTGGTCGCCAAATACATAAAAGGTATATGGCGTCCAAGTGATCGCCAAATACATAAGAGGTATATTGCGTCCACTTGGTCGCCAAATACATTTAAAAATTATTTGTACATTTTATTTATATATTTATAATTATGAATTTATAGATAATAATTTGGCGACCACTTGATCGCCAAATACATAAGAGGTATTTGGCGTCCACTTGGTCGCCAAATACATTTAGAAATTATTTGTACATTTTATTTTTATATATATAATCCTGAATTTATATATGATAATTTACTGAAAATAAAAAGTGAATGTATATAATAAGATTTTTAATTATATTGATTAAAATTCAGTATATAATTACATAATTAACGTGCTTAAAATATTAATCTAATACTACGAATCAGTACAAGACGGTTGCTGGTTTGCAATGTATTGATCCATAAAGCATTGAAGAGTTTTAATCTGCTCAACTTGAACTTCGACTTGACTGGCTTGAGCTTCTCGGAGTACACCTTGCTAGCAGGGCTGGATTGCTTAAAAATATGTTGTCTGATCACAGTGGAACTAAGCAATTATGTACAAAAAGGACAACGGTGCAAAACGAAGAACTTAACCTGGGACAAAACATGAATATTCAGCAAAATACATTATGACATTAAACAAATCAAGATCAATCTTTGAAGCCAAGTCACTAAGAAGAGTGCATAAGATCGTACAATACTATATTAAATCAGGAAAGGTATAAATTATGTGATGTTTATAAGTAAAAAGGAATCAGGAGATGTATAATTAATTAATTAAGCAAAGGTTCTTTGTGGCTATTGATAAATGTAGAATACTATATTAAATCAAACCATATTTCACTCCTGCAAGCTACGTGATCTGCATATATGCTAACAATTCTTAGACAGCAAATGAATTTTATATGCTATACAAACGACAGAGGACAGATCCAAGCAAACAAAGATGAGATATGAACAAGTGTGAGATACAAACCAGATGTGCCCCGTCCACCTCCATCCTCTAGCTCCAGACTAGTAAAGTTCTTTGAAAAAGCCTGTTGAGAAAAAAAGAAATAAATTTTTATGATCGTAAAGTTTACTTTAGCAGCAAATTCCATGTGTCCACACCTTTTATAGTATATTAATAGTTGGCAGAGGTATAAAAGTTATAGCAGAAAATAAGAGGTACCCCATAATGATTTCTGGCATGCATAATAACCCGAGGAAGAACTACACGCGTTACCATCCGCCCCAGTCTTTCATCCATAGCTTGTCGTGTAACCTAAAAACGCAACCTATAAAGCAATTGGCAACACCCTTTGGTCATAAGAAACAATGAACAAATGTACAAGTGATAAGAAACTTGATTTACCCATAACTGATAAATGAGAACAATGAAAAAGAATAAGCAAAGATCAACAGAACCTTCTACATATTCATGAGGAAGCTCGACACCGCCATCTTGTCCACAAGCCGAGTATCCACTCAACCGCAAGTTCCCTCTGACAGGTTCTACAGCCAGGGCTCTTTTAAACCAATCAGCTGTTTGTCCCAAGGCCTGCAGCAATTTCCAATTCAAGAGTCACACAGGCTTGATTTCGTAATGGCATAATATAAGGAAGGTTTTATGATGCCTGTCCACATTGTAAGAGCATTGATGACCCCGGTTAACAAATGCAAAATAGCATCAAATTAAGTAAAATAACTTGATTCTTTTACTGCTTGGCCAAAAAAAGGTCCTTATCCATAAAATGACTTGTGAGTCCACTACAAAGACATTAAAATCCTTACTTAACTAACCAAAATGGGTGGTATGAGAAATTGCACACATAGTGTACTAAGAACTTATAATGGGCAAAACAGATAAATTGGAAATTGATCAATTGGGATTAGAGATGCAACCTTATGGAGTCAATGCCTTTTATCTTTCCTATATATGTCACCCAGAGTGCAATTATAGAACTCTTGGGAGTCATCAGCCTGTTATCCCCGGCGTACCCTAGCAATCACCATAAGCTGGAGGGTTACTCTGAGGATTGCATAAAGGGATGCCAGAATTGGCAGTCACTGGAGGCTCCCCAAGCTGCCTCAGCCAAAATCAAAATAAATCCTCATTGGTAATGGGCTTATTTCTGCAAGTGCTAAGTAAAACAACCATCTTTACCTTAACAATGTCACCAGCATTATGACAATCTCTATCTGGTGTTATTCTACCATAAAGAGTTCAAAATAGCGTATCAGAATCATATATCAAAGGACTGCACAGAATAGAAGAGTTCAAAATGAGCAGAAAACTCAGCAACTTGTTTTCAGGGCTCAACAGTGTATCAGAATGATATAATGAGTTAGCAAAAAGCATTAAACAGTATGTAGAGCATGCAAACTTTGAAGATGAAATTCGACCCCCAAAGTTAGTAATAGTGTAAGCAAAACAGAAAATTATGAGGCCAAAGCAGATGAACAATTGAGCATGAATTATTACAGATAAAGTTTACATTTTAGCCTTTCCTCTTGCTGAGGAGGAGGAGCAAGACTTCACTACTGAAGCAAAATAGCGGCTGTACTCCTATTGGATAGATTAGTAACCCTAAACCCGGGAAGAAGATAAAGACGCGTACGAACACAAGAAGGGAACTATATGAGAACAAATTGAGCTTTTTGCTGAAGTATAATCAATCAAATAGAGCATCAAATTCAAACTTTGAGACAAAAAAAAAGGGCAAGATGATTACACCTCCAAAAGAGTATTCGGAATCGAGAGGAAACTTCTGCTTGGCGTGAATTAGCCGATTTCCACGCGTACAAAAAATCCAGATCTGGAGACCTGAAAAACTACCAAGGAACAGACAATCAAAAGATAGCACACAAACGAGCAGAAAACGACCTAAACACACAAAATGAGTTGATTTCCACTACACAATAGCAAGAAGGCAAAATCACCATTGTTGGTTCAGAGTAAGAGAGTACCATAAGAGTCAGAACGAAGTGGCGACAATGTTTGAACCAGAACCCAAGGCGAGGACCAAAGACAGCGCAAACGAGAAATCGCCTTCGCTGAGGCAGTTGCGTGGCAGATGCAGATACGGTGGCGGTGTAGGGCGAAACGATCGACAGAGAATCAGCGAAGGCAGAAGCGGTGCAAGCGTGGAGAATAAGCGAAGAAATAAAAATGAGTTGCTTCCGTGCGAAACATTGAACCTAGATATTAAAAAGCGAAATACGAAAAACATTGGCGACCATATGGTCGCCACCTAAGAAAGTGCGGGAATTCAATTTTTCCAGTAATTGGCGACCATACGGACGCGCAATCGGCGACCATATGGTCGCCAAACAAAAAATTTGCGGGAATTCAATTTTTTTGGTGATCGGCGACTATTTTGGTCGCCAATTGTGCGTCCATATGGTCGCTAACCAAAAAATTAGTACGAAAATGTACAGAGAGCGGCAACTAAATTTTTTCATTAGTGACTTATAGTTTAATGAAAGTTGTAATTTTATTTCGTCTAATTCGTAGTTAGCAATATATGAGAAAAAATTGTAATAATTATGATCAATTCAAATATATATATAAAAGTTCAAGAGTTGGTGAAATCATTATTATTGATTCATCATTGTTAATGAAAAGCTAGAAGATTTAATTTGTCAAATGTCTATAAATGATAAGAATGTTAAACAAGTTGATTAATATCTTCTTTACACAAAAAGAGTATCATTCTGATCATCAACGTCCACATAAAGAGTATCATCAGTGTCTTCTTCATCTCTCAAGCTCCTCTTCTGCAATTTCACTACACGTCTCTTCATCTGCATCAACGTCCATATAAAGAGTACCATCCGGGTCATGTAATGGACCAAATTGATCAGTATCATCCTGATCATCAATAATACGCGGAATTGAGGAATCTTGTTGAAATGCATCATGAACGTCATCTGACCGGAGCGAAGTGCTCTCGTTCGGCTCTACGCCTTCTGCAGACTAGAAACGTCACTTCACTTTAGATACAACTATCCAATCAACGTCTACACGCCTCACCTATTCGAGGAAATACACTTGAGTGGCTTAATAGACTTACTTTGTATAAGCTCAACTTCCTCACAATTCATGAGTATGTATGTTTGGATCAAATTAATGGTATTCCTTCTCTGTAAGCGATCATCGAATAGCTTTACCCAATTTTCTACCAGGAAATGTGAAAATAGACAAATCGGTTGGATCAACCCCAATAGGAAGTTCACAACTTACGTTACGAGTGACATCAATTTGATTAATTGCGACGTGCGAATTAAAATAATGTATAAGAGCAAAAAGTAGACGTCTCTTGAACTAGATATGCACCACATATTGAACCCTCCATACGAGGTTTGTTACTAACTATGTTCTTCAACCTCCGTAAGAACTTGTAAATTCAGAAATACTTGAATAAAGTAAGATCAAGCTCGATGGGCCTAGGCATGTTCAACTTAGTATAATTGGCGACAACTTGGTCGCTAATATTTGCGACCACTTGGTCGCCAAATCTCTACATGGTATTTGGCGACCACTTGGTCGCTATTTTTTGCGACCACTTGGTAGCCAAATCTCTACATGGTATTTGGCGACCACTTGGTAGACAAATCTCTACATTGTATTTGTCGATCACTTGGTCGCCAATTTTTGCTACCACTTGGTAGCCAAATCTCTACATGGTATTTGGCGAATACGTGGTCGCTAATTTTTGCGACCACTTGGTAGCCAAATCTCTACATGGTATTTGGCGACCAAGTGGTCGCTAAGTTTGGCGGTAAAATTCCCCGCTTATTGTTGCTAAATCCTATTCCTATGTATAGTAAAATTTGATTTAACAGAGCACAATATTGTTTTGGGCTCAAGCCTCATTTGATTGTTTTGGTCCGTTTTTAAGGAAAGTATGTGCTCTTCTTGTAATGAAATCACATAATTGATGTGAATCTGATATAAAGGTTCTTGGTCTAAAAAAAAATATATGAGGGTTCTCTCTTTCATTTTTTTAAAGAGAATCAAAAAGCTCTCTTCAATTTACGCTGAAAAGAAATAAAGAGAATCTTCAACTATTTATTCTGAACCTAGGAAGAGAAAATTCTAATTTATTATCTTAAGATATAAAGAATACCTTATAATAATAAATACAATCTATAAAAACAAAATATGAAAAGAGTTCATTAAAACACGAAAGGAAAGCACGGGCAAAGTCGGTCACGCGGACAAGGAATGGTAGGGTCGGCCCCGACCATGGCATGGTCGGCCAAGACCAGTCTTTGGTCGGCCACGACCTTTCCATGGTCGACCACAACCTCATGGAGGTCGGCCACGATCACCCATGGGTAGGCCACGACGCTCCTGTTCGCCGTCTTGAACGTCCTAGCTCGACTTCTTGTCTCGACTTGAATGGCTTCACCCTTCTTGAACTTGAATGCTCACGACTTGTGGAACGGTATTGGCCTAGCTCGTCAGTTCATAATCTTCTCTATCATTCTTGTATCAGTAGCTTAGTGTTCTGATTAAGACAAGAAAGTTCTTCACATATTTGCTCTTTTTTGGGCCTCAATAAACCCCACACAAGCTTACGAACGAAATGAGCCCAATAATGATCAAATTCAAACCTGGCAAGCGAACGTGGATTGGTGGAAGTTTTTAGTAAAAAACAAGTCGGTGTATGTGGCTGATCAATGAAATTCACGTTGTTAGAATTTAGAAATGATAATCAATGACTTTGACCTTATATAATAGTACGTGTTTTGGGCGAATTAACTGTATAAACACGTTACTTCGCTACAAAGAGGGACTCCTAGTCACAAAGTCGTCACGACGCGTTAGAAATGATGATCAGAGAATAATAGCAGAAGTTATATGTAAAGAAAACGAAAGAATGGCGAGAATTGTTGTGTAGTTCGTGTTGATCTTCTCAGACGTTGTTCTTGGTTACAATCGAAACAGTACGATCTCTGTGTATTCCTAAAATGAAAAGGTTGTAATTGGATTTGATTGATGCGAAAAATGGCAAGAATTGCTTGAGTGATGGTGCGAGCAGAGTGTCCCCCTTTTGGTGCGTTTCCCTTCCTTTTATAGCGAAGATTTCCTCCTCTAATTGAGCCGTTGGCAGGCGTTACATGAGATCCCGGAAATCTCGCACTTGAAGTTATGATCCGGTGCTTGAAGATCACCGACTTGCTACAGTCGGCTTTCCTCATTGATGACGAGCGGATTTATCGGATTTCGTGGCTGGCGTGAACGTTGAGTTGGCGATGGGCCTTTTCTTCGTTGGGCCATGGGCTTGAATTTCTAAGGGCCCAACAATACCCCCTCAAAAAGCCCGGGGAAACCGTCCCGCTGGCGGTTTTGCTAGGGTTTTTTGAATTTCAAAAATTGTTTTGGGAAGTTGTAGCGGTTGATAGCCCTGTCCCATCACCTGTCTATTAATGGGAGCGATGATGGCCCTGCAGGTTTCACAACTATTCCTCCTTCTTTTTGCTGAGGTACGCTTCTTCGCTTTCTTCTCTTCTGGTTTCCATGGCTTCTCACAAAGTTCCTCCTTCCTGTTTGAAAAGTTCTACTTTACCATCTTTGTCTCCTTCCCATATCCTGACTCCGCCTTTCCAGAGGGATTCTACTTCCGAAAATCCCTGGGAATTTGCGTCGCTTATGGGTTTTCCTTCTAAAGCCGAAAATTTTCTCCCTCCTGCTGGTTTCTATGCTGATTTTTACGCCGATGATTGGGTTTGTCTTCATTAATACCCCTTCCGCATTGGTCATCGATTCCCGTTTTCACCCCTTGTCGTTGATTTTTTAAGAAAATTAGACGTTGCGCCGGGGCAATTACTCCCTCAAGTTTGGAGGCTCTTGCTCTCCGTTGAGCGGTTATGCTCCACTCAGGGCATTGCCTTTAAAGCTGAGGATTTTTTCTTAAACTATCGCGTTTCCAAAGGTGGCCCTGGGCGTATTACGCTAAAAACTCTTAGGACGAAACCGGACCTTGTGTTCAACATTTCAAAATCTGACCGCGGATGGGCAGATAAATTCTTTTTTGTGAGGGTCTCTTCTCTTAAAGGCGACACCTCCTTCTTACGAAGCCGCTGGAGGCCTATAGGTAGTGTTTTCCCCTTACCCTGTTTTTGCTCAGCCTGTGCCTAACTTGTTTCTTGGTTATTTCGACAGAAGAAGTTTGCTCTCTCACTCCGCGCAAAGGTTCCGCTGTAATCATCTCTCGGATTAAAGCACTTTCAGCCGCTGAAAGATCGTACCCAGATCTTGGACCTTCTTCCTCGACAGAGTCTGACGAAATCGAGATGTCGAGTAAGTGTTTTCGCACTTGCATGTTCCTTTTCTTTCGTGTTTTCTTTATATTTGCGTGTTTGTTTAACGCGTTTACGCCTTTATGTTGTAGGTTCCAGAGCTACGCGTTCCACGGCTTCGCTTACCACCGCTGAGCGCCTGGAAGCGCGAAAGAAGAGAAAGGCCGAGACCACTTCCAGCGCAGACACCGAAACTGCCATCTCTCTCCCCCCTAAGGCTTCGGAGATCAAGAAGTCTGCTGTGTTTAAGAAGGATTCGGGCGTCAAAATGACCGACCTGCCTAGGACCATGATGTCGCCGGATATGGATCCCGTAAAATGCCTTCACTCCTTGGCTCCTCTGAAAGTTGACTGCTTCTCTGGGCGTCCGCACCCCCAGCCTTCCTATTCTGAATTGTTTGGTGAAATCGTCGCCGCTCAGTGGCAGGTATGATTTAAAAACATACTTTTGCGTGTTACCTGTCTTTTCTTTTATTCTGAATTGTAACGTGTTGGTGTACCTCCCCAGGGCCTTCAAGTCTCTCTTGCTGCTTTTGACAAGTTCAAGGATCTTCCCGACCAACTGTCTATTTGCAACATGAATCTCCAAAATGAGAAGAACAAGTCTGCATTGTTGGCCGGGGAGAAGGCGTCACTGGAATCAAGGGTCGCCGAGTTGCAGGAGGAGTTGAAGATGGCTATGCAGGAATCCCAGGTTTACCAAGAAGAACTTGAAAATGAGCAGAAGAAATCCGCTGCCCTGGCAAACGAGATCGAGGAGTCCGCCGACTTCTACTCCATCAAAGCCCGAGTGGAAACAATGGAGGAGCACTTTGCGGGGAGGTCTACTAGTTGGGACGTCGCAAAGGAGAGAGCAGACTTTATTGCAATGTTTCCCGACGCGGCCAAGGCGCTGAAGAATCCATCTCCGATGGATGATATTCTGAAGGTGGCGCAAGAAGTGGCGCAAGTGGAAGCGACGGAGAAGGACTCCCTGAAGGCTTCGGAAGATTAAACCTGCTTGTTTTATGTTTCTAAAGACTTCGTACTCTACCCCCAGTGTATTGGGGCTTTTTGAACTCGTTTTACCCCTTATGTTTCTTGGGGTCGTTTTGTAAAAACTTTAAGTGTTTTGGCCGCTAGTTTAGGGCCATTCGACTGCTTGCCCTGTGCTTTTTGGGGCTTATTTTTATTTATCACTACTATGCATACTTGTCTTTGTTTTGTCTGCGCTTGTTTTGCAGGTTTAGAGTCAAGATGAAGGCGTAAGAGCCCAGTAGAAGACTCAGCTTAGTGTAGAGATCTCAGTGTAATTTATATAGCGCTAAATGTATAAGATGCAACTTATGAGGGCGAAGATGTAAAGAAAAGTCGTATCTTGTATTAATAATGACTGATTGTACAAGTAAATGAATAAAGAGCTCCTTTGTACGAAAAGACTCTTGCTTGTCTCGTTCGCCTCGTGCATCTGGAATTCTTGACTAGTCAATTTACGTGCACTTGTTGCCTGTTTGTAAGGCTTGGGCCTTTTGTCTTTGGCCTGTAACGTCACAAGGCGTCCCTTGTTAGTTTTCGTAGAACCATGTATGTCAAGGCTTGTGTAAAGCCATAATGTAATTGAGTTGAGTATCACGCAAGAGTGTAAAAGTAATGTTGTAAGTGTATACCTTGCTAAGAAATGATAGAGCTTTAAGTTCATCGCGTTCCAGCTTCTGGGCACCGTCTTGCCATCATGTGACTCTAATTCATACGCGCCTTGCCCTACGATTTTAGTGATCTGGTAGGGGCCCTCCCAATTTGCTCCAAGTTTGCCTGCATTTGGTTCTTGAGTGTTTTGAAAAACTTTTCTCAACACCCAGTCCCCGACTTGAAATGCCCTGGAATTAACTCGTTTGTTGTAACTCCGTGCCATCCCCTGCTTGTATGCTGCTAATCGAATTGAGGCTTCATCTCGTAACTCGTCCACCGTGTCGAGATGGTGTAACAAGTTAGGGATGTTGGATTCTTCTGTAGTAAGACCATATCGAGCAGTAGGCAAGGATACCTCGACTGGTAACACAGCCTCGCACCCGTAGACTAAGGAGAAAGGTGTGTGTCCAGTTGAGGTCTTGGGTGTTGTGCGATCTGACCATAATATAAGTGGTAACTCGTCTGCCCACTTTCCCTTGGCATCTTTAAGCCGCTTCTTGAGATTGTTAAGAATAACCTTGTTACTTGCTTCCGCCTGACCATTAGCTTGTGGGTAGCGAGGTGTAGACATAACAAGTTGAATGTTGTATTGCTGGCAGAAGGCTTTGGTCTTGTCGCTGATGAATTGGGAGCCGTTGTCGCATACTATAGTGGATGGTATCCCGAATCTGCTTAAGATGTTTCTGCGGATGAACGAGATAACTTGAGTGTCCTTGACCTCCTTGAAGGCTTCGGCCTCGATCCACTTAGAGAAATAATCTGTCATGGCAAGTAGATAAACGCGTTGCCCTGAAGCTGGTGGGAGTTTCCCAACGATGTCCATCCCCCACTTCATGAATGGCCATGGTGAAGTAAGGGGATGGAGCAACTCTGAAGGTAGATGTGGGATTGGTCCATGACGCTGGCACGCGTCACACTTGCGAGAAAACTCTGCTGCATCTTTGTTCATGGTGGGCCAGTAGTATCCCATCCTGCTTGCTTTCTTTGCTAAGTTCCGACCCCCAGTGTGGTTGCCACATTCGCCGTCATGTATGTCTCGTAACACCACATGTACTTCGTTTTCTCGTACGCATCGTGCGTACATTCCTGATGACATCCATTTGAACAAAATGTTATCTTTAACCGTAAATGTGGAAGCTTTTACCTTAAGTTGTTTGGCCTCCTCCTTTTCTTCTGGCAGGACGCCTTGCTGCAACCATTCCAGGTAGGGTGTTACCCAGGACGGGTTACTGTCTGAATTGCTTACTGCTAACACGTCAGCTTCCTTGACTATTGATGGTGCGTCGAGATACACGAAGGGAATTTTAGTGTACTCTCGTGGGTCTATGGCGGATCCAAGATTAGCTAAGGCGTCAGCCTGTGTATTAGCGTCTCGAGGAACCTGCTTGATCTCGAAATGCTTGAAATTCTTCACAATCTCACGCACCTTCTCTAGGTATGCTTTCATCTTTGAATCCCTGGCAACATATGAGTCTGTTACTTGGTTCACGATAAGTAACGAATCACAAATTACCTCGATTTCTTGCACGTTAAGATCTCGGGCGACGAGTAAGCCCGCTATGAGTGCCTCATATTCTACTTCATTATTGGTAGCTTTGAACGTACACCGCACAGCCTGGGCTATCCTATCCCCCTGTGGTGACTTCAGAACTACCCCCAGACCAACACCAACCTAATTTGATGCGCCGTCGGTGTGCATCAGCCACTTGTTACTACTTGCTACGTTCAGCATCTCTTGCTCTGCTTCCTGTGAAGGGGTAGGGGTGAAGGCGACCACAAAATCTGCCAAGGCTTGCGATTTTATTGCTGTTCGGGGCTCATATGAGATGTCGTAGCCATTCAAGTGAATTAGCCAACGTGTTAAGCGACCTGATAATTCTGGTTTGGACATGATACTCTTCATAGGATAGTTAGTTCTCACGATAATAGAATGACTTTCAAAGTACGGACGTAATTTAATGGAAGCCATTACCAAAGAAAGAACTAATTTTTCCGTAGGAGAATACCTGGTTTCCGCGTCAAGCAATGTCTTACTTACATAGTAAACTGGTAACTGGTTACCATCTTCTTCACGGATTAGAACGGCGCTGACTGCAGCTTCTGTAACGGCGAGGTAGACATACAATTTTTCCCCTCGCTGTGGTTTCGACAGTACCTGCGGACTTGATAAATACCGTTTTAACTCCTCGAACGCCTTCTCATGCTCTTATTTCCATTCGAACGACTTATTCTTCTTTAAGATGTCGTAGAACAGCTTGTTTCGATCCGATGAACGGGATATAAATCTGTTTAGAGCTGCTATTCTTCCTGTCAACTTCTGAACGTCTTTCACGCATTTAGGCGATTCAAGCTCCATTATAGCTTTGACCTGTTCCGGGCTTGCCTCTATCCCCCTTTGGGTGACTATATACCCGAGGAACTTCCCTGAGGTGATGCCGAAGGAGCACTTGGTTGGATTCAACTTCATCTTGTACTCTCTTAAGATTTGAAAGGCGTCTCGTAGATGAGTGATGTGATCTTCCGCCTTTAACGACTTGACGAGCATGTCGTCGATGTAGACCTCCATTGTATCTCCCAACTTTTCCTGAAACATCTTATTAACCAATCTCTGGTAAGTAGCACCTCATCGTTTATCACCTGATTTCGCTCGGGAGCGAACTTACGCCTTTTCTGTTTCACGGGCGGCATCTTTGGATTGACGTTCAGGGTATGAGTGATCACACTTGGATCTATCCCGATCATATCTTCATTCCCCCAGGCGAAGCAATCTTTGTAAGACCGTAAAAACTCCACCAGCCCTTCCCGCAAAGTTGGTTCCAGATCTGCCCCCACCCGGACTTTTTTCGAAGGTTCGGATGGGTCGAGTGCTACCTCTTCTAGTTCGGGGGCTTCCGGCTTTACGTAGAAGGATGGAGTCTTACAGTCTTTTAATTACTAATCGGAGGTTTGTTTACTGGTCCCCGCCTTTGAGGCTGTGGAAGTTGTGGAAGTTGTCGCTCTCATCGTTACTGAGTAACATTCTCTTGCAAGTATTTGTTCTCCTCGGATTTCTTGTATCCCCCAAGGGGAAGGGAACTTCACGCACTGGTGATATGTTGACGGGATTGCTTTCATTCCGTGGATCCAAGGCCTGCCCAAGATAACATTAAAAGGTGAGGGGCAATCTAGCACTTGAAATTTTACTTGATAGTTTACTCCCTGAGCAATGGTTGGTAGGGAAATTTCTCCCAGCGTGTTGCGTGACTCGCCGCTGAATCCCACCAAAGTCGTAGACTTTTTAACTATGTCGTTAAGTCCAAGACCTAAGCTGTACAACGCATCCAACATAAGCAAGTTAGTGGAGCTCCCATTGTCAATCAAAACACGTTTAACAAGGAAATTTGCAATTGTCAAAGATATTATCAAACAATCGTGATGAACTTCCTCTTCTTCGACGTCGTCGAAGGTGATAGGCATAATGGCATGGCTGGAGCGTGTAGGAGCTCTGGGATTTTCTCGTCTGGCTTCCCTTGCGATTCTCTTAGCCGCGGAATAGGTTACACCACAAACATCCGACCCCCCAGTAATCACGTTGATGACTCCTGCATGCTTAGGGGAGTCGGGTTTTCGGGCTCTTTCCACGTTCCGGGCCAGTTGCTCCCTGCCGCGCTCGGAGATCAGCTCTTTGAGATAGCCTTTCCTCAGCAAGTCGACGACTTCTTTCCTTAGCGCGATGCACTCCTCTGTCGTATGACCGTGATCGAAATGAAAGTCGCACCACCTCGACTCATCTTTACGATGATTTGGTACGTCTTTCTTTCGTGGCCACTTGACAGCGTTTCCCATCGTGCTAAGGGTTCGAACTATCTCTGTTGCGCTAACTCGGAAGTTGTGCTGAGATAGTTCTGGGGGCAGCTGGGTGCTCTCGCTTCTCTTGGCATATGACGTGTTAACGGTTGGCTTGTTGTGTGGTGAATGGTGGTCGGCTGACGGGTAAGGAGCGTATCGAGCCTCCCGTTTCCCTTGCCGTCGATCATTTCGTTGAGGGCTTGCCCCTTTGTCGGCGTAGAGGTCGTCTTCCTCAAGACGGACGTGAGCCAACGCTTTAACCTGCACTTCATCAAAGTTAGAGCAAGGATACTTTGTTAGTTCACGATATAGTTCGGGATTTCGGGAAGATATCCCTCGTCGGAAGGCTTCCACCGCCGTTGCTGCATCGCATCCCTCAATAGTTACAAGTTCCTCATTGTAACGACTAAGGAACGTTTTTAAGGATTCTCGTGGCTTCTGGACTAAGCGATATAAGTCGCTAGACCGCTTTTTTGCATGTCGGCTGCTTGCGAACCTGATTCTAAACCTGTCAACCAACTCAGCAAAAGATGAGATACTCCCAAGTGGTAAATGCGAGTGCCAGTTTAGCGCGGGACCGCATAACGTGTTCCCGAACCATCGACACATAACGGTTTCTTTCATTTCAAAAGGGACAGTACTAATGTTCATAGCTTGCTTAAAGGCTGCTATATGCTGGTCGGGATCGGTAGTCCCTTCATACTTTTGGATTTCCGGGACGTGATACTTTCGAGATATGTTAACTCTCGCGATAGCGGGTACAAAGGGCGAATCGGTATAACCGTCACGCCTTTCTACTGCAATCGGTTGAGGAGCCCCTGGGACCTGAGTAATTTGGTCTTCCAGGGCTCTGAGGCGTTCCTTGAGCTGAACAACCTCACTACTTTCTCGAACCGCCCCAGACGTGTTAACAGTTACCTATTACCAGTTGACGGTCCGGCGCCGTTTGGGGTAACGAGATTGGGATCTTCCATGTCCAGGCGCCGGGCTACGTCGTTGATCACGTCGCTCCTTTGATGGTAAGCTGGAGCCGATTGAACCTGAGATCGAAGCAAGTTACGCTCATTAGTTAAAGCCTCAATTTGTTTCCCATAAACTTCAGTAATTTTAGAGTTAGCCTCTTTTTGGCTATCTAGATCTTTTTGGAGTGCGAGCATGGTTGCGCGGATCTCTGCAATGGCGCTGGATTCGGCTGGCTGTCTTTCGGAGTTATTATTGGTTGGTGGCTCTTCTCGGAGAGGCAGCTCTTGTTGTTGGTTGTCGTTACCGCCGCTGTTGATGGCGTTGCTAGGGTCGCTGTTGTCGTTGTTGAGATTTTGGTTGTCGCCGGAGTCGATGGTGTGGTTGTTGTTCAGCTCGAGATCTCCGACGTGGCTGTGAGTTGCATCCATGCTTGATGAGGATTTGGTAGCTTGCTGTGACTTCTTTTTGGCTAGGGCCCCACGGTGGGCGCCAATTGTTTTGGGCGAATTAACTGTGTAAACACGTTACTTCGCTACAAAGAGGGACTCCTAGTCACAAAGTCGTCACGACGCGTTAGAAATGATGATCAGAGAATAATAGCAGAAATTATATGTAAAGAAAACGAAAGAATGGCGAGAATTGTTGTGTAGTTCGTGTTGATCTTCTCAGACGTTGTTCTTGGTTACAATCGAAAGAGTACGATCTCTGTGTATTCCTAAAATGAAAAGGTTGTAATTGGATTTGATTGATGCGAAAAATGGCAAGAATTGCTTGAGTGATGGTGCGAGCAGAGTGTCCCCCTTTTGGTGCGTTTCCCTTCCTTTTATAGCGAAGATTTCCTCCTCTAATTGAGCCGTTGGCAGGCGTTATGATCCGGTGCTTGAAGATCACCGCCTTGCTACAGTCGGCTTTCCTCATTGATGACGAGCGGATTTATCGGATTTCATGGCTGGCGTGAACGTTGAGTTGGCGATGGGCCTTTTCTTCGTTGGGCCATGGGCTTGAATTTCTGAGGGCCCAACAGTACGCTTTTTTGACCCAAATTTCTATGTTAAACAATCAACAATCTGTTTAAGGCTTTAAGCTGAAGTTTCGGCTTGAATACGAGATATTACATGGAAGATAGACCCAGCTATCAAATTCACATATAACAACATAAGCCAATAAAATTTCGTCCAAAGTTAATTGACAACAAGAGTGGCAACTCATAATATTGTGTAATGTCTGATATGCTGTTTATTTTAAAATTTAACTTTTCATGTGCGGTTCACGGTTTGACCCGAATCTCAGTTAAAATGTTCTAAACTTACAAGGAAGACAGACCCAACTACCAAATCCAATATATTATATATATATAAGCCAATAAAACTTCATTCCAAAAGCAACTGATAATAAAACGAGTAACTCATGAAATTATATATTAGATTGTTTTTCATTTAAAATTCAACTTTACGTGTGTTATTCACGGTTTAACCCCAACCGTAATTGAAATGTCCTTAATTGCTTGCTATTTGTTATGCATTCAGTGGTATATTTTTGCCCTAATATCTAGTTTTATTTTAACATATCGTCATGATGAAAGTTTAATTTCTTTTTCTACATACGCATAAAATCGTTAGATATAACGTACGGTAAGTCCATAACGAATTGTCATATCGAACAAAGAAGCTCAATTCAATTTCTTGATTTAATAATAATGCTACGAAATTGGAGAAAAAGGTGTGGTCTTGTCATACTCAATGGTAGGCAAAAAATTTAATCATAGAATAAAAAAATATTTAAAAGGGAAAAAGAAGATGGAAATTGAAGAGAAAGGGGATGATTTTGGTCATCATTATGATCAAAATAGCATTTTGGTCTTTCAATGATAGAATGATAACAAAACAAAAATGAAACACGTGATACACATATAATTATTTTAATTTAATGATCAATTATAAGTTCAAGCACTATATCTAGACCCGGGAGAAAGTGACCCGAACCCGAAACCCGAACCGAACCGACCCGAACCGAACCGACCCAAACCGAACCCGAAATTGGACCCGAACAAGGAAAAATGAACAATCCGAACACGATCCAGACCCGAACTGAATCCGAACCGAACCGAACAGCACCCGAACCGAACTGACCCGAACTAAACCTGAACCGAACTGACCCGAACCGAACTTCACCCGAACTAAACTGCACCCGAACCGAACTGACCCGAACTAAACTTGTTAGGCCCATTTTAGAGTTGTAATTTGTTCTTCTCGTACATATGTGTATGTATATAATATAAATAGTAATTAATTTTTTTAATTAACTAAGTAGAAATTACATCTAAATCTTTGTCAATAATATGTAGTAACTATGTTTTATTACAAGACACATTAAAGTACTCATTAAAGGGCCCAAACCATCTACGTTAAAAACTCACCGTTGCGAGTGATCTTATAATTTTAAAAAAAATTGAATCCAAATAACACCGGAATCCAAATTAACCCGGCCCGAAATGATCCGATTCGAAGCAATCCGAAAAGGACCCGAACCGAACTAGACCCAAATCCGAACAACATCCGATCCGAACTAATCCGAAATATTACGATCCGAAACGACCCGAACCCGAACTAGACCCGAACCCGAACAACATCCGAACCCGAACCCGAACCGAATCGAACCGAACAAGACCCGAAATAACTGTTTGACCCGAACTGACCCAAACCGAACAATCCGATCCAAACTGACCCGAACAACCCGAATTGCCGGGTCTAACTATATCCTAATCATATCGTGTAAAAGAGTAAATTTCTTTTTGCTAAAGTAAATTTACTGTGAAAAAAAGAGGATGAATATTATATTCCAATGGCCAATAATACGGCCTACCACTCCACATATACTCTTACCAGTTACCACCCGGCCTTGATAAAGATCAAATTAGTTAATCATTGCTCACTTGTTAATCATTGATCCACAACTCGAAATTCAAAACATGCATATATGTTGTTACAGTAAGATGTAACTTGATCACTAATTAACTAGGCAATTAAGCCTTAATCACCAAACTCAAACGTAGAATTGAAGGAGAGAAGGGAAGAATAGAGGTAGAGGGAAGACGTAGAAGAAAAGGTAAGGAGAGAGATAGGATTGAGGGAAGATTAGGATAGAATTGGTTATTCATTGATTGATTCTCCAAATCACAAATTACAATATATATAGCAGCTGAATTATAAAACCCTAATACTAACCCTAATCCTAACGGTTCAATAAAAGGCGACTCGGGGAAAGAACCGTAAAGAAACCCGAGAAGAGGTAATTAAACCTAACAATAAAACATACTCCCTCCGTTTCACAATAAGTGTCGTTTTAGCACTTAAAATTTGTTTCATAATATGTGTCGTTTTAGGTTTTCAAA
This sequence comes from Polygonum maritimum, assembly GCA_963924305.1. Taxonomy (NCBI): domain Eukaryota; kingdom Viridiplantae; phylum Streptophyta; class Magnoliopsida; order Caryophyllales; family Polygonaceae; genus Polygonum; species Polygonum maritimum. The sequence goes on from OZ002732.1 coordinate 3,667,691, forward strand.
GTGATTTATTAGGGGTAATAATGATATTTTTTATTGGAATGTGTATTTGTTGACTAAAGTTGTTCATTCATTGGCCAAAAAAATGTAATGAGTGGTAAGATTAAGAAAAAGTTGTAAGTTTTAAGATGAATGATTGCTTTTCTTAAAAACTGTGTTGAGAGCTAAAACGACACTTATTGTGAAACGGAGGGAGTATTAAAATATATTAACGTATCATATGTATTACACTTTATTTCTTGATTGGAGTTAAGAATGATTACCCAAATGTCACTGACGTAAAATCTTATCAGGAGATCTTTCTTAATTTTGATCCAGCCATTCCTAAGATTCTCAAATGGGGATATTCTTAAATTTTATTAATCCAAACAAATTGAGCGTCGGTAGTTCCTCATGGCAACTCAGGCATTCTCCAACACTAGTTTGTTCATTTCATCGCCCTTGTCTTCATGGCTCAACCACATCTTACATAAGAGTCCTAATAGAGCCACTACGATCGGCCAGATCTAATCATCATACACGTAGTCGTCGGTCCGCGGATTATCAACCAAATAGATGGAATTACGATCTACTTGAATCTCTTTCAACACATGATTTCAAGGTTAGTTTACAGATATAAAGAGTACTTTGTTTAGTTAACTCATTTAATTCCTATGTTGTCCAGAAACTCTAATAAGGCAGTGTCGAAGATCTTTTTTCTAATGTGCAGAAACGGTACACCGGCTCGCATGCGCTTTCTTTCCGTTTGTTGTTCTTTTATCTTGTGCCCATGTAACATAGTTTAGCTATGTACATTAAATTGTGCAATTCAATCCAATATATGAAGATGCTATCACGACTTGTCTAAAATGGATGTCTTGATCATAGGGTGAGTATGATGAAAAAAGGGAGAAGATGATAGCGGAGGTCAAAGAGATGTTACAATATTCGGCCATGGACACTTTGAGACAACTCGAGCTCGTGGATGCAATTGACAGGCTTGGCTTAAAACGTCATTTTAAAGAGGAAATCAAAGCTTGTGTTGAATTAATTTATGGCGATGATATGAACATATACGATGCAGGGGACCTTAGTGCAACGACTTTGAGGTTTCGGGTCCTAAGACAACATGGATATGCAATTTCTGAGGGTATGTGCTATTTTATATTCTTTCATTTCCTAATTTTGGTAGCCCTTCAAAAACTAGGAATTTTTTTTATTTGTGCTCATGGGCTTGATCAGTTCATTAATATACTTGGGAGGTTGTTGTTTGAGAAATATGATGTCACTTACCTTGCATAGATGGGCGCGGCCTAAGACAAATAATTGGTTTTTGTTCTTGATGGCTTAAAATCATGAAGTATTGTGATGGGACCGTGATTGAGCCAATAAAGTCAAGATTGTTATTATAGGTTGAGATCTATAAACTAATATGATCGAGGGTTTCATTTTACAACATGGGCTAACCTATTATTTCACATTAATTGTGATTGAAACAGATATCTTCAACAAATTCAAGGACCAACATGGTAATATTCGTCAAGAATTTACAGAGGACATAAGAGGATTGTTGGGTTTGTATGAAGCTTCTTTTCTAGAGTGTATGGGAGATGCCACACTTGAGGAAATTAGAGCTTTCGCGACTCGACACTTGAAATTGCAACTAACCACTTTGAAACCCAGATGGGCAAAGGTGGTGCAACAAGCGTTGGATCTACCTTTGCATTGGAGGTTTCCAAGATTGAAGGCTAGATGGTTCATTGATGAGGCATATGAACATCAAAATTTTCATCCTTCCTTGGTTTACCTAGCTAAGTTGGACTACAATATAGTACAAACTTGTTACAAAAATGAGATTAAACAAGTAGTAAGGTATGCACATCCACAATCTAAGTTTTTTGTAAGTGCACACTTGCGTAGATAACACGAAGTCGGTAAGGTTTTACTTTAAAATCAATTTATAATAGAGTGAGTAACTTATACACTTTATCTGGATTAGTCTCAACTTTTTTATGTTTTATTCATTCGACCAATGCATTTCTAATCAATTAATTTACTTCATTAGATGGTGGAAGGATTTGGAGTTACCAATGAAGTTGACATATACAAGAGATAGGCTGATGGAGCATTACTTGTGGACCGTGGGTTTAGTAGAAGAGCCAGAGTATCACCAATACAGAGTTATGGAAACAAAAGTTTTTACTTTGATTACTGCACTAGATGATACATATGATGTTTATGGCACGCTTGAAGAACTAGAGATCTTCACAGACTTAATCACCCGGTAATAAGTACATTTTCTAGATTCGATTGTTTAGAAGTTACATATCTAATACTTGATTATAATCAGATGGGAGATTAACGGAATCGATCAACTTCCAAAACCGATGAGACATTGCTTTCTCGCCATTCATAATACGAGCAATGAGATAGCCGATTGGGCACTCAACAAGAAAGATTTTCACATCATCTCCTACTTGAGGAAAGCGGTAATTAAGTAAATCAATTGTTTAACTTGTAAGCAATGCTCTAAAAAACGCTAAAATGTCTTTGATGGAGAAGTATCACCTAGTTCCCAATCAAGCGAGGCAGCCTAGTTGCCTGTCTAGGCAGTCTAGACGAGAACCTAGGTTGGCTGGAATTTTATCTAGGATTATCAAGCGTCTAGGTGGAGTTTAGGGAGAACCTAGATGAATTTTCTTAGTGGTGACTTCATTCCTCTTAACAAAAGTATATTATTAGATAATCGATTGCATAATCTTGTAATTGTAGTGGGCAAGGCTATGCAAAAATTACTTGCAAGAGGCCAAATGGTATTATGATGGATATAAGCCAACTCTTAGGGAGTACCTTGACAACGGCATGGTTACCACATCCGCGCATCTAATGCTCCTTTACTGCTACTTTCTTACCACACCATTCATATCAATGGAAGCTGTGGATCATATCAACAAACTTCCGAGCCTCTTATGTTGTGCCGCCTCCGTCACTCGACTATCAAACGACTTGGCAACTTCCGAGGTAACGAACAATACATATTCCTACATTGCATGCTATAATAAGCATCAAATCTTAAGTTTGATGAAAACAAACATATAAGTTCAGTGAGTTAAATTTTACCGAACTTATATGTTAAGCATACTGTGCGTATGCGTGCAGATGGACATTCTTCGTTTTAACTTGCCACTCGGACTTTCATTATTGCTCTTTGACATTGTTGTATAGGATGAATTGGCCAGAGGTGACACATTAAAAGCACTTGAATGTTACATGAATGAAAGTGGAGCATCTAAAGAGGTTGCAAGGGAGCATATAAACGGTTTGATTGAAGAAAACTGGAAGAAGCTGAACCAAGAGTATTACTTCTTGTGTCATGCTCAATATCCACCGACCATTTCAGAACCCTTTTTAGGTGCAAATCTTAACCTTGCACGATCATCGCTATTTTTTTATTCCTTCAAGAAAGATTGGCATGGTAAACCAGATCAAGAGATGATGGATCATATGAGCTTATTGTTGCTAAATCCTATTCCTATGGATGGTAAAATTTGATCTGATAAAACATAACGGTGCTCTAGAGTCAAATATATGAAGCAAAGTCTATGTGTAATATGATATGCAGTTATCACCTTCTTCATGTCACATTTGATTGCTTTGGTCTGTTTTTAAGGAAAGTATTTGCTTCTTGTAATGAATTACATAATTGATCAATTGATGAGTATTATATTTGATATGAAGGTTCTCTTTTTTTTTATATCTAATGTTTCTCATGACTTTCCTCTTACTTTGAATCTGAATTTGAAATACAAGAACGTACTCACAAACAGATTTGGACAAATTGATGGTGGCGAATCCAAATGCCTACTTGATTCCACAACCAAATCATACATCGTGAGATTTGGACAAATTGATGGTGGCGAATCCAAATGCCTACAAGTGTTATATTAATGGTTTAATCCCGACCATAGTTGAAATGTTTCTAATTAACTGTTATTTGTTATGCATTAAAAGGTACTTTTTTTGTCCTAATATCTAGTTTTATTTTACCATGCATATTGTCATGATGAAAGTTTAACTTCTTTTTCTGCATATATATGCATACAATCGTGAGATGCATGTAGCGGTAAGTCGGTAACGAATTATCAACATCGAACGAATTGTCATATCGAACAATGAAGCTCAATTTATATTAGAGTATACCCAGGAGTTGTCCAATTTCTTGATCATCATTAAAGAATTAATAAACAATGCTACTAAATTGGAGAAAAAGGTGTGGTCTGGTCATACTCAAGGATAGACCAAACATTTAATCATAGAATACAAATAATTAAAAACGAAAAAAAAGAAAGATGGAAATTGAGGAGAGAGAGGATGGTTTTTGTCATTATCATTCTTTCAATGATAGAATGATAAGTGTCGTTGCAGAGAGTATAGTAAAATTCAAAAAAAAAAAAACAAAAAGAGTAAAACAAAAACAAAAAAATAAAAAAACATATAATTAGTTTAATTTAATGGTCAATTTTTAGATCAACCATTATACGTACCCTACGTGTAAAAGAGGAAATTTCTTTTTGAAAAATAACTTTACTGTTTAAAAAAGAGGATGAATATTATATTCCAATGGCCAACTACGGCCTACCACTCCACATATACTCTTACCAGTTACCACTCTTGATAAAGATAAAAGTTGTTAATCATTGCTCCACACCTCCAAATTCAAACCTACATGTAGTATGTATTACACCTTTATTTCTTATTGGAGTTAAGAATGATTACCAAAATGTCAATGACATAAAATCTCATCAGGAGATCTTCCTAAATTTGGGTCTAACCATCCAAATTCTCAAATGGGGATATTCTTCAATTTTCTTACTCCAAACAAAATGAGTGTCGGTAGTTCCTCATGGCAACTCAGGCATTCTCCAATACTAGTTTATTCATTTCATCGCCGTTATCTTCATGGCTCAACCACATCCTCCATAAGAATGCTACACGAGCCACTAAGATCAGCCGGATCTGATCATCATACACGTAATCGTCGGTCCGCGGATTATCAACCAAATAGATGGAATTACGATCTACTTGAATCTCTTTCAACACAAGATTTCAAGGTGAGTTTATAGATATAAATAGTACCTTGTTTAGTTAACTCATTTAATGCCTATGATATCCAGAAACTCTAATACGGCAGCGTCGAAGATCTTTTTTTAATGTGCAAAAAGGGTAAACTTGCACGCGTTTGCTTTGGTTCCGTTTATTGTTCCTAACTTGTTCCCATGTAACATAGTTTACCTACGTACTGTACATATAATTGTTCAATTCAATCCAATATATCACAACTTGTCTAAAATAGATGTCTTGATCATAGGGTGAGTGTTATGAAGAAAGGGAGAAGATGATAGGAGAGGTCAAAGAGATGTTGCAATATTCGGCCATGGACTCCTTGAGACAACTCGAGCTCGTGGATGCAATTGACAGGCTTGGCTTAAAACGCCATTTTAAAGAGGAAATCAAAGCTTATGTCGAATTCATTTATGGTGATGATATGAACATATACGATGCAAGGGACCTTAGTGTAACGGCGTTGAGGTTTCGGGTTCTAAGACAACATGGATATTCAATTTCTGAGGGTATGTACTAATTTATATTCTTTCATTTCCTAAATTTTGGTATCCCTTTAAAAACTAGGAAGTTTTTATTTGAGCTCATGGGCTTGATCAATTCGTTAATATAATACCAGGGGGTTGTTGTTTGGGAAATATATATGATGGCACATATCTTGCATAGGTAGGCCTAAGACAAATAATTGGTTTTTGTTCTTGATGACTTAAAATCATTAAGTATTATGACAAGACCTTGATTGAGCCAATAAAGTCAAGATTATTATAGATTAAAATCTATAAACTAATACTCCCTCCGTTTCACAATAAGTGTCGTTTTAGCACTTAAAATTTGTTTCATATTATGTGTCGTTTTAGGTTTTCAAAGTGATTTATTAGGGGTGAGTAATGATAATTTTTATTGGAATGTGTATTTGTTGACTAAAGTTGTTTATTCATTGGCCAAAAAAATGTAATGAGTGGTAAGATGAAGAAAAAGTTGTAAGTTTTAAAGTGAATGATTGATTTTCTTAAAAACTGTGTTAAGAGCTAAAACGACACTTATTATGAAACGGAGGGAGTATGAATGAGGGTTTCATTTTACAACATGGGCTAACCAATTATTTTGCATTAATTGTGATATCTCGTGATTGAAATAGATATCTTCAACAAATTCAAGGACCAACATGGTAATATTCGTCAAGAATTTACAAAGGACATAAGAGGATTGTTGGATTTGCATGAAGCTTCTTTTCTAGAGTGTATAGGAGATGCCACACTTGAGCAGATTAGAGCTTTCGCGACTCGACATTTGAAATTGCAACTAACCACTTTGAAACCCAGATGGGCAAAGATGGTGCAACAAGCGTTGGATCTACCTTTGCATTGGAGGTTTCCGAGATTGAAGGCTAGATGGTCCATTGATGAGGCATATGAACATCAAAATTTTCATCCTTCCTTGGTTTACCTAGCAAAGTTGGACTACAATGTAGTACAAACCTGTTACAAAAATGAAATTAAACAACTAGTAAGGTATGCACATCCACAATCTAAGTTTTTGTAAGAGCACACATGCGTAGATAGCATGAATTTACTAAGGTTTTATCTTAAAATTAATTGATAATAGAGTGAGTAACTTATACATTTTAGCTGGTTTAGTCTCGACTTTTCCATGTTTTAGAAGATTATTTTTTTCATTGGACAAATGCCTTTCTAATTAATTCATTTGCTTCATTAGATGGTGGAAGGATTTGGAGTTACCAAGGAAGTTACCATATGCAAGAGATAGGCTGATGGAGCATTACTTGTGGACCGTGGGTTTAGTAGAAGAGCCAGAGTATCACCATTATAGAGTTATGGAAACAAAAGTTGTTACTTTGATTACTGCACTAGATGATACATATGACGTTTATGGCACTCTTGAAGAACTAGAGATCTTCACAGACTTAATCAACCGGTAATAAGACATTTTCTAGATTCGATTATATGGTAGTTACATATCTAATATTTGATTATAAACAGATGGGAGATTAACGGAATCGATCAACTTCCAGAACCGATGAGGCATTGCTTTCTCGCCATTCATAATATGAGCAATGAGATAGCCGATTGGGCGCTCAACGAGAGAGGCTTTCACATAATCTCCTACTTGAGGAACGCGGTAACTAACTAAACCAACTGTTTAAGTTGTAAGCAACGTTCTAAAAAACACTAGATAGTCTTTGGATGGAGAAGGGTCGCCTAGTACCCAGGCATGCTAGGCAGCCTAGTTTCTATCTAGGTAGTCTAGATGAGAGCCTAGGTTGGCTAGAATATTATCTAGGACTATTAAGCGTCTAGGGAAAACCTAGATGGATTTTCTTAGTGGTGACTTCATTCCTCTTAACAAAAGTATATTACTTGATAATCGATTTCATAATCTTGTAATTGTAGTGGGCAAGGCTATGTAACAAATACATGCAAGAGGCCAAATGGTATTATGATGGATATAAGCCAACTCTAAGGGAGTACCTTCACAACGGACTATATCAACAAACTTCCAAACCTCTTATGTTCTGCTGCCTCCGTCATTCGACTATCAAACGACTTGGCAACTTCCGCGGTAATGAACAATACATATATCTACATTGCATCATATATATAATGAGCATCGCATCTTAAGTTTGAAGAGATAAAGCATATACTATTACTTAGTTAAATTCCATTAATCTTATGTGTTGAGCCTACGACACATGTGCCCGTAGATGGAAACTCCTCGTTCATATTGCTCGCCAGATTAGCGCAGTGCAATTAAGAATGGTTAATAATAATATTGCTCTTTGTTACATATGTGTAGGATGAATTGGCCAGAGGTGACTCATTCAAAGCACTTGAATGTTACATGAATGAAAGTGGAGCTTCTAAAGAGGTTGCAAGGGATGATTTCAAGATCACAAGGAAGGAGCCTGCTAATCAACTCATCCCATTTCCAGTCAGCCAAATTCCAGTCAAAAAATTCAGCAATTGAAAGATGCTCAGCATGATTAGAACAAGGGGAAATCAAGGAGAAAAGATGAGGTCGAGGAATCCAACGGTCCTTCCAAAAATCAATATTGATCCCATTGCCAATCTCCCAGATGAGGTCGACGAAAATTTATTGACTTATGTAGTTAATTCACATATAACTACATAAGTCAATAAAATTTCGTTTCAAAATCAACTAGCAACAAGATGAGTAACTCATAACATTGTATACTAGTTCCCCATTCCAAATTGTTTGTACATAAAGTACGATTAACAAGGTAATTAATAAAAAATTGGAAAATTAAAAAATTAAGGTAATATATGAGAATAGATGAGGGTAATTTTATAATTTTATAGAGGTAAAAAGTTAAAAAGTGATCAAATTGACGGAAAGGTGGATAATGGGGGGTAATATATACGATTGAATGAGTGTAATTTGTAATTTTTATAGGAAAAAATGATAAAATTGATGGAAAAGTTAGGAAATAAAGGTAATATATGATATTGATTAAGGTTAAAAGTGTAAAAATGAAAAGATTGAAGAAATGGACAAATATTTTAGGACACTCAAAATAGAAAGGCGGACAAACTTAATGAGACGGAACGGGTACACTTTTTATTCTTCCAATGTAATTTTTTATGTGTGGTTCATTGTTTAACCCCAACCTGGCAACCCCAGTTGAAATGCTCCAAACTTATAAAGAATTAGATGAAACCAACTACCAAATTCAATATACATATATATAGAGAGGTAGATTATAATAAAACAACTATGATACATTGTAGATAATAGTGGACAAGTATGGAGCGTTGGATCTAAATATAATAAAGGAATGAGATTTAATCTTGAAATTATAGAAGAGAGAAAAATCAGCATAATCCTGTAATTATAAGGAGCTAAAATTACGTAACCTATATGCATGATATAACACGTTATATGCATGATTTTAATACGCTATATGCATGACTATAAATGTTATATACATGATGTTTTATTAGTTGTATACATGAATACACAAATCCCGAAATTATGGGAGCTGAAATTACGTTACCTATATGCATGATATAACACGTTATATGCATGATTTTAATACGTTATATGCATGATTATAAATGTTATATGCATACTGTTTTACTGATTGTACACATGAATACACAAATCGCGAAATTATAGAGAGTAAGATTGCGTTATTTATATGCATGGTTATAACACATTATATAGGGCTGTGCAGAACTGACCCGGACCGGGAAACCGGACCGGACCGGACCGGAAAAACCCGGACCGGACCCGGACCGGGTCCATTCCGGTCCGGTCCCGGTCCATCATTTTCCCGGATTCCGGGTTCCGGTCCGGTCCGGTCCAAACCCGGAATTTTCCGGTCCGGACCGGGATGGACCGGGAAAAAATATTATTTATAAAAAATATATATATTAATACGATTATTGATTATTTTTAAAATATTTTATTTATGAAATGTATTTAAAGTATATATAAACCTATTAAAAAAATAAAATCTATTAATAAAATGATTTTTTTCAATATTAAAATCAAAAAAAATAATTTTAAATTAAATATATTACATAAATATATAAAACCGGTCTGACCCGGTCTAAACCCGGACCGGACCGGGACTGGACCGGACCCGGAAATCCGGTCCCGGTCCGGTCCCCGGTCCAGGGTTGCGGAAATTCCCGGTCCGCCGGGTTGGACCGGACCGGGAATTCCTGTCCGGTCCGGTCCGGTCCGGACCGGATGCACAGCCCTAGCATTATATGCATAATTTTAATACACTATATGCATGATTATAAGAGTTATATTCATGATGTTTTATTTATTGTATACATGAATACACAATCAACAAAATATCCTTCATATGGATGTTATAATTATGCGTATGACATGTTATAATAATGCATATGACATAATATAATTATGTATATATGTGATTTTATAAATCTTCTCCTTTTGTAATTTTAAGATTAAATCCAGTGCATTTATTATGTTTAGATGTAATGGTTCATAATTATCCATAGTGTAGAACTATAAACTAGTGAATCAATAGGCCTATATGTGTGTGTATATATATATATAGAGGTAGGTTCTATAGTGAACAAGTTTCTATAGAGAACAAGAGAACAAATCTCATCCATCGGATGAGATTTGTAATGGATGGTGGGATTAGTGTCTACAATATCCATTAATAAGAAAATAGAAAAAAAAAACCAAAATAGGTTAGATTCTCTCCCGTGATTTACTCCTTATAACCACAACAATATAATTTTGAAAAATAACAAATTGCCATTCTAAAAATTACACATATCCAAAAAACGCAAGCCACAATACCATGGAAATTGAACGCAGATCCATTTAGAGAATCGCCGTCCATTACAAATCGTGAGAATCGCTAGCCACCTCCATTGCTTCCGTCTTCCGAAAAACGGCCACCTCCATTGCTTCCGTCTTCCGAAAAATGGCCACCTCCATTGCTTCCGTCTTCCAAAATCGCCGGCGCCCAAAGTCGTCCATTCCTTCCGTCTTCCAAAAACCGGCCACCTGCGTTGCTTCCGTCTTCCAAAAACCGGCAACCACCATTGCTTCCGTCTTTCAAAATCGTGAAAACCAACCACCTCCATTGTGGAGATCCACAATCGTGAATACAGGTTTTGTGATTTTTCAATTGCTATAATTTTTACCGGCCACCTCCATATTTGATCGTGAATACGGGTTTTGTGAATACAGGAATTAGGTCGGCCACCTATTAGTCGCCGGTCACCTATACGTGTTTCGACGAACCACCACGTCACCAGATTCTCTCGTCGGCCTCCACCGCTTGGTATCGCCGGTCACCTCCTTGGCGCCGGCCATTCGCCGTCGGAAAACACCAATTCGCTGCAACCGCCACATCGAACCACAATTATTAATCGTATAAATATGGCATCAGGTAATGTTTGTATATAATTTTTCCATCATGTATATGATTGTTTTGATTTAGTATATGTCGTGAATTTATGTGTAAATTTTTTATTTGACATATTCCTACAGATCAATATGTATATATGTGCGGTATTAATGTATATGACATCATGTGGAATGTATATACGAAATTGGTTGTGACTGGATTGTTTATGCGACCTATTTCTACAGATCAAGATGTATATATGTACACTACTGATGTATATGACCACCTGAGGAATGCATATACGAAATTTGTTGAGGCTGGATTGTTTATGTGACCTATTTCACAGATCAATATGTATATATGTACGGTAGTAATGTATATAACAACCTGAGGAATGTATATAAGAAATTTGTTGCCGTTGGATTGTTTATGTGACCTATTTCTATAGATCAAGATGCATATATATAATAATATTGTATATGTCAACCTGAGGAATGTATATACGAAATTTGTTGTTTCTGGATTGTTTCTGTGACCTATTTCTACGGATCAAGATGTATATATGTACAGTAATATTGTATATGACAACCTGAGGGATGTATATACGAAATAACCACTTTGTCGGTGTAACTACTTCGCCGGCCACCACCATTGCGCCGGCCACATCGAACCACCATTGCGCCGGCCGTCGGAACCACCAATTCGCTGGAAGGCCCCGTCGGAACCATCACGTCGCCAAAGCCACCACGAACCACCACGTTGCCAATAATTGTATATATGTATAGTATATTGTATATGACAACCCGAGGAATGTATATATGAAATTTGTTGGGCGTCGCCGGGTCGGGGAGTCAGTCCGGGCGGTGGCTTCAAGTCGGGAAGGGGTCGTCGGCTTGGGTGTGTAGGGGGATGGCGATCGAGTCGAGTGTCGGGCGGTCGGGCCTGAGTAGTGGTTGCCGTTTGTCACTAAATCTGGGGGGAGGGTTGCGTCGGAAGTTAGAGGGGGTAGTTGTGGTGGCGCTGCTAGTGTCGAGGTTGTCGGAGTCGCGTCAGGCGGGAATGGCTGGTGATGGGGTTCGAATCTGCAGAGGGTGAGCGAGTGAGAGGAGGTGGAGAGTAGTGCAGTCGGGGTTAAAGCAGCGGCTGGGTGGCATCAAGTGTGGCCGGCGTGCGAGAGTTGTCAGGGCCGCGGATCCGAAGTAGAGGAGTCAGGGAAAGAAGAGTGCGCCGTCGGCGTCGGGTAGCTGATCTGGAGCGGGGAAGTCGAGTGAGCGAGCGGTCACAAGGAGGCGAGTCGCCGGCGGGGGGGGGTGGGGGTGCTAAGCGGGCCGTCGTCTGTAAAGCCAGAAGAGGTGGATGTTGTGGATCGGGGCAAAAGGATGGTGGGACCTTTTGGGGGATTTTGGGTCAAAATTCCAAAACAAATCTTGTGATTTTTCCAAAATTACTCATCACTTCCTATATATATATATAGAGGAGGGTTCAAGTAAAACACCTCTTATAGTGAAACGGGTGAATTAATAGTAGGCGTTGGATTAGGATGAAATCAAGGATCAAGATTAGGCTGAATTTTTAAATATATTGGCTAAATTATAGAAAAATCTCCATTAGTGGTATCTTTACTTCAACCTCCTTAATTATACGGAGAAATTACCATGCATACGTACTACAATTTTTTCAAAATAAAACCTCCTAAATTTAATGGATGTATATATTTTATTTTATTTTTTCAAAATTCAAACCGGATTTTAGGAGAAAAACACAAAAATCTCGTACATGCTTTCGCTAGTTAATAAAAATTCAACCGTGCTACTGCAATATTCGATAATATTGCTTTAATATTCGACTAAACAAAAGTTTGAATTAATGAAGTACATGGTTGAATACGATTTAACATTTTTTGAATATTAGTCAAGATTATTGTAATTTAGTGTGGTTTGAGGTGAAACTATACCGCATATAAAATAGCAAACATTGAATTTTGACAAAAAAATAGATAATTTTATATTCTCACTAGAATTTCATAAATGAATACAACTGAATTGAATTTGAATACATCGTAAAATAAATAGGTGTAATAGTTGCTTCTTTAGTGTTCAGTGTCGTCTTTGATCCTTATCGGGCTTCTTCCATTCTCTTTAAACTTCTTTATGTACTTCAGTGACTTTGATATATTCCAACCTTCGGGACTGCATATTCCACAAACAACACATATATATTCAGAGTGAAATAACTAAGATTCAAATTTTTATCAAATTCAAATCATACTTAATAAGAATATTCATGTAATCATTTTACAAATTCAGATTATGCTTGCTAGAATTCAGGTCACTACATCAATTCAAAACATATATTCACAAACCATTGCATTCAAAAACCATATATTCACAATTCAAAACATACATAGCAACATTCAGGCTACTACATCATCAATTCAAATCATACTTCATAATATGCTATCTTCAAATAATTCATAAGAATATTAATTTGATTATATTAGAAATTCATATTCCGCTAACCAGAATTCAGGCAATTACATCAATTTAAAACATATATTGACAAACCATTACTTTCGAAAACCATATATTCACAATTCAAAACATACGTAGCAATATTCATGTTACTATATCATCAATTCAAATCATACTTCATAGTATGCTATATTCAAATAATTCATTAGAACATTCATGTGATTAGATTCAAATGCATTGTGTAAAAATTCAAATTATGTTATACAAAATTCAGCTTGTAAAATGCAAATTGTTAATCAACAAGCACATTAAAGTTATTTGTAAGCAAATTCAAACAATATAATAAGAAATTCTAAAGAATGTTAGATTCAAAACATTTATAAACATATTCAAGATACTCAATTAAAAATTCAGATGATATTCAGATAATTAAAGTACATTCAAGTGCATTGTGTAAAAATTCAAATTATAGCACATAGAATTCACCCGTATAATACAAATTGCTAATCAATATGATATTCAAAACATACATAGCAACATTCATGTTACTACATCAACGATTCAAATCATACTTCGTAATATGCTATATTCAAATAATCTAAAAGAACATTCACGAGAATATCTTAAAAATTCATATTATACTATCCAGAATTCAGGTACTACACCAATTCAAACAATATATTCACAAACCATTGCATTCAAAAATCATTCACAATTCAAATCATATATAGCAACACAAAGACCATGTATCATATAGATTAAAATTCCAAATCCGTGAACTAAACAAGGAATTGCCAATATATAAAAAAATCAATCAACATGCAAATTGAAATTCATAAATACGTACATACTCACTAAAATTGATCCAAATTATCTTATGTGTTTGCTTCTCTAACACAACTAAGGAACAATTAATACTTTAAACTAAACATCATTAGAAAATACATAAAAACCTTAATTTAATAAAAAAAAAGTTTAGCCACGAACCTCTTTAATAAAAATTTTCTCAAAAACCTTTACGCGTACAACGAACAAAATACCGTCAAGAGTAAATTTCTCACTCGATCACGCTTAAAACTTATTGAAATTCAATTATAGAAAAAAAAACGAGTCTTCTATATTAAATTATCCTTCTTGAAATAATTTATTTAAGATCGTAAGGGGAGTAAATAAAGAAGAAGAATTTAATTAAAGTGGAAAGAAATTAACAGTTTAATATATTAATTAAATTAAAAGCCAACCCAAAAATAAAAAGGGAGACACAGAAGTGATACTCGAACCCCCGACGACCTATTGGTCCCTTCCCTTCCTTATCCTTCCCTAACCAAGTAAGCTACGGGAGTGTTCTTTTAGTTCAAGGGACGCATTTTAGTTGAACCAACATAACCTCCCCTTGTGTCAAAGGCAGCTTGCCTTCTTCACGTGTTCACGCCAACGTCAAGTTCATGGCAGCCGGGAATTCCGGACGACCACCCCTAGCCTGCGTCCCTGCCATCCTGCCACCCTTTCTCCCTTGTGTGTAACTTTGGAGAAACCCTCGGTAAATTTGGGGAGAAAGGAAGCAGACAAAGGAGAGTTCAATTCACCCATCTTCAGCACTGATTTCACCCCCCCTTCTCCATAAAAATCCCTGATCATCATTGGCAGATCCTACCTCAAAATCTCAACCAGCATTTTCAAGCTTCAATCCCGACCGAAAATTTGATCCCAAAAACGCCCAAACCTCCCTTCCATTCAAATCTGAATTTTTTCTGCCATTCCTCTGTTCCGGCGAGACCGAGCGGTCGTCCGCCCCTTCGCCACCGTCCTCCGCCAGGAAGCCGGACCCGACCCTGCCGGCGCCCCGTCTGCTCGCCGCCGCCTGCGTCGTCATCGCCAGAAGGCCGAACTTGCCCTCACGTCGCGCCCGGAAACCGCCAGCAGCTCCCTGCCCGCCGCCCTTACAGTCGCTGCCGGACCCGCCAGGAGCCGCTCATCGCCGCCGGTCGTTGCTGTCGTGGGAGTTGCCGTCGTCGTGGTATCGAAGCTGGGTTGTAGTCGTTGTTACTCTACGTTCCTGCGTGAAACCAACAAGCAGCCTTTTTCTTTCCCTTCCATTGCTGCTGGGCCTTATTTCAATTATATTAGGTTAAAATTTGATTAGGTCCATTAGTTGTTAAAAGCCCATTTAGAGTTAAGAATGCCCATTCCAAATAAAACCCATCCAATCACTACTACTAATACATATAAGTCCAAAAATTGTATCAAGCAAGTAGGTCGCTAATGATAAATTATGGGTTATTGAAATTAATTTCAGGAGAGGGTAAAATAATTATCGATTTAAAATTAATAGTAGTTTTAAAAATAATTGTTAAACAAGATTAGTTAGCAAAGCTTTAACCTTAATAAAAATACTACCGATAATTTCTCAAGGCAAATACAAACCTAATGTTGGGTTAGGTTATGAACGAATATATTTATGTTACCTAGAAATAATTGTTTATTTTGGCCTTAATAAGATTATTACTAGGAAATAATGTTGTAGCCAAGTCGTAAATAAGAAATAAGCTAAGAAATTATTTAATTTACCCTTGCTACAAAATATTAAGTTATTAATATTGGAAGTCTAAAACCATTTTATAAGGGGTCTAAGAAATGTTCCTCGTCGGACTAATAATTATAAATCATTAACGAAAAATGATTATTTTCACCTCGTGAATTCTTATAAAGAATATGTTAATTAGAGAAAATACTCTCTTTAAATCAAGAAGTAAATTAAATACTAACTTATCTCGCGTCGCTCGTCTTGACAACCGCACCTAATTTAGGTCGAGTATTCGAACCGTCGTAAGCCCGTGAACGAATCCGTAGGACTCAGATCTCGAAACCCAAAGGCAAGTGGATGGTTCTCTTGCTCTTTACGATTAAACGTGAATTTCCTTCCATTCCGTTTAATATCTGTATAATTGTTGGGAACACCTTGTTTGCTAAATAAAATGAACATAGGGTTATTTTCTGTTTAGAAATAATGACCCCATTGTTATTTATATTATTGCACTACGCTAGCCTATGGACTTAGGACCGATGATTGTGGCCTCTGATTGTTTCAAGTCTCTTTTCGAGACTTTGTTATGGACTAGAATAGGGATTAGGGGTGGGAGATTCGTCTCTGCTACACCTCTCAAAAAGATGTATTAGGATGTACTTATACCCTAATACTGGGTCATGACTCTGCCCGCTCTACCGCTCAGAGGGGTGATAGCACCCTAGCTAGGTGCTCAACTATGTGGCTCTAGGCTCATTCAAGGGGTCGCCGCATATAAAAATCTTTAAATGAATTGCTGAAATGAGTATTTCTCATCTATGTGGCTCTAGGCTCATTCAAAGGGGTCGCCGCATACAAAAAAAATGCTAATTGAATCGTTGAAATGGATATTCCTCGGGTGGCCCTTGACTCTTATGAGTTGCCACATCCGAAATCGTTAAAATAAAGTGTATTGTTGAAGTTGAATTGTTTTACTAAACCTTGATGTGCATTAATAAGTTCCCAACAAAAATCCTTAATCGCATTTCGTTCTTAGGAATCACCTTCATGTGATTTCCTATTCTCAGAAGAAAGCTTGTGATTCACCTCCCTTCGGATTCACTCCTTTTATCTGGATTATATTTGAATGAAGCCTCATCCTCTAAATTATGTCACACTCTCATCTCAAAAGAAACCCGATTTGTCGTGCATCGCTCAGTTCCCTTTGGACCTTGATGCCGACATACTTAGCCTTTTAAGAACCTAGTCATATTCTACCACTTGCTTAGTCTCGCGTTAGACTAATACTACTTTCTTTTCTTCCCGACATTGGTAGGCTGTTATTTCCTGCTTTTATGGAAATATCAGGAAGTAAAGACAGGTTCTCCGAAGACCAAAGACGAAGACTCGAAGATTTAAAGGAAGGAAGATTTTCAAGAGGGTCAAGTGAATTTAGATATTTTGGAGTTCCTATTTTGTTTTTATGAAGAATCTTTTAACCGTCATTTTATTTCAGCTGCAAAAAAAAATGATCTATATATCTTCTTCACTCAAACATTGTTATTTTGTATCATTGATCATGGATTTCTAGTCATGTATATCAAACATTGATCACTTTTGATGTAACTTAAGTTCAATATTTCATTTTTATGAATCGAGTTGTGTTACCTATCGCCTTGGGTGACTTTGGATGGGAAAATCCAAGGTCACTGGCATGTAATACCCATGGTTTCAAAAATAGGGGTGTTACAGAAATTGAGGGGGTACGTAAGAGGATGAGAGAATGGATGAATTCAAATACCAGAAATCTGTAATTGTAACGATTTTTATTTTGGCAATTGTAATTTGGGAGAGAATCATATCTCAATCCCTAAAATAATGGAAGAAAATTTAATCCTATAAAATATACCCATAATAAGACCCTACACTCTATTTATGTTAAATCTCATCCATCCATAAATTCTAATTTAAGGCTCCATATTTGTTCACTGGTTTTACCATAATACGGTATTTCTCTAGATCCTAATTCTATATATATATATATAGGGGGCGCTCTAGAGAACTACGTTTTAGGGAGAACTAGGGAGCCTTAATCATGATCGTTAGATTAACATAACTCAAGGGTTGATAATGGAGGTCCACAATAAGAAAATATGGGAGAAGTACCTTGCAATATATGATCCGAATTTCAATATGGCAGTTCCGAAATTTAAGGGAGAATCAATATGGAAGTTCCGAAATTTAAGGGGGGAGTTAAATACTAACAATTAAAATAAAAATTAGAGGAAATATGGAGATTTGGATTGCAATTTCCATAATGATCCGATCTAAATTTTCCATTCACGATTTTTTTTGTTTATACATGTGTTTCTGAGTTGAATAAGAATGTATGATGATTTTCATAAGAGTTTATAACCATTTGCATAATAGCAAATACTGAATTCAAATTTTATAGGGTTGAATAAGTATTTGTTTCATCGTTAATAACTTTTAAATATTGGTTGCATAATTACACATCAAGATGAAAACTAGAAATTGAGGATTGAATATAAGCATTGCATAAGAGTATATGTGTTTTCCGATTTTACTAAGAATGTATGACAATTTGCACAAGTGTGTATAATGGTTTGCATAATAACACCTATATGCTGATTTGAAAATTTTGTAGCGTCATAGTTCTTAATTTTCATGTGCATAACGTTTGGTCATTAGTTGCATAATTAAACATTAAGATAGCAATGAATAGGAAAAATAATTATTGTATATAAACGTTGCATAACTTAATGTAATACATTGCATAAGAAAAAAATGAGGATACTTAGATCTCAAGTACATGCTACAATGAATGTGAATAACTACATTCATCTATTTGCATAAGTACACATAAATTGATCATTGTCATGGTCTTCAACCTCCGCCTATCTATACATCTTTGATCATCATTCTTGAATAACTGCATAATAGAATGAACGTGCATGAGTAACAAGTTGCATAATATTACATAGTATAATGCATAATAAATTAACATACTCAGTGTTACATAATATTAAAAGGTATAATGCATAAGAAATTAACCTAAAAAACGCTATTTATTTATCATTTAATAAGTTTACTAAACAAGTTGCATAACGGTATAGGGGGTTGTCACAAGTGTTTAGTCTATATTGCATAATATTACAAGGTATAATGCATAAGAAATTAACATACTCAGTGTTACATAATATTACAAGGTATAATGCATAAGAAATTACAACACTCAGTGTTACATAATATTACAAGTTATAATGCATAAGAAATTAACCTAAAAAACCGTGTATTTATGTATCATTTAATAAGTGTACTAAACAAGTTGCATAACAGTATAGGGGGTTGTCAAAATTTTTTAGTCTATATTGCATAATAATACAAGGTATAATGCATAAGAAATTAACCTAAAAAACGTGTATTTATGTATCATTTAATAAGTGTACTAAACAAGTTGCATAACAATATAGAGGGTTGTCAAAAGTTTTTAGTATATATTGCATAATATTACAAGGTATGCATAAGAAGTTAACATACACCAAATCGATTGTTTCAATAATTTTATCTTCAAACACAAGAAGTGGTACAAGATAACTAGAGAAAATCCTCACAAGCTTTGCAGATTTACCGTCCTTAACATGGAAGTGTGTTTGTCTTGACCCGAGTTGTATGGTTCCACCCATATGTGTTTTTGAACCCTACGAATACATTAAAGAAGTTTTTAGTGTGTGTTCTCGAATCTCATTCCACTCTTCACGATCAAGCATCTTGACCGTTCCTTGACCATGAAGAGCATTTTTTATAAGCCATCATACTGCCCACTACAATCAAAATACACAGCAAATTACATTTTTGAATTTTCCTTTTGTCATGCATTAAAAACCCCAAGCATTCAAATCCGGCAAAATCATACTAGATGATGATAAGCGTACATATCAAACTAAGGATAATAAGAAATGGTATTCCCATCAAAATCAGAAGTTAAATCATCAAATTATCAGTGTTTAAGAGCTATGTAAAACCTAACACTGTCATGGAAACTTGGAACTCCCCTTTACAGGAATTGAACTTTGAAAGTAGCATGAGAACAGATCAATTTTAATAAACAGTTGGGATCTTTGCACTTGAACCTCAATTGCGATGTCGCTTTAATTCAATCTATTACGGGAACAAAACCACTTGAACCTCAATTGCGATGTCGCTTTAATTCAATCCTTCCGTCGTTCGCCTCCATCAGTGATTCAAGTGTCTCTGGACTCGAATCTACCGGCGGCCAAACAGATTTTCCGCCTTCGCCGGCGGAGGGGCCACCACGGCCAAATCTTCTGGCTTCTCGATTACCTCCAACGATGAAGGCTCCACCACCAGGGGTCCAAGACGGCATAAATCTACTGGCGGCCAAACAGATTTTGCAATTTTAATTTAGCTGCAAAATCGCCATTGTGAAAGATATGAAAGGATGTTTTGGTAGAAAATAAAATAAAAAGGAAGGTAAAAGGATATCCAAATCCTAGCATGATTTTAGGGAGGCTAAAACGAAATAGGAAAAAAAAAACTTTCCAATTACAAATGAAATCAGTTGCACTTTACGGTACACCCCACCAAATTAACACCAAAATCCGAGCGTCCATCTATCTTGATCGAATGGATAAAAATTAGGCTCTTAGTACCCTGTAATTCACTAGGTACTCTAGAGCGTTTTTCTATATATATATATATTATGGTAAGGACAACTCCTTGTGGTACGTAAGGAGTAATCCTATCCATTATATTTACCTCCTTATCATGTAATAGATGATCCAGTTTGTTTCTTTTTTTTTTTACAAATACGATATTATTTTCTTTTCTGAAAAATACAGTTAGAATACTTAAGTACGACAGTTCAATTTTATACACTAAAAGTTCAAATTAATATACTAAAATTTTGTTTTTTGTTTTATAAATACTATGTGTTCAATTTCAATATTATATGAGTTCAATTTTTTTACTATTAGTTCAATGTTTTGTTCTATGAGTTCAATTTTTATATCTTTCGAGTTCGTTTTCTATATAATTCGATTTTAACAAAAATAAAATTTATTTTAGTTTAATATTCTATTAATTCAAAAATATTTTTCGCTTCAAAATAAAAATGGTAATACAACAATAAAAACTAAAAAAATATCTTTCTTCACAAAAAAATGATTATAACCCTTAAATTTGGTAGTTCAATTTTTACAATCAAAAGTTCATTTTAATATGTTAAAAGTTCAATTACGTGTACTAGAAGTTCAATTTTGTAATTTGTACGTGTTTAATTTTTTGTATGATAAGTTCACTTTTTTCTTATTTTTTGTTCATTTTTTGTTACTATAAGTTCAATTAATATATAATTCAATTTTTTTGAAAATAAAAATAAATCAAAAGTAATTTAAATAATAAAAAATAAAAATAAAGACAAAATTTTTAAATTTCTAAAATAAAAATAAAAAAATTAACTTTTAAAATAAAAAAGTTTGAAATAATATGGGCCATCCAATGTAAGGTAGGGGGTAAATCCAATGGATGATGTTACTCCTCACTATAAGGGGTTGTCTTGAAATTACCCCTCTTTATATATGTAAAACACTCTCTTAGAGTGTAACATGAGATAGAATGAGAGCCTTTGGATCAGTTTAATTAGACGGATGAGATTTATCAAAAAGATGGTGTATTGGTGGGGTGGGGTGGAGAAACACTAGATTAAATACAGAATCTCGTTAATATGGTAACTATTATTCAATCCCGATTTTTTGGGGGTGAAAAATTATCTTGTTCTGATTCTTCCAAATGTGTAAATATTATTCAAGAACAATTGTTTCTCTTTCCTCAAACAATCTCTCTTTCTTCCCTAGAATCGACTAGCCTCCATCCTCCATCGAAGAAATCCGTCATCAACATTGATCAATTCATTTGAAGCAAGTGTTCTTGGTAAGATTTCTACTCCTCTGTTATTTTTCTTGATTTTTTTACATCATAAACCCATTCGAAATTGGGTTTCAGATTTTTGGGTTTCGAATTTGGATTTTCAGTTCATAAAAATCGATTTGCTTGGGTATTTGGGTGAGATTTTAGGGCACATCTTGTCCGATCACCTTCACCGGTATGTCCTCGTAAGCCTCGAAGTTAATCACGGTGTTGGCGTTGTTGTTGTTGGCGATTTCCAGGCCAAATGGATCGGCCTCGAGCTCCGGAGCTTCGTGGACCTACGCATCGGGTTGTGGAGTCGGCCAGGAGCCCCAACCGGAGTTCTCAATGGACGTAGCCCGATTATCCCAACCGTTCGCGACCTTTGACGACGAGTGACCCCAGCCATCTTCGTTGACAGTAAGGCGCCTAAATTGAGTATGTTGAAAAAGGATAGTTGAAAAACACCTGTCAATATGGATTATCTGTTTTTTGTTCAATTTACATCATACTATTTTTTAGTACAATATGATATTTCATAGTTGAAAAACGTCGTTGCATAGTTGAAAAACCTCTACCAATATGGATTATCATGTTTTTTTACGACATAAAATGAATGTTTTTCATTTCTGTTTTATATATGCCTATTGTGTTTTCAACATATTAATAACAGTTTTTTCAAATAGTAGATATAAATAGTTTTGTATTTTTCATGTTGTATAATAGTGTTTTCAATGATTATAAGACAACTTTTTCACATATTAGTTTCAAATATGTAATGGTTTCTCTCTTTAAATCTTTTTCAACTATTTTCATGAACTTATTCATTATAAGATGAAAAGAGTGTTTTTTCATTTCTGTTTCATGTGTGTCTATTGTGTTTTTCTATATACTGATAATATTTTTTCAAGTAACAGAATTTAATTATTCTTTATTTTTCATGTTGGACAATAGTGTTTTTCAATGATTATAAGACAACTTTTACAATAGTGTATTTTTCGTTTTGATAGTTTTGCATTATATGATGAACACTTGTTCAACAATATTAATTGTTTGTACTATTATGTATGAATTGATATTCATATATGTGTGTTTTGTTTTGCAGTTATTCAAGAAGGGGGGTGAATAATGGATGAAGTTTGAAGACAAAGACAATGACATTTTTATCATACCAATGTATATTGAAAAAGAGATGCACTTTTTCAAACTTATTGTAGTATGTATTCGAGTTGTATTCGAGTTGTAACAATCCTGATTTTCATCTTATTCAACGCAATACATTTACTTTTTTAATGGTCACGTAAGATCCTTATTTTCATTTCAACTTATAATGAATTGATTTTCATGTGAAGACAAGTACTTATTCAACTATAGTATTAAATGAGCACACCAAATTAGAAAAAGATTCATAAAGCAATAGAACATGTTCAACTCTATTTTGAATGTTCAAACCATCGTACAGAGTTAATTTGAATGTTCAACTCTATTTTTCAATCCATCGAACAGAGTTATTCAAACGCTGAAGAATAGATTTTCTAAGCTTCACGAACGATTTTTGAATTTTATGCTCAATTAATTATTTTTTAGAAAAATATTCCCATTCTTGGTAATCCCTAAAATCAAGGAACTTCCCATTTAAAAAACGTGGCTTTCAAAACCCCTCTAATTAATATCCGATTTTCCCTCTTGAAAATCCCACAAATCATGCTTGTTACCATGTTTGGAGCCACCTAATATTGATCACATCCCCCTCATTAAAATATAGCTATTGTGTACCTCAAATCTCACCCTCCAATTAGCTTAATCTAACGGTCCACATCATGTTACATGTTATACCACATCATGTATCTCACATGAGCGTTCATCTATATATATATATATGTATATATATAAAATTTCATTCACGGTTTAACCCTAAGCCAGTTTGAAGTGTTCTAAATCACTTGCTATTTGTTATACATTCAAAGGTATTTTGTTTTCCTAATATTTAGTTTTATTTTAACATATTGTGATAAAAGTTTTATTTTATTTGCTACATATGCATACAATCGTGAGATATAACGGTAACGATTTGTCATGTTGAACAAAGAAGCTCAATTCATATTACCACCCTTGACAATGACAAAGATCAAAGTTGTGATAGCAACTCCTTTTGTCGTTCACTTGTTCATAATTTCTCTACGCCTAGGAAATCAAATACACATGCATGTGTATACTGCACCTAGTGCACGTGGAATCTGCAATATGTATATATGTTACTTCGAGTTGAGAATAATTACAAAATGCCACTGACAAGAAATCTCATCCGAAGATAAAGAAGAGTATATATTTCGCATAGAGAGTTAGGATAAAAGTATAGGTTGAGGGTTTCATTTTGGTCCGATCATCATACACTTCTTTTTTTGATCGAAGATCATCATACACTTCATAAATTTTCTTAGAATTCTCTTCTTAAATTTTCTTACTCAAAACAAAATGAGTGTCGGTAGTTCCTCATGGCAAATCAGACATTCCCCAACACTAGTTTGTTCATTTCGTCGCCCTTGTCTTCATAGCTCAAGCACATCCTCTGTAAGAATGCTACACGAGCCACTAAGATCAGCCAAATCCGATCATCATACACTTAATCGTCGGTCCGCAGATTATCAGCCAAATAGATGGAATTACGATCTACTTGAATCTCTCCCAACACAGGATTTTAAGGTGAGTTTATACATATAAAGAGTACTTCGTTCAGTTAAATCATTTAATTCCTATGTTATCCACAAATTCTAATAAGACGGAGTCGAAGATCTTTTTCTAATGTGCAAAAACAGTTTGCTCGTGTTCGCTTTGTTTCCGTTTGTTATTCCCTTATCTTGTGTCCGTGTAACATAGTTTCACAATGTACTTATAATTGTGCAATTCAATCCAATATATGAAGATGCTATCACGACTTGTCTAAAATAGATGTCTTGATGATAGGAGTATGATGAAGAAAGGGAGAAGATGATAGCGGAGGTCAAAGAGATGTTACAATATTCGGTCATGGACTCCTTGAGACAACTCGAGCTCGTGGATGCAATTGACAGGCTTGGCTTAAAACGCCATTTCAAAGAGGAAATCAAACCTTGGGTTGAATTCATTTATGTTGATGATATGAACATAGACGATGCAGAGGACCTTAGTGCAACGGCTTTGAGGTTTCGGGTTCTAAGACAACATGGATATGCAATTTCTGAGGGTATGTAATTTTATATTCTTTCATTTCTAATTTTGGTAGCCCTAGGAAGTTTTTTTAATTTGCGCTCATGGGCTTGATCAGTTCGTTAATATAATACTTGGGAGGTTGTTGTTTGAGAAATATGATGTCACTTACCTTGCATAGATTGGCCTAAGAAATATAATTGATTTTTGTTCTTGATGACTTAAAATCATCAAGTATTATGACGAGACCTTGATTGAGCCAACAAAGTCATGATTAATATAAGTTGAGATCTGTAAACTAATATGATTGAGGGTTTCATTTTACAACATGGCTAACCTGTTATTTCACATTAATTGTGATATCTTGTGATCGAAACAGATATCTTCAACAAATTCAAGGACCAACATGGTAATATTCGTCAAGAATTTACAGAGGACATAAGAGGATTGCTGGGTTTGTACGAAGCTTCTTTTCTAGAGGGTATAGGAGATGTTACACTTGAGGAGATTAGAGCTTTTGCGACTCGACATTTCAAACTGAAACTAACCACTTTGGAACCCAGATGGGCAAAGACGGTGCAACAAGCGTTGGATCTACCTTTGCATTGGAGGTTTCCAAGATTAAAGGCTAGATGGTCCATTGATGAAGCATATGAACATCAAAATTTTCATCCTTCCTTGGTTTACCTAGCTAAGTTGGACTACAATGTAGTACAAACGTGTTACAAAAATGAGATTAAACAACTAGTAAGGTATGCACATCCACAATCTAAGTTTTTGTAAGAGCACACATGCGTAGATAACATGAACTCACTAAGGTTTTATCTTAAAATCAATTAATAATAGAGTGAGTAACTTATACATTTTATCTAGTTTAGTCTCGACTTTTTCATGTTTTAGAAGATTATTTTTTTATTGGGCAAATGCCTTGTTAATTAATTCATTTACTTCATTAGATGGTGGAAGGATTTGGAGTTACCAAGGAAGTTACCATATGCAAGAGATAGGCTGATGGAGCATTACTTGTGGACCGTGGGTTTAGTAGAAGAGCCAGAGTATCACCATTATAGAGTTATGGAAACAAAAGTTGTTTCTTTGATTACCCCATTAGATGATACATATGACGTTTATGGCACTCTTGAAGAACTAGAGATCTTCACAGACTTAATCAACCGGTAATAAGATATTTTTTAAATTCGATTATATAGTAGTTACATATCTAATACTTGATTATAATCAGATGGGAGATTAACGAAATCGATCAACTTCCAGAACCGATGAGGCATTGCTTTCTCGCCATTCATGATACGAGCAATGAGATGGCCGATTGGGCGCTCAGCGAGAGAAGTTTTCACATCATCTCCTACTTGAGGAAAGCGGTAACTAAGTAAACAAATTTTTTAAGTTGTAAGCAATGTTCTAAAGAACGCTAGATAGTCTTTGGACGGAGAAGAATCGTCTATTACCCAGGCAAGCTAGGCAGCCTAGTTTCCTATCTAGGTAGTCTAGAGGAGAACCTAGGTTGGCTAGAACATTAACTAGGACTATCAAGCGTCTAGGGAAAACCTAGATGAATTTTCTTCGTGGTGACTTCATTCCTCTTAACAAAAGTATATTATTCGATAATAGATTTCATAATCTTGTAATTGTAGTGGGCAAGGCTATGTAACAAATACATGCAAGAGGCCAAATGGTATTATGATGGATATAAGCCAACTCTAAGGGAGTACCTTCAGAACGGCATTGTTAGCATCAGCGTGCATCTTATGCTCCTTGACTGCTACCTTCTTACCACACCATCCATATCAATGGAAGCTGTGGACTATATCAACAAACTTCCAAACCTCTTATGTTCTGCTGCCACCGTCATTCGACTATCAAACGACTTGGCAACTTCCACGGTAATGAACAATATATATCTACATTGCATCATATATAATAAGCATCACATCTTATGTTGGAAGAGATGAAGCATATAACATTACTAAGTTAAATCCCACTAAACTTATGTGTTGAGCCTACAACACATGTGTGCGTGTAGATGGACACTCCTCATTCATATTGCTCACCAAACTCGTTAGTGTAGTGCAATATTAATTAAGTATGGTTCATGATAATGTTGCTTTTTGTTACATATGTCTAGGATGAATTGGCCAGAGGTGACACATTCAAAGCACTTGAATGTTACATGAATGAAAGTGGAGCTTCTGAAAAGGTTGCAAGGGAGCATATAAATGGTTTGATTAGAGAAAATTGGAAGAAGATGAATCAAGAGTATTACTTGTTGTGCGATGCTCAATATCCATTGAGCATTTCAGAACCCTTTTTAGGTGCAAATCTCAACCTTGCACGATCATCGCTATTTTTTTATTCCTTCAAGAAAGATTGGCATGGTAAACCAGATCAAGAGATGATGGATCAAATGAGCTTATTGTTGCTAAATCCTATTCCTATGGGTTGCAAAATTTGATCTAACGGAACACTATATTTCTCTAGAGTCAAATATATGAAGCAGTTTATCACCTTCAAGCCATATTTGATTGGTTTGGTCCATTTTTAGGGAAAGGATTTGCTGTTCTTGTAATGAAATCACATAATTGATGTGTATTTGATTGATATGAAGGTTCTCTCCTTTTTATATTTATGTTTCTCGTGAATTTCCTCTTACTTTGAATCCTAATTTCCAGTACAAGAACTCACAAACAGATTTGGACAAATTGATGGTGGCAAATCCAAATGCCTACTTGATTCCACAACCAAATCATTCATTGCCTTTAGCTGAGTTGTTGGATGAAAAACATTCAAAATAAATATTCAACGTGATCAAAGCTCCAATAGTATGGACAAAGCTAAGTGCTTCATGTTGAAAATTGGATAAATTGGAACCTTAAAAACCATTAAAAGGACACATTTAACGGCAAGTCTAATGTTGAGAGTTCCAACACCATATGATGCATGTCCAAATAAAACTTACATGTAGCCATGTCCAAATAAAACTTATATGTAACCATTACAGGCTATCAGTTGAATAAATTGGAACCTTGATCTAGCTAAATTCCCACCATTACAAGCTATCAAACTTACATGTAAGCATCAACTTAATGAAACAGTAACTGATGAGAGTTCCAACACAACGTGATGCATGTCCAAATAAAATGAAAGCACATAAACTTTATGAAAATAATCCAGTAAAAATAAAAAAGAAGCAACCTTGACAACGGAAGTTGTTTGCATCTAGACATAATTTCCAAAGAAAGCTTGAAGTATCAAGTGAATAACTTTTATCCAGATAGGAGGAGTTGGTACAACAACCCATTATTTCTGTACATAAAAAAGGGTTTATGATACAAAAACTACACCAAAGATGGAAGTTTTTGTAGGAAAACCACAAATGACCCATGTATACATATCAGCCTCACTAGGAAAGTGGACCAATTGTCGTCAACCTCTTTGAAGAAGGCTTCACTATTCCATGGTTGAGGCATAAGCCTTTTCAAAGTTCACACGTATGAGCAAATAGCACAATTACAGTTTCATCATATTACGTTGTGCATAGCGCCATATTTCCAAATAATTCAAGAAAACACATCATTCAGCTAAGCATAAATAGTTTTCAAGAACATCCAACCAGGGCTCAGTGACAGAAGCAACATAGAAGGTAGCACAGTCCAATGCATGGAGCCTATCGCCTCGTATTATAAAGAACAGAAGGTCTTCCTTCAAAAAGATTTCCCACATACCCTTCTATATCATCTGCACTGTATTTTATATATCTCCCAGCGTCTCTTCCATCTAGCTGATTCCCGAATCTCCCCAAGAAAGCTCGGTACGCAGGAATAACCTTTTCAGATACTGATATTCTGAGTTCAGCTCTAAGTTGTGAATCAGGAACTTTACAAGCAGTATGAATCCTGTATATCTCTTCAAAACAGGCATTGAAGCTTTTGAATCTCTCCTTTAGAGCCGTCTTTGATGTAGCGCTAGAGCCACCGCCACTGATCCCTTCGTCTTTCAAGCAGGACAACACTTTGGTCCAAGAAGCTCTAAGATAATTCGTGGCATACTTGCGAATAAGACCCTTTCGCGTCCTAACCCAATTGTCCCCAAGAAGCTTGGCAAGATCTGAACCCTTCACCTTTTGAAGTATGTACAGCTTGTTGTTCATGAGGAAAATACACTGCACACCACCATCTTCATACAGATTAGCCTTAACTTCAAGATTTGATTCAAGCGAGCTAATCAAAGAGACCAAACGACGTCCAACTGGCGACATTTCCTTTAGGCTTTGACTTCCATCAGTCTGAGCCATACTATCTTCCTCATTCACATCAGATTCGAACAGCAGATTCACCGTCTCGCTATAATCCACAAGAAGTTTAACATAATTCATCACATACCTCGCCACGGGATGAATTTCGGCTCCATGAATCGGCTTTTTCGAAGGCTCATCCTTCACAGCTTTCTCGAACTCAATAAACGTGCCTTTCGCAGCCTCACCTAACCCATCCAAAACGCCATGCGCCTCTCTAAGAAGAAACTCCCCAGAATCATCCACAAACAGCTTCTCAAACACTAGCAACCCGTCTTTCAATGCATCATACATATCCAGTATCCGAAACAACTTCTCCGGAGACCTGCTTCCAATGGCAACAGCCTCCCCAAAGTTGAGCATCTGCATAACACAACCCGTCGCCGTTTCCACAAAGCAAACCTCCTTGACCAGCTCCCATCCATCGAAAATCTGCTCGCAGAGCCGCTTCTCGCATCCAAGCACCTTCTTCATCATGATCTTGACAGACTGAACCCACCTTTTCATCTTCACATCCAACACACTCCATTCAATCCTCTGAATCTCCTCAATGCTAAGCTTCTCCACCCCCAACGTCGCCAGATAGTCATCAAGAGCGTCCTTCCTAACACAGTTATAGACATGGCAACACTCTTTCTCGTACCCTGCTCTAATCATCCTCTCGGCGATCTCCCTAAGATCCGAGACCGCGCTCGGACTAATCAAATCCAAACACAGATCCTCCCTCCCAGCCAAGCTCCTCGCTCGCTCATGATAAAACCGACTCCCGCCCTCGCTCTCCTCTTTTCCATCGATTATGCACTCGAAATCCCCAATCACGCCTTCCTCGTTCTCTGCAAACGAAAGCCTAACCCTACGGATCGAGCCGTACAGCCTCTCGGCGTCGAGCGGAACGGCGCTCCTCGCCAGGAGGTGCCGGAACTCGTCCTCGAGCCTCACCATCGCCGCCTGAACGGCGGACTCGGCCCGATCCAACGCCTCCTCGTTCTTCTGAAACCGGAGATCCTCCATCAGTAAGAGAACCTCGTCGATCGCCGCCAGGAACTCGCAGGCGGAGGCCTGGTCGTCGTCGCTCCAGAGGAATCGGTTGCCGTTGTGCTGTTTCTGGCCGGAGGTGTGCAAGAGGATGACTCGCTCGGCGGACTCGAACCGGCGGAGGTCCAGATCGGCGTCGGAGAGTCTCGGCGGCCGGATCGCGTCGGAGGAGGAGATCTTGGAGAGGCGGGCGTCGAAGGTGGAGAGGATGAGGAGCATGTCGTCGGCGACATCGGTCCGGAGGCTCTTGAGGATTTGTTGAGCGGTGGCCATGACCCTTTCTTCTCCTCCGACCGTCGTCGCCATAGAAGGATCTTGATGGTCGCCTCTAGGGTTTGATGGAGATGAAGGGGGAATTGCGTTCGGAGATGGAGGAGGGAGGTGTTTGATGAAGGAGGGAGGAGACCGGAGGGGGTTCATTTCTCAGATTTGATTATTATATTACGTAGTGTTATTTTTTTCCATGAGGCCATGGCTTTTACTTTTCCATCGGCCTTTCGTGTTCTTCTTCCTCCAGAAATGTCCGTTTCTTTTCCCAAATCCCCACCCCAGGTTTTTTTTTTTTCCTTTTCCTGTTTTTCAGGCGCGTAATTTTGAAGCTATTTCGTCACATCCGGATGGTAGATCTGGATTTTACATTATCCATGAAATTGAATAACAAAGTATTTTTAAAAATAGAATTTGCAAGTGGCAACAATACCTAGAAGGCATTTGTTCTCTGGCACTCGGTTCCGCGATCAAGTCCGTGTAGTAGTATTCTGAAGTCATCATTTCAAACCCCATGACAACAATCCTTCGGCTCACTCTAATCCTTACCCGATAAAAATATATATATGTATGTCATAAATCTCATCTATTTGATTTGTGCTTATCTTGTTTGAATTTGGTTTATTCAAAATCACATTCTTGTGTTGATTTAATTCTTTAGACTCCCCATATATCAAGTTCTAGGTACAAAAAATTCTTTCTTTATAATAATCCAAAGAAAATTGAGCTCATTTGTAGACATCGTGAGCTTTTATAAATAGAGAAGGTAACATTTTTAACATTTCGTTATGATATTTTCAACAGATCAATTTGTTAGATTTATTTCATACATTGGATTCTTTCATTACAATAAAATTGAACTCAAATTTAAATTGATCAAAATTCAAAAGCTAATGCTTTAAATTTTGCTTCAAGTTGGTTTTTCTATAGAATACATGCCCTTAATTATTAGCTAATATTGCATTATATGCGATCACAAATTCACAATGCATATCATCTCGCAATATCTCGAGTTATTGTACTTTAATCTGTTTATCACAAACATTTCTCTTTTATAGTCGACATTGTGTGGCTTAAGAAGAAATATAAAAAACAAAACATTTATCAAATGTTTTGGAAAAAACTTCAATGACCTAAGATTTAAAATACCTTAATGTTATAAATTTTGAATTGTTTCACAATAAAATTTAAAACAGAAATTCATGTGAGATTATAGAATGATATCGCCACATAAGTGTGTAGTGTTTAGGAATATTAACCAAAGTTACAGTTTAGGGAAAACTCTCGACCAACAAAAAAAAATCAGTTTAGGGAAAACTAAGGACTGTTTTGGAACCTTGTAAAGCATTATGGCTATCATAGAGAAATAAAGAAACGTTCGGGCCCATCCCGTAATTTATACTCAATAAAACCCGTACACTATGAAATTGCAAATCGCGACCCCCTTTAAAAAAAACATTCACCAGCCAAATTTACCGGAAAAGAAGAAGCCATGCCTGCGCACGAGCTCCGCCGTCCGTACAAGCGGCCGGCGATCTCCGACCAACACAAACGCCGTGAAATCTCTCTCCTCCGACAGGCCCAACACCGTCGCGACGCCCAACTCCACGCCCGTCGTCTTGCCACCACCACCCTCTCCCTCCAATCCCAACCCCCCGTTGCAAACGACGAGGATCCGTCGACGAATGCGGACCCCATTGAGCTCGAAATCGACGATTCCGGATCCCTAATCGACCAACAGAGCGTAGAAGAAGTTGCCGATGTCCTCGGTTTCGCCTCCACTGCTCCTCCCCGTGATATAACCGATGTTCGTGAGGCCTCGAAGCTTCGGGGCCAAGAAGGTCGGAGGTGGTTTGCGAGACAATTGATGCTCCCTGAGTGGATGATCGATGTTCCTGATCGGCTTAGCCTTGATTGGTAAACTCAATTTCTGCTTTCTTTGTGTTTCTTCAACGTTTGGGGTTTAGTTAGGGTTTTTGAAGTAGTCAGGTTATAATTAGGGTTTTGAGACTTGTAAAGGTAGAGCCTTTTGCTAAAGGTTGCAAGATGATTGAAGCTACTGAGTGGTAAACTGCAATGAGGAATTGCAGAGGTTGTCATCAGCTCAATTTTAGTGCTATATTCAGTGTCTAAGAACTGTTTGATGTTCTTTTCCTGAATAGGGGAACTCATGAATGTAAGGTACTTGTGCAGGTTTGTAATGGCAAGGCCGGCTGGGAAACGATGTTTTGTGGTTTCCTCGAATGGGACTACTGTAAGCAGGCTGCGAAACGGGTCTGTATTGCACCACTTCCCATCGGCGCTGCCCAATGGAGCAAGGACAAGGGACAACTCTGGGTCAGGTTACTGTATTCTTGACTGCATTTTTCATGAGGTAAGCCTTTCGAGTTCTATATGCATACCAATTTCATACTTCAGTGCTTGTGGATTCATGTAATTCCTTTTGTGGCAGATGGATCAGACCTACTATGTGACTGACATGGTTTGCTGGCGAGGATACTCTCTGCACGATTGTACTGCTGAGTTCAGATTTTTTTGGTTGAACTCCAAGCTTAATGAAACTGGGGCCTGTGAACCGCCTTCGCAATACCATAGATATAGGTTCAGTATGGTTCCCGCTTACATCTGTGATCAGGATGGACTTCTTACAGCTTATACTGGGGATGTGCCGTACGTCAAAGATGGCCTAATATTTTACAACAAGTATGTAATCTTTTCTCTTTATAAATGTATGTTTGTAGGCCATGAGCATTGCATTCTTTATATGATCATCTAGACTATCTTGTATGTAAGTTGAATGAGTAGATTGTTTTTAGCTAGTGGTGACGAATTGTACATGTTAAAGGCGGGATTGATATAAATATTAGCACAGGCTCAAAGAGTACTTGACAGTGAAGCATGGCCTTTTATAATGAGGCAGTTCTCATTTAGTCTGTTATGACCAATGACCTCATCACAATCTTAGCTATTAAAATGAAAACTGTATAGCTACTTATAGTTATGCCATAAGCTTCTACTGTATAATTTCTGTTGTAGAGTTTTTCTGTTGCAATTTTCAATTGATTTAGCTTTGTTGCTGTAATTAGTATGAAACATGCATTTTCTAGTGTAATCCTATCTTCTAGGAAATTCTCTATGATTGTTAGAGAAAACTTGTTATGGTGTCCCATGAACCTTGATAGTGGATAAATAATCTCTTAATGAGTTAAGCATGATCCTAATAAACTATGTTCTTGATGCTCTATCTTGTGATATGTTGTAAGGTTGTATTTTGCCCTTATTTCACAGGCATGCACATTACCAAACGGGAAATACACCATTGGCACTGGTCTGGAAGGATGAGAAGTGTAGCCAATATGTTATTGATACAGATAGCAAAGGAGACATTCCTAGTCAGCAGCAGGTACTAAGCGTTTATGTTATACTCTATGTCTGCATCTTTCATGCTATCACTTTTGTGTGAGATCAATGAGTCATTGAGCTTTGGTTAATCGTAGCTGGTGCAATTTACAACTTAAATTATTTTTTTTGGTTGGGGACAACTTAAATTTATGGAATTAACATCTAGTGCATAGTAAGATGTTAGGCAATTTGTCTTGATCTCTGTTCTGTTTTCGGCAGGTGGTTTTGGAGCTTCAGAATGATGGGAGACTAACCACATCTGATGATCCTCCTATTGTATTTGGCTGTGTAGATGAGGACTTCATACAAAAGGTATGGCTTTAAATCTTATATAGGTATCATCTAGGGAAAAAGATCTGTTAAGGCACCATTTTTGTTGGCTTATTATTTTGGCAACTTCATTTATATTCGTCAGAAAGCTGATTGAAAAGGGAAAATCAGAATCCCACTTCGAAAAAAAAGGTGTTTTATATGGCGTTTATGACATTGTAATATCTCTTTCTCTCCCTAGTTCAAACTAGGGATGTGCAAAGTTAACTGGATTGTCCTCATCGTCTCGTATCCTTGTTTTGGTTCAGTTTTGTCGATTTTTTGTATTTTCCGAGTTTGGACTGGATTGGATAACATCTTTTCTTTTCAAGGGTATAATGGGACTGTATGCACAACCCTAGTTCATATATTGGCACTAGTTGTCTTGTTAACTTTTCTGTTTTCTTTCTTCTTCTTTTTTCCATTGTAGTCAGGACTCCGTACAGGTAATCTCCTGAAATTCGCCATCGCAGAGGGAGGACTGAGTTTCATGGATGGGAAACTCGAGAAAGCCAATATACAGTTTGCGGGCAAGTCCAATCGAGCCCGTGCTTTTGCCGATAGCTACTCCAAGGTATAGTAACTGAGACCAAAGTCATTTTTGTATCATAAAGGTCTGTCAATCTGTGAACACATCCTATTATAACCTTCTTAAACATTCAATTTTCAGGTGGTATTTCAGTATATGGCTCGGCATTCTCCTCTTAGAGTTGAAGATATGTTAGCATCCATCAACTCTTCTGATGAACTAGTGGATGATAACACTCGTGATGTTCAGATGGACGGTTGATAGTGCCTAATTTTGCTATATTTATGATTTTTGGCCTCTGTAGAACAGATATGTTGTTATTGATATTGGATTGTATTCGTTGCAGCCCCAAAAGTATTGGCACTTTGGCCTTGTCTGTGTGCCAATGCCATACACATATGAAATGTTTTGTGATGCAGTTTGAACCAAAGGGATTTAGGACAATAACAAAAGAGTAAGATAAGGATTGACAAACCTCTAGACTAATCAACAAAATCATTTAAAAAATAGGAAAAAATTCACAAATTTTCAAACAAACATACAAACAAAATACTACCAAATTGTACTTTGCATTTCACATTTAATGCCTTAAGTTGCATTAAATTGCATGATCCGAGCTATCGTGCGAAGCTTAGGTCGCCAAGGTCGTCGGCTCACACCAGTCTTGTACACAAGCCAAGATATCGTTGTAGGCTCTTGATACACTGAAGGAATCATAGACACTTCCATCCTTGCTCTTCTTGTACTCGAACAAAAGCGACGAATGGTTGAATGCTGTTAGCTTGACGAATCCATAGTCGTAATCTTTGACAAGGCTCCAACTTGTGTTCACCGGACTGAACTTCGACAAATGGCTTCCGGCGCCACCAACCACCACATGTATGGTGCCATTAAGGGGTCCAGAGTAGTGTGACTTCTCTGATCTCATACAATGGTTCTTCATTGCCCAAGAAGAAAAAAAACAAACCAAGTTACAAATAAACAACAATGTACCAAGACACTCTATAAACCATCATCTAATGCAAAAAGTGTACTATAAGCAAGGAATCAAGTGTTCAAGACTAAAGATAGATTACCTGATGAAGGGGGCAACTCCTCTCATAGTTATGTACATGACCATAGAATGCTAAATCAACTTTGTACTTCTGCCATAGCCTTTGAAGGCTTTCTCTTCCCATGGGCTCCTCAAAGGAACCCTCCAAGCCGTAATAGTAATCGGATGAGTAGCCAAGAACACGATGAGCGGCAAAGATCAACCATGGCTGCTTCTGCCTATCCGTCGTTGCAAGGCATTGCTCGATGAACTTGTATTGCTCCGTCCCTTCTCGCCAATCGTGCTCCGTATCCGCTACGCAGAACCGGAACATCCCGTAGTCTGCCTTGTACCTATATTGACATGGTTTATAGCCATCACATGTTAGAGAAGGAAACTTTGATGTAAGAAAGAAAGAAATTGCTTCTTGAAACACTTATGCATAACCACTTTAAAACATATGTATTTTGAGCTCCAAATTAAGTGAAAATAATCATAAAATAGGGAAACGAATGCATAAACAAGAATTTACCAAAACTTGGCTCTGTTCTCAGCAGGATAGTAGAACATGGTTTCAGTTGGCACACCACATTCACCACCGGAATCAGTTCTACCGTAGAAAGATCCTGTGTTGGGCCAATCACGTTCATGATTTCCACTGAAACAAAGCCCAATAGTTAATTTTAATTACCATACACATTTTAAGCATATAAGTTAAGGTATCTAAAGAACAAAAAGAGAGAAAGATATTTGATAAAATAACAAATTGTACAAACCTTGCAACCATGTATGGCACCTTGGATGCAATAGGCTCAATTTGTGATGTGAACTGATCCCATTCTGACAAATATCCATTTGCATATGATAAATCCCCAATATGAAACACTATATCAAAGTTGTCAATGTCTTTGATAATCTGGTCTGTGGTGTTCAATGAACCCGGTTGGTAGTTACTATACTCGTTCGAACCGTCTCGAGAGCCCTAATAAAAACATGACCAAAAACGTTAGGGGACCCCAGCCCACTCTTTCGTCTATTGACCCATATAGGCCACCTAGGCGCACAAGATGGATGCCTAGGCGCTAGGCGAGCTAATGTTTATACAAAGTGTAACAAGTATGCAATAGTTTTCTTAATGACCATGAATTATAAGTATGTTAGTGTTACCTTGCCCAAGTCACCAAAGACTATGACACGTTGTTGTGAGTCCTGGCCAGGATAAGGAGAAGATTTGAACTTGTAAGATTTGCTCCAAACATATGTACCATTCATTAAAAGGTGGCCCATTCTGTATGTATACCTGGAAATTTAAAACATTAATCATAAGTACGATATAATGCATTATAATTGTAATGTCCAATAAGGCATAAGTTGTGTAATAATACATTCTATTAGGCCACAAATCCTTCAAGAAACTGGTGTGTATGTAGTCCGGATCACGCCATCCAACTGTACGTGCAGGTGCTCCTACAGTACAAAAGAGAAAACAAACCAATTTCCCAAGTGCCTAATTAATTAATCAATCACGAGAAAATGATGATTATAATTAAATAAAGTGATTAATAAAGCAATTTTTACCACAAACAGTGTTACGGGTGAAGGTCAACGTGCCAGCTGGCGATTGGGTCTTTGAGTTAGTAGTGTCATCAGGGCCCCACTCCACCAAAGGATGCGCTTCATCAATGTTATACCCACTTGTCCATGTTACTGTCATCTGCAATTACAATAAAGTTGGACTATAAACTCTCACATTTTAGAAGAAAAAATGCCACCTCTAAAAGCGGTTAATGATTTTAAAAATAAATATATACCCCAGATTTTTAGGAGAAAACCAGGATATTTTGAGATTTTTTTTATATATAATTTTAAGATACTAGCTCGGATATAAGATTGAGATCATCTTTTAAATAATTTATAGATAATTTGAGATAATCTTCTCCACAAATATGAGATTTGGAGCCTCTCTAACAACTTTAGAAAAAGGAATTAAAAAAATTGTGAAAAAATCAAGAAAATTAGTAGAGATGATTAATCTTGGATAAGAATTTACTTTCAAAGAACACACTAATGCAGAAAAAAGTTACATATCAAGAGTGGATTAATCTTGGTTAAGAATGTGTGCTATGAAATTAATCACCTCATTCCAAGATCTTCCCAGAGCAAGACGTGGATAAAGTGGCGCTTTAGGGTTTTCAAATGTTACGGGGTTCGAAACTGCTACAAGTTTTGGCTGTCATTAAGAAGATCAATGTTAAAAACAATAGTATATCAAGATGAACTTATTGTACGTGTCCATATATATATTGTAGTATTACATTAGACAAACCGCCTGAAAATAAAGCAAAAGAAAAGTCTGCACGTTGATTGTTAAGCTGGAACTTCAAAGTAGCATTTCCGGTCTTTGCATAGTCCTGATGACATGAACTCACAAACTTGTACTGCAATTTAAATAAATTAATAATCAATGCTAATAATAAAAAAACAAACATTAATCTCAATATATAGTCAGGTTAATTAGTATACACTAACCTTGATAGGTGATGAACATATATAAGGCTTCTGGTCCTTTGTTTCAATTTCCGAGTAGCAATTTGACCCACTATAAGCACACAAATTTTACTTATTTGTAGCAAATATTTTTCGTCAAAAAAGTTTTAAAAAAAAAGTAGCATAAAAAAGACTGGTACTTGAATTTAGCAGGAGAAAAGACTCCAATCCAATCATCTGCAGATGGAGTTGGAGATCTGAGTTTAACCGTTACCCATCCTTTATCTTCTCCCTGCAAATATATATAAGAAATTAGTTTAAACTTTTTAATTTGTTTTTAGAATTAATGTAGGGTTTAAGAGTAAAATGACATGTAAATATGATGTTGATGATGGCAAACGATACATAAAATCATAATTAAAACAAAACGACACAAAGAGTTGATCAAAATCTAACTATAAAGACGAAATTCAAAAAAATTAATTAGATCGAAAGGAGTATGTGTTTCGAGGTTACTTGCGAGCCAAGAACGAAAGGGCGAGTTGAAATGGCGATCTCATTGTTAAGTTGAGGGGAGGCATTAAGGATGTTGATCTTGGACAAAGGGTGGTCTTCAATGGTGGAATGGCCATTTGAAGAAATGAAACTCAAACTTAGAAGGCAGATAAGTATCCTCCATCGACAAGGAAGCAATGGTAGAACAAAATCTGGTTACTATTGGCTTAACCGAGTTTATTTATAGATTTTTTTATTGATAAGAATGAAAGATTTGGTTCCTAAGAATATTCTCTAGATTGTATTTTAAACTATCTTATCTTAATCTTAATTTTAATTTAATCGTCTTATCTTAATCTATGGTAAATCTATAAAGCTAGTTAAAAATTTGTAACAAGTTTAAATTTAAAAATCTAAAAGGCCGGTACTTTTTAGTATATATTATACAGGGACATTAAGCCAAAGTAAACCCCAAAATTTATTGATCTGGCTTTCCCACCACATGCACGCACAACTTTCATGTTTTTACTCATACTAACTTACATGTTGATAGAGTAGGTTGGTCTAGTGGAGCGTGACAGGGTATCGGTTTGATAGGTTGTAAGTTCGATCCCGATCCTTGAGTTTTTCCAGTCCTTGGACTGAGCCACCATCTACTCATCCTAATTTATTGACAAAAAAAATCTTAATTATATGATAGAGTGAGCTCACAATAAAAATCATATGAAAGAGTTGTACGAATTAGTTTATGAGATCTTTTAATAGAAATTGACAAGTCTATTTCACTTATTGAAAAATAACGATGTATGAATTAGTTTATGAGATCTTTGATTATGCATTTCAATCTTCATGCTTTGGAAACAAATAATTGATCTTGTTTTGAATTTATAAACTTTGTATGTATTATGGTATTTGATGTTTCAAAATATATTAATTTGACTATGTATTTCAGCATCTATTAGGATATCTTGTATCCACATAAAATTTAATCATTTGTCTTTGGGTTTTGATCATTAGAAAATGTCTTGTTGAACTACACACCCAAGTATCAATTTAAACTATATCCAATTTTTACATGGTTGAAGATGCATGGTTATTTTTTAATAAAAGGTTGCTTTGCATGTCATTCATAGGTTGAAAAACTTTTCAAAACTACTATTATCCTAGTAATTTACATAATACGTTCAATGTCAACCCTAGAGCTCTCCTCTTCTCGGTAAATCTCATAGTTCCAAGCATTCCAAGTGTAGTATATGATTGCACGTACACTAGCACACGAAAAATATTAAAGGCAAACCTTCTCTTTGCGTTCATTTTGCTAGACACAATCTGAAACGCTCTTAAAAAAATCACATGAATACGTTGTACCTCCGACCTAATGTCAAAGCCTTCCCCTACGGCGGGGGTTGTTGGGCAGCCACCGCCTACTCCTTTTGTTTCCCCTGGTTCGGCGGCAGTGCCTAGGGGGCTTGTCCTCCCTCAAACTTGGAAAGACCTGGTGGTTAATGACGTTGGACATCAGAGATCACAGCTCGCAGGGGAGTTTCTTGATAGTAGAATGAACGTATGTGTCGTTCCTGTAAGTTTCAAAGATCTGTTCTTTGATAAAAACGTGTAACACAAGTACTCAATTGTCAACAATTTTATTTGTGAAACTAATTTGATTGTATTCAACTTTGTTAATCAAATTACAACCGACTGGATGTCTATACAAAGAGACATTGTTTCACTTATATACTACTATAATCTAACTGTTTTATCAACTGCCTAATAACTAACTTGTAACTAACAAGCTGGCAGTTAATAACTAACTAGACAATGGCGCCAGAATTACATATTCTGAATTTTGACACTTCAAACACTAACTAAGTGTTACAACAGATTAAAGATACAATACAAACACTTCACTAAGACCTAATCAAACTTGATTAAGTCCAACATTCACCCCCTTAAGCAAGGTTGATTGTCTTCATGCCAATCTTCTTTTTAAGATCAGCCAACCTTTGTCGTGCAAGGGGCTTGGTGAACAAGTCTGCCAATTGATCATTTGTATGTACATAATCCACATTAATCTTCTCTTTCTCAACACAGTCACGAATGAAATGGTACCTTGTGTCAATATGTTTGCTTCTGTCATGGAAGACAGGATTCTTTGCCAATGCTATTGCTGATTTGTTGTCAACCAACAGACTTGGCGTTTTCCTACCTTTTCCTTCCAGAGTCTCCATTATTTTCCTTAGCCAGATACCTTGACAAGCACCTGCTGTTGCAGCAATATACTCAGCCTCACAACTAGATAAAGCCACAACCTTCTGCTTCTTGGAAATCCATGTGATTGGATTCTTCCCTAGGAAATAAATGACCCCAGTGGTACTCTTCCTGTCATCCAAGTCGCCTGCCATATCACTATCACTGTAACCAATCAATTCTATGTAAGAAGGATTCTTCTTGTACACACACCCAATTCTCACAGTGCCTTTAATGTATCTTACTATCTTCTTCAAGGCCTCCATATGAGATGATGATGGTGCCTCCATGAACCTGCTAAGAACTCCCACAGAGAAACTGATATCTGGCCTAGTGTTTACCAAATACCTCAAACTATCAATGATGCTTCTGTACACAGAATCATCAACTAATTCCTCACCCCCAGTATACTTGCTTAACTTGACTCGAGGCTCCATTGGAATATTGGTTGGATTGCAGTCCTTCAATCCTAGTTTCTCCACCAAGGCTTTTGCCAATCCTGACTGGCACAGGGTGATTTCTTTCTCTGTTTGCTTTACTTCCAGACCTAAGTAATAACTGAGAAGTCCTAAATCACTCATCTCAAATGTGCTCATCATCTCTGCCTTGAATTTCTTGATGACATCAGTGCTTGATCCTAATATGATTAGATCATCTACATACACCCCTAGGATCATGCACTCATCATCACAGAACTTGGTATACAGGGCGTGTTCTTGCTTACACCTCTCAAAACCAAGTTGTTTCAAACTCCTGTCTAACTTAGCATTCCATGCTCTTGGAGCCTGTTTTAATCCATAGAGTGCTTTGGAGAGTTTTAAAACCTGATTTGGGTGATCTTTGTCCTCAAAGCCTTCAGGTTGTCTTACATACACCTCCTCACTCAACTCTCCATTCAAGAATGCAGTCTTCACATCCATGTGATGAACTTCATAGTTTCTAGTTGCTGCAAAAGCCAACAGAGTTCTCACGGTTTCCATCCTAGCAACTGGTGAGAAAACTTCTTCATAATCAATGCCTTGTCTCTGTACATAGCCCTTTGCAACGAGTCTAGCCTTGTATTTGACAATATTACCAACTGGATCTCTCTTAATTTTGAAAATCCACCTAAGACCAATGGCTTTGTGACCTTTTGGAAGATCTGTCAAGTGCCAGGTCTTGTTCTTGGTAATAGATTCATACTCATCTTTCATGGCTTTCACCCATTCTTTATTTCCTTGAGCCTCTTTGTATGTACACGGCTCATCTTTTGCTAAGAAGCACAAGCCTGCTTCTTCTTCCTCTTCCACAGTTTCCTTGTATATCTCCTGAATTGACCTGAACTTTAAAGGAGTGTCATCATAGGTGTCTTGCACATATTCACTAGGCTCCAGTCTTGGAGAAGAATTCTGTGAACTCTCAGTGGTATCACCATATTCTTGATTTATATCCAAGTTCATTTGGTTGCTTGTTTGTGGTCTTCTTTGTGGACTTCCATCATCTGGAATTTCTCTGACTTCCACTGTCAGTGTTGGTGTGTTGCTTTGAACACCTTTCTCCTCCCATTCCAGTGACTCAGCTTCTTCAAATCTCACATCACGGCTCACCACAACTCTTTTTCTTTTAGGATCATACAATCTATAGGCCTTAGACCCCTCTTCATAGCCTATCATCACCATCTTCTTGCTTCTGTCAGCCAGTTTACTCAACTTTGGTGTCACATCCTTCACGTGTGCTATACTCCCAAATACTCTGAAGTGATGCACACTTGGAATCTTTTCATACCATGCTTCATATGGAGTGGAATTATCTAAGCTTTTTGATGGAGATCTGTTGAGGATGTAGACTGTTGTTTGCACAGCTTCTCCCCAAAACTGTGGTGGCATATTTTTGCTTTTCATCATGCATCTCACAGCTTCCATAATTGTTTGGTTTCTTCTCTCCACAACTCCATTCTGCTGTGGTGAATATGGTGCTGTGAGAAAACATTTGATCCCCTCCTTTTCACAGAACAAACTAAACTTCTGAGAGGTGAACTCCCCTCCTCTATCTGTTCTGAAAGCTTTGATCTTAAAATCCTTCTCTACTTCAACACTGGTTTTGATTTCACAAAGTAATCCAGTGCTTCATCCTTGGTTTTCAAGAATTTCACCCACATAAATCTTGAGTAATCATCAACTATTAGCATAAAGTATGACTTACCTCCAAACGTTTCTGGCTGGATAGGACCACACAAGTCTGCATACACAAGCTCTAGAGGTTTCTTGGCTCTAAAACTTGACTCTTTTGGGAATTTGGTTCTGTGATGCTTCCCAATGGTGCATCCATCACAGACTTGATTTACTTGAGCAATCTCTGGCAACCCTTTCACCAGTCCTTTCTTGCACAGAGTTTTCAAAGCATTGAAATTCAAGTGTGCATATCTGGCGTGCCAGAGCCAGTCTTTATCATCCAACTTTGATAAGAGACAGATTTGCTTCACTGCTTTCAAGTACAAAGTGTAGAGCTTGTTGGTTTGTCTCTCCACACGTGCAATGAGTCTTCCATTCTCTGAGAACAGACTCAACTTCCCTTCATTTAGGACAGACTTGGTTCCATGTTGGTCCAATTGACCAATACTTATGATATTGGTAGTCAGTTTGGGAATATAGTAGACATCAAGTAAAGGTATATGCTCACCATCCTTGCTAAGAAAAAGCACAGATCC
Organism: Polygonum maritimum; assembly: GCA_963924305.1. NCBI lineage: Eukaryota > Viridiplantae > Streptophyta > Magnoliopsida > Caryophyllales > Polygonaceae > Polygonum > Polygonum maritimum. Next base: position 3,711,577 of record OZ002732.1, read on the forward strand.
TTTTCCTGATATATCTACATAGGATCCATCTCCAAACTTGATTTTTCCTCCACAATTTCTGTCTAAGGAGGCAAACACATCTTCATTTCCAGTCATATGATTGCTTGCCCCTGTGTCCAAGTACCACTTGGTGTAGGGTCTTTTCACAGACTTTGCATCCATAAGCAAACTGTGATCTTCCACACTTCCTCTCAACATCAAAAGGGCCGGCTCTTCCTCATCATGATCCTTTCTCATGAAATTTGCCTTTTCTTCCCTTTCCCTGGAGTTACAATCTGATTTATAGTGTCCCATTTTGCCACAAGAATAACACTTGACTTTGCTCTTGTCAATCTTCTTCTTAGGCTTCTCACTGCTACTTCCTTTTGTGTCTGCATCCCTGTCCTTTCTAGAGGTCTCTCCTCTTGAAACAGCCTCTTCCTTAGAGAACTTGTCTTTGCCTTTTCTCTTCTGTCTAGCCTTCCACTCGGCTTTAGTCAACAAGGCAGATTCTAGACTGCTATCACCAAGGTCTTGTAGCTTTTCCTCATGGGCCTTCAATGAACCAATGATTTCATCCATGTTTTTTGTCTTTAAATCACAAGGAATCTTGAAGATGTTGATCTCAACAACTTCTTTACTACATATTCTTCCTGGATTTGGCTTCCCAAACCCCTCATTTTATTCACAAGAACTGTCATTTTACTCGTGTAATCATCAATTGACTCAGTTTCCTTCATTTTCAAACTCTCAAATTCTCTCAAATGAGTTTGAATTCTAACCTCTTTGATACGTTCTGCCCCTTCATGCATATTCTTCAACATGTTCCATGCCTCTCTTGCAGTTCTCTTGGCGCCAAGTTGCAACAAAAGTTCCTCACTAATGGCCTGGTATATAGCCGCCAGTGCCATCTTGTCCCTTTTGTTGTCCACTTGAGTTGTTCCTTCAACTGCATCAAAAATGCCCTGAGCAGTCATGAAGACTTCCGTTTTGATTGCCCAGGCCGCATAGTTGGTTTTGGTTAGCATTGGATATTGGATTGAGAATATCTTGTCCCCCTGATTCCTTGGAGGATTGTTTATTGTTGTTGTAAGGGCTTGCATATTGTTGTTTATGAGATTTTCCAGAGACTGGTTTGTTTCTTCCATTGTTTTTTTTTTTTTACAATTTGAAACAAACTTCCTTGTCAATTCTTCTTGCCAAATCGTGTGTTGGCTCTGATACCAAATGTAAGTTTCAAAGATCTGTTCTTTGATAAAAACGTGTAACACAAGTACTCAACTGTCAACAGTTTTATTTGTGAAACTAATTTGATTTTATTCAACTTTGTTAATCAAATTACAACCGACTGGATGTCTATTCAAAGAGACATTGTTTCACTTATATACTACTATAATCTAACTGTTTTATCAACTGCCTAATAATTAACTTGTAACTAACAAGCTGGCAGTTAATAACTAACTAGACAATGGCGCCAGAATTACATATTCTGACTTTTGACACTTCAAACACTAACTAAGTGTTACATCAGATTAAAGATACAATACAAACACTTCACTAAGACCTAATCAAACTTGATTAAGTCCAACAGTTCCCGGGTGCCGAGTTAAGCGACCTAGTGGTGACGGTCGATCCTAAAGTGTTTAGGGTTCTTGCTGATGCCTGGAAATCCTCCTTGATAATCAGGATCCTCGGAAGTTTTGCCCCTTATCAGGTGATGAAGCTACAACACCAATGTTATGTGTTGGAGTGTATGATCATTGATTGAAATTCGTCTGAGAATTGATTAATTACCATCATGTCTCTAAGAAATGAAAATACATTGTAATTTGTGAAGGATCATGAAGGAATCTTAGAGAATCTAAACTAGCATGGCAGATGAACTTTAAGGACGGCAGAAGTACTACTACAGTATTATGCTTCCACGGTTATATACTTATATGGACTACTTTAAGGGACAAAAGTACCCCTACACCTTGTGTATACATAACATATTCTTTTCAAGTTTTCATCCTCACCTTACATGTAGGCATGTAGCAACCACTTGCTAGTGATAGGTAATGAACATATATAAGGCTCCCTTATTTCAATTTCCTAGTAGAAATTTGACCCACTATAGCACAACAAATTTTACTTATTTTGTGGCAAGTATTTTTCGTCAAAAAAGTTTAAAAAAGTAACATAAAAAAGATTAGTACTTGAATTTAGCAAGAGAAAATTAGACTCCAATTAATCCAATCATCGGAAGATGGAGTTGGAGATCTTAGTTTAACCGTTACCCATCTTTCATCCTCGCCCTGCAAAAATATACGGTATAAGAAATTAGTTTCAACTTTTAATTTGTTGTTTAGAATTAATGTAGGGTTTAAGAATAAAATGACCATTTAATTTAATTGAAAAATTCTTCAGTATGATGATGATGATGGGAAAATGCACTTTAATTTGTCCACAAAAATGTGTACGCAAATGATCAAAATCATAATTAAAACAACACATATAGTTGATGAAAATCTAGCATTGTTACTTAAATTAGATCTAAAGGAGTATATGTTTCGAGATTACTTGCGATCCAAGAACAAAAGAGCGAGTTGAAGTGGCAATGTCTATTGTCAAGTTGAGGGAAGGCATTAATCATGTTGATCTTGGACAAAGGTTGGTCTTGAATGGTGGAATGGCCATTCGAAGATATGAATCTTAAACTTAGAAGGCAGAGAGTATCCATTGGAGAAGAAGCTCCATCGAGAAGGAAGTAATGGTAGAATAAAATCTAGTCAAATCTTTACTGGTTGGTTGGTTTAATCGAGTTTATTTATAGATTATTTGTTGATAAGGATAAAAGATTGGGTTTCTAAGAATATAGTCGAGTTTATTATTTTTTTTTTTTTTATTTTTTTTGGATTATTATTATTATTATTATTATAATAATAATAATAAACCCGAAAGGTTTTACATAAAATTAGTGGGAAGCCGAGATACTATCTGGGCCCCCACTCCTTTAGCGATAGCAAAACCTATTCTAGAGAAAATATAAGCTGCAGTGCGCGCCCCAATGTCCTGAGCTTTCGAGAACTTCTGGATGCGCTTCAACAAGGAAATAGCATCCGTTTCTAATTCTCCCAGTGAGGAGAAAGAGAAAGGGAGGAAACGATACCCAAGAGCCCCACACTTGTCTTGATACTTGAGGCACTTACGACGCGCCGCCTCTGTGACCACACGCCCGGGCATAAAATCAGACATCCCAGATTGGGCCAACGGAGAGGACCCAGTCAAGTCCACACACACACATCAAGCCCGCCCTCCCAAGAGTAGAGCAGCACATCAGCAGGACGAAGCGGTCTATCCTGCCCGTCACGCAACCCAATATCAACCTCCTTACCAGCAGAAATGCCAGACCGGTAGCAGATATCAACAAGGGTGTCGCGAACAACATTATGTCGATGCTTAACACCAACAATACCAGCACAAGACACGGCATGATCTCCATAGATATCGCCTTCAAAAACACGGGAGCAAGCGGAGCACGGTCTCGAATGGGAGAAAAGAGGAATGCCCAAACGGTAGCATAACACACACCAAAAGACTTACCATTCATGGTCTGACCCAACCCAGAAATCGGCACAGCCCTAAGCCAATCAGAAGAGTGACCACCCTGTTGAGACTTCCATAAGGCCACCTGTCGAGGGGGTAACGAGAATGTGGATTCCGCAGTTCTAGCAACCTTTGTGAAATATATATCTGTCAGTTTCTTCATGAGTTTGGGGGCAGCGATCTCACTAGGGTTACTCAAGAGGTTAGTCTCCACAACATCGTTAAACAGACGCAAAGCATCATCAAAGGTAGGCCCAGGAGTAACAATACCCGCTTGCTGAAGAAGATTATTTTGCAAGGGAGCAGATTGCAACCGCGAGGCAAGGAAGGCGTAATGACGGACATCAAAAGCAGCATACACACCAAGACCCCCAAAAGCAAAGGGTAAAGATGCCAACCTCCATTGCCAATCGCCGAACCCAGGACCAGAAGCAGTAACAATATGCTCTAAGGAAGAGCGAAGCGCCACATCAAAAGAGCGCTGAGCCGACTCAAAGAAACGAGGGGGACAAGTGCGCAAAGCGAAATAGAGCTTAGAGACCCCGGTGCAAGCACGGAGAAGCAACAACTCGCATTGAGGATCATTAATCCTAGCAACGGCATCCATAAGCTCGACAGTCTTAGAAACTCTTTGCAACACAAGCCCACTGCTAAAAGTAGGGTCCACACTGACAGGTCCACCAAGCAACTTAACACCACGAAGAGGCCTAGCAATATCAGGTGGGAAGACACCTACAAGCCTACTACGAGGATCCTCCTTGGGCCAAAAGACTTCAGTTTTGGCCACATTGAGATGTAAGCCAAGACGAGGACCCTCCAACACGTACCAAAGTGGAGTTTAAAAATAATAATTCTCACAACACGTGTCAACTTTATATTGGACAACATCACCCATTTTTATTAGAATAATCTAATTGGTTAAAATTTGATTGTAGACCCCACGTATATGTAAAGTATGTAAAATATGAGTGTCGAACGTCCAAGGTCCGCCCGACAGAACCCTCTCCTTATCCTCCTTCGCAGCAAACTTGAACAGGAACAAGTTGTGGCGCAAGTCTGTGAACACAAATCCATTGCACAGACACAAAAACATTCTTTAGTCTTGTGTTGATGAGTATTTTTTCTTTTTTCTTTTGCTTTCACAAAAACAATCTTTAATCTTGTGTTGGGAGATTTTAATTGATTTTAATTTTGATTGTTGACTACACTATGATCGTTTATATGGACAACATTAAGAGACCAATCTATCTTACACCATATGTGTGAACCTAAAATCTCACACTTTGCATCCTAACCTTACAATCTTACATGTAGCAACCACTCGCTAGAATACAACTTATAGCCTATCCACAGAAAATACCCTAGTTCCTCTAAAATATCACAATGCATATATGCATGGTTCGTGGGGTTTTATGCAAAGAGGTTATATATATGGCAAATTACAAAGTTTGCTAGGTCATGTGGCTAGCTATCTCTTTTTATTTCGATTATTTACCAAAATCACTATAAATTTTACCTTAGGAAGAACAAGATTAGCTAGGATTGGCTTTGTGATTTTTTCCCTAAATGAAAAACTATAGATTACACAAAGTTTACACAAAATAATATAAAGCTTTGCTAAAAATCGTTTTTAGAGATGATTGATATAGAATAGAGAAATTATGATAGTTGATTTATACAAAAGAATGAGAAGTTCCTATGTTAGCTAGATTTGTACGGCAAAAATCATGTCGGTACACTTTATTATTTATATTAATTTATTACTTTCGTATCATAATATTTGTTATTTTAGACAATTACACACTGTTAACAAATAGATTTAGATACCCCTATTTATTATTTTATTTTAGTCATTTCTCAAGACACGTACTTACTAACAATTCTTCTTTCATTTACTACTTTGAAAAGAAAAATTAAGGTTTTGACTTTTGAGACAAAAAAATCTAAAATGCAAGGGCATAAATTTAAAGTAAGTGATAAAAAAATCTAAAATGACAAATATTTTGAGACAAAAATTAAGGTTAAGATGACATATATTATGATACTGAAGGAATATATAATTATACTGAAAATAAGATTCAAGAGACTGTTATTTGAGTTTATATTTCTTTAGTTTTACAAAAGCTAAGTGAGATTACTCCAACTATATGACAAAGAGTTGTTTTTGGTTGCTTTCGAACTTTGTGTGTATATTGTTGCTTCTTGGTTGGCAATTAATTTGGCATGCTCTTGAATTCGACACTTATATTGACAAAGTCGACCATTTCGAGACTTGTCATTCCAATATCCATAATTCCATTTATAACATTTTCCTTAGGAAAACAACATACAAAAAGAAGAAAACAACCGATGCCAAATCTAGACAGCTAACTATTTTGAAAAGCAAAGACAATTAGATGGGCCAAATTAAGTTATTAAGGTCCCCATCTTTACATGGCAACGAAAGTTACTTATTCCAAAGACCATTCAATTTCTAGGAAATTTGGCACCCCATGTAACAAGCAAATGAAAAATCTAGATTTATGTGGACCCGGTTCAAATCCATTTTCAACTACCCACTCTGATCGGTCACTTTCACATACAATAGATTGAATGTATGAAATTTCATGTTATTCCGTATTGTCTAAGATGGTAAAATTCATATCTTCTAACTTGATTATGACTGAAAATGAATTTGGATTGTGTATTTACTCGTAATCTTGATTGATTGACAAACTAAAATTGCTTTGATAAATATGCAAGTTGTAAGTTAGCAACAAGATTTCCCGACTATATCCCAAATCAGATGCGTTGTCATGAAGTAAGGAAAGGAACGAAAAGGACATGGTGGAAATGACTGTAAATTTCGAATTAGAGTATTCAGATTGTGGATTAGATCAGACTGACTGGGTCGTAAGGATCGGCTTACATATTTTAAAATATCAATATACTTTTATGTAAAAATAGTTAAATTAAAGTTTGGTCTGATTTTGAACTCTGATTAGACGATAAGAATTAAAGTTTAGATTAGATTTAAGTATTAAATTAGTTTTGTTATACACAATATATAAAAGTAAAATATCACACACTACTGGACCATATCGAACCATAAACCGTAAATTCCAAAACAACGAACCGTAGACCAAACCAGACCTTAAATCTCCGGTCCAGGTTTATAGTCCAATCCAATGTTGCACACCCCTAAACTTCTGCTAGCACATTTATCATTGGCCCACCAGGAACAAAAGGTTTCATCACGAGAATTGTTTTCTACCAAGATGAGGACTTCGTCAATGGAACAAGTGTGGGTGAAATGATTGTAAGCTGAGAGTTTTCTATAGTTAGCTTCATAGTGTTTGAATCTAGGGAAACTTGGCTAATTTGTTCAACCACCTACAAATTACAAATTACAAATTACACTGACCAAAAAAAAAAAAAAACAAATTACAAATTACAAAATACACAATTTTGCAAAAGTGGAAATGGAATGTGCAAGAGTAGGCCCATAGAACTAGCTGGGGTGCCAAAGAACCTAATTCTTTAGACAAATGAATATCATTGCCATGATTTTTACAAGATTAAGTATATAAAATCTTTGCCATAATGCATGCCACTATGCCAGTGTGAAATAAATCATCAAAAAAGACTTTAGAGTGCAGAAAAGTGGACATAATTGCTCTTTCAATTGATTCGGAACATGCATCAAACTTTCTTTAATTCGACTTAAAACAAACACATTGACTTTAAATTTTATTTCGCGATGAATGAGGCTTGATTTCACCAAAACTTGGGAGTGTTCAAACATTATATATATATCATCATGTCAGTATAAAACGAGTTAAATGATTTATGTGTAAGTTATAATCTCGAAAAAAAACTAAAAACCATATATCATGTTACTAGTTTTGTTAATATGTCTTGAATCTGAATCACACACTGCCACACGGTACACTATGTTTTCTGTTTCTGGGCCTGTTGCATTCTGTTTTGGGCCTGCGGACCATAATTGTACTTAGGGTTTCTTGAGTCGCATTATAAGCTCTCGAAATACCTAGACCTCTGTATTCCGAATTCTATCTTCCATAATAATATACGGTTTATCTGCCCGTGGACGTAGGTAACACACCGTTACCGAACCACGTAAATCTGTGTGTCGTTCTTGCTTTATTGTTCTTATTCGATCTCTCGTTACAACAAGTTTAGAGATTTCCGTTGTAAATACGTAGTAAAACCTTATAAATATATCTTTATAGATTACAAGAATTATATTGGGTCTTGTCTCTTTTTTTGGTCGAGGATATTCTTCAATTAGAGTTGAATCAATAATCAATCGATAACTTTTGAGTACTACTGAGAATTGTAAACAATTATTGTGAACTACTGTAAAAGGTAAAATGTAGTATCGTTTTTTTGGTAGGAATCTTATGTTTGAATTTTTACAAAACATAGATAGATTTAAGTATTTAACAAATGAAATAAAATTGTGTTTGTAGCTTTTACTTCTAAATACAGTATTAGGCCTTATACAAGGCATATTTGTTCGTATCTTTACAAACATAAGCGTGACAAATTAAATGAAAGAAAATAGTATGTGTAGCTTTCACTCCTAATAGTTCTAATGACAAAAAAGAGGTCATGTATCTTTACCCTTTACCGTTATACAATTTACCCCACCGCCTCCTTTCAACTCTCAACCACCATATCCTCCGCCGCATGACCACCCACCCCCACCATGGGACCGCCACCACCGTCTCCGAATCGCACACGCGCCGGAGTACATTCCACCTTATGCCTAATCTTCCAATCACGCGCTTGACAACCCCTGGAGCAATACTTCGCAGCCCCACACACCGAACACCTCCGAAACTCGTGCGGGCGGGTCTCGGGCCGCCCACATCCCGAATGCAAGCAAACCCCCATCTCCGAGCCCACTCTCGACCCGAACCACTCGATTAAAAACCGGTTCACCGGGCTCGGCTCTGCCTCGGGTAAATCACACCCAAAGTCACTCAACAACCCGATCTCCAGGCCCGGGCCCGGCTCCAAGCCCGCTTGCAAAACCGACGCGAGTTCACGCGCGTTGGCTTGCACTAGCAGTCGACGCCCCTCAGTGACGTTGCGGCGGACGCCGTAGCCGTCTTGGAGGCAGTGGCCGAGCTCCTTACACGCGTCCACGTGGCCCAAGTAGGCAGCGCGTGAGCACAAGGCCACCCCGGCGCGTGGGTCTTTTTCAGTCTTGACTCGGCCGCTCCCGTTGAATTGGATCACCGCCAACGAGTATAGAGACGGAGCGTGGGATCTAATCGCCGCTTTCGCCATTAACGACGCGCCGCCACCTCGGTTTCCCAAACAGTAAAACCGAATCTGTTGAACAAAAAGAAGGAATTGCAAAATTAAATAAAAGCAGGAAAAAGCGGAAGCAAGCAAAGCATTTTCAGAAACCAGTGAAAGCAACAAAAAAAACAGAATTTGCATTTAGTTAACAGGGGCACGGGAAACGGACACGGACACGGAAATTACCGATAAATGAGTTTCTGAGTTTCCGCGTTTAAAGTTTCCGACTTTTTAGACACAATCTGATTAGAGTTTCCGGGTAACATAGATGATTTACCATTCCGAGAAAATAACAGGCTTCGACGCTACCGGCGTTAACACACTGTTTAACGAACCGGTGAGCGGAGTCGGACCAGTTGCTGGCTCGGATTGAGAACAGGTTTGAGCTCGCTCTCGAAAGAGCCAACGGATTGAGGCCCAACCGTTTGAATCTCTTGCACCTGAAACGAATAGCGCACACATCCGAGTTCAGAAATGTTATTTAAATTCCCAAAAACATAGGGAATTTTTAGGAGCTTACACTAATAAGGAGTTGACGAAATCGGATGGCGAAGAAGACGAAGAGCAGATATTGGAGAGAATGGAGATGAGCAAATCGTCGGGTAGAGTGTCAAACGGGTCGGATGCGGGTTTCGTTTCGGGTCTTGTTGTTAACCGGATCTTCTTGTTTCTTCTTCTGTCGCTCATCGTTTTTTTCTAGTACGTAGTTGAAGGGAGATTTTTCTTTAGTTAATGGTGGATCGAACTCATCAGGGAGAAAATCTGCCATTTGGGTGTATTTGTAGGGAGGGGAAGAAAGAGAGATTGGACAATAATGGGATATTTGTATATTCGAGGGTCAATAACGTAAACTTGGAAAGGTTAATGATAGATTAGGGTGAGGTTTAGTGTTGTTTTAGGGTTGTTTTCGTTGTTACCAAATTCTCTCTACAAAAAGTTAAAGTGGGGAAATGGGCTTATTTTATTGGCTTCTTTGATATGGGCGGTTTATGTTTTGTCTGTTTAGTAAAATGTGACAACATATATAAACAAAAAAAATTATATCGTAGATATATATATATATATATTTGATGTGCGTTGCATATATAAAATAATTCTACAGTTTCTACTCACCATATGATAGTATTTATGACACATATAATTCATTTTTTCCTATAAAAAGAGACGTAATTATACCGGTGATGGTAGATTTAAAATCGTAGTTTGATGTGAAATGATCACTGATTATCCCTTATCATCAGGGCCGGTCCTGACATTTTAGATGTTCTGGGCGAACTAAAATAAAAGGGTCCCTTATTATATAACTTTTATACATTTTTTTGTAAAATTTTATAATACTTTCGTACAAAATTTTTTCTTGTTATAATATTAAGATACGAAGAATTTATAAAAATATGATAACAATTTACCTAAATTTAACTTAATTATATACGTAACATTTGGTTCTATCATCATATAGTAATGTATGAATAAAAGAAATAAGATTTTTTTTAACTATATACCCCGTATATTTTAAATCTAATAAAAAGTAACCAATATAGACAATTTTATAAATAAGATTCATTTAAAATAGCCATAGTAATACACTAATTGATTAATATTCAAGAAAGATAAATTAAATAAAAGATACTTCCTCCGTCCCTAAATATAAGACCCATTTGGGTTTGGGCACAAGTTTTAAGAAAAAGTTGAAAAGTGGGTAATTTAAATGATTGAGTGAGGATAAAATAGTAAAAGGAGAGGAGAGATGGATGAAAAAGGTGTAATTTGAATAATTGGGTGAGGATAAAATGGTAAAAGGAGAGGAGAGAGGGATAAAAAAGGTGTAATTTGAATGATGTGATGAGGGTAATATAGTAAAAGTAGAGGAGATAGAGATAGAAAAGGTGTAATTTGAATGTTTGATGAGGGTAATGTAGTAAATTTATTTTTCCAAAAGTGGAAAGCTTGCAAATGAGACTTATATTTTGGGACGCCCAAAACGGAAAGTGGGACTTATATTTAGGGACAGAGGGAGTATATAATAGGACCCATACTTAAAATATATAAAATAGGGTCCATATTTGATTAGTACTTTTTTTTGGTCGAAACTAATTGATTAGTACTTAGTACTGTAAAGAAAGATAAATTAAATAAAATATATAAAATAGGGCCCATATTTAAAAATAAAACATGAATACACTAATTCATTAATATGTCAAGAAAGATAAATAAAACAAAAAACAAAAGATATAGAATAAGGCTCATATTTAAAATGAATATGTTTAAAGTGGAGTGGTGGGATTTGAATCTAAGACATCTTCAATAAAGGTAAGAACACCTTTCCGCTAGACCAACTTACAATTTATAACTTTTTAAACACTTTTTTATATATACTACATTTTAAAAAATTTAGGCTCCTAAAATTTATAGACCCTGATCCTGCGCCCACTTTACCCCACCCCCTTGACCGGCAAAAGGCAAAAAGATTTTGAATATGTTAAGAATAATTTACCGTAGATTCAGAATATGTTAAGAATAAGATTTTGATCAACAAAAGGCAAAAAGATCGGATTTTTAAATTAGTGCCGAACAAAGAATTGAAGGGAGATATATTATAATATCATTTTTTTTTATGCTACTATTATTGTATTTAATTTTTAGGTGTTTACGAATCTTGACACTTCGATCCCTCCACAAAAAATAAATGTAAACATATATAATTAAGTATGAAGCTTAGCATAGTAAAATGTGACAATGTTATGTTATGATATGATAATTAAGCACGAACCGTGAGTATAACCTCACTGTTATGTTTGTATTATAGTGATACGTTTAAATCAAGTAATATTCAGTATAACCATGTGTACGTGTTAATTGATTGGTTTATATATATACGTTTTTCCATATCCTCGTAACTTGATGGATGCTATAATTAGTTATATATTGATGGAAATGAGAGGATAGATTTGACCCCTCAAGTGAAGATAAGCATGAAATGTGTACTTTGATTTCCTTAGAAGTATGGGTTTCAATTAGGCTTTGGTTGATGCTTTTCATGTGTAAACTTTACTTAATTGGATATGATCACGTGAAAAAGGTGTAGTTAAACGAATAGTGTACGTGATTTGATTTGCGGAACACTTCTTTACATCGTGTACAGCTTATACTCATTACCCGTAGATGTATATTTTTAGCTTCAAACTTTATTTTAAGCCAATAATTAATGCTAGAATGTCCAAAACCTTTTTAATTAGTGGTATAGACTAGAATACATATAACTTAGCGTGGTTATTCTTAATTTCGGTATATCATACGTTTTATTTTTCATTTTCTGTGACCATTTATGATGCATCCTTGCCCCTCGTGGTCGACAAGAACACGAATGTCCCGATCGAGATCGTAAGTGTAAGTGCGTTTCCCTTGATTGAATGATGGATGATGAAGTAACAATTGATGCGGAAACGATTGATGATGTTTGACTATGGACGAATGAGAGTTGATGCAACGGTATCCCGGGAAGAAGGAGTAACTCTACTTTATTTTGGGAAATTTCAATATCGCATTGCATAAACTTAATGAAAGGAATTATAAGAGTATTTATAGAGGGAATTGCGTGCCCCCTCCTATATCTCTTAACTAGGAAAGGTATAAATCTAGCAAATCATTTCTTATCTATGGAAAGATAGAGATATGACTTGTTACAAAAATCCTAAAAGTAAAAGATATCAAATAAAATGAAACAAACTATCTAATATTAAGTCAAACAACTATCCTAAAATAATAACTTGACTTAAATTTAAAAGAAATCTAATTAAGGATAGGCGGTTCGAAAGGAATTCGAAACCGAAGTCGCGGATGTCCGCCAGGGGATGGTCGCGGCCGACCTATGTGGGGTCGGGTCCGACCTAGTTCGCCATGGAAGGGACTCTCAGGAAAAGGTCGCGGACGACCTTGGCTAGTTCGGGGCCGACCCTTCTGGGGACGAATCCGGGCTTGCTGAGGTCGAGTCCGAGCTCAGTTGGGTGGAAATGCACATGTCGAGACCCAAGGTGGACGCCATGGTCTTGAGCTAGCCACGATCGATCCAGGCTCGGGCCTGGGTTGCATCAATTTAGTAGCCAACTATGAAAGTATAAACTTCAAGGGGATGGATGTCATTATATTATTCTAGATGTATGTATTACGACATTCAGAAGACTAGGTTCGTTTTATCTCAAACGGTATCTTCAAATGAAAAAAATTTAGGTTTAACTATTCAAGGTATTTGGGCTGATGTTAACCAACAACTTTTCCATCATATTCTTTAAAATGGAGAAAGAGGGGAAAAAATTGGATAACTTCCCTAATTCTTTAAAATGGAGAATCTACTAAGCACTTACATAAAGTAAGTAGATTGATTTTACATTTTTTTAAAATTTGCATAATCTGTTAGAGATGCTCTTAGCGCTCTGATCAATTTTGTTTGGAGCATGAGAAACATGATGTTCTTTAGATATGAGAGTTGATATGTGAGTGAATGCTCACGTCGGGGGTTGAACTAGGAGTGGGTTGAGCCCGCCCCAAAAATAAAATGTAGTAATAATAGTAGGAAGAAAATTAACAAATTTATACTAGTACAAGGTGTAATTTTATACTTCACCTGATTTACTTGAGGACTTAAGTTCAAATTCCACTATCAACAACTTTTATTTCTCATTTTTATTCTATATTTTCCCCTTTTTTACAGTTAATTAAAAATTTTAGCCCATCCATAATCTATATCCTGGATCTGCCCCTAACTCGCGTACAATGATGAATTATTTTCGTAATCGTGTTAGAGTTAGATGGAAAAATATAATTGAGAATCAATCAAGGAAAACAATATAGTGACTAATTATGCTCCATCTCGATACTGTCAAGCTTTTCGGTTTATTAAGCAGTAGAACATATATAATTCTAGCATTTTTATAGAAATAATATTTTTAAGCGTCGCTTATAATTAAATGAATGAGTTGCATTTTTATTAAAAAATTATTCTTAATCATGTTTAAAAAATTGGTTTTTTATTATACATTTATATAATTATTTATATTTAATAATAATGCAAAAAAAGTAAAAGTATACATATCAAATAACAAATATTATTAAATAATATAACTTACATTTGTTTTCGAAACCGATGGAATATACGTATACCACGGCAGCATAAGCAAGTTGGGAGAGAAGGTATAATTTTAAGTTAACAAAAACAAACCGCATACTCAAAGCCCCCATAATTTCACATTTTGCAAATATTAAAGTAATCTTATTTGTATGAGTGTGGGGTAACCATGTAGGAGATATCCAATTTGCATGCTTTGGATAAGGTCTAAACACAAAAAGGAGAGAGTTGGTAGAACTTTAAACCACTCATTAAGGTAAGAGTTTTTCTGCTAATTAAGCAAGCTATATATAAAATTAATTAACTAATAATAAACTAAGATTGTTGCTAAGTTCAAACTGTATGGATGATTATATATCGCAACCAAAACATACTATAGATGATGAAAGTCTCATCACAACGTGACTTGTCTTGTCCACTTGTTTGTCATAAATTATTTGATTATTTGAGTATTAGTCAATGGTGTGTTACATACATGAAGATCGGCATTTGAATTTAATTTTGCATGGCTGATACGTAATTCACGTCATACAATACATGCACCAAGATGGTTTTTAGATTTTTTTTCTTTAAAAATATGGATTTAATGGTTTCATGTAAGTTGAACTCTCATGTTCAAACATGAAATCTATTAGGCTCTCGGACTTGGTATATGAAATATCGAGACCGAGAGCAACCATCTATGGCCGATCAACGTCATTAAGATTGTTGGGGTAGTGATAGGAATCGTCACAAGTTTCTTCGTTACTAAAGTAATGTGTTTTTTTCTTATTATAATGGTTTAGTAATTGACAAACACCTTTAGAGCTATCTAATGTTTATGTATAACTATTTCAAAAGAACAACAAAACTCTATAAATTGCTCAAAGTTAAAGAAAATAGTGAAGTTGTTCCATTGTCGCTAGGAATTCCTAGCGACAATAGTGAAGTTGTTCCTTTGAAGACATCACTCTTCTTATAAGTTGTCGTCCATTGCTCGTTTGCACTTCGAAGTGCAAACGAGCAATGGACGACAACTTATAAGAAGAGTGATGTCTTCAAAGGTGACGTTAAGAGTTCAAAACACAAGCCAAAATAGGTATTAGTCCTAGAACAATTTTGTAACCCCTCATTAACCAATGAATGAATTGAATCATCCTTCATTCAATTTTTTTTTTTGTTTCTCATCGGAAAAAAACAAACACAATCAAACAAATTTTTATAATTAATTAGTTTTTTTCTATTTGAGGCTAAAGTTAATGACAATTGGCAAATCTTATATTATTGCCAACTCAAATTGATCGATATCGATCTGTGAAATGATGGCCAATTTGCATGACGATTAGAGGATGTCGACTAGCCGACTTCGAATTAAAATTTGGCATCGATGACAAAATTGTGTCTCATCCCAGGACACTCGATCACAATCACCTTAGCTAAAAGTTATCATATCTAGTTTGCGTGTTACTTTCGATCTCCACTTTGTTTGTATATATACTTTTATTCACTGTTATTTTACCTTTCCACCTATTAATCTAACATTAAAAACAACATTACTTTTAATTACTATAGCTCGACGACATTGCGTACTCTACGTAGTGATGAGTAATTGGGTATGGTGATCTACTATATGTAAATTACGGGTGTTCAACGGGTCGGGTCGGGTCGATCCGTGGCCCGCAGTGCGGGTTGCGGTCTGTTAAATCTCGGTGGGCCATATATGACGTGAGGGGTTCACACGTCGGTTCGTTCGCATATGCGCGGTAAACCCGAAACATAAGCACATGAAGTTCCACCCTAAAACCAATTGGTAATAGGGGGAGTAGCCCATGTACTTATATGGTGGGTGGTTTAGGTTCTAAATCCCGATGTGGGATAAGATTAGTCTCAACACGCCCCTTCAAGTGCAACTGCCTGGCCCCGCAATATGCCAGTTGCACTTGACGTCTCGTGCCTTAAGGCCGGCTAGCCAGATAGACCAAGATGTCGGGACCCGGACCGAACAGGCTCTAATACCATGTTAAATCTCGGTGGGCCATATATGACGTGGGGGGTTCACACGTCGGTTCGTGCGCATATGCGCGGTAAACCCGACACATAAGCACATGAAGTTCCACCCTAAAACCAATTGACAATAGGGGGAGTAGCTCATGTACTTATATGGTGGGTGGTTTAGGTTCTAAATCCCGATGTGGGATAAGATTAGTCTCAACACGGTCCTACCCACGACCCGCAAAAAATTTAAGAGGTGACCCGCGACCCGACCTGCGGGTTTGCGGGTTTTGTGGGTCGAGTCGCGGGTCGACCCGTTGGCCCGTTTGACTTGGTTAAATTGGTATTTTCGAAAATAAATTGTAGATCGGCCCTAAATAGGGTGAATTTTTCAAAAAATATATATTTTAATACTAATAAAGTTATTAAAAGATATATTTTTTCATAAAATACATTTTAATACTAATAAAACAATAAATATTAGTATCAAAACATATATTTATTCTTAAAAATAGATTTTATTACTAATAAAATAATAAATATATATATATTTTTTAAATGTAACGGGTCGCGGGTCGACCCGCAAACCCGCGGGTTTAACCTGACCTGACCCGCGACCCGCAAACTTAAAAAAAATTGACCTACGATCCGACTTGTTGAACACCCCTAATGTAAACCGTATGCAACGTCAACCATATGATCGATAAAATTATGTGTGGTAAGTCCAAGAATGATAAATACAAGAAAGAGATTTATGGATTTCACTTACATTGTGTTAGCAATATTTACGATAAAGAAATACAGTTTAATCTATTATTATGAAGACTGATTTCATATTAAAGATTATAAAATATTTCGAGAGCTTATACAAAAACTCAAGAAATGATAATATAGATTACGGGTTGAAGGTCTAAACGGATTATGATATGCCCAATAACAACGAGACTACTAGTGACGGACGCAGAAAATAATTAAAGGGGGGCTCAAACTTTTTATAGAATACTTTAACTCCAAATATTTTGTTGAACAAATTTACGAAAGCAAAAAAGAGTCTTAAACAAAAGTTGTACGTACAAAAAATTAATATCAATAAAAGAGTACTACAAAAGATTGGTATCAAGTAAGATCATCACTATAGAAAATTAATAACAATCAAGTCATAATATCTCTTTCATTTTCTTTAATTTGTAGAGGGGGTAAATCCATTCTACGAGTTTTCATATTCTGAAAATGTTGGATATTAACTTCATTATCAATGCTTCTAAAAACATCCTTCTCAATATAGCATAGTAGCAATCATTGAGAGATTCATCGCTCATCTTGTTGCGCAAGTCAGCCATGACAAAACTTATTGCAGAAAACACTTTTTCCACCGTAGCAGTAGCAACATGCAACACCAAAACCAACCCAATAATGCGATACACCAAGTGAATTGCATTCTAAATTCCAACATCAATCATCTTTTGAGCAAGAGCTCAAATATTGTGTAAATCTGCAAACTTTTGATTTTCTATCATCTCATAATTCCAAAGCTCCAACTGCCCTTTAAGCTCCATTTGATCATATGTCCAAAAGTCTTGTGGATACAAGTAGCAATCTAAAAACATCCACACTTGTGGTCAAACGAGTATGATATATATGCATAACTCAACTCTTTCTTTCCAGAAGCCACTTTTCTTGTCAAATTTTATCTTTGGTCTTTGAAGGCAAAAAATGATGTTTGAGCATCATTATGTATACTACCAACCGCTCACACGTGATCTTTGAATTTTTCAGAAGCTTTCTTCCAATTACGAAACCTCGTTTTCACAAACACATCATCTCCAAATCTTTTTCTACTATCCCCTCCAAAAAGATAACAGCAAAAACAAAATGCGGCATCCTTAGAAACACTATATTCCAACCATTCTCATTTCTTAAACCATATATCCAACTTGGAAACACCTCAATTTTGTACCAAACTCACTCCTTTGAAAACTATGAGAAGACCATTGACACGGATGCTTAAGCACATACATATTCTCTTCTTATTTCATCTCTAATTCGAGGCTCGTAATCAATAATCAGTTTGCTCAAAGCCGGATCACTAATAACTCCATCCTCAACAATGGTATCCATTTGAGGTCCTTTTGGACCCAATCCACCAACATCATCAACATTGTCAATATTTTGAGACTCAGGTAGCCGAAATTTCAATGCTTGGAGTTGGAATTGTTGAACTTTGACCCCAGATTTTAACAAATTTATCCATATGCTATGAAATTCAAAAAACAATATTATAGGTTTAAACCAAACGTATCAATCAGTCGATTAAATAGTTCACAACAACCATATAGGTTATATAAGAACTAGTTGAAACAAATAAGTTATAGAAAACTAATTCAACTAATGTAGTCGACTAGTGGGGTAACTAACTATTTGATAGATTCCGGTAAAATAACTAATCAAGATATCAAGAGGAAAGAAAATAACGCACTCAATCAAGATATCATTCCCACCATGCCAATTTGATATTCTTCAATTGAATCTGAAATCAATACACATTACACAATATCAAATTATTAACCTTAATCATCTGTTAATCAAGATAATTAATCAATACACAATTGTTAAATCTCGGTGGGCCATATTTGATGTGGGGGTCCACGCGTCGGTTCGTGCGCATATGCGCGATAGGGCCAGTCCAGCACATAAGCCTATGGGTTTCCACCATAAAACCAATTGACAATAGGGGGAGTAACTCATGTAATTATATGATGAGTGGTTTAGGTTCTAATTCCCAATGTGGGATAAGTTTAGTCTCAACACGCCCCGTCAACGACAATTGTCTAGCCCCGCAATATGTCAGTTGCACTTTACGTCTTATGCCTTAAGGCCGGCCAGCCCAGTAGACCAGGAAGTCGGGACCCGGACCGAACAAACTCTCTGATACCATGTTTAATCTCGGTGGATCATATCTGACGTGGGGGGTTCACACGTCGGTTCATGCGCATATGCGCGATAAGCCCATCACATAAGCCCATGGGGTTCCATCCTAAAACCAATTAACAATAAAGGAGTAACTCATGTACTTATATGGTGGGTGGTTTAGGTTCTGAATCCCGATGTGGGATAAGCTTAGTCTCAACAACAATACAATACTAAGAGAAAGTAAAATAATTAATCAAGATATCAAATTAAGAATACTAACTTTTATTTATAAACAAAACCCTAAATTTTCAACTTACAACATCGATACAAACGTATATAATCGGGGTGATCGAGGAACGGAGAGTTGTTGGAGAAGGATCACCGGAGCAGAACGTCGATGGAGCGGTGTGTCTTGATCAGAGAGGAGGAGATGCCGCTCGTCGAATTGATCGGGAGTTCGCACAATGCACTACTATGCAAGGCACTGGATTGAGGTTTTTGCAATTGGAAGTTTAAGAGTTGTAACTTTTCTTCCTTTATTTTAAAAATCAGAGTTTATTTTTTTTAGTGAAATAAAACCAAAACGACATCATTTCGAGTCTTTTCTTTTCCTCTTACATGTACAAATGGGCCTTCTTTTTCGTACAGCTTTACAAATCACAGCAATGGCACCCATGAGCCGACGATAAACACGGTGCAATCTAGGCCACCTTTCTATAATGATTTCTGGTCGGAGTGAAGGGGGGCACCAACCCACTCATGCCCCCTGTGTCCGCCTATGAATACAACCACCGAGGGATGTTCCCTGCCACGACCCCTGCTATTGTCGAGGGCTTCGCTCCAATCCACTGACGGGTTCTGATCAACGACTGTTTCAAGACACATATTCAAAAATATATTTTTAGATGTCCTTAGAAAAAAATAATGATTTTTCTAAATTATGGCTTAAAGACGTAAATTAAGTATTTTATGTTTAGACACTAACAATGCTACAAATGAACACTATGAGAACATGAGTAGTGATGGTGGGAAACTTCTCCTTATTAAGAGGAAGGCGCCAAGGCGGTGGAAGTGTGTGGACTCCATAAAAAATACTTTTAAAAAGTGTGTCAAAATATTTTGGGGCATATGGATATAGGTTAAAAATTCGGGTGAGAAACTCATTCTAGTAATTAAGACCTCAACGGAATGTAGAGGTCTCTCCTTCAACACTAACCAACCACGAAGTTATGAATTTAACTACTGAGTTGTTACAACTCTCATCCGTTCATGCATACTCTAGACAAGTTTCAAGCCATATGTTCAAATTGTATGATAAATTAAAAATGATGGATAAAATGCCGACTCTCTATACAAAAAAAAATATCTAAAAAGTGTGTCAATAAATATGGATTAAACATGCGGTTTCTTGCCAGTAGAACCATTTAGCGGAAAATTATATACAAATCCCACTATATGTAAAGTATTTTTAAAATGTAGGTTAAGTGCGTATGTTTCTTCGTCGTATATTAAAACATATCAGTCTATAATTAATGTAAGAAGATCATATATACAAAGCTAGCAACCTAAATTCCCTTCAAAATGTACAATTTATTCACTATACGACGTTTGAGGCATGACATATGATATTATGATTACATTTTGTCCGTCTTAATTTTCCTAATGTCAAAATCACTATAACATTGACGATATAGTATTTTTTTTAACTTACTTTAAAGAAGAAACGTCACCATATTGTGGAATGAGCCAAAACTAGATCCCGTTAGTCAATAAGCTAGCATGTAATTTAGGTATGCACACCACAACTATATGATCCAAGATCTTGACCAGTTAATACATTTAAGGATATGAAAACGACTTACAAGTAGTACCACTTGGATATTAGCTAGAACATTTCTTCCTTTTAAAAAAAAGAGGAAATGCTATATTATTCGTGTCATAATAAAAAAAAAAACTAGAAGTAATTAATATAACATGTATATCGATAATCAACAAGATACAAAATTGCGTTTAATGTACGTGAAATGTCCCGGCCTGTGGGCCATAAATCCGTAATTAATGAGGACAGAGTTATATCAGTAATTGTTAGTATTTTTAATACTATAAACTAGTGTAATTTCTGTGCCCTGTATGGGATTATGATAAAATTTTGTCTATTTTTTTGACTCATTGAAAAATAACTAATGATAATAACTTTAGTCATTTTAAAAATGTGATGATATGAAATGAAAGATAATTTTGCAAGTGACATATACTATAAATATATCAACATAAAATTGATACACTTTAAATAACTAAATGAGTACAATAATGCACCATACAAAAAAATATTTTAGACATCAATGGTAATTCAATATTTGAAAATTTTGTATGCATAAAATTTATGAAGAAAAAAACATTATTCGTACAAACTACAGAATTATTTTTTTTTATTTTGAAAATTGATTACAATTACAAATGATATTTTAGTCAATCAAAAAAACAAATCTATATATTCTTGATTATCTTTATTTTAAAAAATGATGGTTTAGTGTACTCCAATTTTTTTATAAAATAAAATGCATAAAGCTCGATTTTAAAAGCTGTTGAAAATATTTGTTAGAAAGTCACCATTCGTAATATTTGAATACATAAGATTTGGTTATAATTATATCTCGAATAAAATCAATTATCAGTCAAATCTTGCTAAATTTACATATCTACAGTAGGTTGTTAATAGATAATCTCATAGATAATCTTTAAAAACAAATCTCATCTCACTATAGATCAATACAAAATTTGAAAAAGAAAGATTCGGTAAAAAAGATTTGATTTGATTCATAAGAGATACGGAGTATATAGTAAATAAATTGATTTTTTAAATAATTTATATATATAATATAGTTTGGTAAATTTTCAATCTTTTCTTTCTTGATCAACGTTATTGGCCTATACATTATATGACGATTTTTGTGTGGTTCTTTTTTTTTTTCATTTACTTGCACTAATATATGTACTTTCTTATCTCATGTTATATAACATTGATCAATTCCAATTAAATCGAAAAGGAAAAGAGATAATATACTTTTATCTTAAAAATAGGAGAGGAATGAATAGTTTTTAAGATATAAAACATATATTTAGAAAATAAAGATATGTTTAAATTTAAAAAAAAGTAGAAAAAAAAACAAATATCAATAGAATATTTTTTGAGGGTTTGTTAATAATCTTAACAAATGTGAATTTAAAATTACATTGAAAAAAATGTGAACACATTTACCAGTTAATTATCTAAGGATTGATATTTCTTTTTATGGAATATGTTTGTATAAAATTGAAAAAAAAAAGATTGATATATAATCCTAATTAAAAATCATGCATACATTATTTTTCAAGATCAATTAATAATTTGTAAATATGATTATAATTCATATAAAGTATGGTTATAATTCGGTATTCAAATTTTTAAATCTATAAAAAAAAATGTGGAATTGTTATATATTAGCTTATTAATAAGAACAATATTTTTTGGTAAAACATTTATATATATAAAATTGGAAACAAAATATACGCAAGAGAATATACCCTAACAGATTTATGGTAATTAAGATTTTTTTCCAATTACATTATTCTGTAGGTACAAATAACAAATAGATTTAATAATTAAGAAATGATGTGGCATATTTAAATAATATAAATATTAGATTTACACAATATGTAAAAAAAGTAAAATTCAAACATAAATATTCAGACATATCTAAACGTGGTGCAATTTAATAATTTAAACGTGGGATGGACATGTGGAAAAAGCTGATGTGGCGCAATGTGGTGACTCCAATCCTTACGGCTTTTGTATATACATAGATTATTTAAAATTCAAACATAAATATTCAGGTTAATATGGTGATTTCACTTGGAAAAATCTGACATCGCGTATTCTCAGAGCGACATATGTAAAATAATGAGGTGGTGCAATGAGAAGGCTATAATCCTTAGTGATTTAAGATATGTATAATATATTTTACATTTGGATTTATTGCATTAATGCATTTGCAAATACTAATTGGATTATAAAAATGCTATATTTATCCAAATAAAATGAACAAATCGGATTAGAATTTTCTTGGTAATCTTTATTGGTTTCTAAATAAAAAATTGGATTAGAAAAAATTGTACTCTAACTTTCCATTCAAATAACAAATTATGCAATTTGACACGTATTGTTTTAGAAAGATTTGATTTGTTGTATTTGATAAAGATGAATTTGTATCATAGTTATTTTTAGCAAGATTTGTTAACGATATAATTTATTGAAATCTTCAATTATGGATATTCGATCAAATAGTTGTGTAATACTCCGTATCGTAATCTTTAATTAACTTAATTTTGAAATATCATGAAGATTTTTTTTTTATTTTGATTGGATTAGATCATGATCTTTAGATTTTAGTTCATAGCTATTTTTTAAATTTTGTAATAGAAAACATAAAGCCTATGTATTTGACGGTACGTGTAAAAATTTTAAACTTCGATTTTGTGTATTATAAACTACCTACTTCTACAAAGATAAAGAGATAATTTTTAATTATTTTACAATATTGTAAATGGTATGGAAAAATATCTAATGTAATCTAAATAAATAATAACGATAAATTGATAAGATGACAATATTTTGGAAAAATGCTTGACATCTCCCAAATCTTTGTTATCATAGAATTGTGGTTGTAATCTTAGAAATTATAAAACTTTTGTTTGAAAAAAAAATCTTATCCAAATCTTAGAATTATGGTTGTAATCTTACAAAGTAGAAAAATTTTGTTATCATAAGATAGGATATATACTATCTAAAAATGTAGAGGAAAAAGTGAGATCAACTTTGTTAATAAAAATATAGATTTGATCTTATCCAAATCTTCTAAATCTTCAAATTTGATCTTATTCTTAATTTTCCTAAAATTAAGTTTCAAGGTTTCTATTCTTAATAATATAAAATTTTAAAGTTATTTATATGTATAAATAATTTAATACTCTATATTATTATTCTTAATAATATATTATATGTATAAATAAGTTAAATTTATATATACTTTTAAAATATAATGTGTAAGTGACGTGGCAATAACTAATATGATGTGTAAATAAAGTGTCAATATTTTAATTGTATAAAATTGTTTAAAATTTAAACGTAAATATTCGGGTTAATATGGTGATGACACGTGGCAAAAACTGACATGGCTTATTCTTGGAGTGACATGTGTAAAATGATGAGGTGGCGTAATGAGAAGGCTCTAATCCTTAGTGGTTTTAAATATATATAATAGATTCGGATTCATTTTTTAACCCAAAAGTTTTAGTCAATTAGTTTTTTGGGGAAAAAGCATAAAACCACCATTTACTTTTACTTATTTTCACAAAACCACCCTTTATAAAAAGTTTTGCAAAAAGCCACCCTTTATTACAAATTAGTTATACAAAACCACCCCTTATAAATATTCTTGCACAAAGCCACCCATTGTTACTAATTAGCCGCACAAAACCACCCCTTATCTAGGATTATTTGCAATTAACCACTAAAAATCATACTTTATTAAATTATTCATTAAATTGTTTTGCCAAATTTATTTGAGCACTTCATAGAAATTAATAAAGATAATGACAAGATCTATTACCACCAAAAATCCCTAAATTTATTGATGAATGGTAATTGATTTTAATCTTTTTGTAGTTGATTCCATATCCAACGAAAAGTCATAATACAAGAAATTTAAATCTATTGTCTGATTCACAAATATTAACCTATTCCATTTTCAAATATTCAATTGACACATTAGTTGTTCAATTAGGAGTTTTATTTTTTACTGAATAATCTAATATAAATGTAATCATATTAATATATGTTACTTTAGTATTTTTCTTTTGAACTTAAAATTATTGATATAAGTGGTCCATAACAACTTTTTTTGTTTGAATAAGAGTACACCAGTACACCACAAATAACGAAAAACATTATTAAAAATAAAGACATTTTTTTTTTGTTCTATTTTTATTTTAATTAAAATTAATTAGCAATACAAGATATGGGTGGTTATTCGCAAACATTTGTGATTACAAGTGGTTTTATGCAAACTTTTTTATAACGGGTGGTTTAGTGCAAGCAAATACCAATAACGGGTGGTTTTGTGCAAAAAGAATTATAAATGGTGGTTTTGTGCATACAAATGTAAATAAAGGGTGGTTTTATGTCTTTTTCCCTAGTTTTTTTCGTATAACCAATGTGGTATACATCCACACTGTCTCAACACATTCCCTCAAGTGCAACTAGTCTAATCTAGTTAATGCTAACTTGACAAATACCTTTAAGGGTGGTGGGTGGATAGCCAAAATCAAATGAGAACTTTCCAATATTCAAAACCCTTGGATGGCTAACCAGACAAACCTAAATCAAACAACGCCATCACGGTGAGCTAGCTCAATTAAACCACGAAATGACCCTAGGAATAAACCTGCTCTAATACCATGTCAAATTTCCCGTGTGCTTTAATTAATGGGGGCGAAAGTTACCTCGGTAATTATTAGTGTTTAATATAAGTAAGGATCCATCATTTAACCAAAAAGCTTAAGGTAATGGGTTGGAGTTTTGCCTTACTTATATCTTAGTTCATTTTCTTTCATATGACCGACGTGGGATACAACCATGCAATCAAGGGCAGACCTACTACTAGGTGCTCAGTGGGGGCTAGTGCCCCCTCTGAGATTTTCCATTCTTTTACAACAATGCAATCAAGGGCGGACGTACTAAGTGCCCAATGGGGGCTAGTGCCCCCTCTAGGATTTTCCATTTTTTAAATATTATGTAGAATATCTCCTCTGTAGTTGTAATTTTTTTTTACAATACTTGTTTATTTTCACATTTGTTTACCATTTTTTCATTTAGAGCTTTGATAATTAATTTTATAATAATTCATACCCGTTGTCTATATTTCTTTATATTAGTAATACATGTCAATTAATTTTATGTCGTCGCTTTACTAGTTGCCATTAAACCCTCCTCTGACAAAAATTTCTGGGTCCGCCACAACATGCACGCAATCTCAACCATGTATGTGCATGCTATGTATCTTTGATTGCAATGATATATCATATATGCATAACAAATTGAAGTTCGTATGGACAAAATGAATCAAATCAATTTAGTACGTGACAATGGATCTTTGTTTGGTTGTTTATGCATGTGCATCGATCGGTCAGAAAAAATTATTAATTATAGTACATAGGAATAAAACTACGCCTTCCCATGCAGTAGACCTGATCAACTTCGGGCTAGCCCGTCCAGCCCGGCCCATCCGGCCCGTAGAAAAACGGGTTCGGACATAGGCATTGGCCCGTATGGCCCGGCCCGGTCCGGCCCGCTAAAAAATAGGGCCGGGCTTGGACAATGTAAAAAGCCCGCGGGCTTGGCTTGGCCCGGCCCGAATATTTATACTATTTTAATGATATAATAAATATTAACAACAATATCAACGTATTATTACATATTTTCTACATATTATATACCAAACCGTAATTGTATTTGTATCTCACATTTACTAGTATTGTCAATGTATTCATCTTACTTTTCTCTATCTAATTCTCCTTGGATTGATTTGTGATTAGTTGTTAAATGTCAATTTGACTTTTAGACGTTGTAAAGTTGTTTAAGCTCTTTATATTCATTTGTTGCCTTAATAATCTCGTTTTTCTATGTTAGGAATGAGTTAGTTACAAAATTAGTACATGTTTAAAATTTTTTGACAATTTAAAATTAAATTTAATCATCGGATTTATGGGCCCGATTGGCCCGTGAAAAGCCTGGCCCGCATTTATGGGCGGGTACGGACAAAAATATAGGCCCGAATGTTCGGGCCGGGCCAAGCCCGGCCCGTTGGTGTGGACAAAATTTTGTTTTTGGCCCGGCCCGAACCCGGCCCGAGCCCGAAGTTGAACAGGTCTACCGTGCAGGTTGTTTTGGGTTATCAATTTTATATACGATTTTTTTATTATGTGCCATTAGAACACACAATAAGTAGCTAATAATAGAAATATTTGGTAAATTTTATTTTTTTTGCTTTTTACTTTTTTTGTGACGGGTTCACTCTTTTCCTTTTAGCTAGGGTTTTAATTTCTGTTTTTGGTATGCTTATCATGTGCCCTTAGGGCACACAATAGAAAAACCGATTTACATATTATACTCACTCCGTTATATTTGATGTTTTAATATTTTAACCTGAAATTAAGAGAGCTATAAAGTCATCCCTCTTAAATTATTTTATTACTAAAACTCTAGATTAATCTTTCCTTATTCTATCCTATTAGTAGTGTATGGAGAGAATGTTTTGAGAAATCTAAAAAAGATAAATTTAGAAAAGAGGGAAGGGGGTGATGGATGCGGTTTTAGAACATTTAGAAATTGATTGTACCCCTTTTAAAAAAGAGTTACTATGTAGTCGGTATAAAAGCCACATTCCTCTTTATTTTCTCTCTCCTCCCATTTTTTTTTCCTCCCTCCCTCCTCTCTCTCAATTTCAGATCTGTGGAGAAAAGAACCCTAAATCTAAACCGACAATTTCGGCCTCCTCCCCCATGCCGGCATCCCCATTCCCCTTCTCCCTCTCAATATCGACCTCCTCCTTCATGTTGGCGTCCCTTTCCTCCACAAGTGATGGCGGCGAGATCAGGATCTGGCGAGATCAGGATCTGGCGAGATCTGGTCGAAATCGACGAGATTTGAGCCGGAGGCGACGAGATTTGGCCGGAGGCAACGACATCGGAGCTGGAAGCGAACGCCTCCTTGCTCTCCAGATTTGTAGTCACCGCCTCCTCGCTCTCCATTTTCGGCCATATCTGGTGGTAGCGACGAGATCTCGCGACAGCAGCGGCGCTCTCCTCCGTCTCCGACGATCTTCCGCCGCTCGTCCGCTAGAGGAAACCGTAGAAGGTTTGTTCACATTCTTCTGTCGCTCGTAAATTCTGCAATTTTGGCTCTCGCGTGTTTACATTGAGATAAATTCCGAATTGTTTGATTTGATTTTGTTTCTTTAGGTTCTCGCGAGGTTCTCGCGCCGTCGTTGGCTAAGCTGACGATTGAGGACTCTGAGCTCAGGAGGCTGAGGAGGATGGGGATGATTTTGAGGGAGAGGGTGAATGTGGCGAAGGCCGGGGTTACGCAGTTGGTTTTGGAGAAGATTCATGAGAAGTGGAGGAAGAATGAGCTTGTTAGGCTGAGGTTTCATGAGTCCTTGGCTCATGATATCAGAGCGTGAGAAAATTCTATGTTTGTTTCCTGGTTTTAATAGATCCTATGCTACACCTGCCTGAAAATTCTGCAGCTTTGTTTTTTGATGGCTTTGATATATTTGATTACATTTCTATGTTTTTTTGTTGCTTTGGTGACCCAATGGAAAAGAACAACTGATTCTTTTGGTCAACTTTGTGTTGGATTGAAATCTTCCTGTCTAGATGTTTACTCTTGCGAGGGAGATTGTTGTGTCTGACATTAAAAAGTGTTGTTAGATTGCATGTCTTTGTAGCTGTATGCATCTATGTAGGTTATGCTTGCAATATGTAAATATGAAAGCAAAATATTTCTTTTGTTTATGATTGTACGTCTTCAATTATCTTACTTAGCATGTTGTTGGAAGTAATTCCATCTTCTTACGTGTGAAGGCATAGAGATTGTAAAAGGACGATTAATTAGCTTGAGTTGTGTCTATTGTTAATTAGACTCAAGTAGTGTTGATTTCTTAATTTAATTAATATAGTAGAAAGTAGTGTTGATTTGTTAATTTGATTAATACATTTGCTTTTGTGACCGAGTAAGTTGTTTTTACGTGTTTTGGTGATGACAAGTTGCTTTTATGGGTTTTCGTGATGACAAGATGGGTTTACAAGTTTTGTGATGACAAGTTGGTTTTACGTTTTTTTAGTGATAACAAGCTGAATTTATTTTGCATTGTTAAATTTGTCTATATAAAACTTTTAATTATGGCCTATTAGCTCAAATGGTAGAGCAACGTGCTTAACGCACAATAATGTGGGTTCAAATCCCACATAGGCATACTAATAAATTTGGATGACAAGTTGCATATGTGATGACAAGTTAGGGAAATGACAAGTTTTGTACGTGATGATAAGTTTTTTGTACGTGACGATAGGTTGAGTGATGATAAGTTTTTGTACGCGATGACAAGTTTTTGTATGCAACGACACGTTTTTGTACGCTATGACAAGTTTTTTTATTAGCGATGACAAGTTTTCTATGCGATGACAAGTTTTTCGTCAGGGATGACAAGTTTTTCTACGCAATGACAAGTTTTTCATAAGGGATGACAAGTTTTCTACGCAATGACAAGTTTTTCTAAGCGATGACAAGTTTTTATGCATGGGGACAAGTTTTTTTCAATTTTTCGGTGACAGGATTTTTAGATGACAGGATTTCCGATGACAGGATTTAATTGGGACGCGGTGGCACGCGTGTAATTTTTTTTTTTTGACCAGGGGTATTTTTGGAAAAACGACTAGTTAGCACATAAATTTTCAATGGAGCCTACCCGCTGCACAAATCTCCCCAAATAGCCTACTTACCAAATTTTCTCTTTAGAAAAATATGTACATAAAATTGTAGAACATCAAATATTTCTTAACAAGTACAATAGGCAACATCAAAGTATAACCAAATGGAAGGAGTATCGATATCATACGCTTCAAGGTCAAATTATACTTCATAATTTAGTGAAAGTTTATTGGAAAGTTCTCTTGGAAGGGGTATCAAGAGGAATTTCCCTTGGTTTAAATATTGCATTTGGACTTTAAAAAATACAAAGAAAAAAAAGATATTAATTTTACCAATCAATAACAATGAGACACAAGTTGGGACGTGTTTAGGAGGTAGAAGATTTAGATCGTGCTTTACGTTGTGCCATTGAACATTTCAGTTTGTCTTATAACTACATCTCGGGCTAACTATCAAGTATCAACTAACAATGACATGCTTTAAAATGTTCAACATGTCACAAGCTGTAATTTGATAGAGTTGAGTTGCATATATAACATACATAAATAATGCATAGCTTATCCAAACTTTACAACAATGTGTTGGGTTCGTGAATCTCACATAGAAAAAGTTACGAGAAAAACAAACCAATATAAAAATATATGGATTACTTCTCTCTTTGTCAATTAGTTTTGAGATAAAACTTTGTACATATATATTTGGCTCGGACAATTGCACATGCCTCCCCTCCTAAGTCCTAACCAAAGGTTACAAAAACTTTTAAAAAATCTTGAAAAATAAATAAATAAGGAAAAGTCTAAGGACTATAATACAAGGCCCTCTACTTGCCTTATTTATTTATTATTATTGTTCTTTTAAAATTGCCCAACATTCTACACATAACTTCAAAAAACTCCACTAAACATTATATAGTGTAGTGGGCTCAGGCCCATACAGTTTTAGGCCATATTTTAGATATGACAAGATCTTTGCCAGTATAGTTATCATGGGCTGCAGCTTGCAGCCTACAAGTGAGGCTCATGATTGCATTGCATGTCCCACTGCACTGTCCTTCCTCATCAACAATTGAAGTAAAAACATACTGTAATAGTTGAGCCAAATAATTTACTGGTTAAGACAGTATTAAAAAATACCTAAAAACAACAAATTTTTTTTAATTATGAAAAAAGAAACAGTTAACATGGTCATGGAATAAATTTATTTATGTATTTAAGAGGCAACTTATGCTAGAAGTAATGAGAACTTAATTATGTAATTTAAGAAATCTGGAATATGTAAAGAGTTAGTAAGAACTAACAACACTGGAAATGATCAAATAGATAGAAGATTGTCCAATAGAGAACACAAACCAAACAACCATTATCACATGGTGGAAAAGAAAAAAACATAGAAATGAAGCCAATTGGGAAATAGTTACAACAAACTAAATTATGATGAACCAAAAAACAATTTGGTAAGAAATCACCTTGTGGACCCATTGTCATTAGAAATGACAAACGAGACATGATCTATCATAGTGCCTAAGGTCAATCTTCACTATCCATGAGATTCGAGAGGCCATCAGGTACGAATACTCTCGTATAAAGATTAGACTCGATAACCTGTGACACAGAGCATCTCCATTGATAGAGACCCATTTGGATCTCTTATAAATTACTTTAAATATTATGGGCTTGCTACACTTTATGAATGAAAGTACTTTTTTTGAGAAAGTAATATCTTTTTTTATCTAGAAGGCTCTAAAAATTAGAGACAATGCACAAATTTCAAGGAACAAAAAAGACTAGTTTCTCCTAAAAAGTACTTTTCTAATGAAAGTATAGCCTATGTTTTCAAGTTTTAAGGATGATTTCTGAAAGTCCTCCAAAATTTCCTCGTTTAAGGGACTGATCTCATAAGAAGTTATATATTTTTTTCTAAATATTGAGAGCACCCATGAGAGCCACCATCATGGGTGCTCTCGTTAATAACATCTGGAGTTACATAGCCCTAGGGTCTATAGTTACGTACCCGTCTCAGAAGTTAAACATGCATATTATCATTAAAACCCTTCTTGACTTTGGTCAATTTCACTATTGGCAAATTTCCCACTTCTTCAAGAAAACAAAAGCCATGGTAAACACATTGTAAACACATAACTAGGTATAACCCTAGCTTCAACTAACCAAACCATTGTAAACACACACATACAAAAAAACACCCCATTTGTACCAATATATATTGCAAAAGTCCCAAAGAGAAGAAAGAGAGGGATAGATGATGAATAAGAGTGAGTGGGCTATTACAAAATTACAAATCAGGCGACAGTCTTATCTCCACTTACATTACATGTGTGTGGCCTCCCACGTGCCAAGCTGCCCACCTCTAAGACGAAGCTCATGGCTTTTTGTGAAGAAAGGCCCGACACCCCTACCCCCTTCGATAAAGTGCTTCCATATCAATTAACTTAGTACAATCATTTTCTAACCAAATTTTTGGTTTGAATCTATTCATTGTAGCATTTACTTTTCAGACACATATGCCCAAAGGGTAACTATGGATTCATCAATTTCAGTGCCAACTCTTTTTCGGCCTTTTTTCATCAATTTTTTTGATGCCCATTTGACCATTTTATACGTAAGTTGATGATCATATATTGTGAGAAACATGTGCACGTTCTAGCAATGCTTTGTGCATTTATTTTTAGAGGAATTCATTTGTTGTTATGCTCATTTTGGCCACTTTATGTACTACTCGATCATCTTGTACATCAGCTAGGCCTTCGCTTTATATTCTACAGTTGATTCCAATCACTTGTGGAGTGTATGCCTAATTAAGTAGGACAGTTAGCAATAATTAATGAATCGGGTTGGAGAAAATCACAATTTGGTGCAAACGTACGTTAGGCATGTATTATTTTCCATAACAAACTAAAATCTTAATCTTCATAAATGTATGATTTTGGATATAAAATAGTACTAGTATTCTCTAAAAGGTAGTAGACATCCAACACTTCCGACCAAAAAAGTAATAGATAACCAATACTAGGCCTTCTGACATTTAGTCAAGCGGTTAACCCCTAAAAGTAGTAGTTAAAGATTATCGTTTCGACTCTCATGGACAATATCCGCCAGACATGAGAAGTCTTCCTTTGGACCAAAAGTTACACTCAAGAGCTTTAATGAAAAGAAATGGGTTCAGTAGTAGTTAATTAGGGGATAGCCTTAACTTCATCATCGGTTAGGAGGTAAAGTACAATACAAACACCCTTAAGTGGGTCAACTAAAAATAAAAGTCAATAAAAAAATAGACATGAAGAGACTGGGGTAAATAATAAAATTTCGCTTCCCTAAAAATATGACTAAACTATTTTTACCGAGTACTATAGGAAAAGTCTTGACATCATAAATCATAAAAAAAGGGTAACTCTAGTTGGCAACAATTATCACAATCGTTCTTTTTATTCACGAGCTTAAGTTATCATACCCTAATTAACTGACCTTCTCGTAGGGCTAGCGTAACTATTATCTTCCTCCTAAATAACAAATTAACATTTCATTATAAAAAATTAACATTGACTTAAGCGAAAAATCAATTTCCAAACCCTTGCTTTTCTCTCTATTAATTATTTGCTCCAATATACTATTTCAAAACCTAGGTATATATATTTAATTGCACGGATTGATTATTGTTAATAATTTAATGTGAGAATGTCAAAGCTAATCTCTCCTTAAAATTTCTCCCATCCTTTTCAATTAGGGCAATTTGGACCTCTTATAAATTCCCATCTCATGCATTCTCCTTTACATATATAACGAGATGAATGTAGCTGGCTAACTAGACATAAGACCACTCCAAACTTACACCAAACCAACAAATTCCTCCTCTTTAATTCCACCTTCCACAAATGGAAAAACACCGAACAGAGCTCCACTTCCTCCCCATCCCACCGCCACCGGAGCCGTCCACGAGCCGCCATCGACAACCGCCAAAACCCCCACGAGCACCCACTTTCTACCACCACCACCAACAACAACAACAACAACAAGCCTCCTTCAACCAACACGTGCCAGATCAAACCCCTCACGTGCCATCTTTAGACCTCCAACTCTCCATCAGCCTCAGCCCTTTCAAGCCGCCCCCGAGGGAGCCCCCTCTAGGGCGGCGAATCGAGCTGCTGAGGTGGCAGGCGGCGGAGCAAATGAGGCTGGCGACGATGGAGAGGGCGTACGCCGAGAGGATCCGGGAGCTGACTAGGAGAGAGATGGATCTAGCCCAAGATGAGCTGGCACGCGCCCGGATCCTGTGGGAGAGGACCAAGGAAGATGTTTCTAGGGTTGAGAAGATCAAGGAAAATTCCATGGCTACAAATATTTTATCCCCATTTCCACAACAACAAGTAAGCTCATCAGCTTCCAATAGTAACTCTTGCTTGGAAATCACTTGCCATTCTTGTAGAAGAAGGTTTCGCCCGATTTCGGAAACATCCTCTCGAGTTTTCCGGGATAAGGGCTCGTAAAAGCTTAGCCTCAATCAGATCCTGCGAATAGAGAGGCTATACACGTACTGGGTTGACAAGTTATTGATCTTTAATTAGAGGTAGCTATGTGCTTGAATCTTTCTCGATCATTAATAATTACGAGTTTTCATCGATTTAGGGTTTCGGATTAATGGATAGATTTTCCGAGTTGGGTATTGATTATAAGACCTTGATAATGAGAAAGTGCAAGTTCTTGTGAATTGAGGCTGTAAAATTAAAGAAGGGAGAAGGACTTGTCAACTAAAGTTGGGTATGGAAGCTTCAGAGTTTCCCCACCATCTTTCTTCTCACTTTTATGTTTGTTTCCTCTATTATTTGCCCTCACCTTTTTTTGTTGATCGATCTTTTGATTTTTTTGAGATTTTGAATGTGGAATGCATTATATTGATGGGTAGTGAAGGCAAATAATTGTTTCGATCATTATAATTGTTGTGTATATGAGTCGTCCTTATTAATTACTATGTTTTATTTTGATTGATTATATGACTTTGGATATTTGTGGAAGCATTTTCATATATCAAAATCATTATGGGTAGGAAAATTGAGGGCTCGATTGATATCAGAGTAAACTGTACGGATCATATTTTTTTTTCGTCATTTTATATATAAATTTAATAGTCTAATTAGTTACTCATGGTCCGGTTCCCCGAAACCTAACCGGAATCGGTAACTCACCGGTTCTTCCGGTTCGGTTTTGATTTCCTGCCGGTACTACAATCGATTATGATTCTGAACCGATTATTATTTTTATTAAATTGTGAACCGCGATCGCATTTCCTATAAAGGAATTGGCGGTTTTTTCCTTTATTTTTATAAACAACTAGTACAAATCCCGTATTATGTATGAGTAATGTACATGTAAACCCGGCTTAATCGATATGAGATCAAATTATAATCCGAGCCTGTTTTTTATTCGAGAATTTACAATTCAAGCCCAGTAGACCCAAGTTCGAACCTACTAACCTATATATGTATTTTTTTTTCATTTTCAATTGTGAGATCTATTATTTTAATTAATTATGCAGAATCTTCATAAAATAGAAAAAACACTTTTACCAAAAATAAAAAACATTTACATAAAAATTATATTTTCATATCAAAAGTAAGGAGGTATCAAAGATATCCAAAATCATTTTTTCCATTGATTCTAGCAAGATTTGCTATTAATTTATATTAGGAAAATAAATTAACCTATAAAAAATTGGATAAGATATTATAGTATATATAAATGTTAGTTTCCATTGTTAAAATAAAATCATTATTCTATTCAGCATTGATTATGTGGCATAAATAACATTATTTTATTCAATGTTGATGAGGTGGCGTAAATTTTAACAAAGATATAGGTTCTGCTTAATACTACATTATAGTAGATTCCTAAAATCGGTGGTTTGGACCCGATGGTAGAACCGAGCCAAACCGCCAATTCGATGGTTTCAGGAATCCCCAAACTAAAACCGAAACCGTGAGTTGGCCAGAACCACCAATTCGGTTCTGGTTTAGGTTTGGTTTCGAGAACTGTTGGTTCGAATCGAACCGGGCCCATGACTAGTCTAAGTCGACGTACGTAGTAATATATACCTAAAAAATGGGCTTAATACATCAATACCCCCTACCTGTACTTTTTTCCTATTAAACCCGTATACAAAAAAAATGTTCAATTAGACCCCTGTACTAGGCTCACTTTTTTCTATTGAACACCATCTCTGAGGCTTAATCCGTTACGTGTGTCAGACGTTCGCCGAGATATCAGTTCTAATTTCCAACTAAGCTTGGCGTAGTAAAAAAAATGAAAGTCGCGTGATGCTAATTTGACACCACTTAAGCCTAATTATGCCAAATAATAAAATCTTACTCCCTCCGTTTCAAAAATACATGGCCTTTTCAACATTTCACGTATATTAAGGAATTTTCATATTACCTAAACTACCCTTATACCATAATAATAATTCCAACTAAAAGTCATGTATGCTTTTTTTCAAAAAGAAAAAGCATGTTTTTAGAGACAATCATGAGGGGCATATGCGGAAAGAAGAGGGAAAAAATATGAAATGGTCATGTATTTTGAAACAACCTAAATTGTCTAAAAGGCCATGTATTTTGAAACGGAGGGAGTATATTATAACATTATTTTTATATTTTCGTTACATATGATTAAACATATATGAATTTCAAGGAGAATAGGGAAGGTCGTCACAAGTCTGAGCGTGCACGAAAGGAGAATACTTTATGCAACATGCACTCGTCAATGTAAGTTTAAAGTGTTTAATAGGAAAAATTGAGCCTAGTATAAGGGTTTAATTAAACACTTTTTGTGGGGGGTCTAGTAGAGGATCTTTTGATATATTAAGCCCTCAAATATGTTTACTATCAAACACTTTATTATACGCGATTAATTATTGTAGTAGCTAATTAACTAGCTAGCTAGCTAACCAACTGTGATTATCGTGATTAAATAAAAAAATTAATCAAATGTGATTTTATGTAATATTGTCACGTGCTATAGGCTTACCCTTGAGCCAAAAAAACATTGATTTACAAAAATTCTTATACACGTACGTTGCCCAATTATATATATCAATATATGCTTCTCTTGTTAGACTCATGTGAAAATGTGACCTGATGAAAAAGATGTTACTCGTTAATCTCCATTCAAAAATCAGATACTGCTCAATAATCAAGTGTGGGCGCAAAAGATACCATTCACGTTGTTTGGGGCCTTTGGGCATACAAGTTTGTGCCAAGTCGTCTGTGTACAGAACTAAGTGTACAGTAGAGTGGTTGTAATTCCTCCATAATTAAACTTCAATCCATTCTCAGCTTTTACCTTCCATGTTATCACTCCATAGATGCAAGTATGCAACTAATTACTCTTTCACGCCCCAGCTTTTTACCACAAAATTTTTACTTTTTTTTTTACCATTTTTACCACGTTTAATTTGTAACTAGTCTAATGGAAGACATTTCACCAGGCCATCAGATGGTGTACGTCCCATAATCTAGTTCAAATTTAAAGTTCTACGGGTACTCCAAGGGCTATACTATTTCTCTTGTGAAATCTCTCTATTCTTCATTCATCTATATGCATCGATCTAATTATCCATTCTCAAAAAAATATTAATTATTTGAGTGCAGTGTCCCTTGATGGGATGATTTCGTATTATGATTGGAAAGACTTTGCATCTTATCGGAGAAGATGTATCCAATGACGATGGTCACAATTCATCATATCATGGAGAGAGAGAGAAAGATTACTTGCTGCTATTATGTGTCCTTATATGTTTAGTGATACGTATATAAAAGTGTTCGATCCGAATAAATATTTACTTACTGCTATTATGTGTCTTCAAATTATTTTGGATTCATTCTACCAAAAAAAAATTATTTTGGATTCAATATAATTGCTTATAATTAAATACATTTGTTTCAATTCCTTTAGAGTTTTATATATTAAGAACTTAGATAGTCGTTTAACATTCGTAAATCCATCAAGAAACGGTTAAGTCTATAATCATTTATGTTAACCCAATATTGTATTTACGTATATTGTGTTCAGGTTGTTACTCTCTTTTAGCACAATATTATTAAGAGTATCTTCTAGTAGATTGTATTAGGGTTTCCTTAATGAGGTGATGTATCCTTATAAATACATTCATCCTCCAATAATACAATTACACAATTCTCTCTACAATATTCTTTCTTTATATGGTATCAGCCAAACTACGATCCTCCAAACCCCTCTCTCGTTAACCTAGCCCTACCTTCTCCATGGCGGTCGACGGTACCCTAACCCTTCGTAACCCCCTCAATCCCAATGAACCCTTCGTGTATGTCACCCTTCCGAGCATCCTCAAGCTCACGGCTACCAACTACATCGGTTGGAAGAGCCAACTTGAGGCCACCCTAGAAGGGCTCGACCTCTTCAAGTACGTTGATGGTTCGTTTGTGTGTCCTCCAGCCACGGTGGTCACCAACAACGTCGCTGGACCTAACCCTCTCTATGTGTCCTGGCGTCGTCAAGACAAGCTCCTCCTTGGAGCCGTCCTTGGCACTTTATCTCCGGCGGTTCACGCTCTTGTGTCCCGAGCCAAGACTACTATGGAGGTATGGAACCTTCTGAAGACAACTTTCGCGAGCACCTCTCGCGGACATATCCAGCAGGTGAAGTACCGGATCAACCATGCTAAGAAGGGTACTCAAACCATTCATGAGTACATGAATGTCATGAGGGAGGCGGCTGACCTCTTAGCCTCTTTGGGCGCTCCACTATCCACCGAAGACTTCACCGAATACATTCTCAAAGGGCTTGACGACGGCTATCAATCCATCATTGATGGCGTCAACATGCGAGATACCGCTATCTCGTTTGAGGAGTTGCATGAGAAGCTTATCGTGCAAGAGCTTCGTCTCCAGAAGAAGGCCAAACCCGACGCCTCCATCACTGCTTTGACGGCTCAATCTAAGTATGTTCGGACCAAAGGTAAGTCACCCTCTACTCAGTCGAATTGGCAACAATCCGGCTATCTCCTTCCTCTACCTCCTTCATCCACCAAAAATCAAAACTGGAACCCTAATCTCCGTCCTCAAACCCCGCCCAACACAAACATCCAACCCCGACCTTTCAAGGGTCGTTGCCAGTGGTGTAAGACCGTAGGCCATGTGATATCCCAGTGTCATGACCTTAAACGCCAACACCCTAATCTCGTCCTACCTGATTCCAACCGTTTCCCTGCCAACAACAACCAGCCACAAGCCAACTATGCCTCCGCAAACCCTAACACCAACCAGTGGCTCGTAGACAGTGGTGCGTCTCATCACGTTACCAATGACCTAAATGCCCTAGCTACTCACTACCCTTACTCAGGTCCGGACGAAATTGTCGTTGGCAATGGGGTCGGTTTGAACATTGAGAACCAAGGTTCGACATCTCTCCTGCATAATAAAAACGTGTTTTCACTTTCAAATGTTTTACATGTTCCCTCTATTTCACAAAACATTATTTCAGTATCTCAATTCACCAAGCAAACTAACCTTGGCATCTTGTTTTTGTCGTCTTGTTTTCTTGTGAAGGATCTTCGAACATGGGAAACCGTGCTTAGTGGACCTTGCATCAACGGTGTCTATTTGTGGCCTAAGGCGTCTCCTTCGGTGCACACTACTCGTCTTCAACTTTCAAGCATTTTGCATCACAAGCTCGGCCATCCTTCAACGGAGATTTTTCATTTACTTTCATCTAAGTTTCAATTATCTAGGTCTAGACTTTCATTCCCGCAGACCAATTGTCGGTCTTGTCAAACAAACAAAAGTCACAAGTTGCCTTTTGCTAGTTCTTCAATTGTTTCGTATGCACCTTTGGAAATAATATTCTCCGATGTTTGGTCATCTCCGGTTACTTCTATTGATGGATTTCGGTACTATTTCGTATTCGTTGATCATTTTACTCGGTATTCATGGATATTCCTTATGAAAAAGAAATCGGATGTTGCTACCATTTTTCCGCAATTTCGTGCACTTGTTGAGAACTATTTCAAGCAGGCTATTAAAATCCTATACACTGATAATGGTGGTGAGTTCATGGCATTAGCATCGTTTCTTAAAAATAATGGCGTCTCTCATTTTACAACTCCGCCTCATACGCCTGAGCACAATGGTATTTCAGAACGCAAACATCGACATATTGTTGAAACTGGCTTGTCTTTGTTAACTCAATCATGCGTGCCCATGAAGTTTTGGCCCTACGCCCTTAAACATGCAGTCTTTCTCATCAATCGTCTTCCATCCAAGTCTTTACAAAATGATTCGCCATATTTTCGATTGCTAAAAGCTCATCCTAACTATCTCAAACTCAAAAGCTTCGGGTGTCTTTGCTTCCCATGGCTACGCCCCTATAACAAGCACAAACTTGAACCAAAATCCAAACCATGTGTTTTCTTAGGTCATAGTCTTACTCAGCATGCATTCTATTGTCTTGAACCCTCATCAAACCGAGTCTATGTGTCTCGACACGTCAACTTTTTGGACTCAGAGTTTCCCTTTGCCTCGTCCTCGCTCCCACCTTCTAGCACCACCGACGAGTTGCATGGGGCGGAATGGGGTTCAATTTCCATCCCGGTAACAACGTCTCAGCCTTGTGCCGTTCCTTCGAGCCCCATTGAGCCGATTGGAGCTGCATGGGATTCAATTGCATCTCCCTCGGACCGTGGAACCCTCTCCCCTGACCTAGCTTGCGGCCCAAGTTTGCACAAATCGCCTAACCCTGGCTCCTCACAAAATTCACCGGTTAATTCTCAGTTTCACTCACCACATTTACCCAACTCACCTCTGCCTGGAAACTCTCCGAATCCTGCTACACATCCGCTGATCACTCCAACCCATATTTCAAATTTGAATGTACCGAACCCTACCACAGAATCTCT
The DNA here is from genome assembly GCA_963924305.1 of Polygonum maritimum. Taxonomy (NCBI): domain Eukaryota; kingdom Viridiplantae; phylum Streptophyta; class Magnoliopsida; order Caryophyllales; family Polygonaceae; genus Polygonum; species Polygonum maritimum. The sequence continues at coordinate 3,751,923 of OZ002732.1, forward strand.
CACCAAATCTTCAACAAAGTCCAACTATCAATCCTTATCCAATCCAACAAACTTGCCAGCTATACAAATCCACGTTGATCTCCCCCCTTTAGCTGAACCGACCACATCCTCCTCAACCACATCTGGATCTTCGCCCTCACCTGACCACCCCGACCACGCGCCCTCACGTGCCCCAGCTCACTCGGCCCCTCCAAACCCTAATTCCACAAACCCTAATTCCAATTCGGACTTTCCAGCACCAAACCCTGACCCGAACCCGGTTCCGGCTCCACCTCTGCCCATTGAACCACAAAACGTCCCTCCTATCCCACATGGCATAGTCACTAGGTCCAAAAATAATATTGTCAAGCCCAATCCGAAATACGTAAACTCAGCTCAAGCCAAAAATCCTACCGAACCAAAAACAATAACCCAAGCCCTTAAGGACCCGGATTGGCGTAAGGCCATGGAAGCTGAGTATGGTGCACTCTGTAAGAATCGCACTTGGGATCTTGTTCCGTCCTCTGCAGCTCGAAACGTTGTTGGGTGTAAGTGGGTTTATCGGATTAAGTACTTACCGGATGGTTCTATTGATCGGTTCAAAGCCCGCCTAGTTGCTAAGGGTTTTCATCAACGGGAAGGCTATGATTACTCCGAAACTTTCAGTCCCGTTGTTAAGCCTGTTACAGTCCGCCTCATTCTCTCGCTTGCTGTGTCTCGTGGTTGGTCACTTCGGCAACTAGATGTGAACAACGCCTTTCTTCAAGGTACTCCTCAAGAGGAGGTGTTTATGATTCAACCTCCTGGTTTCTTGGATAAGCAACACCCTGAGCATGTATGTCGTTTGAAGAAAGCCCTTTACGGTCTCAAACAGGCGCCCCGGGCGTGGTATACCGAACTCAAGACCTACTTGTTACAACTCGGCTTCCGTAATGCTAGATCGGATGCCAGTTTATTCATCTACCAACATCATGGTGTCACACTATTTCTACTTGTGTACGTCGATGATATAATTGTGACAGGTACTCATTCCAGTTCAGTCAATCGGTTAGTTCAGTGTCTTGCTAATCGGTTTTCGATCAAAGATCTCGGTACATTGTCATATTTTCTTGGTGTTGAGGTGATTCCAACGTCGACTGGGCTGTTCTTGTCTCAACGGAAGTATATTCAGGATACTCTTCAGAAAGCAGGCATGGACGACACAAAAACAGTAGCTACTCCTATGATTCCGGCATCCTTGAGTAAAACCGCAGGTGATCCCTTGCCGAGTCCGACAGATTTTCGTATGCTTGTAGGGAGTTTACAGCATCTCTCTCTCACTCGCCCAGACGTGGCGTTCGCTGTAAACAAGTTGTCTCAATTCATGCAATGCCCTACAACGGAACATTGGAGTGCATTGAAGCGTCTTCTTCGTTATCTTCAAGGCACTACTCATCTCGGTATTACTATTTCCTCTGACTCGGGTCCTCAGTTACACGGCTTCTCTGATGCTGATTGGGCAGGAGATCGTGATGATTATATCTCTACATCTGGGTTTGTCATCTACTTTGGTCGTACTCCTATCTCTTGGAGTTCTCGGAAACAGAAAACAGTCGCTCGCTCCTCTACTGAGGCCGAGTACAAAGCCCTTGCAGATGCCGCGTCTGAACTTCTCTGGGTCATTGCACTCCTGTCTGAACTCGGTGTATCTGTGTCTTCTCAGCCGGTTTTATTTTGTGACAATCAGGGTGCTTACTACTTAAGCTCCAATCCCGTATTTCACACTCGGATGAAACATGTAGCGCTGGCATTTCACTTTGTTCGTGAGCAGGTTCGGCTTGGCACTTTTCGTGTGGCACATGTCTCCACCAATGATCAGCTGGCCGATGCTTTAACCAAGCCACTACTTCGCCCGAAGTTTCATGAGCTGACTTCCAAGCTCGGACTTACCCATCTCGGCCGTCCAGCTTGAGGGGGCATGTTAACCCAATATTGTATTTACGTATATTGTGTTCAGGTTGTTACTCTCTTTTAGCACAATATTGTTAAGAGTATCTTCTAGTAGATTGTATTAGGGTTTCCTTAATGAGGTGATGTATCCCTATAAATACATTCATCCTCCAATAATACAATTACACAATTCTCTCTACAATATTCTTTCTTTATAATTTAAAACTGTTAAAATGATAAAAGATAGTCGAGATCATGTAGAACTATTTATAATGATAAGAATTTGCTAGAACAATCATCAGAAAAATTTATTATGATCGTTTACAAATAACTACGATTGTTAGAATAATTATAAACTTTATGTTCATTTATCATGGATTGAAATCCTTAAAATTGTTTAGAATCATTAGAAATTGGTTTAGAAATGACATATTTGTATACAATTGTTTAGAATGCACAAATTCATTATAAATCCTTTCAATAACTACAATTTGGATGTACTACATTTATAATTATATTGAATTGTTCTAATCGTATGGAACTTTTTGGAATCATAATTTGATTTGAGTCTTTATCACTAGTCCACCCTGATATGAGGCAATTAGCATTTCAAAACATGAGTTTTTCAAATTAACTATGAGAATCGGTCGAACGGGTGATCTATGAGTTATTACCCTTGAAAGTTTAACTGCTTGTAATTAGATGCCTGAAGGCTAACTAAACGAGCAATTAAAACATATGATAGAGTTATTAACATACCACGCACTTGTATAATTGAGTACATATATATATATAGAAAGAAAACACCTTTTTTTTTCTTCTACAAACAAGTTTGAAAGCACAATATTTACCTGAATTGGTTAAACATTCAACGCTAGGCTTTCTTACACAATGGGTCCAAAATATTGTCTTTACTATTTCACAAGCCCTATTTCCTAACCATAACATTTTTATCATCACTTTAACAGTTGCGATCGATGATTACACCCCTACACTTATATACATCGAACATTTACAAAAAGTTGCAAATATTTACTATACACTAGCTATATATATCTATATCACTTGAGGTACCTGGCAGAATAAAAGCGCGTCTTATAGTGGTTTTACATTAAATGAATGTGCAGAAAAATTGCAGATTTGCAGAGCTGAAAAACTTTCATTATTGGAATAATAAGGGCAAATATACCATGACAAAACACTAAAGTACACACTGCATGTGTTATACATATTCTACATTTAATTTCTAAGATTCATCATTCACAAGTCTCTTTCTTTCTCCGTTCTTGTATAGTTATATGGTCGACCAAACAAATTGAACCCCAGCAAGATCCGTCTATGATCAAGTTATGTATATACATATATATATGTGAATGGCTGAAAATTAAAACTACAAGTATGCATATATTTTTTTACGATTATATATTGTATAAGTTTAAATTTTATACGGAGTTAGTATTGAATTGTTATGATTGCATGCATTCGAGTTCGCGCCTGCCTTCTGATTCCTGCAGCTTTAGTTCTATTTCTTCTAACCTAAATTTATGGGATCTTGCCTGCTTGACTGCCTCCTTTTCTATTCAAGGTATATTTGTGAAATTTGCAAAAGATAGCCCATCCCACCTTTACGGATTGAAATCGTCTCTCCCGTCCCACGTCCCCTTCCCGTGTCTCTTGTTTCTTATTGGTCGAATGTATGGGTCCCCCTTATATTTCCCCTTTAATTCTACCGAAATAAATAAATTCAACCAATAAGAAGCAAGGGGACACGGGAAGGGGACACCGGAAGGGGACGGAAGATTTGGATCCTTTACTCCTATAGTAGCCGTAGAAAATGTGTTTTTATCATTTAGGTCGATGAAGTTCTTGACGCATCAACTCACTGGTTGAGTACTTATGGATTTATCATGGGATCTCGGGTTCGAGACTTCAAGCCGACGGTTTGCTTCATCCCTTGCCGATGCAAATATGCATATATATTTATTGCAAGCTTATATATCTTTGTTTAATATCTACAAAACATACTCGAGTCTTGATTATTTGCAATATTCTCTCTAATTTTGGATGGTGTTTAAGGTTTTTTTTCATTGGTACCCTTGAGATTTTGTGTTGTTTAATTGTTTGCTCTTTAACCTTGAACGGGAAAGGGTTTTTGTGTTGTGCGAACATGGTTCAAATCATTCATTTGGGCGTGGTTCATATGTGACTCGACTCACAAAATGCAAGGAGAAGCACCGAGTGACGGCTCAACCATAGGATCCATTGAGCAAAGACTAGAAATTTGCTTTGAATACCCTTTAAAATTCCACTAATTTAAGATCGAGCTAGAATCATAATGATAAACTTGAATTAGGGCATCTCCAAGAGATGCTCCAAAGTTTTCTCTATAATGGGGTAATAAGACCTATATTCTCCAAAAAAAAATTGTTCCAACTCTAACAGATTATCTAAAATGGAGAATTAGAATTTATTATTCTTTTTTCTTCTAACAATTATCACAAGTACAAACCAATCAACATTTAATCTACTAAAAATAAAATAAAAGGAAAATAGGAGTAAATGCAAAAAGCAATATGGGGATGTCTCCAAATTTGGGGAAACCTTCACTAAGTTTGGAGATTTTCTCCATTTTGGAGATTCATATGGGGATGCTGTTGGGGCTAAAAATAAGCCAAAATTCTCCAAAAACACAATTTTCAAGAATTTGGAGCATCTCTTGGAGATGCTCTTAACCAATTCAAAAGAAAAAAGCCTTGCATCTTGATTTAACCAACAAAAATAATAATCTAAAAAACATCAACTAAAATACCTTAAACTCAAGAACACCAACCGAGATTTTCCTAAAATAAACTTAGTGTGAGAATATATGCGCAAATATATTGTCAAGGATAGAAGCTCAAACGAAGAGTGTACGTAGGCTTAGAAGAAGTCAAAAATTGGCGTTGGCACGGAATTGCATGTATGATATCATATGCATAGAAGAACATAAATTCTGTCTTGATGTTGAGATTTCAGTGAATCCGCTGAATCAACTCAAATTAAAAGCCACCTTCCACATGGGCAAAATATATGTACGGCCCCTCGTATTTGTCACTTTTTTGCAAACAGCCCCCCGTACTCTAAAATATTCTATTGAACCCCTGTACTAATATAATCCTATTCTATTGAACACCTGTTGTCCTCCGTGGCAGAACGCGTGCAATTCACTCTCTGTATAGCGAGTTGGGTAATAGACATTTGGATGACATGGATTTTCCTAAATAAAAACATTAAATTAAATTGTTAATGAGATACCCTAGATTTGTTTTTTTGTTTTTTGTTTTTTGCTGATTCTGGCATTTGATTTCTGGGATTTGAGATTTCTGGCATTTGGGATTTGAGATTTGAGATACAACCCTAGATTTCTGGCATTTGGGATTTAAGTGTTTGTGGGGTAGGAGCACGAGTAGTGCCGGGTTTCTGGAGGATCGAGGGTGGTGAAGGGCGCAAGAACGCCGTGGATGGAGGTGGATCCTCCCAGAAACAGATCGTTCTTGAGGGCGGATTTTGGTGATGCCGATATTCTTGGTGGGGACGGCGGTCGCAAGGCAGGTTCTTGAGGGCGAAGATTGTGGCGGTTTCGCCGGAGCCGAAGACGAAGAAGATCTCCGGGGAGAGTTTGAGGAGGGCGCCGATGATGGTGGCCATGGGCGGCGTCGGGGCATGCCGTCGGGGGGCCGGAGTTGGCCATGGGCGGCGTCAGGGCAGAGCCGGAGAGAGAGAGGCGAGCAGGGGGCGGAGATGGCCGGCGTATGGCTGTGTCGGGCGGCTTCTAGATCCGAGAAGGTGGCCATGGGCGGCGTCGGGGCAGATCCGGAGAGAGAGAGAGGCGAGCAGGGGGCGGAGACGGCGGGCATGTGGCTGCGCGGCCTTGCCGTCGGGGGCCGGAGTTGGGACCTCCGATATGTGGTCTCGGGAAGGAAGGAGGTGAGTGGTCTCGGGAAGGAAGGAGATGGGAGGTAGAAATTGATTTTATTTTTTTTTCTTCTCCATTGTTTGATTTTAATTTATTTTTTTCGGTAACACATGATCTCAGATAAAAGCTTATGTGGCATGGCTGACGTGGACAAAATCAACATTACGTGGCGCTGACGTGGTTGTTAGCAACGCGTGTGAAATTCACGCGTCACCACAGGTGTTCAATAGAATAGGATTATATTAGTATAGGGGTTCAATAGAATATTTTAGAGTACGGGAGGCCGTTTGCAAACAAGTGACAAGTACAGGGGGCCGTATATGTATTTTGCCCCTTCCACGTGCATGTAGTACCACCATGCATGCATGTTCTTCATCATATCAGCCATGCCTATAATTAATACTACTATAATGTGTACACATATGTGTGTGTTTGTGGACGTCTCTTTCTCCATGATATATATCACCTAAACCATATACGTTCCAACAACAACTACCAGACATATATTATGACATGACAAGTACGTGGTCTAGTTAAAGTTTGGAATCCCCACTTTTTTTTTCTCACTTATTAGCTTGTGAAACTTTAATTTCATCTTGTATGTATCAATATTCAATGTGTGCATCATGCATAAAGGAAAGGTGGTTTTCACATACGAGTTTTATTTTGACCGATCAGAAAAGCAAAAACTAGGCAGAAATTAACAGGCGGGCCTGTGAAAAAGCTTGTGTTGCAGAGATCGAAAGTGAGAAAAAAAGAAGAGAAGGTACTATTGAATTTTGTAGAGCCAACTTACCCATAATTAGTGTTTGTCTTTTCATGGCTTGCCATTTTCGTATACGATCGGTTTACTCTTCAACGTGCTAAGATCTTCCCTTCTTTGGTTCCTTTGCATTAATTATTTTCATAACGTAATAACTTAATGAAAGTGTTCCAAGTTTAGACCTTTAATTTCTTTGCTAATGCCCTTTTTTTTTGTCACCTACACTTTGTTGGAGACATTCGAGGTAAAACTATATCCATTTGCTTAAGCTTTTGAATGAGCGTGTAGATTCCAAAAGGATATAAGAACTCTTTATGATTAACATGTCACTTGCTTGACATTGGCCGACCGAAGTTTGACATATTTCACCATACTGCCTTTTTCACTTATATTTTTGCCCCCACCACTAGGATTTTGCATAACTAGACCAAAATATATATTTACAGTTCGGTCTACGACTCACTACTTTAGGACATGCAGTTACAGTACGGTCTAGTTTATTAATCCTAACCCTTGTTGTGGCATATTCTTCCATCCATGCATGGGCTTTCATGGCTTCAATTGTTGTTGTTCTTTTCAATCGGTTTGTCCGGCTAGTGAGTTTTTCCGATCTCGGTTTACCAGACTTATCCCATAAATAAATATTCCCATAAATTGATTTTTTTCACCTTGTTAAAAAAAGAAGAAATAGGCCTGAACTGTGTTAAGGCTTAGTTGGATTGGGTCAAAGACAATCTTTGGCCCAGTTTTATATGTGAAAGTCCATATCTTAATTCAACCAATTCTCAGGTTTTATGTTGGGCTATCTCGGCCCAAGGCCCATAATACAGAACATCCCTTCTTTGACTTATTTCCTAAAGGTAGTTCATTTTGCTTTTCACATAGGGAACTTGTTTTTTTTTTTTTTTTATGGAGGAACAAATGACGATTAGCTTGATCGACAGTATTGTATAACTATCTTTTTAACATTAATAAGTATCTTCACTAGATATACATTCGCATCAAGCCAAACAAAGCATAAATCTTCTTTGTAGAAAACAAGCATTAATACATAATGATTTCTTACTTCAAAAGTGAAATTCGGAATCCCATCAAGTCAAAAAATTATACTTTCATCTCGAAATTAATTTCTTTCACTTAAATTCGTGTATTATCTTTTCCCTATTTTGCACCGATGATCAGCGAAAAAAATAAATTGCAATAAGGTGACGAAAATGAATGGCTTTCGTGATAGAGCCATGGCTATTTAATACGGAGTAGTGTGACATAGGAAAACATAACCGCTAGTCGATATAGTCGCGATCTCAAGAATGAAATCATTTCATTGAATCCCCAAATTTCAAAAATTTTGAATGGCCAATCGGTCATTAAGCTGGTAACGGGAAAAAATTTTACGTGGCTAATCATACTTAATCCCTTCACTTTCTGATCTCTATACTCTCAATCTAAGAGTTTGAAACCAAAATCCTTCATCATGAAGAGCCCACAAACACCAAAAGAAGAATCCAAAACCCAACTCCAAGAAAAGCTAGAAATCCTTGAAAAAGAATGGAGCACGGTCAAACAACAACTTTCTAACCCGAACCCGAAAAAGCCGAGCAGCCTTCGAAGGCGAACTAATTGGCGTTCGAATGTCCCAATGCTCGAATGCTCACCGAGGGGACTCATGCGGTCGCTTCAACACAAGATTAATGATCACGATCATGATGATGATGATGAGGAGGAGGAGGAGGATGTAATTAGGAAGGAGATTAGGAGATTTGATGGTGAGATTAAGGGAAAGAAGCTTGAGTTTGGGGAAGATGAGGAAGTTGGTAGCGAAGTGTGTTCATCTGGGTCTTGTTTGGATGTAAAAAATGAGAGCGTGGAATCTGCAAAGAAGGAGAGTTACCGTGGTAGATCAAGAACCATGATGATGATTGCTAGGGTTTGTATTGCTATTGCTTTGATGGGTTGTGTTGTTGGTAGTGTAACGAGAGCTAGGTTCACTAGCTTGGGGTTTGGAAAGGAAGAGATGGTTTTAGTCCCTACTTGATGTATGTGCGATCTTATGCTTATCTATAATGTTTTACCGGTCTTTACATCTCTAATTAAACCATGATACATAGTTATCAAATTCTTTCATTGGTCAATATGTACTCTTTTTTTGTTATTAATCTGTGACGGATGCAAAACGCAGCCATTGGTTTTGAACGGTAAATAAAGGAAAGTGAGAAATGGCTACCAATTTCGTGCTCGTGGCCGTTGTGGCTACCGAGTTGTAGGTAAGTGGTCTACAATTGATAGAGATCGAGGATAGCTTTGTATGGACTCGCGAAACTTATATTATTGATTGAATGTGAATATATATGAGCTCATATAAGAACCTAATACAAAGATTCTAAGAGATTGAATAAATAAAATCAAGGCAAGCATATAATTTATCCTAAAAAATATATCATAGAATAGTGTAACTATGCATAGTAATAATATACAATCTCCCAGTCAATATTAGGGTTCACATGCCCTCTTAAACTGTACATTCATTTTGAGAAAAGTTGAGCTAGGTAAGCGGAAGCGGTTTGGTGAGAATGTCGGCGAGCTACGTCTTAGTCGATACATGTTGAACTCAAAACGTCTCATTGCGTACATGTTCTAACACAAAGTGAAAAGTCAAGACAACATGTTTCATGCAAGATTGAGAGAAAATGCATAGTAGCTTCAAAAGCAGTATCCGCTAGGATTCTATACTTAGCTTTTGTAGAAGACCGAGTTATTGTGGATCTTGTATTTAGGAGAGCTCCAACATACTGGAATGTGATCAAAGTAGAGTGGATTGAGTTTTCACGTGGGCCTGAGATTGAAGCTAGAAGAGTTCAAGGCCCAAACGAGGCCCAAATTGGTGGAGCTCACCGATTAAGTGGAAACGACGAGTTTTGAGCGGCACCTAATAAATCTAAGTATATGAGCTCTCAAGAGCCGAAACTTGGGTCAGGTTTGGTGTGCGGCGCGAAAGAGAAAAACCAAAGAAAGAAAGAGAGCTACAGAGAAGTGAGAAAGGGCTATTCCGGTGCCGATCAAGCTCGACGGCGGTTGCTTCTCGTAGAGATCCAGGGCAACGACGACTCAGAAGACTCAACTCGAGCTTCGACAAGCCTTAATCAGGGGCTTTAAGATCTGATTCGAATTCGAGACTCTTCTTCTTCTTCTTCTTTTTCGTTTCTGGCTTGTGTTCTTGTTTTGTTCTGGCTAGATCTTCTTTGTTTGTACTTGTTCTCGTTTGTAGTCTGTGATTGTATCCGATTCTTGAAAACTAGTGGATTCGGATCACGTCAGTGGCGGAGCCACGTTGGGACTAGTGGGGGTTGTAGCCCCCACTGGAGTTGTATAAAAAATTATTATAGTTATTGTTTTTTTTTTATTTTTTATTTTATGTAAGAAAAAAGAGGTGTAGGAAGTCTAATTTATTTTGAATAACTTAATGATATTACGGATGGAACCGTAAATTCGCCGCATTGACCCGAAATCGTAAATCCGCAATCCAAAAATATATAATCTAAATATTAATTCAAAATCCACCTTGAGTTTAATAAAAACTTTAGTTTGTTTCGAAATTTATCAGTGTGGAGTTTGAAGATGTCTAGTTTGTTTGAACTCTAAACTTGTCTAATTTCTTAGTAAGTGTGACTATAAAACCTAATTTTTAAGACTTAGAAAAAAAATATACATATTTTTTAATTTGTTTCATTTTCTTTGCTCGGATTATTACTAATTTTATACTTACATTAAGCTATTTTGGGTTTGTTCTAAATTTTAATGACTACATATTTAACTTGTTATAATGATTATACTTAGATTAAGCTACTTTCTACCAGGAAAAAAAAAGATTAGGTATTTAGCCCCCTCTGGGGCAAATTCCTGGTTCCGCCACTGGATCACGTGTCGCGTTTTGTGCTCGATCTTGATTTTTCTCGCATGTTTAATTGAGTTTTCGTTTACAGATTCGATATTCTAGGGTTAGAAAATAACATTCAGACTAGGGTTAGAAAATAACATTCAGACTTGAAGATGCATCCATCAAATGAAACCGAATTGGTGGTTTGCTTTGAGTGCATTGCGCAAACAAATTTCCTTTTGAGATAACGTGGCGAATCTTTGTGTTACTGGATAATACTCTCTCCGTCCCATTTGGTTTGTCCAAATAGTACGGTTGGTACGGTAATTAATAAAAAGTTGAAAAGTGATAAAGTTGATGAGAAAGGTGGATAATTGGATGTAATATATAAGATTGGATGAGGGTAGTTTTGTAATATTATATGAAAAAGTGATAAATGTGATGAAAAAGTTGGGTAATGGGGGTAATATGAGAGTGAATAAGGATAAAAGTATAAAAACATATAGATAAAAATGGAAATATTTGAAAGATGGACAAAGCTAATGGATAAACCAAACGGGACGGAGGGAGTAGGGAAGATTCACGACAGCGTTGAAAACATGTACCATAAGAAATTTGTTCCCGACAATTGGATTACAGCATCACATATTTCAACTGAATAAATAAATAAATAAATTGAAGCATCAAATCTTGGTCCTCTTTTTGTCTTCGTGTACTTCTATAGAAGTGTAGCAAACGACGACGTTTCCTAATTTATGAATAGAATATATATATATATATAGAATTAAGATCTGGTAAAACGTTCAGTTATAGTGAAACTAGTGCAATAATATCAGCCATTAGATTAATTGTAATTAACGTGTCAGATTAATTCAATTTGGGCTCCATGGGGTAGAAATTAATGTATTACACCAGATTAATTCCCTCTTATCACATTATCTCTCCAAATCAAATAGTATCTTTCTTAATATTCCAAATCAAATAAAAATCTCTTGTTTCAAGATCTCTCTCCAAAAAAACCTCTTCCATCTCTCAGCTTCCGCCTGCACTATTTTTTCTCTCGTTTGAAAATCTGATCTTCTCCATCGAACGACTGCTACGTATTTGAATCTCGAACTCAAAAACTAGAAGCAAGGAATCGAAGAAACCATAGTTCATCAGACGCCTACAATTATCCCATCTATACCGAGAGGAGCTTCACTCCGCCCCCGAAAGATCCAAACGGGTCGCCTTCAACCTAGTTTGTGTAGTTTGAATGTGAGTTTTGCTTTTTATTATCTCCAATCCCCATATATCTTGGCTTCTCTACGGATTTAAGGGTTTTTATTTCAATTTTAACATTGTTCACATTTATTTAAGTTCACATATATATCCGATCAAAGTTGAACATGAGTTTTGAGCATTTATAATTTTGAACATCTACATGTGTTTTGAGCTACTGGCATAAATTTTGTATGTAGCTCCTGTTGATGAAAAAGAGGTGGGCAAGTCTCTTAATTATGCACGGCCTCTGGCATAAATTTTGAAGCCAAGATATATGGGGGTTGCCCACGTTTATTTAAGCTTACGTACGTCATGTACATGTGTTTTGAGCATAATTTTGAAGAACGATATGGTAGTGGGATTTAGGGTTCGGGCTTTTTGTTGAATCAATTTCGAATTTAAGATAAAAGTGTGTGAGATCTAGTTTGTGTTTTATAAAAAGCCATAAAAAAATTTTAGTATAAAAAAAAAACTATACAATTTAGGGTCTATTTGTAAAAAGTGTTCAATTGAATTCGAATATAGGACCACCTATGTCGAATTTTCTTATTTAGTTTTAATGAATTAGGAACTTTTTGTTTCTATCAATCTCTACGTGCTCAAATATCTAGTTACTAAAATTCACTATATTTAGGAGAATATTCAAGAGTGTATACGAGAGACCTCAAATATGCTTTCTAAAAAGTTGAATTTACATAGATAAATATTGAATATACAAATAATAGATAAAATTTGAATATACATGAACAAACCATGAATACGTGAATGCTATTTATTTAGCATATAATTGCATTGAACATGTAGTACAAATGGTTGAATATGGGTTAACGTTCGTTGAATATCCTTTTCTTTCTATTTTGTTATATGTGAATGTTATTTATTTGACATATAATTGCATTGAATATGTAGTACAAACGATTGAATATTGGCTAACATTCATAATATTTTTCTTTCTATTTTGTTGAATATGCTTATTGAATAATTTAATATACATGAATAAACGGTGAATATTTTCAAATAGTCATTAGTTGGTATTTTAGGAATTAAATATCCATTGTGAACGATTGAACATAGCTAGATAAATATGAAATATGAATATAAATAAACATTGAATTCATTATCAGCTTATATCGATGTTTGTATCTTGTTTGTTGAATTCGGAGTTATTCATTTTGAATGTCTATGTGTTGCTACTGAATGTGCAGTTTTGAAGGTTGAAGTTTATCAAGGTGGTTGAAGAATCATGCTAAAGGTCAAAGGCGGCGATAAAAGCTATGGGTTGAATTTGAAGATAATTGATTTGAATTTGTACGTGTATCGTCCTAAATTAGCAATGTTTGTATCTGAATATATGAAGCCTAATGATGGCACATCAGTAAATTTTTTAAATGTATGTGAAATCATATTCAAGCATGTAATTCATAAATTCAACTATTTATTTAGTCGAATATTGAATCAATGTTATCGAATATTGAAGTAGCATGGTCGAATTTTGTTTAGTCGAATATTGAATCGATATTATCGAACATTAAAGTAGCATGGTAGAATTTGTAATGATTGACGAATGTGTATATGATATTTGTGCGATTTATTTTTTTTTCCCAAAATACGGTTACAATTTTGAAAACAAAACCAATGCTTCGAATATTTATCCAGTCGAATATTCAAGTTGTATAGTTGAATATATTAAGTTTGTATCGTCAAACATTTGTGTAGTCGAATATTGAAGTGGTATAGAAGAATATTTAAGTTGCATCCTCGAATATTTATCCAATCGAATATTCAAGTTGTATAGTCGAATATTTGTACAGTCGAATATTAAATCAGTTTTATCGAATATTGAAGTAGCACGATTGAATTTGCAATGACTGACAAATGCATATACAAGATTTGTGTGATTTTTTTCTAAAATCTGGTTTGAATTTCGAAAAAAAATTACAACCCTTAAATTTAGGAACTTTGATTTTGAGAAAAATCTAGTTTGAATTTGGACGTAACTCCTCCCTACTATTATGGAAGCTTAATTGAATTTACAACTAAGTGTGATTTTTCTATAATTGACCCATTATTTTCAAAAATTCAGCATAATCTAGGCCGTTGGTTTCATGGTAATCCAACGTCTACTATTAATTCACCCGTTTCACTATAAGAGGTGTTTTATATATATATATATATATATATATATATACAGCACGGAACATATCACTTTCTAAAAGAAGTGGAGTGTAAAAGCTCCCTCACGTTTATGGCCAATTAAGTAATTAACAGAATATCAACCTGCTTATAACTTATAATAGCAACAACTTATCACTTATAATAGGAACAGCTTATCACTTTACATATCCGTAAAGTGGGAACATGGTCAGACCTGGTGGTCGGATAAGATGGGCTCCTCGTCTTGTTGTGGAGCAGGCAATTGCAAGAAGACGCGATCGCGCAACACTAGGAAGCATAGCTGGTAGGAGATGCGCGCAAGGAAGAAGTGGATCGAATCGGAGAAGAAAGAGGCTGCGAGTATGAAGAGGTAGATCCTCCAGAAGGCGTTGGAGGAGGGCGCAAGCAGAGTGGCAACGAGGGAGAGCGTCAGTGGGATCGAGAGCTCGGTCCCGCCCATGCGGAGCTCGATCCGTCCGAACCGAGCGCAGGAAAGCTGGATCCGAACCGACACTAGGAGGAACAAAGCGGAGAAGAGCGTCACCGGCATCAATCCGGTGAGGAGAGACGACCCGTCTGCTGCGCCTTTGACACCAACTGCATCTGAGACAGCAGCATAAGTGTTAATTAATTAGCTGATCCAGGTAGTAATTGAGGAATTAATTAAGTTGAAGTGGATAAACAGCTAGTTATGTAGGGTTACCTGCAGATGCGGATGAAGGAGTCTTGAGCAAATTGAAGACGGGAAGAAGAATGTATCTGGTATCGTAATAGCCTCTCATTTTAGCCTTTAGGAAATTGAACTTGAAATGAACTTAACAGGAGGCCCGGGGGGGGGAATAAAATTGAACTTGAAATGAACTTAACAAGTAGAATAGGCTATATGGCTAAATTTGTTCACTACAATTTTCGTTTAAATTTAATAAAAATCAGGTGGAATAAAATCCATAAATTATCTAAATTTTAAAAAGAACATATATTTTTTTATATGAAAAATGGGTTTAGATATAGTTTCGATGATGGAAAAGAAAATGTATCAACCACAAGGATACCAACACGAAAAACTGTTTTTTTTTTAAGGCACCAAAAAGTATAGTCAAGAAAAGAGGGGTATTAAAAGGAATTTACCAAATTATAAAACATCAAATATTTTCAAACAAAATGTGGTATGATACGAATCTTGTGCCAACAATTTCAAAAACAACCACATACTAAACCCTCGAATTCAAACGTTAATTTATAAAATTATTTATCGTTAATTAGAAAATAAAAAAGTATAGTTTTTAAAATTAAACATAGATAATACACTTACCTTGTTTTCCTAAATGCGTTTGACGCATCAACACTTATGGGTGTACTATGAGATATCGGGTTCAAGACTTTAAGAGGCAGCGGTGCCCTCTTCTCTTAAGAGTTGCTTAGTAAGTTGTTCTCATCCGGTGTGGATGCTTTAAGGCTCGCCTAATCCCTTTCCTTCTAAAAAAATTGGTTTTGAATGTCGCTATTCTTTACGTACCATTACTCAAAACAGCTCGATCGTCTTCTAGCATTTCAATCTTCAAAGTTCAGACCAATGATCTCAGATATTTTTTTTTTATTTTCTTATTTTTATAATAAGAGATCATCTTTTCTTATCAAGATTTCACCTTGTTGTCAACAAGTTACTTAGGCATAATACTAACTAGGTGTATCCGTCGTAATATGCACGACAATGATTCACTCTTCACATTTTAATACTATTTTTTTATTATAAATAGGATATTAATAAGTGGAAACATATAATAAAAATTTTAGCATATGAACATGGTATTTTTTTCTAGACGAAAAAAATTATTTTTCAGATTTGTAGTATCGCACGTATGAGGCTATAAAAATATAAAATGTATTCTACTTATAGAACAATTTAGTAAATACAATTTACTTACTTTTTCATCCTTCAAAATTTGTCTCAAATAGTTAATATATATCATTGTCCTTATTATCCCAATTTTAAGACATTATAAGTCAATATAATATAAAAAGAGATGTTTTAATTGATTATTTTGTTTTGATCTTATTTTTTATTTTAACACTATAAGTTATTAGTCTGAGACATAATTACTATGAATTAGTATTTAATTAAAAATATTAAAATATAGTAATAAAATTTAGACATATAAAATGAGTCCAACATCATAAAACAATAGAAAATCTTATCAAAATTCAAAACATGTCTCTTACATAAATTGATAATAAAGAATGTAATTAGATTAATTAAAATAACAAGGAAAAAATTTAATTGTTTACCTATGAGAGATAAAAGCTAAGTTATTAGGAACCTGATAATATATAATTTAAGTAAAAGCTAATAAATATGAATTGATTTATTATCAAAGATAAAATAATAATTTATTTGGAAAAAGGGGCTTCCATTTTAAAATTCTTTTTAAAATTCGAATTTCTTATAATACTTCTTGTATAATTTTAATTATATATTTGATTGAAGTTGACATATGTTTTTCTATATATTATTTTAATCTCCAATTTAGTATACATTAACATTAATTAGTTATATGTTTAAGAAAAACTTATATATACAATTTCAACAATATATATTCTTTTATATTATACATAAGCATCGGGTCTATAATCAATATTAACCAATTAAATAATGTATAAATTTTAAAGTTTATTTTTTTCTAGAAAAAAAATCAAAATGGAAATTAGTAGATAAGAAAAGTTATAATATATGTGAGGTCTATAGTGAAATTTCAATCAACTAAATAAATTAAATTGTTCTAATCAAGATGAGTGATGCGGTTCAATGAAAAGTTGACATGTATTGTGCTAAATATTGTTTTTAACCTTCACTTTAGTATATAGTTATGATTAGTTTGTAGATAAAAAAAATATAAGTAATGATTTACATAGTATAATTTTTTTTTAATAAGGAAAGGAATTAGGCTAAACCATATACATCAGAAAAGACACTATCTCAGAGCATCCTTACTGATGAGGTCCCGAAGGCCCAGATCATAACAAATAGGCAAAGTCGAGACGCAGCGAAAGGAGTTGGCAACCCTCATCAAGACTCCTTCTTCATATAACATCAGTGGCAAGTTCGTGAGTCGAATCCACGTTGGTGAGGTTGTGATAACATCCTCCTCCGGGTTAAACTCCGGCGACCATCCCTTGATGATTAGATAGTGTCCGAAGAGCGTCCATGGGCCGCCAGAGATATCATGAAGATAGTCCCTCTCTGTTTCAAAGCGAACTACATAGTAGTTATTTGGAAGGTCCACCAGCGCCATCTTCCCCACCGGCTGCCATAGCTCCCTAAGCTTCTTGTCCATCACGTGGTACGATACGAAAGTGCACAGGGTTTTGACATTTATGGACGATCGTTAGACTTAGGGCAACACCTCTACAAGCTCTGGGGCCAAGGCGACCGCTGGGTCGCTTTCCTCTCCGTTCGGGAACGAGACATGGATCTTGTTGTCAAGGAACTTAGGCACCAGGGTCGGTCTCTGCTAGCCTGATTCCCCCACCACCATTTCCTTCCACGTCCGGACTGGGTCCGGTGGTTTACTAGGCCCCAAGGTCTAGTTCGGGGTTCCCATGCCGGCGTTTGGTGTTCTTGTGTTGGTTGTTGGTGTAATTTGCTGGGTGTTTGCGGTCATCATGAAAAGGGACCAAAGGACTTAAGTAACCGGAGTGAAAACACCTTCAGGAGTACCGGATTGAAAACACTTTAGGAGTATCGGAGGAAGACCTTTTGATAGAAAACATGGACCAAAGGACTTAAATAACCCATGTTTTCAATCAAAAGGTCTTTCTACGATACTCCTAAAGGTGTTTTCAATCCGGTACTCCTAAAGGTGTCTTAAAACCTTTTATTTCGACCAAGAAAATACCCTTTTACACTTATTTTTATCAACAACTTTTTTTTATAACAAAAAGTTTTGATTAAATTTTATAATTGCATTATTTTTTTTCTTGAATTTTCATTGATGATATCGACCAATGAAAACTTTAAATTACCAAAATTTCTTTACCTCGTAAAGTAAATAATGTCAAATAATAAAATATTTACATTTGAATTTATCTGTACAAAACATTCTTTAACTAAACAATAGAAATTTTGAATTTTAGGTACTTACATTACCAAAATTTTCAATGTACATTTAAATACTTACATTATCACTTTTCAACCAATTTTTTATTTGATCACTCTTTATTAAATAAAGAGATTCTATATATTTTGCTCAATGAAAAGTTCGTTTATGCCTTTTTGTTAGATTTTAATATGGTTTTTGTATTGGATATTGAGTTATTGACCACCAAGTTTCATTTCGATCTTTAAATTTAGGGAAATTCCTCTTGGTACCCCCGAGGTTTCGACTTTTCCTTTTGGTGTCCCACGAACTTTTTTTTTCCTTTTGGTGCCCCCAAGGTTTACAAATAGTTCTCACCGTAACCAAAAGTTAATATTTACCACTTTTCCATCCAAAAAATTCTGATTTCTGTGTAAGAAAAAAGCTAAACTAATTAAAATCTAATTTTTTTAACTCATTTAATCTACTAAATGAAAATTCAAAAAAAAATTCAAAAAAAATCTCATGTTCGGAAGATTCCTCTAAATGGGTGAATATTAACTTATAACAGAAATCTTCCTAGTTAATAAAAAAATTAATCTACCAAAAGTTATCACCGTACACATGAAGCTTCTTTATAACTAGGAAGATTCCTCTAAAACTTTTCCATCCAAAAAATCTAATTCAACAAGGTCTTAAGCTTTTTTTGGAGGATATGCTAAACTAAAATCCAAAAAAAAAACGAAATGGGTTAAAAAATCTAATTTATTTTAGTTTAGCTTTATAACAGAAAAGCTAAACTAAAAATTCTGATTTCGTTTAGTTAACAAAAAATCATATGGAGGAATCTTTATAAAGATTAAATGGGTTAAAAAAAGCAGAAATTTCGTTTTTTTTGGATTTTTTTTTATTTGTAGATTAAATGGGTTAATATAAATTAGATTTTAGTTTAGCTTTTTTTTTTTTATAACAGAAATCAGAATTTTTTGGATGGAAATGTGGTAAATATTAACTTTTGGTTACGGTGAGAACTATTTGTAAACCTCGGGGGCACCAAAAGGAAAAAAAAAGTTCGTGGGACACCAAAAGAAAAAGTCGAAACCTCAGGGGTACCAAGAGGAATTTTAGTGATTTGGTAATGATTATGAAGAAAAAAGTTTGAATAAGCAAGGTCGCCCTACAAGTAGAACGCGGAATAAATTGCAAACTTGGAAAAAACCGGCCAAAGGAAGTATAAAATTAAACTTTGATGGATCTAAACTTAGCAATGGTAATACGTCTGGAGGTTCAATAATAAGGGATGATGATGGTAATCTAATTGATGGAGCCGTCAGAACATATGAAAAAGTCTCGGTTCTAATGGCAGAAACATTGACATTATGGGACGGCATAAGAAAAGTGAAGCAGATGAACAGTAGGAAGTTAGAGATTGAAGGAGATAATTTAACAGTCATCAAAGCATTAATGGGGGAAATTAGTTGCCCATGGGAAATTGGAAGAATGGTTGCCGACATTCTCGTGTCCCTTCGGGGGTTCGAGTCAGTCCGCTTTCATCATGAGAGTAGACAGTGTAACTCTGTGGCTGATAAAATTGCGTTCTTGGGCCACAGTCTCTCATGGGAATCTATTCGGAACCTTCATGAGCTTTTAGCTCTCATCCGAAAGGATGCTCTAGGTATCTCGATGTAAGGCGAGACCTAATTATCACCGGTTCAAAAAAAAAACGGGGGGGCAAGAGGGGATCATGTCCGAATGTTTTTGCCATAAAGCATGAAATTGCATCTACAAGAAGCTAGCAAAATCCAAAAGAAGATAGGAAAGTAAGATTAGATTGCATCCAAAACAAAACTCTGGCACCAGGCACCTCTAACTTCTAAGGCCATTCCCATTGTCGATAGTTCATGTCGAAAATAAGGCTCGGTCCGCTGAAATTTTCCATAGTTCTAAGCCTGCGAGCTAACGATGGTGAGCTCGACCCGAATGCACACGACCATATCAATGACATACTCACTGTCCTCAAACTCTTCAAAGTGGTCAACAGACGGGACTTGGAACGATCTCATCGACCCCGCACGCCAATACCTCTTTGAGGTGCAATTGTCGACCTTGTGGTGACATACGAACCCCTTCGACGACTTCGTCATCACTGAAATCTCACAATTCAACACAACGGATCCTTCTTCATACGTCTGCCTGTTGACAAACAGTCCAAAGTAGTCATCGTCATCGTCCGCCACCACTTCTGGCACTACACGGAGAGTCTACTCTACTCTGTCGAGAAGAAATTGCTGAGAATGCTCATCATTCCTTGATCCCAACATATCACAGCACTTTTCTTTTGTCAGGTTCAAGAAAAAAAAAACATAATTTTAAAAGTCCTGCTAGTTATTCTACAAAAATAACATAAGTGCGGCTAGTTATCCTACCCAAAAAAAAATGTCCTGCTAGTTAAAGTACTTGCACAGTTGCACCTAATTGATAAAAAAAAAAATCGTTATAGACAATGGAAGAAGATAATCCTGAAGAATGTTAACTACTAATGAAATAGTTGTACAGGCGAGATGGAGCAAATGAGCAATGATTGAGAATGGGAAGGCAAAGTTT
Source organism: Polygonum maritimum (assembly GCA_963924305.1). Lineage (NCBI taxonomy): Eukaryota > Viridiplantae > Streptophyta > Magnoliopsida > Caryophyllales > Polygonaceae > Polygonum > Polygonum maritimum. The sequence continues at coordinate 3,772,517 of OZ002732.1, forward strand.
GAGAATACCCTGCAACCCCAAAATTGAACTCAAATCAAACAGGCTGGAAAAACCAAATTGAGCAAAACCCAGATGGATTTGAACAAAACTAAAAGTATCCATTTGGTTAGAATTCAAGATTCTGTTGGATCTTAAGCGAGCTCACCCTCAAGATTCTGTTGGAAATCCCGAGGCGTTGGAGCACCGCCGACCTCCCCGGGGCGCCCGAAGCAAGACCGCCAGAGCTCCGCTGCTGTCGCAGGTCTCCCCATTGCTCGATCAAAACAAATTTTGGAGCCTTCCTTCCTTCCAGCACCAATATATATTGAATGAGAATGGGGAAAAGGAAAAAGTGAACAAAAGTTAGATTGGAGCGTGAGGAAAACTGAAAGAGGAAATATATAGCAGGCGTGAAAACGTTAGCAAATTTATTTTTTTTGTAAAGAAGGATAGCAGTTTTTTTTAGAACGTGGTTGGTTTCGATAACTACTGCTGGCATGGACAAATAGAACGTGGGCGAAACAGTTTTTTTTTTAATGGGGAGATTTTTGGGTTGAAAAAAAAAATGGCCTGAATTGTTTGACACATGGCGGAAAGAGATGGCTGGAAAATGATTTGCTTTAAAGATATAGTAGGATTTCCAACTAGAAAATTAAAAAAATGTTAATTTTTAAAATTGAACATAGAGAATACACTGTTGTGAATGCCATTGTTCTTTACCTTTACTCAAAAGCAAATCTTCTTCCAACATTTCACTCTTTAAAGTTCAACTCAGTGATCTCAAATATATATATTTTTTCTTATTTCTATAATAAAGGATCAACTCTTTCTTATCAATATTTACCTTGTTGTCAACAAGTTACCTAGGCAAGATACTAATTCAAATTTTTACTATACAAATGTGATGCTAGTATAGCTAGATCATAATACAGATCCAATTAAGCCAAAAAACTTCTTTAAATTTTCCTTATGATTTTCTACACCATCCAAATATTGGGCCTCCATTTATAAATGGAGTATCAAACTGGATAGTACCCGGCCCAAACTGGGCCCAATTCCCCTCTCCTAAAACCACCTCGAACGCGCAAGGCATTGGAAATTGTTTTTGGAGGGAAAAAGAAAGAAAAAGGGTGGAAGACATGTCAAGACGGCGTCTCCGAGTGGTCGCCTCCTCCTCCGACGAAGACGACGACGAGCAACACTCCCATCAAAACCAAAACCACTCCCAAATTCCTCATCAGTCTGGAGTCAGACAGCCACAAGCGGAGGAAGAAGACGAAATACTAGATCAATTCGAAGATCCTCTTCCCGAAATCGACGCCGTAACCCTAGATTCCTCTTCCGCCGGCCCCATCAACCAACCCCAAGTAATCTCCGACGACGACGAGGATTTCATCGACGTCGCGGAACACTTCAACTCTTGTTGTCATGAGACACCTCAATCACTTATAAACTAAACTATTAAGGTGTTACAATCCCACCACGTAAACACTTAATGACCTCGTCAAACCCCACGGACCGCCTCGTGGTTGAGTGAATGTCTCTCCGAGCCAAGCCAATTCGGATCTGATACCATATGTAAGGCCCGCGGACTTAGAAGCGCTATCTAGTGCCAACTGAAACACTTCTCATGAGGTCACCCATCATATGGTTATTCTCTCTCTAGCGCACTTAACTTCAAATTTCTTTTATCATCTCGAACCATGAAAAGAAAAAGTTCTTGTTGACAGGAAACACCTCAGTGACTTATAAATTATCGAGGTATTACAATTACTCTCTTTTTATCTCTCTATTCTCTCTTTTTACGATATTACCCTCATCAAATCCTTCAATTATTTTTATCCCTCTTTTTTCTTTCTTTTACCGTATAATCATTACCAAATCACTAAAATTATCCACTTGGACTCTCTTGAATTTTAGTATCAAACCCCAAATGGGAATAATAAATAGGTACGAAGGAAGGGAATATTGATCAACTACATTAAATAATAATTCAGAAATTGAAAGTCCTTTTTACTAAAAATTTATTTATTTTTTAATAAAAGAGTGACTATGGTTATTTATAGGCTTGGTCGAGTTAAGTCATCTTATCTTAGGGTTGTGTTGTGTATAAGTTCACCTCATTAAAATTTGTGGATCAATTGGTAGGGTTATTATAGTTGTCGCATGGGTTCAGGTCGAGGCGTCGAGCCAACAAGTCAAGAGCGTTGGCTTTTTTTATAACTATTTAAATAATACATCAAAAAATAAATAAAACTCATATATATTATTAAATATATAGTATATATTTTTTAATTTAAACTCTTATCCTATATCCTTAGAACACATGATAGAAAAATCAAATTACAATTTACCTCAACAAGAGTAGCAATAAATTCATAATCTTCTTAACTCTGCTTAGCGCTATAAGACTTTTAGCCTCATTGCTAACAATGTGTACGACTATTGAAGATTAGTTAACAATACATGTGTACAACTATTAAAGATCAGTTGACAATATATGTGTAGAAGTGTTAAAGATCATATCGAATAGGCTCAATTGCATGCCAAGTTTAGAGAGTTAAGAGTTTGACCAACTAATCATGGGCCTCTTAGACATCAAACTGGATAGTTCTCGGCCCAAATTGGACCCAATTTACACAATATCTCCTCGGCTAGGAAGGGACGACTGAAATCATCACATATTTCATCACTTTTTTTTTTTTTTTTGAAAAGGTGAAGATTAGGGGACCGCCCCTTACGGGGGGCGCCCTAGAGCATCCTTTCGGATGAGAACAAGAAGTTCTGGAAGTGTTGAATGATAATGCTTGAGAGACTATGACCCATTTTTGCAATCAGGTCGGCCACAGTGTTACAACACCTGCTCACATGAGAGATCTTAACAGTTTCGAAGTTGAGCAACGAGACCATTATGTCAGATCTAAGCATTTCAATTTCCCAAGGGCATCGCCCTATATTTTTAACAGCTTGGATTACTGTTAGGTTGTCACCTTCTATCTCGATTTTCTTTATTTTGAGTTGTATGGCTCTCCTGATTCCGTCTCGTAACACAAGTGTTTCGGCTTTTAATACCGAGGTTTTTTGGTACTTGGTTGTTGCTATATCAATAACCTCTCCTTGAGTTCCCCTTATTATAGAGCCAGATGTCGCCGTTCTATCAGCCAGCCTTGATCCATCTACATTCAGCTTGCAGAATCCATTTTTTGGTCTTTGTCAAATCTTGTTTTTCTTTTGTTGTTTGTGTGGTCGTACATTTTTGTATCTTTGGGAATCTTCCTCCTCAGTCCATTGTTTTGCTTGTCCCCAAATATGAATTTGTGTTTTTATATATTTTGCTAAGTCAGGAATTTTGCTAAGTCAGGAATTATATCATTCGATTTTTGTTGAAACACAAATTTGTTTTGTTGGTGCCATATTGCCCACCAGATCGTGGCCAATTCTGTAAACTCCTTTGTTGTCGATCTTTGTTGAAACACATATTTCATCACATACTCACACCAACAAGTCGATTAAATCATCACATATTTCAACCGAAAAATAACTAAATCAAAGCATCACATATTGGTCTTCTTTTTGTCTTTGTTTACTTGGATGTAGAACATATATGACTTCCCAAAAAAAAAAAAGTATAAAACATTCGACACGATGTTTTGGCCAATTTAAACAATATCACCCCTACTTTTATTACGTTTTTTTACACTACCCAAAACGGGTACAACTTAATTATCAGTATCACTATCCGTAAGCGGGAAAACGGTTAGACCCCGTGGACGGGTAAGACCGGCTCCTGGTCTTCGTGTGGAGCAGGCAAGCCCAGCCGGGGCGACGCGCGATCGTGCCACAATACGAAGCATAGATGGTAGGAGAAGCACGTGACGAAGGAATGGATGGCATCGGAGAAGAAAGAGGCCACGAGTATGAAGAGGTAGATGCTCCAGAAGGCGGACGAGGACGGAACAAACAGAGTGGCGACGAGGGAGAGCGTAACGGGGACCGACAGCTCGGTTCCCCCAATGCGGAGCTCGATCCGTCCGACACCCGGGAGGGGGTGGAAGAAGCAGCATAACTGGACCCGAATTGACATCAGCAGGAACAAGGCGGAGAAGAACGTCAACGACATCAATTCGGTGAGGAGGGACGACGACCCTTTGTGCTTTTGTCGACACCAGCTGCATGTGAAGAATTAAGTTGCAAGTGGAGATTGAGTAGTTTGATCGAAATGGCCGGATGAACAACTAGCTTAGCTGAGATTACCTGCGGGTACGGTTGAGGAGGAATAATGAGTCTTGAGGAAGTTGAAGAGGGGAAGAAGAAAGTATCTCGTGTCGTAATAGCCTCCCATATACTATGTTTGAGGAAATTAAATTGCAGTTGAGATGAATATGACTGAACGAGAGGCTGTTGTTATCATTTGGGATCCATTAAGAAAAGGAGGCCGGGCTAATATATAGAGGAGATTTGTTTTTGAGCATATATTATAGAGGAGATTGTTTTTTGTTGAGAGTGTAAGAGAATGTAAGGAAACGGTACAACGAGGAAACTTAATATATATATATAAATAAATAAAAGGGTTGAAGAAGACATCGTAAATAAATAAGTTTCAGCGCGCTTGTCGCATCAGCTCACTGGTTGAGCACTCATGGTAGTACCATGAGGTCTCGGGTTCGAGACTCCAGGGCGGCAGTTTGCCCTGTTAGTAACCAGTTCTCATCCCTTGTGGATGCTCTAGGCGAGCCCAAGTAGTACTTGCGGCGACCCTAATCCTTACCTTATCAAAAAAAAATAAATAAATAAATAAGTTTCAGCGGGCGGCTTGTATACGCCCAAATTTTATATTTGTATATTTATTTACGATGTCCGTTATCTTCCTCACTAACTCAATTGGATGATATATCATCCAAAACTCAACTTTTGAAAATATTCCACGTCTTCTGCTTGTTTGGAAATAATTCCCACGTCATCTTTATGCACGTATTATTTCATCCTTCCTAAGCAAATTACTTCCTAAGCTATTATTTCGTTGTATCATTGTACGCTTAGAAAAGAAATCTAAACAGAATATGAGAGGATTGATTTAAAATTATAAAAATTAAATTCATTTCATAAAGGACAATTAAATAATTTTATAGATCTTATTAATTTTTGGTCGAAATTGTAAGACATCAAATATTTTCAAACACAGGTAGTATAGTACAAAGTTTGCGCCAACAATAAAAAAACGGCCACGTGCACTCTTTCATAACCCATTTCTAGCTAGAAAATAAAAAAAATGTTAATTTTTAAAATTGAACATAGAGAATACGCTTAACTTATTTTTGTGAATGCCATTGTTATTTACCTTTACTCAAAAACAAATCTTCTTCCATCATTTCACTGTTCAACCCAGTGATCCACATATATATTTATTTTCTTATTTTCATAATAAAGGATCATCTTTTTCTTATCAAGATTACCCTTTGTTGTCAACAAGTTACTTAGGCAAGATACTAATTCAAATTTTTAATATACAAAGTTACTTGATGTTACTATACTAGTATAGCTAGATCATAATACACATCCAATTAAGCCGAAAAACTTCTTACAATTTTCCTTCTGATTTTCTAAACCATCCAAATATTGGGCCTCCTCTTAGAAATGGAGTATCAAACTGGATAGTACCCGGCCCAAACTGGGCCCAATTCCCCTCTGCTAAAACCACCCCGAACGCGCAAGGCATTGGAAATTGTTTTTGGAGGGAAAAGAAAGAAAGGGGGAGAAAATGTCAAGACGGCGTCTTCGAGTGGTCGCCTCCTCCTCCGACAATGACGACGAGCAACACTCGCATCGGAACCAAAACCACTCCCAAACTCCTCATCAATCTGGACTCGTTCAGCCACAAGCGGACGAAGAAGACGAAATACTATATCAATTCGAAGATCCTCTTCCCGAAATCGACGTCGTAGCCCTAGACTCCCCTTCCGCCGTCCCCATCCACCAACCCGAACTAATCTCCGACGACGACGAGAATTTCATCGACGTCGCCGAACACTTCAATCCGCCTTCTCCTCCTCCGCCTCCTCATATCCCGCCGTTTCAAAACAGTGTGCCTGCAAGCTCCAATGGCGGCCCCTCGCATTCTCCGGTCAGCGAGGTATTGCGGAGTCTAGGCATGAATCTGAAGGCCGAGTGGCTGGATTCCTGCATTCGAGGCCTGGAAACTGCTGTTCCGGGGTTTCCCGGACTTGATTTGGAGACCAAGGCCAAGTTTTGCTTCGAGTAGGTTTTGAATTCGGACATGAATTTCGCCGGTGGAGGTGTTTTGCCCCCGAATTTGGATTCTATGCATCTCGTTGAGCTTCCTGGGCCCTTTGTCTTGCAGGTTTGCTCGGTTTCTTGCCTGTTAGGTTTACAATTCTATGAAATCAAGCTACAATAAGAGAGATCTGTAGATTAAGAGCCATTAATGAACTAGCTAGCTTCATTCAATGGAAAGAGTCTGTGCAAAGCGGCACACACACAGCTCAAGGTTTACAAAAGGCATAAGAGGATATATATACCCAAAACCTAGAAGGAAAAAGACAAAAGCAAATTAATATATAAACTAATGAGAAACACATGTACACCACGTGACTTTCATATACCCCCCTCAAGTTGGACTTGGGGGGATTGAAACAAGTCCCAACTTGGGCAAGAAGTAGTGGTGCTGCCTCTCCCCGAGTGGTTTAGTCATGATGTCTGCCACTTGCTGGCTTGTGGATATGTACGCAGTTTGAATGAAGCCCTCTTGGACCATGTCTCTGACGAAGTGACAGTCAATTCTAAGATGTTTTGTGCGCTCATGGAATACTGGGTTTGCAGCTATATACTGTGCGGCTTTGTTATCACAAAATAATGTGATAGGAGCTGGAATAGTCACCTTTAAATCTTGAAAGAGTCCATGAAGCCACACTAATTCACTTGCTGTCATAGACATGCTTCGATATTCTGACTCGGCTGAAGACTTTGAAACGGTCTTTTGTTTCTTTGTTTTCCAAGAGATTAACGAAGATCCGAGAAATATACAATAACCTGTCAAAGATCTAGCTGAAAAGGCACAAGTGCCCCAATCCGCATCACTGAAGGCCTTGAGTTCCAATGAAGATGATGTTGGATAAAACAATCCCATGCTGATTGTAGTCTTTAAATACCGCACAACATGAAGTGCAGCATCCATGTGAGGCTTCCTTGGATCAGCCATGAACTGACTAAGATGTTGAACGGCATGAGATAAGTCAGGCCGAGATAAATTCAGGAAGAGCAACCTTCCTATAAGTCTTCTATATTGTTCTGGTTCTTCCATGACTTCACCTTCATAGATGCTCAGTTTGAGTCCTTTGGGAAGAGGGAACTGGCATGGTCTGCTTTCAAGAGTTTTACAATCTGCTAAGATGTCAAGAATATACTTTCTTTGGTGGAGGAGCATTCCTGTTGAGTTTCTCACAATTTCAAGGCCTAGAAAATATCTTGCAGTGCCAAGATCTTTGATTGTAAACTTCAGGTGTAGAGCTTGTTTCAGTTCTGATATCACCTCTGTATCATCTCCTGTGAGTAATAAATCATCAACATAAACCAGAGCGATCACCACTCCCTTAGAAACATGCTTAACGAAGAGAGAATAATCTTGCTTCGACTGTCGAAAACCAAATTTGAGAAGAAATTGAGTGAGCTCAGTATTCCACTGTCGGGAAGCTTGTTTCAAGCCATAAATAGATCTGGTAAGCCTACAGACTTGACCGGGTTTAGGAAGAGCATACCCTTCTGGAGGTGACATATACACCTCTTCATCAAGCCTTCCATGTAAGAAGGCATTATTTACATCAAGCTGGAATAGCGGCCAATTTCTAACAGTGGCGAGGGCTAAGACGACCCTCACTGTCGTTAATTTGGCCACTGGAGAAAACGTATGCTTGTAATCTTTCCCTTTCACTTGGTTGTAGCCTTTGGCCACTAATCTGGCCTTATATCTTTCAACCGTGCCATCTGGTCTGTACTTGATTTTATAGACCCATTTACTTCCTACAACTTGCTTTCCCGGCGGAAGATCTGTTAAGAACCAAGTTTTGTTCTTTTCAAGGGCTTGAATCTCCTGCTGCATTGCTTCTATCCATCTGGGATCATGCTTGGCCTGGTTGTAATGACACGGTTCTGCAATGCTAGCCATGTGCACAAATGAAGTGACAAATTCTGGATCAAAAGAAGCTGAGTCACCAAGAACTGTGGCCAGAAATGAGTGTGAGAGAGAACGAGATGGTGATCTTTTATCATAACATTCATAATCCTGTAATCTGACAGGTTTGGAAACATTCCTTGTAGATCTTCTCAGAGGAGGAAAATCCTGCAGGCTTTGTAAAGAAATGCTTGGGGCATCATTCGTTGGTGAACTGACAATGTTTTCTCTGCAGCGTGTGGAAGAATAATCACTGTCATAGTTGTTTGATGGTGCAGCAGCAATCTGTACATCAGCAGAGGAATTGGGAGATGTTGGAGCGAGACCATTTTCATGTGGGACTGGCTGTGGTGGAAGAATGGACAGTTCTTGGATGTAATCATGAGCTGGATTGACTAGAGGCATTATCGTTGGTACATTTTGCTTGACAGAATCTGTGGTAGTCTTGAAGGGAAAAATTTGCTCTTGAAATATAACATCCCTTGAAACGAATGTCTTGTGTGTCTCAAGATTATAAAGCCTATAGGCCTTGGAACCAAAAGGATAACCAAGTAGAATGCATCGTTGCGCCTTTGGAGCAAATTTGTCTTTTATGTGAGGATGAGATGAGGCAAAACAAAGACAACCAATCGTCCTTAGCTCATCATATGATGGTTTTGTCTTGAATAGTCTCTCAAAGGGTGTTTCCCAGTTGAGGATAGCACTCGGAAGCTTGTTGATAATGTGTGTTGCAGCTAAGACACAATCACCCCAAAACTTCAGTGGTAGCCCCGCATGAATTCTGATAGCTCTTGCAGTTTCTATCAAGTGTCGGTGCTTTCTCTCCACTCTCCCGTTTTGTTGAGGAGTGTAAGGGGCTGTTCTCTGATGCACAATTCCTTTAGAGGCTAACAAATCTGTACACTGTCTCTGAACTATTTCTGTCCCGTTGTCACTTCTGATAGTCTTTACATGAGTACCAAACTGTGTGCTAACATATGCCAAGAAGTTCGACAGACATGAATGCATTTCTGTCTTACATTTCATCAAAAAAGTCCATGTGACTCTACTGTAATCATCAACAAAGGTAGCAAAATAATATGCACCTGTAATAGTTGTCACTTTGTAAGGCCCCCAAAGATCAACATGAATCAAGTCAAAGACAGAATTAGCAATGCTATTACTTCTCAAAAACGGCAACTTGTGATGTTTAGCTACAGCACAGGTTTCACAAAAGAAGTCGCCATGATCTGACAGACCAGATGGATAAACATGCTTCAGTTTGGAAATACATCCATGACCAAGTCTAGCATGTATAACATTCATGCTTAATTTCTTACTAGAATTCACATTAGCAAAAGTATTTCTATTCCTAGAAACAAGAGTTGAATTCTGGTCTTGTGGCTTCAACTCTTGTCTGATCTTGTAAAGGCCTTCTCTCTTTGTCCCTGAGAGCTGGACCTCCTTACTTCCATGGGCCTGAAAATAACAAGTTGTGGAAGTAAATAAGGTAAGCATTTCGGAGTCCTCACAAAGTTTTCCAACTGAGAGCAAATTATGCTTGAAACCAGGAACAACCAAAACGTCATTCAAGCTAACATTTTCTGTCAACTGAATTCTGCCAGTCTCAACAACTTTCTTAACAGATCCATCTGGCAAACCAATCAAAATAGGTGTGTCCAACATAGATTTAGACACAAGCAAGTTTGAATCTGCAACCATGTGGTCACTTGCTCCTGTATCTACAATCCACTCTATTATTTGTCCATTTCTATCAACTGAATTAACCATTGAATCACAAACTTTACCTACAAAGTTGGCATATGAAGTCTCTGCATGCCCTTTGCCCTTGATCTTCTTCATGACCTCTTGATAAACTGTATTCACCAAGGTTCCCTCACCTTGCTTCTCGACATCATCAAGTGGGCTGTCTTGTGGACCCCTGTCCATATGCTCTGCTGCGTTGACAGACCCTTTCCCTGGAAATTTGTCCCTAGGGCCTTTATACCAATCAGGGAAACCGTGGATGTAGAAGCATTGATCAATGAGATGCCCTTTCTCATTACAATGATAGCATCTTCTCCCTTCCGTTTTCCCCTTCTTTATCTCGTTTCTGTTGTGATTGTTGTTGTAGCTTCTGTTGGATGGGTTGCTCTGTTGAGGAATATTCTGCCTAAAACCATGCTTAATTTGTCTACCTGCATTCATTGCACTGCTTTCCTGAGATGTAACATCACTTGCTGTAAGCTTTCTCTGAATCTCAGTCTGTTGAGCATTGTAGTAGGCTCGACTCACAGTAGGTAGAGGATCACTCGATAGGGCCTGACTTCTGACGTTTTCATAGACATCGTTGAGACCCATGAGAAATTGCATGAGTTTGTTCCTCTCATCATTGTCTCGAACTATTTTAAGAATTTCACAGCTACATTTGTCAAGGTTTCCACAAACACATTCGGGAAATCCTTCGAGGACTTGTAGCTCATCCCAAATCCGTTTCAGTTTCATGTAATACTCAACAACTGACGAGTCCCCTTGTACTGTATTGTTGAGTTTTCTCTTCAGCTGGAAAATCAACGGACCATTGACATGGCCAAACCTTTCCTTGAGTTCATCCCAAAGCTTCTTGGCAGATTCAACATATATGAAGCCTTCAGCAATATCTTTACTCATTGAATTCAAGAGCCAGCAACGAACCATGTAATCAGCCCTAACCCATTTGGCGAGATCTGGAGAGGTACTTTCCGGCTTAGCACAACCTCCGGTTAGGAATCCTGTCTTGTACTTGGCTCCTAAAGCCATTTCAACCCCTTTGCTCCATGTCAGGAAATTAGATCCATCAAAGACATAGGGGCCCAGTGATGCACCCGGCTGATCCGAGTGAGACAGGTTCAAGGGGTCACAATTAACACTGTTGCTGACAACCATTCCAGCGAGTTCACGCTCACGTTGAGCTACAGCTTGTTCTCTCACACGCAATTGTTCAGCTAGGTCAGCCAAATTTGTTTCACCAGTGCTCATAATGACAGGCAAACAGACCAGCACCAAGGAAATAGTGTAACTAAGGGCGAAGAAGAAGAAACGAAAAGATCGTAGACCGAGCCTAAAAGCTCTGATACCATATGAAATCAAGCTACAATAAGAGAGATCTGTAGATTAAGAGCCATTAATGAACTAGCTAGCTTCATTCAATGGAAAGAGTCTGTGCAAAGCGGCACACACACAGCTCAAGGTTTACAAAAGGCATAAGAGGATATATATACCCAAAACCTAGAAGGAAAAAGACAAAAGCAAATTAATATATAAACTAATGAGAAACACATGTACACCACGTGACTTTCATAAATTCCAATTCCAGCTTGTTGTGGATTATGGTAGGAATTAGATAGTGACTTATTCTTTTGCAATAAAGAAATAAGGCAATACAATATGCGTGTTGGCTTTGGTAGGGTGATAGTGTTAAAATTGTGGCAATTGATACTTGAACAGGTCATTTGATCTTATGATTTCTGTTGTTTGAAAGACTAAAATCCCAAGTCTTTTAGAGTTGCTGCTTACTGTAAATGTGTTCTTGTTTAGGATTTAATTTTTTTTTGAGACATTTAGTTGTGCTGGCACTCCAAATTGTTGCAGTTGTCTATTTTTTGTGTGATTGTTTCCAGGTTGATGAGACAGTCAACATCAGCTGTGCTCTCCAGGAAAGATATAAGAATGCCGCTGCTGGCCCTAAGAGGTGCCTCAAGCTGTCTGTGACAGATGGTGTTCAACGAGTTTTCGGCATGGAATATAGGCCTATTATGGACCTTCAAGTTCTAGCACCAGCCGGATTTAAGGTTTTTGTCACATATGTTCTGTTGTATAAGATGGTGCTGTCTTTAGTCACTCTACTTTGGGGTTCTGCATTCCTCCCCTCTTGCAGTATGCATATTGTTTCATTGTTTTGGCCATTTTTGCTGTGGACATCAACAATGACAGGTTTTTTTGTTTCCTAAGCTGCTCCTTATGCCAATAGTCCCAATGATCACTTTAATGAACCATTTCTCAAATATGGTATATGGATCGATAGTATTAAGTTAGTAACCGTAGATCATGAACATCATACCCCAGAACCTATTGACATCTACTGATTACGAGCAGGATGCCTTATCATCAGGGGTCTTTCTTAAGGATTGTTTGACATGTTTTATGCATATAGTCATTATTCATTAATCATGGTATTGATTTGTGCCAAATAATGTTACACATCCGATTTAAATTTTTAGGGGTGTAGTTTGATTGTATATAGTATTAATGTTCTAAGTACATCTCCGGACACAAATGTATTTATAAACAAATTTGTTCTTGAGGGCATAAATTACAATCACTTTGCTATTTCTTGAAGCGGTAATTTTTCAATGATTCAGTTCCTAAAAACATCTGAGCTATCCATGAAGCGGCTTGGACCGGCCATCACGGGTTCAAGAAGTTGGTTGATGAAAGCTGGAATCATTCAGTTAAGACGCCTGATGCGTTGGCCAGCCTTAAAGATGTGCTTCTGAAGTGGAACTTAGAAGTCTTTGGACATATCCGCACCAGGAAGTTGGAAACTGTCAAGCGTATTGCGGATGTTCAGAAAGCTGTGGTTAGAGACTTCCGGCCCCATCTGGTGGACAGAGAGAAGGAGCTCCAGGAAGAGCTCAGTTTGATTCTCGTTCAGGAAGAATTACTCTGGCTTCAGAAATCGCGCGAAAAGTGGCTTTGCGAGGGGGACCGAAATACGTCTTATTTCCACCTCTCTACTATTATTAGGAGGCACCGAAACCGTATTGTTTCTCTTCTTGACGATCAAGGCAGATGTATCAGTGATCCGAAATTAGTAGAGTCTCACGCTACTAACTTCTTCAAAGAGCTGTATAGTCTTCCGGATGATAGCTACAGTGTTGACCCGTTGCCTAGAGGTCGTTTCCCGCAGATTTCAGCTGAGTCGTGGCATTCCCTTGTGGCCCCTGTCACCGATGCTGAGATCGGGGCTGCCATGGGAGGCATGGGCAACCTCAAGGCCCCTGGTGTTGACGGGTTCCAACCCTTGTTCTTTAAGACGTGCTGGGATCGTGTTGGTGGATCAGTCAGGGATTTCGTTCGGGATTTTTTCAGATTGGGCAGATTCCATGAGGGTGTTAACGACACTCTTATCGTCCTCATCGCGAAAGTTGCTAAGCCGGAGCGCATCTCCCAATTCCGCCCTATAAGCTTGTGTAATGTTCTATACAAGCTCGTGACTAAGATCCTGGTGAACCGTTTGCGTCCGCTGCTCGATGATCTTATTGGACCAATGCAGGGGAGCTTTGTGCCGGGCCGCCTGATTTCGGATAACATTATCGTTGTCCAAGAGGTGGTTCATTCCATGAGGAGGAAACAAGGAAAGAAGGGGTGGATGGTGTTGAAGATCGACCTCGAAAAAGCTTACGACAGGCTTAGGTGGGACTTTGTGGAGGACTGTCTGCAGGATGCTGGATTTCCGAGTGAATGGATTGAATGGGTTAAGGCGTGTATGAACTCTTCTTCTATGAGGTTGGTTTGGAACGGGGAAATGACGGATAAGTTCCTTCCTTCTCGTGGTATTAGACAGGGGGACCCCATTTCGCCGTACCTCTTCGTTATTTGTATGGAGAAGCTGAGTCACTTAATCAATGATGCCGTTGGTTATGGCGCTTGGAAGCCGGTCAAGATTACTCGTAGAGGGCCGTTGATTTCACATGTTCTTTTTGCGGATGATGTTGTCCTTATGGCCGAGGCCTCGGTTTCTCAGATGCGGGTCATTATGGGAGTGATTGATGCCTTTTGCAATGCCTCTGGCCAAAAATCAGCAAAGCTAAATCCAAGCTGTTCGTTTCTAAGAATGTGTGGGCGGATTTGGTGGACGCTCTTAGGGTGGAAAGTGGCTTTGAGACTACGGACGACTTGGGCAGCTACCTTGGAATGCCGATTTTGCATAAGGCAGTTTCAAAGGACACCTTTGCTCCCCTGGTGGATAAGATTAAGTCAAGGCTTGGGGCGTGGAAGAGTCGAACCCTTAGCTTTGCCGGTAGGATTACTCTGGCTAAATCGGTGCTCGCTACGATTCCGGTTTACTCTATGGCTACTGTTGTCCTTCCCATGGATACTTGTAAGAAAATTGACCAAGTGATCTGCAACTTCATTTGGAGCCAGTATTCGGATAAGAAAAAGATCCACCTTGTGGGGTGGAAGGAGGTCTGTAAGGCTAAGAAAGAAGGTGGTCTCGGGATCCGACCGATGCGTGAATTAAATCTGGCAGTTGTGGGAAAGCTGAGTTGGAGGTTTTTGCATTGCTCGAAAGGCCTGTGGGGGGAAATTCTGAATTGCAAGTACACTAGATGCTCGGGTTCGAATGTGCGTGCTTCCTCGGAAGTTTGGAAGGGTGTGCAGGAGGGGACAAATAGTGTCGTCATTAAGGGTTGTGCGTGGCTTGTGGGTGATGGCTCGCAGGTCCGCTTTTGGCGTGACGAATGGAACTGTGCTGGGCGGCTCATAGACCATGCGTTGGTTCCCATCTCGGTCGAGGTCAGCCACAAAGTGGTGAGAAGCTATTGGAGTGATGATGGGTGGAATTGGGCGCAGCTGAGGGACCTCCTCCCGGAGGATACGCTGCGGGTTTTGGCTTCTATCCGTCTTACTGATGTGGGTGTCCTGTCGGATTCCCTCACCTGGAAAGAGTCGACTGATGGTGCGTTCTCCATTAAGTCGGCGTACAACTTTATTACTGGCGCAGGCATGTTGGCTTGGACGGATGGATTGGTTTACAAGAAGATCTGGCAGTTGCATACGCAGGAGAGGATACGCGCCTTTGCTTGGTTGGCTATGAAGGGCAGTATCCTGACGAACCACGAAAGACGAAGAAGGCACATCTCGACCTCGGACCTATGTCCCCTTTGCAAGAGTAGCCCGGAGACTCTTGAACACCTCTTTAGGGAGTGCCCAAAAATTGCCCCTTTTTGGATTGATATTGGTGTGCCGGCTGAGGTTTCTCATCTTAGTCACTTGTCTTTTGCAGGCTGGTTTCGTGGGAATATCATGGCTCAATGGCGCTCGGAGGATGGGCTCGAGTGGTCTGCTATTTTCGCCACGGCGTTGTGGTGGACGTGGAAGTGGAGGAACGAGGTGGCTTTTGGAAGTGTGAGAAGAGATATTGCGGGTGCGGAGTTCGTGTATACACAGGCTCGTGACTATGTTCGTTCTTGGAATGCAAGGTTGTTGGGCACCAGGGATGGGACTTCTCAAGACATCAGCGTGGCGTGGACTAGGCCGGCCAGCCCCTGGATTAAATTAAATTGCGACGGGTCGGTTAGACATGATGGAATAGCCACGGCTGGAGGAGTGGCTAGGGATGCGAATGGTACTTGGATCATGGGTTTCGCCCACAAGATAGGTGTTTGCTCGGTGCCGGTTGCTGAAGTGTGGGGTATTCTCAACGCTTTAAAGCTGGCCTGGGATTCGGGTTTTCGCCATGTTTGGCTCGAGTCCGACTCGACTTTGGCGGTGTCCGCTGTTTTGGATGGGGTGGAGCCTAGTCACCCGCTGTCGAACTTGGTTTGCCAATGCCGGGTTCTTCTTAGACGAGATTGGAATGCTCGTCTCAACCACGTCTTCAGGGAAGCGAACACCGTCGCGGACTCCCTCGCCAGGCATGCTCATGCCTTACCTTTCGGTTTCCATTTGCTTACCGAGCCCCCTTTGAGTTCTCGCTCCCTGCTTGATCTCGACTCTTGTGGGAGGCCGGTAACTCGCTCGGTTAGAAGTTAGTTTTCTTGGGCTCTCGCCCTTGTTGTTCACCAAAAAAAATGGTATTGATTTGTGCCAAATAATGTTACACATCCGATTTAAATTTTTAGGGGTGTAGTTTGATTGTATATAGTATTAATGTTCTAAGTACATCTCCGGACACAAATGTATTTATAAACAAATTTGTTCTTGAGGGCATAAATTACAATCACTTTGCTATTTCTTGAAGCGGTAATTTTTCAATGATTCAGTTCCTAAAAACATCTGAGCTATCCATGTTCCAGTAGTTCAATCAGTAAAAACATCTGAGTAGTATCCAAAGGTTGTTAATTCGAATCTCATGGGGGACGGGTGCTGTCTATTTAGCATCGGGGGTTGTAGATAATATATTTTAGGCTTTTACAATGAAAACGAATATAATGGTGGTCCTAGTTACTATACAAAAAAAATTGAGATATAATCAATTTTTTAGAAAATTATTTAGAAACTTTGATAGAGTTGAGAAATAAATTATTCTCTATAATATACTAAAGTAAATTTTTGGCTAAAAACTGTAGTAATCATATGTTTTTATTATAAGCTGCAAGTTCGATATATTTAATTAAAAAGATTTGGCCCCCTTAATATGTCTATTCTAGTTCTGCCCCTGACCGGACCCAGGTCTAGACCTAACGCACTCTGGTTCCAAAGACCCACCTATAAATGCCATCGGGGAGACATTAATTGGGTTCCATGAGAACCAGATGTCCTGGATAAATCCAAAAAAAAAGAGCTGAACAAGCTCCAATCTGGTTCGAGGGTTAACCGTTGACCAATCAATCGTGGGCCTCGCTTTTATACCAAAGAGCATAAGACTCAGCCCAAATTGGGCCCAATTCCCCACTCGTAAAACCTCCATAAACGCGCAAAGTCCATTCAAGTGATTGGAATCTTTTTCATTTTGGAGGGAAAAAGAAAAGGGGGAAGAAATGTCAATACGGCGTCTTCAAGTGGATTCCCCTTGAATGACCGAACTACTAGATCAATTCGAAGATCCTCTTCCCGAAATGGACGCCATAGCCCTAGATTCCCCTTCCGCCGTCCCCAACCACCAACCCCAACTAATCTCCGACGGCGACGAGGAGGATTTCATCGACGTGGCCTAACACTTCAATCCGCCTTCTCCTCACATCCCGCCGTTTGAAAATAGCTCGATTCCGATCAGCTAAGGAAGTTTTGTGTCAGTGGGGTGTAAAAAACATATACTGTACTATTTTTATTTTGTACAGTGTAGAACAAAATAGAAGACCTTCCACTTCCACACACGATGTTTACTGTCAAATCACACAATATCACCACTTAAAACTCCTTATTCCCCAAGTTTCTCCATGGCTGTTTAGAACAGTTTTAAACCTATTTATTAGCCTAATTTCTGATTTTTGAGGGCGAGAAAAAACAGATGTTTATCTTGAAAACTCTCTGATTTCAAAACACATGAAGGATCTAAGAGTTCCACCTCTTTCGATTTGAGTGTACACTTCGATTGAGGGCAGAGTTAACCCTGGAGTCACCCGCCTTGCAAGATTTACACCAGAATCTAGGCGGTTTTTCGCTCAAGTGCAGTAGACTTTCTACGACTCTGCAATTCCTAAAATTACTTTCAAATTCAGGTTTGATTTAATACGATTCTTCGGTTCTCTGACTAATTATTCCAATAGTAGTAGCGGGCCATTTGAGGGAGTTAATTTGGAGTTGAGATTAATACGAGAACGAGAGGATCAATTTTTAATACCAATTTGGCATTTTGGCCAAAGATGTCACTTTTTAATACCAATTTGGCATTTTGTCCGTTTCCTATCAAAGCTTTGTACGTGTATATGTATACTTATGCTTACCATCAATGGAAGTTATTGCATTTACACAAGAGTTTGCATTGTCATACGGCATCCGACCCTCGACCTGGCTACACCCAAATCCGACTCCGACGAGGCAACACCCGACAACAAGCAAAACAAGGAGGAAGAACGAAGACCTACCGGTGGTGGACAATGACATTTATCTATTTAAGAATTTATCTAATTTTCACGCATTTAAGAATTTACCTATTTGAATAATCTTTTTTATTTGTATTTATCTAGTTTTTATAAAAATGTCCAATTTTTTTTATGGAAACAAAGTCCAATTTTAAAGAACTGAGCATTTGTACAATAAATTCGGATATTAATACAAATGTTTCAAAACTGGGATATTTTTACTTGTACAAACTTTTTCTAAGACATGGGCCGTTAAGCACTAACAAAAATTCCACGCAGCTATACTGCTATTCCCCTTTGTTTATTTTTTTTTATCGAATTAAAACAGTACTCGGCCCAAACTGGGCCCAATTCGCTAACCTCTTCTTTTTTTTTTGTGGATTTGCTCAAACCTCCTCGAACGCGCAAGGGATTGGAAATTGTTTTTGGAAAAGAATGAAAAAAGGGGAAGAAATGTCACGACGGCGTCTCCGAGTGGTCGCCTCCTCCTCCGACGAAGACGACGACGAGCAACACTCGCATCGGAACCAAAACCACTCCCAAACTCCTCATCAATCTGGACTCGTTCAGCCACAAGCGGACGAAGAAGACGAAATACTAGATCAATTCGATGATCCTCTTCCCGAAATCGACGCCGTAGCCCTGGATATGAAACGGGATAGTTCTTGGCCCAAGTTGGGCCCAATTTATACAATATCTTCTCTTTTTTTTTTTTTGAGAAATTATACAATATCTTCTCGGCTAGGAAGGGACGACTGAAACGTACACAATCAACAAGTCGAATAAATCATCTCATAAAAAATAAATAGATTAAAACACCAAATATTGATCTTTTTTTTGTCGACATATGATATTGGTCTTCTTTTGTCTTTGTTTACTTATGTAAAACATACGAGTATATGACTTCCCAAAAAAAAAAACGTAAAAAACATTCCACAGCAGTGGCGGCCGGAGCCAGAAAATACGGAGAGGAGGGGCAAAGTTGATTTCGAGGATTATAATATAGAAAATGTATTAGTATTACTTATATTATTTAAATAAACAAATATTCAAAATAAATGTCAATATATATATATATAGTGATAAGGTATTAATTAATATCAATAACATATTAACATGCTTATACAATGTAAGTAAAATATAATCTAGTAGTAGTATATACTCCCTCCGTTTCACAATAAGTGTCGTTTTAGTACTTAAAATTTGTTTCATAATATGTGTCGTTTTAGGTTTTCAAAGTGATTTATTAGGGGTAATAATGATAACTTTTATTGGAATGTGTATTTGTTGACTAAAGTTGTTCATTCATTGGCCAAAAAAATGTAATGAGTGGTAAGATTAAGAAAAAGTTGTAAGCTTTAAAGTGAATGATTGCTTTTCTTAAAAACTGTGTTGAGAGCTAAAACGACACTTATTGTAAAACGGAGGGAGTATGTAAAAGAAATCATCAATTGTAATATGTCTATACTTAGCTTGTATGAAAAGTACAAATAAATACTCAAAAAATTATTAATTGTTGAATAAAGGAATATTTATTTACATTTATAAAAAAAATACTTTTACTTTGCAATATACAAACAACAGCTTAACTATTAACCAAAATTATTAGTAGGATCACCATAATGAAGATAAGCTAATAGTTGTAAAATAAACGAAACAAAACAAAAAAAAAATTAAAGAAACTTAATTACTGTACTACATCGGCGGATCCGGGGGCGCCGGAGCGCTACTGCGAACTACAGAGGAGCGGGGCGGTCGGAGCGACGGGATGGGGCGGGAGAGGGGCGGGATTGGGCGCCGATGCCAGGGCGGGATGGGGCGGGATGCTGTGAACGCAAGGACCGCAGCCGGAGCCCAGATGAACGGCCGTCGGCGTCGCCGCGCTCGGGTTTGACAGCCTGGGGAAGAAGACGACCGAATAAAGATAAGGTCTTTAAACCTAACAACTACGAACGACGTCGTTTTCCAAAAACAGAAAAATGGCTGCCCGTTTGTATTTTGGGTAAATTACACGAAATCACCCTCAAGTTATCACAATTTTCACAAAGTTATCCGTAAAAAACCAAAATTCAGGAAACCACCCATGTAAAAGAAAACCTTCCACTTAGACTAAATTTCAGTATTTGCAACGAGCTGCCAATTTGAAGTTACCGTCTCTTCTTTTCTTTTTTTATTTATGGGCCAAAAAAAACAATTAAAAAAAAAATTTAGGTCAGCAGTAGCCAAATTCGACGAGCCGACGAACTGCCAAGGCGATTCCGAGGGAGCAATCACGACTAAATCGGCCTAAAATCCGCACCCCATTGAATCAGTTCTGGATCCGCCACTGTCGACAAGTAAAAATATAGAAGTGGGAAGGAAACTTAATTAAGAAAAAAACAATCAAAAAAATTAATTAATACACGCTGCAATCAAAGAAGAGGGAAGAAAGAAGGCAACCGAGAAGAATTCAACCTGGGACCATTTGAAGCATTTTTATTATTTTTTTCTACTACTTTACCTAATGTACACTACTGGGAGAAGGAGAGAGTGGGCGACCGCCCCCCTTCGCCCCGCCCCTTTCCACACGATGTTTTGGCCAGTTTAAACTACATCACCCCTACTTTGATTACGTTTTTTTTCATATATACTACCCAAAATGGGGTATCCGGAAGCCGGAAAATGGTTAGACGTCTTGGACGGGTAAGACCGGCTCCTCGTCTTGGTGAGGAGCAGACAATACGAAGCATAGATGGTAAGAGAAGCACGCGACGAAGGAATGGATGGCATCGGAGAAGAAAGAGGCTACGAGAATGAAGAGGTAGATGCTCCAGAAGGCGGACGAGGAGGGCACAAACAGAGTGGCGACGAGGGAGAGCGTAACGGGGACCGACAGCTCGGTTCCCCCAATGCGGAGCTCGATCCGTCCGACACCCGGGAGGGGGTGGAAGAAGCAGCATAACTGGACCCGAATTGACATCAGCAGGAACAAGGCGGAGAAGAACGTCAACAAGACCAATTCGGTGAGGAGAGACGACGACCCGTTGCCCTTTTGATCGACACCAGCTGAAGCATATGGATTTAGTACTTGACTGGTGAAGAACTAATTAAGTTGCAAGTGAAAGATTAGTTTAATTTGAATAGACAAACAGAGAGCTTAACTAATCAATTACCTGGAGTTGAGGAGGAGGAGGAGGAGGAGGAATGAGTCTTGAGGAAGGTGAAGACGGGAAGAACAAAATATCTGGTGTCGTAGTAGCGGGTCATTTGAGCGAATTAAATTGAAGTTGAAGTAAATATGACTACAAACGAAGAAAGGAGTTCTTGTCTGCCATCTACCAATTGAGCGGGGTTATATATAGACCAGGTATCTTGATCAAAGAAAAAGATATAGCACAGCGACCCAATTCGTCTGTTTCGAAATCAAGTGCCCAAATTATGTTTTGCACTTGATTTCCCCCCTCCACCTGTACAATGCAGACCCCACCTTTTTGCATAGAGACAATTTTGGCACTTGAGTAGGAGATTTTCATCCATAGGACAGGTATTTTTTTTGATCAGCATATAGGACAGGTATGGACTGTGAGAGCGTGGGAATATATAAAATATGAATATTTTGTCAGAGAATTGGAGAATGCGGGGGCGTGAATATATAAAATATTAATATTTTGTCAGAGAGTTGGAGAACCCATGTAATTTTACTTAATTAGCCTTTGACAAATTAGTCTTTAATTTAAAAAGATTAAAAAATATCCATGAACTTAATTGAGAAAGGAGTTCATAATTGACTACCTTATATCTTGCTTTTTGAACAATATTTTTTTGACGGACAAATTTGGAACAAAAAATAAGAACTTAGAACATGAAATTGACTACACGTCATGCATTTTTGAACGGATTTTGGGAGGCTGTAGGGGCAGAGAATGAGATAAAGTCATTTAGCGGGCCATCAACTCAACAATGAGCAACGAATCCATTTCGCCATGAATATCCATTAGGGGTGGCAATGGGTCGGGTTTCGGGTGGATGGACCATTTCCAAACCCGACCCATTATATAATCCCCCCACCCAAACCCGACCCGATCCATTAGCATGGATCACCCAAACCCAATCCACCCTATATTAACGGGTGGATCGGGTGATGTTTCGGGTGGTGTGTACCTAGTATAACCTATATAAGGATAAGATCAAAACCTATATTTCTATAATGTATTAGTAAAATTTTATTGTTAGGGTTTAGTGATAATCGCCATATTTAACAATTTTAATTAACTTTTTAGTTATTATTTAAATTTGATAAATCACAAGTTTGAGTGTTTGACTATGATTTAAAATCTCCCATCAAAACAAAATAAAAAAGTTACAACAAAACCTTGGCTAAACCCTAAACCCTAAGCCCTAAATCCTAAGCCCTAAACCTTATATATTTCAAAATTTTAGTTGAACTATATTACATATTTACTTTGAGAGTTTAGACTTTAGATCATATTATTCATATACATAAACATTTTTATAATACTCTATACATTATTCTAATTAAACTTTTGCTCAAATAAGTGAACTTGTAGATATTATATATTTCTCACCAAATATACTTAGTAAATTTACTATAGTTATCCATACATTTTACTAGTGTTAAGCTAAGCTAGTTGAAGATAATAAAACATAGTACTACTCTAGTACTCCATATTAATTTGTTTAGTCAACTCATTGAAATAATCGATCATTGTCCATAAGACCATAAACAACTAAAAGATCCATCAACAATATAAGATAAAGTAAGATATTTGCAAATTACTTATCATAAGCTTTATTATAATACAAAGTCACAAATTTATCATGTATTTCAATCATGGTCATTATCATATAAAACTTTATAATTTTAATAGAAAATGAAGTTATACCTTTCACACTTTTTATAAGAGATAAAATTTCTCCATTATTTTTCATCTATTTTATAATTACACTTCATACAAATTATGATACTAAATATATATGGATCATAGATATTATTTTAACATATTTTAATCTTAAGAAATATGTATATTTTATTGGTAAAACATACTTAATTTAATGAGTAAAAGGTACCAAGGGAATATACATATAAAAATTTAAGTCGGGTTATCGGGTCGGGTTATCGGGTTGGGTTATCGGGTCGGTTATGGGTGGATGGACCTTCACCCGAACCCGACCCGACCCATCACCCGCATCACCCAAAACCCGACTTCAACCCGTCTTTTTTCGGGTTTTCGCCCGTTTTTTCGGGTCGGGTGAAATGGGTACCCATCGGGTGCGGGTGAAATTGCCATGCCTAATATCCATGATACTCTAATATCCAAAAATCTATCACTTTTATCATTTCTCTCTAATCCACATTATCTCATACTCCTCCCATTTGATTTTGTGATACCCACTTAAATATCAATGAACCCCTAAAATCCATTTTTCCACTTTTCAAACCTTATTTATTTACCTATATAAAATTTCAATTATATCATTGATTAATTAATTCACAATGTTTCTTTATGTAATTAAACATCATTAATTATGTCTAATATTTTTACCTAATTAAATATCACTAGTTAATTGTAGTTAGTTTGACTAATAAAACATGTTATATTAATTTTTAATAAATTACTATTTGACTAATTTTATTTTTATTTTCAAGTTTAGGAATCGATTTAGTTTAATTATATTTGTTTAAATGTTTTCAACAATTAGAGACATATATGGAAATTTATAAAACAAAGCGAAGCAAACACACATCATTAATGTATTTGTTTAATTCAATACATATTAATAACTAACAGTTTGTACAAGAATAGAAAAATATATACAAAATTGGTGTTTATGGATAGATAAAAAAAAATTATGAATCATAATACATTTAAAATATTTTTATTGTAATTACAAGCTTAGCAAAAAGTAGAATTACACAACACTCTCTTATTAAATTTTGCAAATAAATCCTCTCACTTTCCATGTGGGACCTCCTCCTTTGCATTTCCTTCATTTGCCCAGTATCGTTCCACGATGCGTATCACTGTATTTTTCTCTCTTTTTTTTTGTGTAAAATTGTGTGATACTGCCTTGATGCTCCTTCTGCTACTCCGATATTTATGGCCTTATAAGTTTTTACTTTCTCTTTCCTCGCCTCCTTTTAACGCCTCACATACCTTATATTTTACTCACTCTTTCCTCTTCCTCTATTTTCATCCACAACAATGAACCACCAAGTTTCATTTCGATCTCTCTAGGAGGTTTGTCTCGTATCTCCAAATCTTTTTTTTTTAAAAGACGGTCAAAATAGGGATGACAATGGGGTGGGTTCGGGTCGGGGCGTACCCTCCCCATATTCATACCCATCTAAAATTTCAACCCCAAAATGCCCCCATATTCATACCCATCGGGTCCCCATCCCCATCGGTATTCCCCATATTCGGTATATTTTTCTCATTTATACTCTTCATGATTTTTTTTTCTATAAAACTCAAATAAAAATACAAAAAATTCTAAATTACCTTCTTGAAAAATAAATATCTTATTCGTAATTTTTATATCAACAAATACTGGGCCTCTTCTTATAAATGGAGTTGTCAAACTGGATAGTATTCGGCCCAAGTTGGGCCCAATTCCCCTCTCCTGAAACCACTTCGAACGCGCAAGGGATTGGAAATTGTTTTTGGAGGGAAAAAGAAAGCAAAAAGGGGGAAGAAATGTCTAGACGGCGTCTCCGAGTGGTCGCCTCCTCCTCCTCCGACGAACACTCGCATCAAAACCAAAATCACTCCCAAATTCCGCAACAATCTGGACTCGGACAGCAACAAGCGGAGGAAGAAGACAAAATACTAGATCAATTCGAAGATCCTCTTCCCGAAATCGACGCCGTAACCCTAGATTCCTCTTCCGCCGGCCCCATCCACCAACCCGAACTAATCTCCGACGACGACGAGGATTTCATCGACGTCGCCGAACACTTCAATCCGCCTTCTCCTCCTCCTCCGCCTCCTCATATCCCGTCGTTTGAAAACAGTGTGCCTGCAAGCTCGGTTCCGAGCTCCAATGGCGGCCCCTCGCATTCTGCGGTCAGCGAGGTATTGCGGAGTCTAGGGCTGAATCTGAAGGCCGATTGGTTGGATTCCTGCATTCGAGGCCTGGAAACTGCTGTTCCGGGGTTTTCCGGACTCGATTCCGAGACCAAGGCCAAGTTTTGCTTCGAGCAGTTTTTGAATGCGGACATGAATTTCGCCGGTGGAGGTGTTTTGCCGCCGAATTTGGATTCTATGCATCTTGTTGAGCTTCCTGGGCCCTTTGTCTTGCAGGTTTGCTCGGTTTCTTGCATGTTAGGTTTACAATTCCAATTCCGGCTTGTTGTGAATTATGGTAGGAATTAGATAGTGACTTGATAGTATTGCAATGAGGAAATAAGGCAGTACAATATGCGTGTTGGCTTTGGTAGGGTGATAATGTTAAAATTGTGGGAATTGATAGAAGATGAATGCTTGGGTCAAAAGAATCTCAAATCTTTGGTTGTATCTTTTTATATAAGACTATGAAATAGTGCGATCTTCACTTTAGCTGTGTAAAATAGAGTAACAATCCTTGCTTATCTTGGCTTGAACAGGTCATTTGATCTTATGATTTCTGTTGCTTGAAAGACTAAACTCCCAAGTCTTATAGAGTTGCTGTTTACTATAGATGTGTTCTTGTTTAGGATTTAGTTTTTATGAAACATTTAGTTGTGCTGGAACTCCAAATTGTTGCTGGTGCTCATTTTTTGTGTGATTGTTTCCAGGTTGATGAGACAATCAACATCAGCTGTGCTCTCCGGGAAAGATATAAGAATGCCGCTGCTGGCCCTAAGAGGTGCCTCAAGCTGTCCATGACAGATGGCTTTCAACGAGTTTTCGGCATGGAATATAGGCCTATTATGGACCTTCAAGTTCTAGCGCCAGCCGGATTTAAGGTTATTGTCACATATGTTCTGTTGTATAAAATGGTGCTGTCTTTAGTCACTCTACTTTGGGGTTCTGCATTCCTCCCCTCCCGCGGTATGCATATTGTTCCATTGTTTTGGCCGTTTTTGCTATGGACATCAACAATGACATTTTTTTTTTGTTTCCTGAGCTGCTGCTTATGCCAATAGTCCCAATGATCACTTGGATGAACCATTTCTCAAATATGGTATATGGATCGATACCGTAGATCATGAACATTATACGCCAGAACCTATTGACATCTACTGATTACTAGCAGCATGCCTTATCATCAGGGGTCTTTCTTAAGGCTTGTTTGACATGTTTTTCATCAGGGGACTCATGTGGTTGCTTCATCACAAGATTAATGATCATGATCATGATCATGATGAAAAGGAGGATGTAATTAGGAGATTTGATGGAGAGATTAAGGGAAAGAAGCTTGAGTTTGGGGAAGATGAGGAAGTTAGCGAAGTGTGCTCATCTGGGTCTTGTTTGGATGTTAAGAGTGAGAGCAAAACAGAAGACCTTCCACACCATGTTTAAGCCAATTTACACGATGTTTAGTACAACTCTTAGGGGCCATTTGGTAGGCGGGTATGGGGAATCAGGTATGGGTTTGGGGAATCAAAACCTGATACCTACTGTTTGGTTTGCGGATCTTTAAAATCCAAACCGATACCTCATACCGCCTGGTATGGGTTTCTCATACCTCTCGTGAGGCTTGGGTTTCACTTTCATTCCCGCTTGTCCATTATCTTCAACCTTAGCCTCCCTTTTTCTTCAAACCTCCATCTGTCACTTTGTTCAATTGATCTCACCCAACCTTACTTTTGCTTCTTCAACCTGCTTCTTCAAACCTCCGTATTATTTTGCCTTGTCAGTGGAGTCAAAATTTTGAACGAAGGCATAGAAAAATGGTAAAATTGATTTTGATTTTAATTATAAAGGAGAAGGTCCATTCAAGTAGTAGATATGTTGTAGTGCTGCCGTTGTGATATCCTATAGAAATTGGAAGAATGACGAGATGAAATGGACAATAACTAGATCTTTTTTTTTGAGAACAAACCAGGCAATATATTAATTCAAAACGTCAGAAGCTATTACATTCAAGAATTCAGAAGGAAGCAAAACATTAAAGTCATCAAAAACAAGAAAATTAAGATCTGAAGTAGCAAGCAGGTTTGCAGCACCATTGGCTCCTCTCCGAACATGGTTCCAATTGCAGCAGGAAAAGAGACGTTCCCAAGATTTGATTTTGTTCAGAACCAAGCCCAACTGACCTCTCCACACACTCCCCTTGTTGATCTTTGAGATAATGCTCAAGCAATCCGATTCCAATGCTAGGTGAGTTAGATCCAGCGAATTTGCAACCTCCAACGCCCAAAGCAAGGCCTCCGCCTCCGCCAGCTCAACATTTCCTGTCAGTTGAATACTCCTAGCTCCCATTGCACATAGAGCGCCATGACAGTCCCTAGCCACAAAACTGATTCGGCGCCCCTTCCCTTCCGAAACCGACGCATCCGTGTTCAATTTTATGAAACCATCAGCAGGCGGAGTCCAAGACGAACCCCCCACCTGGCCATCAAGCACTTGAAAAGCTAATTTTATGCCGTATTAAGATCACAAACATTTTACTTTAAAAACCCTAATTTTATGCCTAGAAAATAAATCAAACAGGTGATACTAGGTATCGGTTTCCAATCCCATACCAATTCAACCCGATACCTTATCTCATTCTCATACCCAAATTTATACCAAACGCCCTGTTAAAGATCAGATTCAATCTTCGACCAAAAATCACACTCAGTATATATATATAGGTCCGTTCAATTGTATGATAAGTTTAGAGAGTTGACCGTTTGACCAAACAATCGTGGGCCTCTTATGTACGTTATCATTAAACTGGATAGTTATCGGCCCAAATAACACAATCTCACAAGGGACGGAAAATGGACGACACTTACAACATACAAACACACACCAACAGATTGAGGAAGCAAATATTGCTCCTTTTGTTTTGTTGGTCTTTGTTAAGTGGGTTGTAAAAAATATAATACGATATTTATGGAACAAAGCACGATGTTTTGGCCAATTTACACAATATCACCCTTAAGTCTATAACTTTTTCCATACTCCATGTCATCAATGTTCGGAAGTGCGAAAATGGTTCGAACTTGTGGGTAAGACCGATTCCTCGTCTCCGTGTGGAGCAGGCAAGGTAGATTCGTGATCGCGCCACACTACGAAGCATAGGTGGTAGGAAACGAGTATGAAGAAGTAGATGCTCCAGAAGGCGGAATCGGAGGGCGCGAGCAGAGTGACGATGAGGGAGAGCGTCAGTGGGACGGATAGCTCGGTTCCGCCGATGCGGAGCTCGATCCGTCCAAAACGCGGGAGGGCGTGGAAGAAGCAGCAAAACTGGATCCGAATTGACATCAGTAAGAACAAGGCGGAGAGGACCGTCAACGACATCAATTCGGCGAGGAGAGACGACCCGTCTGCGATTTTGTCGACACCGGCTGCATTTGGAACATCATATATCATGTCTAAGATGATGGAGGTAGTAAGTGAAGAATTAAAGTTGCAAGTGGAGATTGAGTAGTTTGATCGAAATGGATGAACAGCTAACTAGATAGATAGATTACCTGCGGGTACGGTAGAGGAGGGATGAGTCTTGAGGAAGTTGAAGAGGGGAAGAACAAAGTATCTCGTGTCGTAACAGCGTGCCATATAGTATTACGTTTGAGGATATTAAATAGCAGTTGAAATGAATATAACTTGATTAGAACGAGAGGCTGTTGTTATCATTTGGGATCCACTAGGAAAAGGAGGCCGGGCTATATATATATATAGAGAGGAGGAATTAGAGGTGAGCGTGTGGGAGGGATCAGACGCTCTTTTTTTTTTTTTTTTTGTTCGAAAAGGAGGCTCTTTTTTTGTCGAAAAGGAGGAACTAGGAAAAGGAGGCTCTTGTACAACGCGAAAAGAACAAAAGTCACAAAAGAAGAAAACTAGCGAAAAGGAGGCTCTTTTTTGTCGAAAAGGAGGAACTAGGAAAATGGAACTAGCAAACCTCCCCCAACTACGTCAAACTCAATTTTGATGGGGCTGTTAACTCATCTGGTGTTGCCTCATTTGGTTTTATTCTCAGGGATGCGTCTGGAGCGCCCATCTTTCTTGACGGAGGGTTCATTGGAACACTCTCTGTGGTTTTCTCGGAGGCTTTTGCGCTCCGACAGGGGATTTTGGAGGCCATTGACCGTGGCATTCCCCATCTGGTTATCGAAGGTGACAATATGCAAGTCGTTAATGCGGTTATGGGGAGCCAGAGCTGCCCGTGGGAGGTTGAGATGATTCGGGCGGATATTCATGGGCTGCTCAAGAAATTCCGGAGTTGGTCCATCTCTCATGTTCCTATAGAGAAGCCAATGCTGCTGCTTAGGGCTGGGCAAAAATAACCGGATACCGGTTAACCGAACCGTTTAACCGGTATCCGAAAGCTTTTTCCGGTTAACCGTGACGAGAATAACCAGAAAACCGGTTATGGTTAACAGACCGGTTTTTTTAACTGGTTAACGGTTCGGTAATGGTTAGTCATATATTTTCAACCGGTTAACCGTTAAACCGTTTAATAAAATATTAATATATATTTTTTGAAAAAAATAATATAAATAAGTTAATTTAATAGTATTAGGCTTTTTTAATAAAAGATATATTCTATATTTGCACAAAACAAAAGATATATTCTATACTTTCTTTTTCTGTGAATACCCGGTCCCCCAACTATCTTTCTTTCTCATCCCCAAATTTCCCAAAACACCATTTTGTGGTCAATATTGGATGCGTACTTCGCGTACTCATTTTCCAGTCGAGGAGAACCCACTTGAATTAGAGGTTATGGCTTTGGAAGAAGGTTAGTGTATTATATCTTGCTTTCTTTTCTTTTCTTATTTCTATTGTTTAGCCCACTATTTTGTTGTGCTATTGTTTATAACTTTTAGGCATGAGAAAGTTGATGTTAGAGCAACCGTTAATTGAAATCGATGAGGCTATGGAAGAATTAACCATCGATTGAAATTGATGAGGCTATGGAAGAATGAAGAAATATGTATTAGTGTTTTGGGATTGAGTTATGAACTTTGAACTTAGTGATTCCAACAATGTTTATTCCAGCAACCGTTTATTTGTGAAACTCTATGTAATTCGATTGATGCTTTAATATGTAATCCAATTATGTATTTTAACAATGTATTCGACTACGTGTTGTGATTATATATTTTGATATTTATCGTTTAAAATGCATATATTTAAAATAAATAATTTCACTTTCAAATAGTGGTTAACCGTTTAACCGATCGGTTTTCATGGTTAACCGATATAACCGGTTCTTAACGGTTCGGTAATGGTTATCATAATTTAGTAACCGAATATCCGGTTAACCGAACTTCCGGTTACCCGTCCGTGCCCACCCTAGTGCTGCTGACTTCATCGCCAACTCCTTCCGTTGTGTCTCGATTTTGCCTGTTTGTTCTGACCTAGGTCTTCTGGACCTCATCCGTAAGGATGCTCTAGGATAGTGCCTCTTCTTTTTTAATAGGCCTAGCCTAATTCCTTTCCTTTTCTTATAAAAATAAAAAAAGGAAAAAAAGGAGGCTCTTGTTATCAGACGCTCTTTTTTTTGGTTGAAGTGAGGAATCAAAAGGGTATAAGGGTTGAAGAAGACATCGCAAATAAATAAATAAATAAGGGTTGAAGGAGGAACTTAATATATATAAATAGAAAAAGGGTTGAAGAAGACATCGCAAATAAACAAGTTTCAGTGTTGTATGTTATTTCCCACTCAATAATCAATATGCGCATCACTACCGTTCTACCACAACTACGAAACCCTGACCTTGTTAGACAATCCGCCCCATTTTTTATATTTGTCTATTTAGTTACGATGTCTATAATCTTCCTCGCTAACTCAATTGGATGATATATCATCCAAAAGTCAAAACTCAAATCTCTCTCAATCTGAAAATACTTTTCAAACACAGTGTAGTATGATTCAAAGTTTGTGCCAACATGCACTCTTTCATAACTCATTTCTAACTAAGAAATATAAAAAAAATGTTAATTTTTAAAATTGAACATAGAGAGTACACTTAACTTATTTTTGTGAATGCCAATGTTCTTTACCTTTACTCAAAAGCAAATCTTCTTCCAATATTTTTGTGAATGCCAGAACTACGTGTTCTCATCCGAAAGGATGCTCTAGGACGCCCCCCGTAAGGGCGGCCTCCTAAACTTTACCTTTTCAAAAAAAAAAAAAAAGAAAAGCAAATCTTCTTCCAACATTTCACTCTTCAAAGTTCAACTCAGTGATCTCAAATATAATTTTTTTTTTCTTATTTTTATAATAAAGGATCATCTTTTTCTTATCAAGATTACCTTGTTGTCAACAAGTTACCTAGGCAAGATACTAATTCAAATTTTTAATATACAAATATGATGTTAGTATAGCTAGATCATAATACCGATTCAATTAAGCCAAATAACTTCTTTCAATTTTCCTTCTAATTTTCTAAACCACCCATTTGACCATCCAAATACTGGGCCTCCATTTATAAATGGAGTATCAAACTGGATAGTACCCGGGCCCAATTTCCCTCTGCTAAAACCACCCCGAACGCGCAAGGGATTGGAAATTGTTTTTGGAGGGAAAAGAAAGAAAGGGGGAGAAAATGTCAAGACGGCGTCTTCGAGTGGTCGCCTCCTCCTCCGACGAAGACGACGACGAACAGCACGCGCATGAAAACCAAACCCACTCCCAAATTCCGCATCAGTCTGCAGTCGGACAGCCACAAGCGGAGGAAGAAGACGAAATACTCTATCAATTCGAAGATCCTCTTCCCGAAATGGATGCCGTTGCCCTAGACTCCTCTTCCGCCGGCCCCATCCAACAACCCGAAATAATCTCCGACGACGACGACGAGGATTTCATCGACGTCGCCGAACACTTCAATCCGCCTTCCCCTCCTCCTCCGCCGCCTCCTCATATCCCGCCCTTTCAAAACAGTGTGCCTGCAAGCTCGATTCCGAGCTCCAATGGCGGCGGTCCCTCGCATTCTGCGGTCAGCGAGGTATTGCGGAGTCTAGGGCTGAATCTGAAGGCCGAGTGGTTGGATTCCTGCGTTCGAGGCCTCGAAACTGCTGTTCCAGGGTTTTCCGGACTCGATTCGGAGACCAAGGCCAAGTTTTGCTTCGAGCAGTTTTTGAATTCGGACATGAATTTCGCCGGTGGAGGTGTTTTGCCGCCGAATTTGGATTCTATGCATCTCGTTGAGCTTCCTGGGCCCTTTATCTTGCAGGTTTGCTCGTTTTCTTGCCTGTTAGGTTTACAATTCCAATTCCAGCTTGTTGTGAATTATGGTTGGAATCAGATAGTGACTTAATATTTTGCAAGAAGTGAATAAGGCAGTGCAATATGCGTGTTTGGCTTTGGTAGGGTGATAGTGTTAAAATTGTGGGAAATTGATAGAAGATGAATCCGTGGGTCAAAAAAAATCTCAAATCCTTGGTTGTATCTCTTTATATAAGACTATGAAATAGGGTGATCTTCGCTTTAGCTGTGTAAAATAGAGTAACAGTCCTTGCTTATCTTGGTTTGACCAGGTCATTTGATCTTATAATTTCTGTTGCTTGAAAGACTAAACTCCCAAGTCTTATAGAGTTGCTGTTTACTGTAGATGTTTTCTTGTTTAGGATTTTTTTTTGAGACATTTAGTTGTGCTGGCACTCCAAATTGTTGCAGTTGTATATTTTGTGTGTGATTGTTTCCAGGTTGATGAGACAGTCAACATCAGCTGTGCTCTCCGGGAAAGATATAAGAATGCCGCTGCTGGCCCTAAGAGGTGCCTCAAGCTGTCTATGACAGATGGGTTTCAGCGAGTTTTCGGCATGGAATATAGGCCTATTACGGACCTTCAAGTTCTAGCGCCAGCCGGATTTAAGGTTATTGTCACATATGTTCTGTTGTATAAAATGGTGCTGTCTTTAGTACTCTACTTTGGGGTTCCGCATTCCTTCCCTCAGTTTGCATATTGTTACATTGTTTTGGCCATTTTAATTATGGACATTAACCGTGACCGTCCTTCTGTTTTCCAAGTTGCTTTTTATGTCAAGAGTTGATTGACCACATAAACGAAGTACAGTATTTCACATATATGATATATGAGACATGAACCAATAATATGAACTTATTAACTCTAGATTTTCAAGATTATACCTTAGAACCTACTATTAACATCAATTAATTACTACTAGGATGCCGTATCAGGTCTCTCCCTTGAAGCTTGTTTGACATGTTTGTCATCATATTTCAGTATGATTCATTACAAATTATTATGCCAATCAGTCTTTATCTCTTGAATGTATTTTTTCTGAATAATTTTTTTATGAGTTATGTATTTGAAAGTTACACAAGAGATCTTTCAACTCTCTAATCCCAGTTGTTCGCTCCAACCTTTACTTTTTCGACTACTTTCTTCTACTTGCACTCTTTAATATGACACTTCTCTGAAGGTTTGATTCAGTTACGAAACTGATTGATCTCTCTGCGCCTTAGTTTTAAGTATTGATCCATACCATTCCGATATATAGGTTGCGATAAAGAATGTTACTGTACGGCACGGCCTTCTAATGTTGGTTCCAGAGGTATTGGAAGTTCTTGGGGGTTCTGTTCAAGATCTGGAAGCTGCAAGGCAAAGGCTTGTATTTGAAATTAACAAACCACCTAGGGGGAGGAGGTAATGTTTACTTGCTTAGAAGTTTTTTCATCTATTTTAGCAACCTTTCTCCCTTTTTCTAATCTCCAGTATTCTTGGGAAGAATATTTTACACTGGTAGAGTTGAAGGATTATATTATATGTAATCAGTAGTAGTCTGACCATATCATGTTGCTCTGTAGAACAAGGCACGGAGAACTTCCGCCATTGGCAACTAGAGCAGCACAAGCTGCATGGCCTCAAAATGTTGCTACTAACCCTGTAGAAAATAACACGTCTGCTCAACACTCCAATAATTCCACCGGTCAAGATGTCCAAGGCGCTCAACACTCCAATAATTCAACCCGTCAACATGTGCAGGATGCTCCACAATCCAATAATTCTACCCGTCAAGATGGGCAAGGTGCTCAACGCATTAATAACTCTACCCGTCAAGGTGTGCAAGGTATGGCATCAACTAATTATGCAGCATATTTGTGCTCTAAATCTGATATATGTGGTCATATGTTTGTTGGATTCTATAGCACGAACATTTCTTGACCCGACGAACAAAGCTAGACATTTTGAATTGAATTGAAATTGATGTGATTTTATATGAAGTTTAACAGTAGATATCCTAAGATGAATGAAATGTTTGAGGTAGGGCATTGCAATTTGCTATTATGTTATGATGCTATAGGGTATCCATGGGTATTATTGATATGCAAAAGTGGACTTGGGCCTAGGCTCTTCATCTTGATATACTTCAATGGTTTATAAATTCATTCACTTTCTAAACCTTTTTTTTATGTAAACTGCAGGTTCTGCTTTTTCAGGATCTGGTATCCATACAAGGAGGACAACTGAAGATTCTGTAGTTATTCCTGCGAGTACTAATGCTGATGGGCTTCCTACTACAAGAGATACAACTGATCATCCTCGTACTAGGGAAAGTACTGAACTTTCTACTAGTAGAATGGCTGCTGAAGGCAACTTTGAATCTACTACTACTGTACAAAATGTTCAGGATGTGGACATGGCTGATCCTGCAGATCCTCTATTCATGCTAAGCGGGGACAGAGAGTTGCCTTTTACTTATTTAGCAAGTTTGTTAGCCAAATGGGCTTCTGTAAAGGGAAAACAATCACGAGTCCAAGGAAAGATTAAGGTAAAAAGAATTGTTCTAAATCAACACCTAAGAATCCATAATATGAGTGTTGACAGGTGGATTTGGATAGCATTATATATAAGAAGTTGACAAAATCAATGAGCCTTTTTTATGGTAAAATAATCTATGAAGGCATTAAGCTTGAAAGTACGTTTCATTGTGGTATCTTTCTGGGTTGAAAGAAGGACTTTCATGACAATGTCATTGATGTCAAAAGCATGGCCTCCTGAAGTTATTTTCTAAAAATTCTAAATGATACACCGGTCCCCGGACATATAATCCTAAAACTGAAGTTAGGACTTTCATGAGTTGTAATTTTTTACCCTTTCTCAGTAGTAAAGCATCTCACTTGTTAGCCATATGTCTGGAATGATGTCTTAGATGTTGCATTTTATTTCTTTGATAAAAGCCTCCAGAAGAAACCGATTTGTTGTACAATTTTGCAGGGTTTCGTGACTAGTGTGACGGGGTTCCAGTACAAGGGGAGGGAAACATTTGTGCTTCGTGTTTATGTGGAGGATGGTAGTCTCATAACAGAGGCCCTTGTTCACCACAGCGTGAGTCCAGTTCTTTTCGGTGAACCTGTTTTAAATCAATTTGTAGCTCTTGTCAGCATGTATCATATTTTTGTTTGTTTGTCAATGATCCTCTACAGGTGGTGCAGAACTTCATAGGTTTCTCTCCTGAAGAGGTTACAGCCGCTATGACATCATCAGACATCGAAAAGGTTACTAACATGAGGAAGGTTCTCATAAAAATGCAGACTTTTTTGGAGGATTTTGAGGTAGAAAAATACCTCCACAATCAATACGTTTTTAGATACTGTATGTGGTTTCTTTTCTGATGAAAATTTGCTTGATTGTCTAATGCTAGAGCATGCTTTCTTGCAGGGCATTTTAATGGTAGAACTGAATGAATCTTCTGACCTACCGATTGCAATTGAAATGAACCAGGGTTGTCCGGCCTCTGATGCCTGTTCATTGCTAAACCGATGTCTTAGTTTTGATAGTCCAAATGCAAATAGTCACTTAGATCCTAGAAGCCTAAGTAACCGCTCAGATCCTATTGTGTTGTCACCTTGATCCTACCAGAAAAATTCTCCTGTAATCATGTTAACGCACAGATCATCTAGAGCTGCATTTCTTTTTAGTTTGTTGAGATTGAGTAAATATGACAAGTTCTATACTTCAATTGTTGTCTCTTCACGCAAAGGCAAATGAGCTTCCCCAGTTTCAAAATGAGCAATGTCAAGCAAATTTGCATGTGTATTGATACAAATTGGTATCAGCCATGATTGCAACCCAATGAGAACTCCAAGTCCCCCAGGTACT
Source organism: Polygonum maritimum (assembly GCA_963924305.1). NCBI lineage: Eukaryota > Viridiplantae > Streptophyta > Magnoliopsida > Caryophyllales > Polygonaceae > Polygonum > Polygonum maritimum. The sequence goes on from OZ002732.1 coordinate 3,808,653, forward strand.
TTCTGAATTCATACTTCTGCAAACATACATTTGGAATAGTACAATAGATATTCAGAGTTGTATGTGTAGATGCATATAGAAATTTGTATATATTTAAGTAGGATACAAACTCTTTTATTCGTTTTTGATATCTTGCATATCATTTAGCTAGCTATTATACTGACATTCTCAATCAACGACTAGATCTTGTGATCGGATAGTATTTGGGTATAGGAATTCCTTGGCCCCTGTGAAGTCCAATAGCTTCTTCCCTAGGCCAGTCAATACAAACAGACGGTTTAACCAGTCTAGGATCTCTGGGAAAAATGCTTCCCAAAGTTTTGCTTGTTTCATCCAAGATGGTATTGCTAGGTTGTCATCTCCACGGCATGCACTTTCCACAATTGCCCTGGCACACTTCTCCACTGGTTGTACTGGCAGCAAATTCACTTGCACCTAACCACCATTTACCACGTAAACAAATAAATAGTCTAACGCTCTAACTTAAGAGAAACTGCAATAGTAGTAACTAGGAAATGTGGAGTTGATTATTCTGTTGGTTTTACTTTGATGAGCAAGTATTTTTTATCAGTTTGCAGGTAAGATTTTCAGTATAAACTCAGAACAGGGCAAAATAAGAAGCTTACATCTCTCAGATCCTGATCCACTACCATCTTCCCTTCTTTCGAGAGGAATCTACCCGCTGTCATCTCTGATTCAGTTAACCCCGGCGTCACAATTGTAATCCCCACCTTTCCTCGGAGCTCAATTCTCAGAGTCTCAAAGAAGCTCAGCATTGCTGCCTTGGAAGCCTGTCATCATCATCATGTCAGCAGAGCAATGGATGAAACTGAAAACAGAGTTCGGTTTAGTGGTGTCGAAAGAAATGCCCAGTTAGTTTCTTACAGAGTACATTCCCAATCTGGGCGAATTTAACCATGCAGCTGATGATGAAACAGCCACAATCCTCCCCTTGCTCTCTCTGAGATGTGGAAGTGCTGTGTGTGTAGTGTACACTGCTCCCCAGAAATTCGTCTCCTGCAACATTTCTCAATCGGTCAAAAGTTAGTCTAACCAGAGTTAGTTTCTGAGAGTTTCAACATACCATTGCTGGTGCTAAGTTTTTCGCATCGGCTGCTTCCTCGAACATGAACACCGGGGCAATTCCAGCGTTGGTTACCAGATGATCCACTGTCAATTTAAATGAAGACATGAAAATGGCTTCTAGGGACAAGTTACAAGTGTTTAAAATGAGTTCGATTCTATTGTTTTTAATCATGTAATTACATCTGCCGAAATGACTTATAGTCCGCGCGATAAACCGTTGGTTGTCTTGTAAGTTGGCCACGTCAGCGGGAATGAAAATTGCATCGGGGGAGCCTAGAAGGCGGACTGTAGAGGCGACGGCCTCAAGGCGTTTGGGCCTCCTCGCAACGAGTGCTAGGCATGCTCCTCTCTTTGCGTATTCGTATGCCACATGCTATAACAACACATGTAAGAGTTTATACAAGATGGGAAGGAATGAAGAAAAATAATAACTAGGGTAGAAGACCGACCTCACCAATTCCGGAAGAAGCTCCGGTGATGAGAACCACCTTTCCGTGGAGGTTTTCCTGGTGGCGGATGAGGGAGATGACGCTGGAGTGGAGAGATTTGAGGAGGTAGTAGGGTGGGAGGAGGAGGGATAGGAATAGTATGGCTGTTGGAGGTACTAATATGTTCAGTAGCCGTTGGATGATAGAACCCATTTTTCTTCTTTTCTTTCCTTAGTTTTTTTGGTCGAGGATCTTTGCTAGTGAAGTTTCTACCGAAAAGACAAAAACTATTGTTTTTGAGCCATGGATATGCTTGAGGGAGTTGCCACAAATGCACAGTGGCAGCTTGACGACACGAAGGTTATAGCTTAAATGCCACTTGGAGATGAGATCACGGGTGTTTGGCCAAGTATGTGTCAAGATCAGGTCTTGATGTCAGTGGAAATTCTGATTGACATAATTAACATTTTTCCAATGACGGGAACCGCCATATATAGGTATAAATGGACGAAATGGGTTACGGGCCACGTCATGGAGTGGGAGGCCTCCTACAAAAATAAATGTGGTAATTATGCTTTTTTCTGAAAATGCTCCAGGGTAAAAAAAAAATTACAACCATGCCACCGCATCTCCCTGTCACACAAAAACGACCTGTCATACAAAAAAAAATACACCCATTCCACCTCACGCCCCCTGTCACACAAAACCTGCCATACGAACAAAAAACGACTTGTCATACAAAACCCCCAATTTTCGTCCATTATCCACATACAATATACTTGTCACCACAAAACCTGTTACACAAAGCCTATGTGGGATTTGAACCCACATTACCGTGCATTTAGCACGTTGCTCTACCATTTGAGCTAATAGGCTATGATTATAATTAATATATAAACAAAACCAAATCTGTCACACACAAAATCCATAACAAAAACCCTGTCACACACAAAACCCATAACAAAAACCCTGTCACCACTAAAACCCATAAATACAAAAGCTGTCACACGAGCAAAACAATCTGTCACACACAAAAACCATAACAAAAAACCTGTCACACACAAAACCTATAACAAAAAACTTGTCACACACACAAACCTATTAACACAAACCCTGTCATACGAACAAAAACCCAGCTGTCACACACAAAAAAACAGACCAAAAACCCTGTCACACGAGCCTGCCACACAAAACCCATAACATTTACTTGTCACACACAAGCAACATATCAAAAACCCTGTCATACATAAAACATATAACAAAAAACTAGTCACACACACAACCCATAACAAAACCCCCTGTCATACACAAAAAACAGACCAAAAACCCTGTCATACACAAAAAAACAGACCAAAAACCCTGTCACACAAGCCTGCAACACAAAATCCATAACATAAAACTTGTCACACACAAAAAACATACAAAAAACCCTGTCATACATAAAACCTATAACATAAAACGTGTCACACACACAAACCATAACAAAACCCCCTGTCATACACAAAAACAGACCAAAAACCCTGTCATACATAAAAAAAACAGACCAAAAATCTTGTCACACAAGCCTGCCACACAAAACCCATAACATTTACTTGTCACACACAAACAACATATCAAAAACCCTGTCATACATAAAACCTATAACAAAAAACGTGTCTCACACACACAACCTATAACAAAACCCCCTGTCATACACAAAAAACAAACCAAAAACCCTGTCATACACAAAAAAAACAGACCAAAAATCTTGTCACACAAGCCTACCACACAAAACCCATAACATTTACTTGTCACACACAAACAACATATCAAAAACCCTGTCATACATAAAACCTATAACAAAAAACTTGATATACACAACCCATAACAAAAACCCCTGTCATACACAAAAAACAGACCAAAAACCTTGTCATACACAAAAAAACAGACCAAAAACCCTGCCACACAAAATCCATAACATAAAACTTGTCACACACAAAAAAGCATGTCAAAAACCCTGTCATACGTAAAACCTATAACAAAAAACATGTCACACACACACAACTCATACCAAAACCCCTGTCATACACAAAAAACATACAAAAAAACATGTCACACAAAATTATTGTCACACACACAACCCATAACGAAGCGATTTGCTTGCTTACCGCGGTGGTGGATGATGGAACGACGGTAGAAGGGCGGTGTCGACGCACACTTTTCTAGATCTAGGGTTTCTAGATCTATCCCTCCAACGCCGGCCACCTTGGTTGGTTCCCACCAACACCGCAGGCCCGTCGTCGTCTCTAGGCGTCGTCGACCGACACCGCTGTCCGTCGTCGTCTCTGGCCGTCGCCGTCGCCGCCAACCGGATTTGGATGAAAAAAACAAGAGGGGGAGAGGGGGGAGCCGCCACCGGTCGCCGCTACTCTTTGGTGGCCATCGTCGCCGCCTAATGGATCTAGGGGAAGAAGAAAAGATGGAGAGAGGGGAGAGAAGAGAGGGAGTGAGAGAGTGAAATGGAGGAAGAGAGAGAAGAGAAATGAAGAAAGAGATGGGGGATTTTTTTTTTGGGGATTTTATAGTGCAAAAAAAGACAAGATAGTGAGTAGATTTTTAATGGGGGTTAGAGGGTAATTGAATGTGTAGTGGGCGGCGAAGCCGCCCACTTCCCTCGGTATAAATAGATATGCTTAAATTTGGAGATGAGTAATCGAACAAGAGTGTGAGGTAACTCAATTAAGATGAGGAGCATCCGAGCCACTGTAATATGTGCTATATCTTCACAGTATAGTACAAAGTCACTGTAATATTTTTTAGTGCACAAGATGTATTCTAAAAAGAGCTCGTGGTCCTTATTAGGAGAGTGGCCCTAAACAGAGCCCATAAGCGAACTAAAAGGCTAGACGAGTTGCGGTTAGTTGGCGCCTAAACAAGCCTAGAAATCGGGTAAAAGACGAAGTTTTTTCCGAAATATGCACTTTATTGTTTTTATTTTCGGATTTAGGCTCGGTTTAAAAATATTTCCCGGTATAGGCACTTTTGACAGGTTCGGAGTAAAGACGCTCGGTGGGACAGCGTCTTCTTCCTCAAAAACGCTGGCACATCCAGCGTCTTTGACCCCCAAATTAAAAAAAAAAGCAGCATCTCTCTGCTCCACAGGTTTCACCCACGTTGCACTGGACGGAGCCGGAGCCGCAGTCGCCGGTCAGGCAGGAGAACCTGCCGGAGCGGGGGTCGGTGGAGCAGAGGCTCCGGGCCCAGACCCGGCCCAACCAGGAACTGGGAAGGTGAAGCATCCTGGATCTGGAAGGCGGCAGGGAAAAGCCGGTGGTCGGGAGCGGGCCGGAGTTGGCGCCCGAGAGTAGTAGAAGAGGAAGGATGAAGAAGCGGATACGGAGATCCATATGAGGTTGGTGGTCCCCGCCGATTCGGCCGGCCGTTCTTCGAGGGTTTCGCTGGAGGCGGAGGACGAGCAGAGCCACAAGTGGGTCGAACACGGGCTCGGAATCGGGTGGGTGAAGGCCGAGTAGACAAAGAGTGAGATTGGGATGTTTAGGCAAAAGATGAGAGCGGATTGGCATGGCAGGTCGGAGGGAAGCTGCGCCGGCGCCATGACTTCAACCGTGTCCTTCGACGGCTTTGAATCCGGGTCGCTACGGCCAGTTTTTCGACGGGGCCCTCCTCTTTAAAGAGACGCTTGGTGAAACAGCGTCTCTCTGTCCAAGGGGAAGAAAGTGCCTATTTCCAGCAATAATTTTACCTAGTGCCCAATTCAATAAATAAAAATTAAAAAATGCCCATTTTTGAAAAAAAAATCGTAAAAGACTGGGCAGGTTGGGATCGGAAGCGAACTGAAGGCAGGTTGGGATCGGAAGCGAGCTAAAAGGCTAGCCGGATTGGGATCAAAAGTGAACTAAAAAGCTAGACGGGTTAGGATTCTCTAGCACCTTGACGAAATTTTTAGTAGTGTACAAGAATATAAGAATCTTAAGGATAATCAATTTAGCAACCGAGCTTCATGTACATACATACTGAGTGAGGGTTGCCCCTTTAGATGTAAGAACACTTGCATGAATCTCCCAAACGATGCCTTATCAAACTTCTCCTAGTGATGACAATTGAGTTGAGGACGTGAAGATGTTCTTCATATGGGTCATCAGTAGTTCCGCGAATAAATAGCAAAAACTATACTTAAGTTAAACAACATTTTTATATATAAAAAAAAACGTACAACAGCTTCACATTTTATATCTTCATATGTCCAGATTTTCGTTACACAAAGCTCGTTGAAAGATAACAACAAAAGATCCATGAACCCCTTGCGATAGTAAAGTACTCTCAACTCTTATTTATTACACAAGCAACGTACATAACTCATTCGACCTAATCGGCTTTTACGTAAGCGGAACCGATTGAGCGAGGGTAGAGAACAGATCGAGCTCCGGTCATGTCCAACAGCTTCTTGGTCCACGCCTCGGTCGCGGGCATGTGGGGCTTGGTCATGTAGAGGAACCAGTAGCACCACTCAACCACCTCGGGACAGAACATCATGAGCCAATGGGTCACCTTGTACCAAGATGGCACCACCACGGTTCGGTCCCCTCTACACACCCCCTTCACTATCTCCCTTGCACACACCTCCACTGTCTCCACCGGTTGCATCCCAATTTGCACCTGAAATTAAATAACCACAATCAACATAAGAGTTTTCGGTCGACACGAAACCTAAACCTAAACCTTTACCCATACTCAACTTGAACTCGAAATCCTAACATAAAAATCCTAACTTATTCAAACCCAATATTGGCAAGGCTATTCACACTAGGAAAACCTTCTAACGCTTAATTTATAGGATGTAAGCCCTCGGGCATCTGGTCATGTGATTAAACCTCTAAAGGGAGTACCCGAGTCACTAATTCAACTCTAATGGACAGTGCCATCAACCAAAACAATGTACAAAATGTAAGTTTCGACAAAAAAATATTGTAGAATGTAAGAAAGAGGGGACACAGGACACTTACATCTCTCAAATCTTGATCAACTTTCACATCGCCATCTTTTGAGAGTATTTTGCCTTGGGTGAATTCGGATTCTATAGGTCCGGGAGTTACAACTGTAACCTTGACATCGGGCCACACCTCAATCCTAATCGTCTCAAACATCGACAGCAGAGCAGCTTTACTTGCCTGTGAATAATGTTAATTGATTAATGATTCCATATTACTTTCATTCAAAACCATAGTACAACAGAAACAAATAGGAACCGTCGCGTTTGGAAAATTTAAATGAGCTTACGTTGTAGAAACTCTGCCTAGGCAAAGGGAGCCATGAGTCAACAGACGACAAGACAACGATTCTTCCCCTCGTGTTGCGAAGGTGTGGAATTGCGTACCGGGCCGTGTACACGGAGCCCCAGAAGTTGACATCCTAACAAAGAAAGTTACATATATGCATCAATCAAGCAAGATCAAGTATATAATAATCTTCCTTAGTGCATGTATGTAAGATAATAGTGTCGGAGAATAAACTTACCATGATGGGTCTTAAATTGGTGACATCATTACATTCTTCAACCGTGCAAATCGATGAAATTCCAGCGTTGTTCACCAAATGGTCCACTAGCATAGCATACACACATGTTAACAATAATCTTTTTTTTTTTATAAGCATCATGTTAACAATAATCATAGTAGTCAAATCCATACATTTTGGGATCTCAACAAGCATATGAATGTATGATTGATCCAAAAGGCAACAAACATGTAATTCATCGATGGATCATAACAACTTTATAACCTTGAATTGTGTCCCCCAAATAACCCACTAGCCATGCTAAACCCTCCAAATGTAGTTCTTAAATCCAACGAATGTAGCTATTTTCATTCCCAATGGAAAAGAAATAATCCGTATATAAATTTTACACTCAAATAGGACATCTTCACACAATTTAAACACTCCAGAAAATAAACATTTATGCACGAACGAATCCGAGGACGTAACTAGTAGGAATTGGCACTTACGCCTCCCGAAGCGAGTAATGGTAGAATCAACCATTCGTCTACACTCATCATCCTTGGCAACATCGGCCGAAATAACGAAAGCATCGGGAGATCCGAGCTCAAGACATCGATTAGCGACTTCTCGGAGTCCTTTTTCTCTTCTAGCGGCCAAAGCTAAGCATGCTCCTCTCCTTGCATACTCATAGGCCATAAACTACATGCATACATATATTGTACATCATTATTATGAACGAGACTCGATAGGCGACCTTTGGACACTATCTTTAACTTTAAGGCGTAGCCGTTTAACTAGATGCCCGAATACAAGTGTATATAAGATACCTCGCCGATGCCGGAGGACGCTCCGGTGATGAGAACGACTTTGCCGGCGACGTCTTCGGGGGCGAGGGAGGACAAGAAAGAGAGGAAGCACTTGTAGAAGTACAAGGGTGGTAACAGCATGCACATTGACACAAACGTGAAAGGGGGCGCCACCCAATTTAACATCGTGTTTAACAGATCCATGTTTTTGTTTTCTTGGAGGAGTTTAGTTTGATCTTGCGCAGAAAACGTTGGCGAAAGTGTGAAGACGGAGGAAACAAGATGAGAAGAGATTAAGGTTGGAGAAAGAGAGGTGTGAGAGTGAGGAAGAAGTGGAGTTTGCATGCATTGCATCGGTTTGACACGTTACATTTGGTTGCTTAGTTGTGAGCATGCATAACGCTTGTCAAGAAAGTGAGAGCTATGGCCACGTGGCATTTGTGGAGAATCCTAGTTGGCACTACTTCCTTTATTTGGTGCATATGAAGAATGACCATGTTGGATCGTTGACTTCTGGGACATCTAGTCTAACGGTTAAATTTTGAAGGATAATATTTAGAGGTCGTCGATTTAATTTGTATGGACAGGACCTTCAATAAATAAAAATGTTTGATCATGAAAATGATACTAGAATTTCCTTCACCGGAATTCAATTAACCCATCCAATATTTTACCTATCCATCATTCACTTTAGCTTAGAGCATCTCCAACAGTATCTCCAAATTCTTGGAAGATGTGAATTTGGAGATTTTTGTCCTAATTTTGACCCCAACAGATTCCCCAAAGTGATCTCCAAAACTCATGGTGGGTTCTCCAAATTTGGAGATTTCTTTACTTGCTCCATATTGTGAATTTGCAATGAATGTTTTCTTTTCCTTTTATTTCTTTTGGTTAATTAAATGTAAAAGATTGTTTTTTCCTACCTCTTCAACTCTTTCATCCAATCATGTTTTACTTCAATAAATATTGATTCTCCAAAATGGAGAAATTGTTGGAGTTGGAGCAATTTTCTTTTGGAGAAAGTAGCTATTTTTTCCCATTTTGGAGAAAGTTTTGGAGCATCTCTTGAAGATGCTCTTAAGTTTTCATCTATTTATTGGGGTCGAGTGCTAGAAAAAAGATCAAAGACTTGAAAGTTTAGAATGTTGGGCCGACCCTTTATTTTCAAACAATTTGTTCTTGCAAGGATGGGCCACAATAGGCTTTTCTAGATGGAAATGGTCTATCCAACCTTAAAGAAAAGAAACTATAAATATCCTCTCTTTTTTATATGATTGTATATGTTATCAACTTATCATCACTTTTCAAATTTTATAAATGATCTTATATTTTGAGGATCATGGTACACTATACCTTTAGAATATCAATTAAGAATATAGAGATTTGAAGGATAGAGGCAACAACCTTCGAATAATATAAGTATTTCGTGAATTCAAAAAAGTTAAAGCAAAGGGCCATTTATACAAAAAATTAGGATATAAACTCAATTTTGCCTCCATCTAACCTTATCCTATTGGAGGCTGAAATAATTAAAATTAAGTCGATCCATAATGATCCCCTAACTCAAATCAACAGACCTAGCTAGCAAATTAATCTTCTTTCATTTTGTCAGTTAAAGAAAAGCTCATTCCATAAACTTGAGTCAAATTTGCTGAAATACAGCAAACATTGCCTTGTTTATTTAATAAGGTGAGCAAAAGATGACATGACACAACAATTAGCTTCACCATATACATATATTTCTACTACCAATAGTTAAAAGTTTGAAAAATGATCATCATCATGGTATTCAAACATGATCTGCCTATTCACCTTGGCAATGAAACTATCAGCCCTTTTCCTCAAGTGTTCACCCACCATTACCTGTGGCACAACTTCACTCTCTACTTCTTCTACATCTTCACAATTCATTTTCCAACCTTTCCCTTCAATGTCATTTGGAGGCAAACTCATTGTTGTAGTTGGCAACGACGAAAACGACACCACTTGCGATGATTGTGACAAAAACAAAGAAGAAATAGAAGAAGAAGAAGAAGTTGAACCATTGTAATTGATCTTGGACCCGCGAACGAGAAAGATCACGATCACGTTCCCGAGAAAGAACAAGAACCTAGGAGCAAAGAAGATGGAGCAAAAGTTTGGAAGAGAAGTGGATAGAAAGAGTTTCAAAGAGGGAACCCTAAGAGGGCTAGTACAAAATATAGTAAATGTTATTGCTAACATGAAAAAGAAGAACAAGCTTCTTAGAGAAGTGAAAGTGTGATGATGGTGGCTTGGCTTCTTGGTGTTGAAAGGCTTGATTTCTCTTACATGGGTTTGATCCATGTTTTGCTAGCTTAAGAGCAAGGTTTGCTATCTAATAAATTTGGTCTTAATCTCCCTTTCTTTGCTCAATGTGTAGTTCTTTCGTATACAATATATTATATAGTTGGTGCAAAAGTGGAACTCACAATCGATAATTCACTTTATTCTTCTTCTATTTGTTACAGGAAAAGAAGAAATACATCACATGAAAAGAAAAAGATTGGCTTTTGTAAAGTAAGATCTATTGATCTAATCTCCAAATTGTCACTTGCTAAGTTTCTTATAGAGCAAATTAATTGTTAGAAAGAGAGTTGTTTCTTGCTTTTTGCCATGATTTTCGGCCATGATTTTCACGTACACTAATTTGATGAGCAAGTGCTGACTGTATTGTTACAAACAAAAATACATGGATATTGGGTTAAGACAAATATTGTTATATTAAAACATTTATCTTTTCATATAAAATACATTTAGCATTTAGTTCAAAATGGAGCTAAAAGGTGAAGAAAACCCAACGAACTAAGAATTAGGCAAGTTCAAGTTTATGACCGTGATAGTCGTGATGATTGCGGTGTGGTGTAAGTTTAAGACTAAATTTTATATAAAAGATTGAGATCTATTTTTAAATCAAAAATTAAATTCAATAGCAATCCAAATCAATCAAAAGGGAAGTAATAAACAAGCAAAGTTTTACCTGACAAACCCCTAGGCTAGGCATTAAAATCTAAAAACTCAATCAATATCCAAAATATAGACCACAACAAATTAGGCTCATCAAATAATTCAAATTAGGCAGAAGCCCACAACACAACACCACATAAACCTTAGTTCTCTTCTTCTGGTTCCTTGCAAATGATTTCTTCACTTTGGTTGCAATCTTGAGGGCTTTTGCTTTCATCTTTTGTTCAAGATCGCTCCCGATAGTCCTCAAGGTCAGTTGAACTAGAGATCAACACTGGATCTTCTAAAGCTTTGCATGTTGCTGCCTTAGCAGCGATCTTCGCACAAAGAAGAGCATGGAATTCGTCGGGATTGAGAGGAATCAGAGTGCGTTACAAATCCCACATTTCAATTTCAGCAAAAAAAAAATTTAATTCAATGGTTAGATTTTCATTTCCTTTTACAAACTACATAAATTTGCTATATAAAGGTCAATGTGAGAAAATAAATTCTACAATTTCTCTAACATATATAGCTTAGGGAAGGACTTCGTTCATTACTGATTTCAAAAAATATGTTGACAGATGACTCTCACTTGTTGAGAATATTTTGGTTACTGATTCCCACATTTCATTACTGATTCTCAATGTTTTGAAAAAAATATTTTGGTTCATAATTTGAATCTCACTTTGTTTTTATAAATTACTTTATATTAATAAATCCACATCATCAATCCACCAAGTTTCCACCTTAATTGTGTTTAACTATTGATTAATTTATCAAATTTCATGTCTAAATCAGTTAATAAATTTTAACAACTTTATTTTAAACAATTTAACATTATCTGAATTTTATTTCATATTTATTTTCATTTTCTGACAAATTCATACTATATACTAAAGTTCTATCTTTTCAAACCACCACATTTTTTCCATAAATATACTACATTTATATTTTTATGTCAAATTATGTATATATAATATCGAATCAACTTTTATTTACAGAATTCTTTCTATGGAATAAATTAAAAGTTGTGATTTTATTAATGATTCTTATTTAAGTCATTTTACGCAAAATATCAGTCGATTTTTATTACACCAAGTCACAATCTCAAATAAAAAATGTTGTCAATATCGAAATACTAATAATATATCACGCAATAATTTATCAATTAAACCCAACGTTCATAAAAATATTGCCAATTGTGTCATGTAAGGGGTACTGTAAAACACAGTGAACTCCAAATTCTTATTGTTGCATATATATAAAAAGAGTTAATGCTTTATTTTAAACAGGCAAATTGTGTGATTATGATCCTAAGACATAATATATGGCAAGCATTCAACCTCAACCTTTGGTTTACGCTACTTTGATTTAATTTCTTGTACTTTATATAGGATATGGTTGATAATATTTTTCCAAAATAGGGTTTAATTGATAAAATATTAAGTGATAATCTCATTAGATTTTTGATATTGATGGTGATCGATCATATTTTGCACAAAATTGGAGTTGAACCCTAAACAAGATTCCAGACCGATATTGTTGGCGATTTTTCCAGGGTTTGAGGGTGTCAGTCTGCGCCGTCGGGGGGCGATCCTAGGCCATGGTCAAGGCCAAAGGTTCTAGAAGGAAGAAAAAGCGAGCCAAGTCCAAAGTGCATGGGAATGATTCCTTGGGGGAAAGTGGAGTTGTGGTCTCATACAACACCATTCGACATAACAACTCTAGAATCCTTCGAAGCACTACAAAATCTTTGCAAGACAACTCCAAGTCTTCAACGAATGATTCCTCCGAGGTTGTGGGTGATACTGAGGATAGGCCTTCAAAATCTTCACCTGCGCCTGTTGCCTCACCCATCTCTGTTGCTCCCTCCCATGTTCCAGATACGAGAAGTACCATGGATGGAGACTCCAAGTCAGAAAGACGTTGAGGATGGTGAGTTCATTCCTCAAGTCCATGGAACAAGCAACGAGGCTAGATAACAGGTTTCTCATAACAAGGTATCCTTTAGGGATGCGCTCGCTGGAAACAGAGCTAACAAGGGAGGAAGAAGATTGGATTTTGTTGTTGGATATGAGGATGGCATAATTAGGTTTAAAAAGAAAGATATATAAACGAACGTAGAGAAATGGAGAAATGCTTTTATAGGCATGATTGTTGGAGGCAAAGCCACGTTCAATGTGGTCCAAAACTTTGCCAATGCAAGGTGGGAAGTTAAAGCCAAACAAAAAATCATCCTCACAGATTCAGGCATCTTTGTCTTCAAGTTTGAAAACTCTGAGGATGTGGACTGAGTCCTTGCTAATGGCCCTTGGATGGTTGGAGGAACCAGACCCCTTGCATTGAAAAGATGGAGTGAAGGGGTCAAGCTTGACCCTTCTTGCTTTGATACCACCCAGGTCTGGGCTAGCTTCCCTGATCTTGATGTCCGGTTTTAGGATGAGGACTTCTTTGAGAAGATGGGGAGCGCCCTTGGTAATCCTATCATCATAGACAAGGTCATTGAGCACCAGGAGAGACTATCCTTTGCAAGAATCCTAATGGAGATTTCAGCCAGAAAGCCACTTAGGAAGGAAGTTTCATTTATGGGGAGGATGGAAAGAAGGTTGATCAGAGGGTGCACTATGAATGGATGCCAGATAAGTGTGATAAGTGCATTGTCTTTGGGCATAAAGAGGGAGAATGTGAGAATCTTTTATCTTCCAAAGATTTGGGCCAAGAAAACAATTCTTCCAACACAAGAAAGCTTGGACCAAGAAAACTATCTAGAAGTCTCTGCCTGAATTGCCTGAGTCTAGCAAAGCTGCTGAAAGAAGGCCTAGTGCTCAAGGAATTCCAACTGTTGCAACAGAAACCAGACAAATAAGGAGCCATGGAGCCTTAAGGATCAATGAACCAAGTGCTGAATGGGAAACTTTGAAAAAGAAGAGCCCAAGGAGAAATCCTCCCTCAGTAGACATGTCTAAAGGCAAGGAAGTGGTTATTGAAAAGTCAAAGTTCTCTGCTCTAGAAGGTATAATGGAAGGACAGCAAGGTCTGGATGATGCTGACAGTGAAACCATAGTTTCCTATGGATAGCATCACAATTGCAACTTGGAACATATGAGGCCTAAATGAAGCCTCAAAAAGTGACTTTGTTTAAAAACTAGTTGTTGATTATCACATTGATGTTTTAGCTTTATTAGAAACTAGAGTTAGAGAAAATAAAATTGAGGAGGTGTCCAGATCCTTGCTCAGAGATTGGAAAAGATGCACCAAATGCATTGGATCCAATGGTAGAATCTGGATTTTTTGGAAATCCCACGGCAAGCTTGATGTTAATATTCTGATTGAAAAGGCTCAATTAATTCATGTCTCCATAAACTCTCCAATACAGTTTTCAAACCTCCTTCATCTATGCTTCCAATGATGAGAAAGAGAGATGTGAACTCTGGGATACTATTGATCAAATTGACTCCACTGCTAGTGATCTCCCATGGACTTTGCTTGGTGATTTTAAATGCTATAAAGGACCCAGAGAGAAGGTGTATGGTAAAGGCCTGAATGACAGCTTCAACAAGGATTTTCTTGACTGCTTGAATAGAAATGGCCTCATTGATCTCAAGTCTAGTGGAGCCTATTTTACTTGGTCTAACAAACAAAGAGGGGAGGCTCTTGTTAAGTGCAAACTAGATAGAATTCTTGCAAATCAGAAGTGGCTTGACTGCTTTAGCTCTTTCAATGCCAGCTTTGAAGCCCCTAGATGTTCAGATCACAGCCCTGCAGTTCTTAAGATCTTTGGCAGAAAAGAAGGCCTCAAGCTACCTTTCAAATTCAATAATATGTGGGCAGATCATCCACAGTTTGCTAATGTTGTCAAAGACTCTAGGAAGCTCAACTTTGTTAGAGGCCATAGAATGTATAAGCTGGTTTGCAAGCTCAAATCCCTCAAAGGCCCCCTAAGAAAGCTCAAATCAAAGTGCTTGGATAGTGAAGAAGTAGAGATTGCTAGCCTTCATAGAGACTTAAAAGTTGTTCAACTTGAGATTCAAAGATCTACCTCCAATTCTAGTCTTCTTGATGAGGAGAAGGTCACCCTGGCAAACCTCAAGTCTGCATTCAAAAGAAGAAGAATTCAGCAACAACAATTGGCAAAGTTACACTAGCTAAAAAATCAGGACAGCTGTTCTAGCTATTTTCATAATTCTATTAAGCAGAGGAAAGCTCACAACAAGATCTCCTCTCTTACTATTGATAATGGCCTATCTATTACTGATGAAAAGGACATTAAAGAGAATATTATGCAACATTTCACAGACTTTCTTGGTTCTTCAAGAATCACAGGCACAACTATTAGATCCATAGTGATGAAGGGTCCTTTGGTTGATGAAGAAGACAGTAGAAGCGTGATTTCTAAATTCACAAAGGAGGATGTAAGGAAAGCACTCTAGAGTATCAGTAAGAACAAGGCACCAGGCCCTGATGGATTCCATGCACACTTCTACAAACGTGCCTGGCCTATAATTGGAGATGAATTCTTTAAAGCTATTCTTGAGTTCTTCTCGAGTGGAAGATTGCTCAAGGAAATTGGCAACACTGTCATAGCACTTATTCCTAAATCTGATAATGCTTGCTCTATGAATGACTTTCGTCTTATCTCCTGCTGTAATGCCTTATACAGGGTTATCTCCAAGATGGTTGTCTCAAGATTACAAGATGTTCTGCCCCAAATTGTTGATAGGAATCAAGGAGCCTTCATAAATGGTCGCAGCATCGGCCATAACATTGTTGTTTGCCAAGATGTTGTTAAGAGCTATGCAAGGAAATACATCAGCCCTCGGTGTGCCCTCAAGATAGACCTTAGAAAGGCTTATGACACTGCTAACTGGGAGTTCTTATTTAGTCTGGTGGAGGAGCTCAACATTCATCCTGTCATGGGGAATTGGATCAAAGAATGCATTACTAGCTGCCAGTTTACAATTAAGATTGGCCAGAAACATTGTGGTCACTTCAAAGCTAAAAGAGGATTGAGACAAGGTGATCCAATGGCCCCTTACTTGTTTGTCTTGATCATGGATTATCTTACTCGTGCTCTTAGGGACTGTGATGAAGCTAGCCAATTCAGATATCACCCTGGTTGCAAAAAGGCCAAAAATATCAACATCTGCTTTGCAGATTACTTGTTTATATTCTCTCATGGCAATGAGGAATCAGCTAAAGCAGTCAAGAAGATTCTGGATGATTTTGGGGCTTGCTTTGGCTTGGAAATGAACCTGGCCAAGTCCAATGTGTTTTGTGCTGGAGTTAACAGATACATTGAGGAGGGAATTAGTTATAATCTTGGTATGAGTATTGGACAGCTACATGTCAAGTACTTAGGAGTCCCCCATTGTAGCTCACGGGCTCAATGTAAAGACTTTGTGGAGCTTACTTGCAAGATTAGAAACAAAGCTAACTCATGGGCTGCTAGACACCTTTCATATGCTGGAAGACTTGAAATCATCAAAGCCATTTTTCATGGTGTTATTCAGTATTGGACAAAAATCTTCCTCCTGCCTAAGGCTGTCATTAATGAGCTCAATAAGATCATGAGAAACTTTCTATGGAGTGGTAGAAGCAATGGCTCTAGAGCCCCTATAGCTTGGAAGAAAGTATGCAGACCAAAATGCGAGGGAGGTTTGGTATTAAAGACATCATTGCTTGGAACAAGGTCAATGTCTCTGAGTTACTATATGATGCTTGTGTAAATTATGACACAATTTGGAGCTACTGGATATCAACCAATTATACACTCAATCAGTGCATTTGGGAGGTGGAATGCAAGTCCTCCTCAAGTGCATTGTGGAAGTCTGTGTTACACATGAGAGATGAGATCAAGGAGTCTCTGAATGAGGATGATAATGTCATGGTACTCAATTCAAGATATGGCCATTTTGGTGGCAAGGCTCTCTATGACAGCAAACGTAACAAAGGTGAGGAGACTTGCTGGGTTGATGGTGTTTGGAACAAATTCAATACTCCTAGGGTGGCTTTCATTACTTGGAAGATCTTATGTAATGGGATGGCTACCAGAGAAAAGCTACTGGCTTGGGATTTGATTACTGACGGCAACTGCATTCTTTGTGACAGTTCCATTCTGGAGACAAAGGATCACATATGGTTTGAATGCAACTATTCAAAATGTGTCCTTGTTAAAGTGTTGAATTGGGCAAGACTTGGCAGAAGCTGCAATCATATGGATGATTGGATTGCTCAAATCCAAGGCTTGTGTGGTAGATCTTCATTCAAGTACAGTCTGTGGAATCATTGCATTAGTGCAGTTGCTTACTTTATTTGGAAAGCCAGAAATTTGAAGCTTTTTAATCAGCAAACAATAGATGTTGATGAGTGTAGCTTGATTTGCCAAAGGCACATAAGGAACAGCTGTAATGCTAGATGGAATAGGAGGTCCAAGGACCTTAGAAAATTTTTAGAAAGAATTGAGAGTGATGAACATATAACTTGCTAACTTTAGTCTAGCCAATTTTGTAACTAGTCCTTTATCAATACAATTAACCGTTTAACTTAAAAAAAAAAGATTCCAGACCGATACATGATCACATAATGGACCAATCGGACAAAACGTTCTTTAAAGTCCCATTTCTTTCAAAAATAGAAGAATTCTTAAGTAAAGAGTGGGTTATCTTATGTCTTTTTTCATGCTTGGTTTCCCTTCCTTTTAGAAATTGGAAAAACAAGTACGGAGTATAAAAATAAGTGTTTACTTTTTTTTTGGTAGAAAAAAAAAAAAAAGTGTTTACTAGGTATACAACCATTCTTTAATGATCCCTGACAAACATTCACCTTTAGGGCTAAACACACCGATTTTTTCTTCAAGGTATTACAACGTATATTACAGTACATATGAAAACACTATGACATTACAATTACGCGAATAAAAATATGTGACCTGAGAGTTTACAGTACATATTAAAATTACAACCTTAATTAGGTCTTCATTTCCCTTTTCACTTGATCATGCATGAGATCGAGTCGAACCAAAGATTTTTGAATGTTACTTTAGAAGATTTACCGCTTGAATAGATATACGTCCGAAGACTAAAAAGTATACGTATACATAATTACATGTAGGATAATAAACAATTAAATTCCATTAACGTACATAACATATCATATGGGGGTAATTAATTACGTTTAATTAGTAGTAAGAGTGGTGAGGGTAGAAAGCAGAAGGCATGTATTTCTTCAACTTATTCCTCACATATGTCTCGTAGATAAAAGCTGCCCCTCTGAACTGCGGTAACACCATCCATGTTACCACTACCAACTTTGCCGTGTACCATATTGGTATCCTACATTTACCATACATTGTACAACATAATTAAACTCAACGTTAATTAATTATTAATTACTGAGATTAATTACAAGTAATTACCACTCGAGAATAGGTTGCAAGATGAACTCAGTGAGAGTGAGGAGAGAGTAAAGGATCCAATAAGCCAACCATTGTTTGTCATCTGCCTTTGATGGGCTCTCTATTGCTATCACCG
This sequence comes from Polygonum maritimum, assembly GCA_963924305.1. NCBI lineage: Eukaryota > Viridiplantae > Streptophyta > Magnoliopsida > Caryophyllales > Polygonaceae > Polygonum > Polygonum maritimum. Next base: position 3,826,965 of record OZ002732.1, read on the forward strand.
ATGCATACCTATTTATGATCAAACCTTAGCAAATGTACGTTACCAACCGAATCCATCGACAAATTGCTATGAATTAACCGACGATTATTAAACAGAAGAGTTTTATTAAGTGATCGATGAACTTACAGTGGGTACAAGAGCATCATAATCGGCCTGCATTAGAATCAAACGAAACGTTATACAAACCAAGAACACAAATAACTTCGTAAGAAATTCGCGAAACGAAGACGAATGGATACGAACCCGGCAAAGAAGTGAACTTGGGTGATGAAAGTCCACAGTTGACCCATTTCTTGGTGCTTGATATTTGGATCGGACAAGGCTATGAAGTTTTTTTTTTATAACAAAGGCTAGGAAGTTAGTTAAACCTAATATATAGGAGAAATGGGTGAGGAGGATTAAGGAAATGGAGCTCAATTAGAGAGACGGATTAGAGAGGACATTGATTGCTTTGGAGGGATTGTGTACGTGTTTATACAAACATAGGCGATAGATTAAGAAGGGTAAGAAGAGATCAATCACGTGGCAAGTACGTAAATAGAAGGTGGGCAACATCAAAAGCATCGGATTCTGCCTTGTGATGGTCTTCCCAAGTTAAGCATCCACCACCTCATTCTCGTACCCTTGTCCGGCCTAAACCTTATTACATATTTCGTCGGAAAAATTACCGAAAATAACCCTACTTCGAGGTGTCGTAAAAATTAACCTTACTTTCAACTATGGAGTGAGTTGCGATTACAAACTTATAAATCATCAAAGATTATATTTTCTTTGTTGATAACAGACACATTTTATCATAACTAGTATATATATGTATGTTACTCACAATTGATATCGACGATCCAATAATAATCGTGAATAATATAAGATCTTATATTTTTAACGATGTTTAATCTAAATTGAAGCTATTTCTCGTTACTGTCATGGAAAAGTGAGGTTGTGTACTAGTAGAATTCCTATTTTCTCACATACTTTTTTTAATTTACTTTGAACAAACTGCTAGGGCTCTTTACTTTTTCTTTAAGAAACTTAATTTTTGTTGCATGGACTTGAACTTAACACGACTATATATCGTGCATAAAAATTCCTCCGTGCTTTTACTTTTAACTTTTGAATACGCGACAGCTTTAAATTTGTTTTCCCAACTCATACTACACTCTTTTCCTCTAATAAAGTTAGCTATAATCATTTTTCTCGATTAAGAAAAATATTGGATTACCCAAAAAAATAAAAAATAAATTTAGAAAATGGGAAAAGTCTCGGCCCAAAATAGTATGGACCAAGAAAGACGTTTCCAAAATTAGAGCCCACTAAGATCTAACTTTGGGCTGCCCTTCGGCCAAACCTATAATATATTCATACTACCATAATAATTACAAATATTTATAATGGTCTCTACTCCCTAATTCCCTTACCGACAATATTTCTTAATTTTTTTACTTAAATTTTTTTGAATGTAAAAAATAAAAAAAAAAGAAGAAGAATGGGGAATTTGTGGACGTTGATTTTTTTTTTTTTGGTCAAGATTTGTGGACGTTGATGATAGGTTGAATTGTAATGAGGTAAAACAAAGGGGGGGTTAAAGAAATAGAGAGGGAGACAAGAGTGAAAGCATGCACAGAAAGAGAAATGAATTGGGAACAGGGTTTTGCAGGTGCAGACGTATAAATTTCGATCGTGTAGCAAGCAGCCACTGAGCACTAAATTCATTGCACTAAAATAATACTGCTGCCTGAATAGTCCCAGAGATCCCCTCTTGCATTCATGTCTTCAGCTTTTACACAACAAAACACACACAAAAATCTTACAAAAATATTACTCCAGGTCTATGCAAATAATGCGTTGTATAGCTCACCAAAAAAAAAAAAAAAAAAATTTGGGCCTGGTTAATTTCGAGGGCATTGTGCAAATGCACAGGTTGCACCCCCATAGGGCCACCCCTGTTTGGTTCATTTATAATATCGTTTCGTACATGCATTGCACACCTATAAGTCGCATATTTTATTGGTTTCAACTGTAGGGGTAGACTGGAGAGTAAGGAGGACCGTTGAAGGAAATAGAGAGATAAATTAGTATATAGTGAAAATAATTGTACATAGAAAATGAGTTTCTAATCTTAACTTACAAGATATGCCCTACTCATAAACCTATCAAAGACTCGGGATTTGGGTTAGGTCAAACAAATTACAAGTGAATTAATTCATTACAAGTTCATTGTACGTGTGTTCGAATCAATCAATCAAGTTCGGGTCTTTCTTTGACTCATTAATCTTTGGAACGGGTTTAGCCGTTGAGTTTTCTGGTGAATTAATTGTATCAAGTTATCGAATCAGATCGAGTTTTAACAACTCTAGCATTATATTTAACGAAAAATGTATAATGGCCAAAATTTATGGTCATTAAGGGAAAAAAAAACGTGATTGGTGAAAGATACAATCATGGTTTTGTGAAAAAACCGGTGTGGTTGAACCGCTAGTTTTGGGCCTTGGCAAAGGAATTGATGGATGGTGCTTAATTCGTCGTTTACGTTTGACTTCATCTCGAAATACCGGTCCACATAGATCAAGACCCCACCCTACGAAATTTTTAAATGCTTAGCTGGCTCCCACGTCATGCCACGTGGCGCCTATATTCGCCCATATTTTTTGGTTGAAACCTATATTCGCCCATTAATATGTGTCATCTCATCATCGTAATCTTCGTTGCTACTTTGACCCTTTGTAGCATAGAGTCAAAGGTGCTTTCCTTAAAATAGTAAGCGACTATAGAAATAAAATATTAATAATCATAATTCCTTTTCTTATGCATTTCCCGGTCATTGATTTAAAAAACAATATCAATAACAATAAAAAAACGGTCTTTTTACTGTGTGCCCTAAGGGCAGGGCCGTCCAATAGGTTTTGATGGCCCTGTGCAAAAAAAATTAATTTTTTAGTTAAATATAATTTAATTACTAACAGCATTATGATTATTAGTTTAGATTAGTTTTTCCCTTAATGGTATATACTACTTTACATTTTTTATCATTATCATTTTCGATATTGTCTTCTTCACTTAAAAATAATTATACCATTATGAAAGAAGATTAACAATCAACTAATACATAAAATTCCAAGTATAAATTTTTGCTAAATCAAAAAATGATGAACTTTCAAATTAAAAAATCTAGTTATTACTAATTAATAAACTGAATCGATTAAAACTACAATAATTCATATATATATATATATATTGATACTAACTACAATAATATAATCGGAAGGGCCGAGAATCATATGTAGAAAAGAAATAGAATTTTAATAATTAAAATAGAGGAGTAGGGCCCACTACTTTAATAAAATTAGAAAAAAAAATGGAGAAAAAAGACCAATGCATGGATTCGAACCCTCTCCACGAGTGTTACACACCAAAAAATGGAGAAATAGAATTTTAATACTACATTTTTGCTACTTTTTTTTAATATATTACATTTATGGACTTTGAGGCCCCATGAAATCAGAAGGCCCTGTTCTATCGGACTGTTTGCACAGCCCGATGGACGGCCCTGCCTAAGGGTACATAATTAGCATACTAAAAAAAGAAAATGAAACACTAAATGAGAAAGAGTGAACCCGTTACAAAAAAAAAAATAAAAAATTTAAGATTTATCAAATATTTTCATTGTTAATTACTTATAGAAAAATCTATAAAAAATTGGAAAGTAATAATGTAGCCTCGGTAAAGTAACTAAACTATTGTTGTAGTGAGCCAGTGATATTATGGTTGTGGCTGACATGAGAACGTACGAGTTACGTACAAAGTAGAGATACATCAATACAAGGGGTTGGGGTAAATTTCGAAAAAGAAATAAACAAAAGAGTAGCAAACGAAAATAATCAAAACTCATGACATCACACCTCCATTATTGTTCGTTAAAGGTTGCATATTCATTATTAAAATGGGAAATGAACGATAAAATAATAATTATATATGATAACAAAACCCTTTAAGGAGATCATCGTCATTTAAATCTCACACTACGTTAATTAATTTATTAGTATGAAACTTTTTGCAATATTAATTTTCATTATTTTTCCTAGTGTTATATGCGCCTATTGTTCCATTTCAATTTTACAAGCGTTTTAAACTTTTCAATAAAACTGACTTCTTTTGTACACGCTAAGTTAATTCATTTTGTGTGATTTTATTTGCGTTTCTTATATATTTTCTAACAATAAAAATTAATATTTTATTGAGCGTTGATAATGTATTTAATATTTTATAAATTTTATTGTAATTAAGCATCCAACACAACACTTCAATTATTTTGCTTTGTACTTAATGAAAAGTATGATGATCACTAGCTACTTCCATTGTTTTCCATAGGAAAATGAATACGCAAGTAGGTGATCGTGAAGTCTTTTGGTCCTCACAAGAAGACATTCTTCTTTAGGAAAAAGATCAGATACGATCGGATATAAAATTATGTGGTTCTTAATCTTATCATATTAATCATGCATGTCAATTCCAAAAAAAAAAAAGAAAAAAAAAGAGATAATCATCAATACTATGAATAAATTAAACGGATTTTTCACACGGTAACCCTGAGGTATTGCTTAATTCACAAGGTATACTAAAGATTGGTATATTTCATATGGTAACCCTAAACTTTATTCCAATTTCATCCTATATCCAAAAATGTTAAACCTAACTTTTCATAGTTAACTTTTTTATAATTAAAAGTGGAATTAGATAATATGTACTAAATATTAAAGTCGAGACTTTTCGAGCCCCAACGTGAATTATGACCTCACTCCATTTAAGAAAATAAAATCTAGAAAAATAATTTTAAACTCTTTTTTATTCTTATTAATTATTGTCTATCATCTACCTTTTTCTTTTTCTAATTTCTATCATTTTTCACCTAATTTCTATCACCTAATTTTTATCTTTCAACTATTTGCTTAGATATTCTTTTTTATAAATCCAAATTATAATTATATTGTCAAAATTATTTGCCACGCTAAATTTTTGTTTTTATTGTATTTTTATAGTTATATACATTCGTCATATTTCTTTGTGTGTCTTTTTTTTGTCCCATAAATTTATAATTTAAGCTTCCGATATATAACAATATCTTTGAAAAATATCTTAATAATATATATACTAAAGTTGTGTTATAATATTCATTTATAAATTCTATTGATCTATAACTCTACTATTATTAATTTAATTATAATTTTTATAAGATCTTTTAAAATATTTATTTTATTTCAAAAAATATTATTACTTATACAAGTCTATTTTTCTAAAAGATTTATTAAATAAGTCACAATTAACTTAATCTTTGATTTCTATCATCATATAAAAATCTTATTAATCATAAAAATATATATGCTAATAAAACATTTCACTTGAGATTTCATATTGTATCACATATGATTTTTTTAATTACTCAAATATATTTTGAAATAATATGATAGTATTTTATCTATACTTTTTGTTTAAGTCATATTATATAAAATAAATAATTTAAGTTTATTGTTAACATCAAATCATGATTTTGGGTTAACAAATTATTGTAACAATTTCGAATTAAATAAACGATAATATCTATTTTTTTAATAGTATTACTATGCATTCTTTGTGTTTGAATAATATATCAAAAAATTATTATCGATCATGTCTCGTAAAAGGTACAGGAAATGATCTAGTAAAGCTTAAACTTGTGATTTTTTTATAGCAAGCATGTTCTACTATTAATTAATTCTCATTGTCTCACGTACGTGTGGAGAAAACCCTCTTATTAACCCTTTTTTTCATTTTTTTTTAAAATTTGAAACACGGTTAACGTTAAGTTTAATGTTTTGGGTACAAAACAAAATTGGAATAAAGTTTAGGGTTACCATATGAAATTTACCAATCTTTAGTACACCTCGTAAATTAAGCAATACCTCGGGGTTACCACGTGAAATATCCGTAAATTAAACCATACATAAATTTATGGTAAAAGGGTTAGGGTTAATTGAAAAGAATAAGCTTTTAATTTTCTTGATGACATAATCCTTAATTATGTGAGACCAGTGGCGTGCGGACCCAACCCTAAAATTTTGGGTAGGCTAGATTACAGAATACAAATAAAAACTAAATAAACTATGGGTTAAATTTCACAATTAACCAAAAAGGGTGGGAAAAACTTATAAAAACACAAGAGAAGTGAGCGTGGAGTGGTACAGTTTAAAAATATAGCTAAGAGACATTGCACAACCCTATATTAGAATTTTGGGTAAACTGAGCATATTGTCATTGGACTAACTTGTATATTAGAATTTGGTGTCTCGTACGATCGATAGTTGATACATTAGAATTTTTTGGGTGGGATGGGACAAACTCTAACCCACTCCTAGATCCGTCCCTGGATGAGACTATACGAAGGAGACGAGCAATAGAAGACACCGAAAGGGACACTACAAAATTCACACTGAGCCTCTAACGTATTAATTATGTGTAGTGCATGTTGTTTCGAATAGAAACTATGTGTGTACGTAAGTAGGTTTAATGATCTTGGCTTTGGGCTCTTGTCATAAGTTGCAACTTGTAATTACTTCGATGGGTATTCTTAGGATCGACAAACGTTAGAACTTGCAAGGAACAATTATGGAACAGTTCCTTGGGCAGCGGAATAGTAAAGTATGCAGGCAGCTAAACAGGGACAGTAAACTTCAAAATAAGCATGGAACAGTTAAGGACACGTTTACTTATAGAGGAACCTCTACTGGATCAACTAATCCAATAGAGTAAACCTCTACCTCCCATGGAGGATTTTGAATGTCTTTCACTCATATTATTGATAGCAATTGTACAATTCGTCAAGATACGGCCAAGCACAATCAGTTCCTAGCGATTCACTAATCCTAGAACTATTGTCTTGCCTCTCTTCCCTAGAACATGTACCAACTCTCCTCAATAATACTCAGCAAAGACAAACCTCTCTAGACGATCCCAACTGGACTCGTCTTCCTTCCTTCCTCTGTCAAGAACTCGCTTCTCAACAGTTCCGATCACCGGTCTCCGGTGGACTCCGATCGCCGAACTTCCTTGGTCGCCGATCACCTTCTTCCCTTCTCTTATCTCAGTTCTGGGAGTTTTTTGTGTGTTTGAAGGTGTGTAAATGTTGTGAAGGCGTCAAATGAACAGTAGAATGCAGCTCACTATTTATAGATCTCAAGGGAGGTCTATTTTTCCTTTTTACCAAAGTAGCCCTCCTTTTAGGGGAAATGATAGTCACTTTAATCGCACCATTAGATTGCTGCCACATGTCCTTTTTCAAATTCAATTTGGGCGCTTTGGGAGAAATCCTTTCCGGATTGCTGACATGGCACGGGAAAGTGACGTCATGGATAGGAACGTCAGCTGGATTACGTCATTCTGTGAATTGCAGCTGTCACGCGCTTTCTCTTAGCTGTCACGCATTAGCTCCGTACTGTTCCTAGAATGGGTATCCTTCCACGAATGGGTATTCTTCCTAACACTGTTCCTGAAATACTTTTTAAACAGTTTAGCTCAAGAGAGTTTGTCAATCATCAAAACTGAAGATGATGTTGTTCCTTATGATGTTTCCATCATTTTGTCACAACATAATCTCCTAGGATAGAACGTTGTTCCATTGATATTCCTATCACTGTTCCAACAGGTATGGATGAGATTAGTCATGCAATTAAGTCCACGTCTCGACCTCTATCCTATTCCTATATAAAGTATATCCGATCGGGACCATTTTGTAAGAAAGCTCTTTTGATTAGACGAGGATTATAACTAATCGACATGTATTGCCTAGAAGTCACCATTTTGTAAGAAAGGTCTTCTGATTAGACGAGTATTACTTAGATGTTTTCAATTCGATTATTGTAAGCAGTGTCCTTTGCAGTAAAAATATGACAATGTCAACTATATGTTAAGGTAAATTAGCTCATATTTTTGCACTAAAGATTGAACAAGCCTATCACCATGTGAAGGAGGAAAAGGACGGTGATTGTTCCCTCGATGATGATACAACCCTGACCATGCCACAAGGGTCATGAAGAATCTGTACATTAAAAGGAAAATAGATAGTGAATTTATCATTGTCAAAACAAGGACGCGTTGACATTGTGTCAACACATGATAACGGTAATTGTTCACTCGTTAGGTGTAATTGTTCTGTTATTTTCAATATCAAATTGATAGAGTATTTTTCTCATTGGTAATAGTGTGAGTGTTCCCTCTATACTGTTGCTTAAGAAACCATAGTTATCCCACAATAATGTAATAATTACTTTCTGATATAATTTCCCCACATACATGTATTCTGCATGTATCTAGCTTAATTGGTGGTCCGACGAAACTAAGATCTGGAAACTAATTAACGTACGTACAATAATTGCATGCATTTATCCTCGCCATACCCTGGTGCAGGTTATGACGTTACGTTATGAAATAATATTTCCATTATAATGTTGGTCCAAAGTAAGCCAAAATTGTATCCTCACTTTGCAAATATTTTCCGTATGAATATGGAGTAAGCCAATTTTAATGGAAATTCAATAAATAGGTATCTTGGATCCCATGCATAGCTTAACACCTGCAAGAAATTATCCATTTCAAAGTAATAAGGGATTCATATATACTAATATAGGCGAAATGCATACGGAGGTTCCTAAACTTATGATGAATAGTCATTTTAGACCCTCAATTTTCAACTTTGTCAATTTGATCCCTAAACTTAACAATCGCGACCTACTGAGTTCTTGATTGATGAGTTTAATGGACAACATACACATACAAGCCCCTAAACTTTCAAGTTTGGCAATTTGACACTTGAACTTAACCTTCGCGACCTATTGGGTCCTTCATTGATGATTTTCACAAGAATTGTGTGTAACATGCATGTGTGTGTCATGTCATACATTTAATTAAATAAAACAAAACATACCAACAATAGGCCGGAAAAGGAGAAGGAAAATAAAATAAAAAATCTTAAATCTCCTAATTGACTAATTTATTTCAAGAGATATGACAGATTTGGAGAGTTCTCATTGGTGACATCTCCGACGACTAAGTTCTTGCCACCCACCGACGTCATTGACTCTGAGTTTGTTACGTTACATTGCTAGATCTCCTCTCTGCCTAACCTATAACCTCGCCCTCCTCACTCGTTGACCTAAGCATATCATCCCGTCGGATGATATGCTTAGGTCCGACGACTAAGTTCTTGCCACCCACCGACGTCAATGACTATTGCTCAAGTTTAGGGGCTTGTATATGTAAGAATTCTCATCAAAACCACCAACCAAGGGCCCAATATGTCACGATTGTTAAGTTCAGGGGTCAAAATAGCAAGGTTAAATATTGAGGGTCCAAAATGATTATTCATCGAAAGTTTAGGGACCTCTTTATGTATTTTGCCTATTACGAGTAATATATAATAAAAAATATGCTATCAAAAACTTATAAACCCTATCAATATACTGTATGGCAGAATATATGTACGGCCCCCGAACTTGTAACTTTTTTCAATAGGACCCCTCAACTAAAAAATGTTTTATTAGACCCCCCAACTTACTAATTTTGTTCGATTAACCCCTATTGCTGACATGGCATAGCGTGTGTGATACAAGTTAATCTTGTGCGATTGAAATATTGTAAATCAATATTTTAATTAAATCATAATGTTTAATAACAAAATAACAATATTTAATAATGAAATATTATTAATATCTATTTACTTTAATAACAAAATATATTATAATTTTAAAACTAAATTTTATACATTCTTCAAATATACTATATCGGTCAACACAACGAGTTTTGGATTGCAATCCATTTGGGTTCGAGTTAAAACAGGTTCGGTTCATTTCGGTTTTAAGTTCAAATTTTCTGGATTCAACCTTAAAAAATTTTCGGCCGGTTCGAGTCGGCTTAGCAGGTTCGATTAAGTTTTGACAACTCTACTAAATAACCATGTAAGAGGAACCCTAGCTAGTTCTATTCGGTAAAGAAGTTAACGTCAATGTAGTGAAACTGAAAATATTATAAAATAATATTTTAATTAAGTAAAATTATTTCATACTATATATAAATTTATTAAATAGTTTTTTAACAGTGCCACGTCATGGCCACATCACCTCCACGTCATCTCCATGTTAGTGCTACGTGGCAGTGACATGGCATTGACGTGGCACTGGCATGACGATGTCGTGGAGGTGATGTGGCAGTGACGTGTTACATGGTGCGTGATGAAGGTCTAATCGAACAAAGTTAGTAAGTTAATAGAACATTTTTTAATAGAGAGAAAGTTACAAGTTCGAGGGGTCGTATATGTATTCTGCCATCAATATATATGTAGTTATGTACCACCCGGTCCATCCATGTTGAAGAAACCATGGATTTGAATTTGAAGCATACCATGTTGTACTGTTAGTGGTCCTATTTATATCTTTATGTTTGCAGGATTTATGTCCATGAAGTTAATTGTGAGACCCCACTGTTTTATTTTGATATTTATCCGACCTACGTACAACTGATATATGTAAATAATTTTGGCAAAAAATTACAAAAGTGTAAATAATACTCCACTATTTGTTTTGCGATTATGTAAGAATTCACTTCACTTTGTTTTTTCCTAGTTAAGAAAAAGAGGGTAAAGTTATGCACGACCAAGAAAAAAGCTAACATCACAAACATGCGCATTGCCTGATCGATTGATACATACAAGTAATAAAAAACTAGACATGAAAATGTGACAAGAAAATACAACAACTATAGCTCCAAAACAAAATGTACTTGTGCTCTAATACACGTACATGATTATTATGCTATTGTACATGTGTAGGCACAAAACTTGTGAATCCCTAAACAAATTAAGTACGACCTAACTTGTTGATCTCATCGATGGCAAATTGGCAATGCACTATAAGTATGACAGATCGAGCTAACGCGTACCTAACGATTTGATCATCCATCACTCGATCTAGATACCTAATCGATCAAAATCAAAACCAATAAAATCGATGTATCTAGGGAAAAAAAAAACAGTTTAAAAGCATTTATTTCTTAAGCATACGTTGAACTATTTTTCAATCAAATAAACTTAGAAAACACTTAATTAACTGAAGTTAGAGATTTATCAGTCGATAATTATGATTACTCCAGCGTTGCAATTAAAGTCGTCCAAAACAAAATATATATATAGCATCATTTAATCATTAAATTTGCCAAATCGAACAACTGGCTAGAAATCAACACAACAACAATAGACCCAGTGCAATTCCCTTACGAGAATCTGGCTAGAAATCAATTAAATCATATAAAAACGCCATATTTAGGTGCATATATAATATCTCTTGCCAACTCTAACTAGTTCACACAAACCCTAATAAATAACACTCGATCCTAATATGAATCGTAGTGTCATGTCAAATGGAAAAAGAAAAAAAAGAGAAGGTGGAAACCGATCAATAATAGACCAAAGGAAATGTGATAGTGGGAGGGACCATGTTATTGTGTCGAAGCAAATTGCACCAAATTGGAAAATGGATCCGAGTTAATGTTTGCAAGTCATAAGTGACACATTATAGCATCGAAAGGGGCTCATTATTATTGCGATCCCAACACAAAGCCTACACAAATATATGCACACACATGGGGGCACGCCCTTCGAAAAGCTACCCCTCCAAGCACAAAAATACACACTCTCTTGAATCTTGATCAGCTTTATGCATCAATGAGGAAGACGAGAAATGTAGATTGATGTCGTGTACTTGTACGTGTTCGTCGACCCGTCAATTTAAACTTGCACAAATTGGACATTGAGTACCCTATATTTCGTAGAATCGCTTGTTATGGTACAACTAGATTGTATCGTCGCCAAATGAGACAATTTTAAAAACATACTCGATCAACTGAGAAATGCAAGCGTCCAAGACGAAGCTCGAAAGGGCCGTGCTAGCTCGATCTTTTGCCTTTTTGCAGTCGACGCCATATTCTTTTGGGCCAGTGTTAAAATGCGGAAGCCTAACTTATTGGTTTATCTTTTATTCTTCGAGTTTTGAAATGGAAGTTTTGCTGATTCGAAACGAGAAAATGCTCTCAATTCGAGGATCAACGACAATTGGGTCTGAGCTAGTGTGGAGAAGACGAAGTGGTTCTAGCCTCTGAAAGATCCATTTGAACCGGTATATGTACATCTTGACCCTGTATAACTTGTTCGAAATAGACCCGTGTTGGATATTGATTATTGTTCGTTATGATTCCATGAACATGTAATTCCCTGTAAATTGTTTAACAAGTGTGAGATGTCCTTTGGTCATGTATTGTAAGAACTTTAAATAGAAACCTAACATGATATATATGGCCAATGAGTGTCGATCTCAAGATTCATCAAAATCTTGGGAAATGTTTGTCAATTGGCAAGCCAATGAGCTTTATTTTATGAGGCTTTGTCATCATATTATTGGTCGGTCCATACTATTATTACCACTTGTATTATCTACAAATATACGTTCAATTACCTTAAATATGAACATGTCAAACACATGACACACGTCTAGACTTGCAAACAGTGGCGTACGTAATGGGCCATTTTGCTAAATCGTACGTTATCAAATGCATGGCTAGCTTTTTTCCTCAATCCCGGCCACTATATATATCAAGTTATCAACACTTCCTTTTCCTCTTTTTGTTCTCATTTTTATCTTTTGGTGTCATGTTTAAAACATGTAAAAAGATCATTTGAAAGTTTCTTAAAAAATAGTAATTGAAATTAATCACAGGTCGCCTTAATGATTATACATGTATGGTTATTAATCCAATAATCGTGTCTAGAAGTTCAAGTTTTCATTATTATATTATAAATTTATAATTAATGGAGAAAAATGATTTTTTAAATGGGCTAGCGATATATGATCAATCTAGTCATAAAAATATTTTATACAGCACTTCTCAATCTTTTCAACACCATTCGATTAATTATTTAGCCTATTATATTTCACTAATGCCATTGACATGAGAGGTTGGAAACTACAAAGAGTAAAGAAAAGTCATGACTTTCTTCATCACCAACTTTTGTAGTCATAGACTCATAGGTTTTTCAACCAAGATTATGATTATGGGTCCTTTCTTTAATCTCCTACCAATTAATTTGATTGGTATCCTAAGTTACGGTAGGTTAATTCTCAGCAAAAAGTGGTTGAGGATGCACAATCAAGTGCACTAACAACAACCATCCATCCATTTGCCCAACATTTACTTTCATCATCGCTAAATGTTTTAATGGGTATTATACATACATGTATTCTTAGTACAAATGACATGTTAATAATACATTATGTGAAACATAGGGTGAGACAATTATATTTTTATAATAAGATTAGGCATCTTTTCTTGCATCGGTCCAATGGGACCCCAATACTGCAATTTATTTAAATGCAATTTGGCAATTTGCCCCCACTTCATAATGTTTTCCTTTTTTTTCGACCAAAAAAATAATGTTTTTCTTTTTATCCTCCCAACAAAAATGTAGGGTTAATTTAATATATGTTCTACAGTACTGTATAAAACTATATGTACCAACCATAATTTTAATGACGGCTCATCTAACATGACTGTCAAGTCATTATATTCGTTACCCTACCCACCTGGATCCGACGTGTCATTTACTTCCACAATTTATTACTACTCCGTATTTGGTAGTAACATTTAGCTTCTTACTCAAAAATTGCATAAAATTTAATGATATATTTTCGGAAAGAGTAGTACAGTACTACGAGTTAACTAAGCCCTTAACAACATGTGATTATTGTATAAAGATATGATTTATCTCATCATATATTATAGCAAAGTTAACTTCTAAACCAGACCAACGGTTAAACAAATAAAATAGTGAAAAGTCCTTACAAAATTCATTCTTATGACCAAATTAAGTCTATACACATAGGCTCAAAGGGCAACCAAAATTAATTATACAGTTAATTAAACCCCCTACTAATTAATCACCCTTCTCCTCCCAAGCCTAGGTGAAATCCCCACCTTTTACCCTCTATTTTTTGGTTTTTTTACCGCCCCAACTTACCTTACATAATCTCACAAGCATTAGGATTCTCATCACTAAAGATCTGAGGAGGGTAAGCATATTGGTACATTGGCACCCCATACTTTGGTGGGCAATGGTAAAACTCATTCCTATGCAACTCCACCACCTTCATCTCCTCCTCGGCCGCCGCCGCCGTCTCTCCACCACCGCCTTCCGCCTTCTCCCCACCGCCCTCCTTCTTCTCGTCTCCTCCGTCGCCGCCTTTCTTCTCGTCCCCGTTTTTGCCCTTCTTCTCCTCTTTATTACCACCTTCTTTACCCTTTTCACCCTCCTCCTTGGGCTCCTCAGGCTCCTGTTTAACCACAACGGCTTGTTTACCCGTCCTTCGGTAAATATAATCCACTAGCTTCGGTGGGTCGAACGTGCCCTTAACGGTAACTTCTGAGTTCTTGAGATCTGGTGTTGCAACCTCCACTCCTGCACCCCATTTTTAAATTATTGTATAGTAATGAAATCAATACTGGCCAGTTACACGCATAGTCACTATGATTTGTTTTTATGCTCCTTTTAAGGGACATGATTGGGGAATGTACTGACTTTGATAGGTTAAAATCATAAAATACTTTACCAAACTCCAATTTTTTTTTTTTCAATTATTTAAAAATAATAATTTTTTACCTTTCATTTTCTCAATCCTTTTCTTTATTTCCTGCGCACAGGCCTCACAATGCATGTGAACTTTGAGCACCACTGTTATCACCTTCGCCTGCACCACCACACAAAATTCAAACAGAGCATTATCAAACTGAAACAGAGCAAAACAGAGACCCCAACAAAATTAAAAAATAAATAAATAATAAAATAAATTACTTCTTCTTTCTTCTCTTCTTGCTTCGGAGGCTCCTTTTCTTCAGGCTTCTTGGCTCCTTCCTCCTCCGATGGCGGTTTCGGGATCGGAGACAGAAGCTCCACGTGGCGGTGGCTCTTCCTCTGAACTCGCTCCAGAACCTTCACCGGATCCGCCTTCTCCCCCTTCACCACCACCTTCTGGTTCTTGCAATCCGTTGTCACATCCTCAACCCCTACAATTTTGAACAATTAATTTAAAATCTATCTCAAATCTGAGAAACTGAACGGAGTTGGATTCGGTTTCTTGATTTACCGGCGAATCCGCGGAGGCTTTTCTTGACTTTCCGAGCGCATCCCTCGCAATGCATGAACACTCTCAGAACGATCTCCGGCGCCGGCGCCGGCGGTGTCTCTTCCTTTCCGGCCTCTTTCGCCTCGCCGGCGTCGTCTTTCTTCTTCTCGGCTTCGTCCTTCTTGCTCTCGCCGTCGCCGGCGGGTTTCTCCGCCGGCGGCGACGGCTTCTCCTCCTCCGGCTTCTTCTTCTCCTCCTCCTGTAAGCAAGCAATTTCAAAAGATTCAGACATCGGAAACCAATTCGAGAGGAAAACGAAGGTAGAGTCGAATCGGAATGATACGTACGCCTCCCATTTGGATTTTTCAAAGTTTTAGTTTCCGATCTGGTTGTGGTTTTCCTCTGGCTCTAACTTTTTTTTCTGGTATTCGAGTTGTTGTGGAGTTTTTTTTTTTCTCTTTCCTACGCTGCAGCTTTGGTTTGCTGAAACGGAAATTAAATAGCGAGGAGGGAAAACAGTGGGGGGAACTGGGAAGATCTGGACCGTTCATCGTGATCATAAAATGGTGACGTGGCGGGCTTATAGGTACGCATGTGCAAAGAGTGTGGGCAGCCTCGAGACACGTGATCATTTCCCAGCTCAATGTCACATACTAAGGTCATTTTTATGAAATCAATTTATCAACCCTATACCAAGGAAATTGAGTGTAAATTTTTTTGGGTTGAGATAATTGTTTATTAGAATCAAATTATGTGTAAATTGATTGTTTGATTTTGAGATTTTTGTAGATTAAGTACTTTTTTAAAAGTTGGAATAGTTCCTTACAAGTAGAAAAATTGAGACTAATCTACTATAATATAATACAGTATAAAGCGGAACCCAAGTCTTTGTTAAAATTTGTGCCACATCATCAACCCTAAATAAAATAATGATTTTATTTTTTGCATTGATTTTCAAAAAATAACTTATATATCTTCTTGATATCTTATCCGATTTCCTTATGTATACTTAATATCTTACTCAATTATATATCCTTATACGAATAAGGAAATTCAAGTGATTGTCTTTTATTGTATACTTAATATCTTACTCAATTAATATCTTTAAAAGTTTTTCTTATTAATTAGTATACATTTTTGTCATTATTGAATCCTGAAGAATAGTGAAAAAAAATTCACATGTGTCAATAGTATATTCATTAACAATATAAATTTGATAATTTGAATAGAGCTATTTTAGAATTAAAATTGTATGAATAAAAGTATATATATAGGTCAATAGATTCGGACTTTGGTCTATCGGATTTGGATTATGAGTTCCCGAGTTAAAAGCTTATTCGTATCAAAATTCGATCTCAAATCAGTTAATTCGGTTTTATATTTACATTACCCGTACATGGTACGGGGTTTGTACTAGTTTTCCTAAAACACAATCCCATAATATTCTCATAAACTAATTAAAGTACATTATTCTCATAATGATTTGGTGAACAGGAAAATTATTGCGCGTTTCATAGCATAAACTCATTTAAGAGTAATAATAAGCATATACTCCCTCCGTTTCAAAATACATGGCCTTTTAGAAAATTCACGCATATTAAGGAACTTTTATATTACCTAAATTACCCTTATAAAAGTCATGCATGATGTTTATCAAAAAGAAAAAGCATGCTTGCATGTTCTACTTTTTCAATAATTGAGGTTATCATGAGGGGCATATCTGAAAAGAAGAGGGTAAAAACATAAAATGGTCATGTATTTTGAAACAACCTAAATTGTCTAAAAGGCCATGTTTTTTGAAACGGAGGGAGTATAAGATTAGCATCATCTTTAATTTCTAGATTTCGGTCAAAAACATGCTAAAGAATGGCGTATAACAACAACAACATTTACCCAGGGGAAACCCGCAAACGCAGGATCTGGGGGGTCAGGATGGGGGCATTCCAGACCTAGATGGAATGCGCCCATAACAACCCAAGAGTAAACACTTAATACACTTAGATGGAATGGCGTATAACAATAAACACAATAGTTAGACTTGTATATCCTATACATTTTCATCCAAGAAGATACTACTAATCCAAACAGAGTGTTTATGTCTTGATCCAAATTCTAAACTTAACAAAATGGGAAAAAAAAAAAACAATAACAAATTGAAAAATGGGATTTGTTTGAGGGTTTTTCGGTTTCAAAATTAAACTCAAGGTGGATTTCAGTGAAGACATTGATTCCTTCCCGGTCAACAGGACCACCACAGGAATGCAACAAAACGGGATTATGGAAAATTTTTAAAATTTAAAATAAACGAGCACTTAAAACAGGTTTAATTTGTTCATACGACTCTTATGTTTGTTTTGGTGGATAATATTAGATCACACGACTCTTATGGATTATTTTTTTGGGTGGAACACACTACTCTTGTGGGGTTTACAGAAAACTACCGTGCATTTGAAGCTGTTACCAGATTTGGGTTTGTTTGACCGCATTAATTAATAGTCCATTATGATTTCTTTGTATATTACTGTAAACACTACTGTATCATTTAGCCTAAGCAATTAAATTACTCAAAAAAAGAATGATTGGTATTAGGGTCCAAACTAAATAAAGAGAGACACTTAATGGTAGAGTTGATCGAGTGTTTGGCTAAGCCATATTCATGGTTCGTTTTCGGATTTCATACTGTAAAATTAATTTTCATGATTTATAAAACTCTTATTACATATTGAAGTTTTTGCTTAGCAAATGTGGAAAGGTTTCCGGGTTATATACGAATCCATAAATACCGAGAAATTATAGAATATTAGATAAGATAACATCATATATCCATATACAATAACTCTCGAAGAACAACTAAACAACATAATCTTCAACAAGTTACGTCTTTGAGATAAGAAGACAGTTCTTCACCATAGAGACTTTATCCAATCTCAAATTGACAAATACAATGTCACAAGAAACAATAGACGAAACAGACTTTAGCTTATGGACTCATCTAGATCACAATCATACATTTCCCACATACAAAACAGCATCTTGTATTTGCAATCAAATTGTAATAAACTATACGCCAAATCAACTAGTACTTGCTATATTATAAGGTCTATTTGCATGCATTGGCATGGGCAACGAACTTATGAATCCGTAGGTTTTGTTAGGATTTAGAAGACACTATAACTATGAAGAATTAAGCATATATATTATATATGTGCCCACTGTTATTATTATATATTATATATCTCTGTTAGTTTCTTGCATACAATAATTACAACTTTACAAGCACACAGAATTAGCTTCATGTTTAAACCTCGGTTTGAGATAAATAACACTAATGTATATAGGTACGTGAACCTCCATTGATCTCTAGAACACCTGTAACTCATAAAATACTGTATATGGTAAATTGCTACTTACAAAAATAATTTGTCATATAGCAATATCACTACATCGAGTTATGTAATTATTTTAGAATAACTTCCTCGTGTAAAGTCGATTATTGTTTTAATTAAAGGTAAATTAGATAATTATTGATTGAAATGATTATTGGGCCTCCTTAGGCCCAAGTGTTAGTAAAATCTAAATCCTATGAATAATTTTTTATTAATCTTTATCATAGAGATATGACACGTACATTATATAAAAAAAATCTATATTAATATTTGAATATATTCACCTTGTGTCCCTGTATTTAAAGGTATTTATGTTAGTGTCCTACTATTTATCTTACGTTTAGTGGCGAGTTTTAGGTTTTTTGGTTGGTGTCCATTAGGTTTGAATCTATTAAGAGAAAAATATTATGTTTTCACCCTGCAATTAGTGAGTATAAATCACGTGCGATATCAAAGTTATGTGTAATATGGGACGTAAAAATTTATCGTTGGATGCACTCTCATCTACAATCCAGATTAAAAAAATGCATCAGGCTAGTGTCATTTAGGAATGCGTTTTTAATACTTTATAATGCATTTGCAAATTTTACGATGCATTTTTGCATGTCATATATTCGCACTAAACATTTGTTCCACATGATATTTAAACCCGCAATTACCAAGGTCAAAGTGTTTAACAATTATAATCTTTAAAGATAGTTTGAACATCTTTAGAGTCGCCGTTTTCCATTCACCTCCTGCTATCATCGATCCACGATGATCTCATTTGAGCCTTCTGACACAAAAACTCAAGCTAATCGGTAACAATTTTATGCTCCCTTTATATACTAGTGGTTTTTATATTCGACTTCGGATGCGAAATGAAAGAATTTTCCGTAGCATCTTGGATTTTATTTGTATGTTTCGACCAATATTCGGTTAATTCGAACACCCATGACTCATTTTCATCTTCTAGCTGCCCCCAAGATCCTTGAGAGTCAAGTCATTGCCTTCCAAGTGTCAAATTAATTTCCTCACCTTGGCTTCACTTAAAACAAGTCGTTGCTCTTTGTCACCTTGAGCCACATATTTTGCGCACGATAATTGGCTAAATGTTTAAATGATGGGGATACAACGAAATGTGTGAAGATAAGGTCGTCGCATGCTCGATATACATCCAAATTTCTGGTTCCTCTTGACATGAGGAAAATGATTTTTCGTAAAAAATAGAATCCAATTTCTATATCACCAAGTACATGGAAACAAATTGTTTGGCTAATTTCATGTTATTTGGTGGATGTAACATCGTGTTGCAAGTGTGAATTAGCTATTTAGCACCGACACATATATAGTTGTATTTAATTGGTTTAACAAATTCAAATTCAATCACAACAAGACTTTCCTTTTGTATGGGGGCACTAACCTACAATCGATTCACGCACGTAATTTACTTTTCTAAAACAATTCATGATCGGATGACCATGAAAGAATGAACTAGTGTTATCAAAAGTCATTTAACAAACCAATTAAATTATGGCCAATTAAAAAAATTCTACAAAAAACTAGTGTTGTCTAAAAAACGTTACAACCAAATTATTTTATATTTCCTAACATCATGAAAACTTTAACATCATCAAAATTTGAAAATTGAAATTTGCAAAGATTATATTGTAGTAATTCAAATTAAATTATATGGCTTGATGTGAATTGGTGTTTAGTTGTGAATGGATTAGCTTCAATTTACGTGTCATGTCGAATGATAAGAATGGTATCTTTATCTTAATGATGAATGAAAGGCTGGCCACGGAATCACTCATTCACCTATGTCCTGTACTTATTACATGGATCAATGTACGTTGTTTCAATTTCTTACCCAACTAGTCATGATTTTATTACCAAGATTTGAAAACCTTTTAGGGAGGCATGTTCAAGTGGGTTGAGTAAGAGAATTTTGTACTTGTAGCTGTAGACTTATAGGGCTAATCTTCTTACATGTAATCATTTATCGGCATATTTTTTTTTTTGGTCGAAAAAGCTAAAGCTTCATTAATAAGAACGCGGGCTAACAAACGATAGAGCGGGGGAAAGCCCTACCTCCGACATCGTCCAACAAAAAGCTCAAAGAGTCCTCAGGAGGCTCGTACAAGATATGAAAACCAAAAGGAAAAGACAAAGCAAACTTAGCAAGGGAGTCGACGACCGCATTCGCTTCCCTAAAGACATGAGTCACTCGGATATTCCAGTCCCGAGTGAGGAAGCCGTGGCATTCATGAGCCAGGCTGAACAACGGGTGAGTACAAACGGGGAGACCACGGACCAAGCTCACCGCCAAAGCCGAGTCCGACTCCAAACAGACCTTGCGCAGGCCTTTATTCCAAGCAAATTCGAGCCCCTTGCGAATCCCCCATAACTCCGCCATCACAGCATTGCAAACCCCGATGTTGAACACAAAACCACCAACCCAGTTCCCTCGCTCGTCCCGCAGAACACCACCAGCCGCCGCCCTTCCATGCTCGTCAACAGCGGCGTCGGTGTTAATTTTAATTTCCCCCTCCTCCGGTTTGGTCCAAGAGATCATCGCGATTCTCCTAGACCCACCCTGCGCCTTCCTTCTTCTATCCCAGCTCTCTTTATACTCCTTTGCCCGCTCCAACAAGAACTCGGGTTCGCTGCTGGTCTGCATCGTGCTTCCGAACACTGCACCGTTCCTCTTCCTCCAAAGCCACCAAAGTGCCGTGGCGAAGATCGCCGACCAATCCACGTCGTTCCTGCCCTTCGCCTTGCAGTGCAGGTTCACACGCACCCAAGCTGCAAAGGGGAGATTAAAAAAATCAGCACACAACGCAGTAGGTAAGTACAAAATTCCATTCTTATCATTCTACATGCACAACTTAAATAAAATAGTAGCCAAGTAATCATAGTAGTGATCATTGTAGTTTACATTTATCTATTTTGGACACGGCATGCACAACTTAAATAAAATAGTAGCCAAGTTCCTAATTATATAGATATATGCACCAAATTAGAGTTGATTCAGATGGCAAGCAATCTGTCCCATATTCACGAAGTTTGGTTTAACTCCAGTTGATGTAAAAGATTTTTTTTGGGAGATTCGTCTGTCAAAATCAAGTGTGCGACCTGAATCGAGCTGAACATACCCAAAATAAAACTCTGGTGAACCGGTGGGAAAAAAAAGTAGTATTAAAGATATGCACCTTTAGTTGCGCATTATGTTAATAATTAATTAAGCTGTGATTATGTATAGTAACTTAACATCCTCCTAGTATAAGTCAATTTTTTCAAGGACAAAAAAAAAAAAACTGTTTCCTGAGATAACCCATGGGGAATATTAAGCTTTAGACCTCCATGCAGAGTTTGCTCCCATGGATGGGAGATTTAATTGCAAATCTCCAACAAACCCTGGCCTAGCTAGCTAACAAAGAAAGACCCACATATATTTTATACATTAATGTTCAACTTTTTAAATTAAACCTTTATAATATACACGAGACCATGCGAGTATGTCCCAAATATCGTGCTCAAAAGGGGCTTTGGTTTCTTAACAACCCATGAACTTATGTTGTTGATTAGTCATTTCATATATCTGATCGATCACCATGATCATTATATACAATTGCCACACGCTAATTGCACCCACTTAAAAGGAGATTAAGACTTCATACGAGAAGAAAAAAACAGACCATGCACGTAGTCTCGCTGTAATTGCTAGAAACTAGACAACTGGCTTGTTGATGTGGAGATTTCCTACAGTAGGAACTCAACATGTGTTGGAACAACCTTGGTCGATGGAGGACATGTGAAACAACATCCTCCATTCTTTTTATGATCTGATTATCATTATTAATATTTTTAGATGAGGGTAAGTGGGTAATCCATGCACGTTTGTAAGTTTGTTGGAAACTCTTTTACTGTGAGAAGTTTGTTTTTAATCGGTAAAAATTAGACGGTTCCTCTTAAAAAAACTGTCTAAAGCATCCTTTTGGACGAGAACTTAAGGTTGTGGGCGATTTTTAATGGGTATCGATTGTTAGAATAATATAGGTTACGATATAGTTCCTTATTAGCAATTAGTTTTCGGATAAAGTTTTATTAGGTCACGTATATGGCTTACATGTGCGCACAATCTTTGATTCATCGACCACTAAGTTTTATAATGATCAAGTGTGGTAAGTCGACGTATACCAGTTTAATTTGAAGAGATGCGTTTATATACATCTAGCAAAGCTAGTGACTCTAGAATTGATGTTTGCTGCAAATGCAATGGGTTACTTTGAAAAAGGAAGGTACTAGTTTGGATGAACATTGCAAATTTCATGTTAAAATGAAGTCGCAAGAGATAAAGTATTTTTTTTATGTTTCTTGATGGTGGTTTGCTACTTTATGTGGAAAAAAATGGTGTAGTTGGGAATTGGACAAGAAATGCAATTGACTTGGGCCTCATTTTGGGCCGTTCAGTAGGCCCAACTGAATTAACAATGGTTATATATGGTTTGCAATTTATAACTTGGAAGTATGTACATGTGTGCAAAAAGAATCAAAAGATTCAAAAAGATCGAGTCTTAATGCAATCGATTACATATGAAACTTCTTAATCACAATATATCTTCCAGAGGGAAAAAAAATAATGTTCATAATCCACCACATTAAATTTTAAAGATTGAATCATCGAATACTAAGCCATGCAAAAATACTTATAAAGGACTCATCAATCTCCTCACAATCTTCATATTCACTCCATTGCTTTTGAGTGAATTTGAGAGCTTGTGAAAGTATGGCCTCACAAGTGGAGTCAAGAAAATCACTGCCGTTGAAGGACGAGGTCGACATAGTGATCCCGACGATCCGGACCCTTGATTTCTTGGAGCAATGGAGGGCGTTCTTTGAGCCATACCATCTGATCATAATCCAAGATGGGGATCCGAGCAAGAAGGTCCGGGTACCCGAAGGGTACGACTATGATCTATACAACCATGATGACATGAAACGGATCTTGGGACCGAAGTTGTACACTTGCATTTCCTACAAGGAATCCGCTTGTCGTTGCTTTGGCTTCCTCATCTCCAAGAAGAAATACATTTTCACCATTGATGATGATTGCTTCGTGAGTATCTCTTTCTTACTTTCATGGTGAAAATGCCATTTTTTATTATAGCTTTGTTAGGGTTTTTTATGCAAATAAGTTTACATTATGTTACGAAATGTGTTGTAAGATATTTTCTTCTTTAACTAGAGTTATTTTTTTAAAAAAAGGTATGGTATAATCCTATAATGTAAAACTAGGCCGTCGTTCCATGCACGACAATAACTCATGTTTCACATTTTAAAATTATACTGTATTTATTATAAATAAGATATTAATAAGTGAAAACCTATAATCAAAATTTAGCACATGAAAATATTATTTTTTTTCTAGATGAAAAAATTATTTTTCAGATTTTTAGTACCGCATGTATGATATTATAAAATAATAAAACATATTCTAGTTATAGAACAATTTAGATAATAAAATTTACTTACTTTTTAATCCTTCAAAATTTATCTCTAATGGTTAATATATATCATTGTCCCTATTATCACAATTTTGAGACAATATAAGTCAATATTAATATAAAATGAGATGTTTTAATTGATTATTCTGGTTTGATCTTATTTTTTATTTTAATACTATAATTTATAAGTATGAGATATAATTATTATGAATTTTTATTTAATTGAAAATATTAAAATATAACATCAAATTTTATAAATATAAAATAAGTCCCACATGATTTTGATTACTTTATATATTTAAATGAATAAAATATATTAATCAACAATTATTTTATTATGAAAGATATAAGCTAAGTTATTATGAAAATGATAATATATAAATTAAGTAAAATATAGGAAATATAAATTTATTTAATGTTAAAAGATATGAATACTAAATTAATTATTAAAAATGGCTTATATTTACAAATTATTTTATATTCAAAAATTTTTAATTACTTCTTACATAAAGAGATTAAAAAGATAACTAATATATCAAAATTGATAGAGTATTTTGTCAAAATTCAAAAAATATCTTTTATATAAATTGATAATAAACAATGTAATTAGATTATTGAAATAACATGAAAAAAATTAATTGTTTGATTATGATAGATAAAAGCTAAGTTATTAGGGACATGATAGTATATAGTTTAAGTATAAGTTAATAAATACAATTTGAGTTAGTGTCAAAGATATAAAAAAAAATTTAAAAAAGGGGCTTCCATTTAAAATTCTTTTTTAAATTCGAATTTCTTATATTAGTTCTTACATAAATAGATTAAAATGGTAATTGAAAAGATAAGTTAGATAATATGTATCTTTTATAGAAGGAAATTTTAAACATAGATAATATTGTTTTAAAGATAGATTTTGATGAGTAAGGAAAAGGATAAAATTATAGATTAGATAATTAAAGAAAGTTTAAAGCTAAATAATACGTCTTCAAAGATAGATATTTGATGGGTAAGTAAAAAGATAAAATTAAATATTAGATAATTAAGAAAAATAAAACATACAAAATTGTTAATAAAGTGGGGCCAGAAAAAACGTAGAGGTTCGAAATTCTCCGACTTTAATATATAGTATAAATACTACATTAGTTAATATAAACTAATGCACTATTCTATAATGTATAAGACATTCACCTCGAGATTTCTTATCTCAATTAGGATGTCGATGGATCGAGGAAATGAAATATAAATTGAAATATAGAGCTATGCACCATAGTTCCATATAACTGCTCTTTTTTCAAAGACCTAAAAAACCTTGAGAATATAGACCAACCTTAGAATTTAACAAATGACTCGTATCTTGTACGGGGCATTTCTTGTTTTTATTATCTTGTATATAAATTTATTATAATAATTACAAATGTTATTATAAGTCTAATTTCTTTTAAAATGATGCAAATCCTTTAGATTATAGAATAAGGTCATTTTCATATATCATCAAATATATATATAAAAATATTGTATCTATATATTAATTATTTATACATAAATAAACATATATACGGATGCTTACAGGTTCGGGCGACCCGTAACCCAGACCAACTTGACCCGTAATATACGAGTCGGGTGTCTGATCCGTAAATTACGGGTCGGGTCATGGGCTACCTTTTTTAAAGTTTCCGGGTTATGTTCGGGTACGGGTTGAGCCGTCGAGCCACAGGTCGACCCGTAAGACCAATAGATATCTTTTACAAGTTAATATTATCGGACTTTCGGTCTTGATTTTGGATCAAAGACGGATATAAATGTTCTTCTGAAATATTTAACACATTGTTTGATTTAAAATAGTAAAAGAAAAAACATTCCATAATAAAACGAGTCAAATGGATTAAAAATGACCAAAAAAACCTATTTAACATGTTTGACCGAGTCACACGGGTCGACTCGTAACCCGACCCATAAAACCAGTAACCCGTATTATGAGTTACGGGTCGGGTCACGGATCAAGATTTATTTAATTATGGGTCATCGGGTCGACCCATGACCTGTAATTCGGGTTATGGGTCGGGCTGAGTCGACCCGTTGAGCAACCCTAAACATAACTCCCTCCATTTCAAAAAACTTAACCCTTTACACATACCATGAGGGGCAAACTTGGAAAAAAGTGGAAAGTATATATGAAATGGGCAAGTTTTTTGAAACAACATAAAGTGTTCAAACGGTCAAGTGTTTTGAGACGGAGGGAGTATATATGTCGAGAAAGAATGCAATAAGATGGGATGTATTATTAAATTTTATACAAAATTGATAGAAATCTTTAAAAATTTAAATTAAATTGCATAAATTAATTTCTATAAATAAATCAATAATATAAAATAACATTTTGGATTAATATAGTATTTTATTTTAAAATATAGAGAATTATTAATAAGATAAAAAAATAGAACCTTATCTTTTATATATGTTATCATGTTGTAAAACATTAATTATATAAGAAGTATATAAATATCAAATAAAAATATGACAAATCATTATCTTAATAAGAAATCTATGTTTTCGCTACATTATCAATGTGTAATGTTACGGATATATTTAATGTTATATATCATCTGATTTTTTATTAATATTATTATTGGATTTCAATATGATACGATAGAAACAGTATATAATACACTATTTTAATTTAAAAAAAGATTGCGTAAATATAGTGGTAGAATTTGCTATTAATGATGGCTTTTAGAATAATTTTTACAAAAATAATACTTATTATTAACATAATATTTAAGTAGATTAATGGGTAAAACTATATATTTAGGATAAATTAATATCTATTAGTATCATTAATACTATTACTATATACTAAAGTAAAGCAAATTCCACCGACATATTACGACACATCACCCCCTTATTAAACAATCACCTTATCAATCATAGTTTTATGATAATATATAATCTTAATCTTATCATATTTAGTTAAAATATTAGTTCTATCTTTAATTTTGAGTTTCTTAATTAATTATATCCTAATATATAAATCTTAACCTTATGATTCTTATCTATGGTTACATATTTAATTAATAAATTACTTAATGCTAAATGTTTTTTAAAAACAGTAATACTTTTACGGTTTTACCCATATACTTGAATATTGTATTAATAGAAAGTTTTATTTACATATTTTTGTTCAAGTTTTTTATAAAAATCATCATCAATACTATATAAAAAAACCGAAGAATTTTGAGACTCCACGTTAATTTTGGCCACTCTTCATTAACAATTTTATATGTTTTATTTTTCTTATTTATCTAATGTTTAATTTTATCTTTTCTCTTACCCATCTAATATCTATCTTTGAAGGCATAATATTTGTCTCTAAAATTTCCTTAATTATCTAATCTTTAATTTTATTCTTTTTCAATTCATCTAATATCTTTATTTAAAGCAATAACATCTATCTTTAAAATCGCCCTCGATAAAAGTTACACACTAATTAACTTATCTTTTCAATTACCTTTTTAATCTATTTATGTACGTAAAAGTTTAAGAAATTCGAATTTAAAAAATAATTGTAAAATGAAACTCCTTTTTCTAAATAAATTATATTTTTTTTATCTTTGATACTAAATCAATTTGTATTTATTAAATTTTACTTAATTATATATTATCGTATTCCTATTGACTCAGATTTTATCTCTCATAATTAAACAATTAAAAAAGATTCATGTTATTTTAACTAATCTAATTACATGATTTATTAACAGTTCATGTAAAAGATATTATTTGAATTATGATAAAATATTCTATCATTTTATTATATTAGTTATATTTTTAATCTCTTGATGTAAGAAGTAATTAAAAAATTTTGAATTTAACATAATTTAAAAATATAATCCCTCTTTTATAATCAAATTATTATTTCTATCTTTAATACTAAATAAGTTTATATTTACTATACTTTACGTAACTTATATATTATCATTTTCATAATAACTTAGCTTATATCTTTCATAATAAAACAATTGTTGATTAATATTTTTATTTATTTCAATATATAAAGTCCTTAGAATCATGTTGGACTCACATATTTCTAAAACTTGATAATATATTTTAATATTTTTAAATTAAATAACAATTCATAGTAATTATATCTCATACTAATAGATTATAGTATTAAAATAAAAAATAAGATCAAACCAAAATAATCAATTAAAACATCTCATTTTATATTATATTGACTTATAATGTCTCAAAATTGTGATAATAGAGATAATGATATATATTAACCATTAGAGACAAATTTTGAAGGATGAAAAAATAAGTAAGTTTTTATTTACATAAATTGTTCTATAATTAGAATATGTTTTATATTTTTATAATCTTATACGTGATACGTGTGGTACTACAAATCTGAAAATAATCTTTTTAGTTTAGAAAAAAAACATTTTCACATACTAAAATTTTTAGTATATGTTTTTACTTATCAATATCTTATTTATAATTAAAATAATTTTAAAATATGAAGCGTGAGTCATTGTCATGCATGGCACGACGGGTACACCTAGTTAAGGGTAAATCCCACCACTATATTCATGTCACATCTCTTCTTATTGAAATAGTATATTAATTATTTTTACTATCGTATCATATTGAAATCCAATAATAATATCAATAAAAGTATTAGATGATGTATTTACCCTAATTAATGTATCTATAACATTACGTATTGATTATACTTGAGATAGATTTTTTATTAAAATAACGATTGTTTTAATATTTTTATTTGATACTTATATACTTTTTATTTAATTATTTTTACAACATAAACAACGTATATGCAAGATAATTTGGTTTTACTTTTCAACTATTAAATATTCTCTATATTTTAAAATATAATACTATATTAATCCAAAATTTTATTTTGAATCATTTATTTATTTACATAATTTAGTTTAAGAAATTCAATTAAAATTTCAATAGATTTTTATCAATTTTTTATAAAATTTAATAATGCATCTCATTTGATTCCATTCTTCCTTTGTATATATGTTTTTGTATGTATAGAAAATTATTAAATAAATACAGTGTTTTTATATAAATATTTGATGATATACGAGAATTATGTTATTTTATAATTTAAAAGATATAAACTATTTTAAAAAATAGACATATGGTAATATTTGTAATTATTGTAGTGAATTCATATGAAACATAATAAAAACAAAAATTATCCCATACAAGGTGCGGGTCATTTGCTAGGATTAACTAAATAAGTAACCATATAATTATAAGATTTAGATTTATGTATTAGGATCGAAAGCAACTCAAAATTTTAGATATAACTAATATTTTAATTAAATACGTATAATATTAAGCTTAAAACTAAGATTGATAAGATGATTTTTCTAATAAGGGGGTGATGTGGCGCAATATGGTTGCGGAATTTGCTTCCACTTTAGTATATGGTAATAGATAGATATTAAAATTTTGAGATTTTTGGATATGAAGGTAGCAAAGGACCCAAGTGGAAAAGAGATTGATGCAATTGAACAACACATAAAGAACCTCGAGACACCTTCCACACCATACTTCTTCAACACACTCTATGACCCCTATCGCGAAGGCTCGGACTTCGTGAGAGGATATCCCTTTAGTTGGAGAGAAGGTGTCCCGACCGCTATCTCCCATGGCCTATGGCTCAACATTCCTGACTACGACGCACCTACTCAGCTGGTCAAGCCCCGCGAACGCAACACCAGGTTCACTTCTATGATCAACTCTTCTTTTGGACATGTTGAAATAAGAGTTTCTAGAGTGCATTTGGATTGCAAGTTATAATGTATTGTATGCATAATCCAAATGCGCTCTTGACCTTTACAAATACATAAGCCTAATCCAAAAAACAAAGTCAAACAATCATTTTTTTTTTGAAACCTTATTCAGCCTTTTACTATAAACATGACATTTAGGTATGTGGATGCGATTATGACAATTCCAAAAGGAAGTCTCTTCCCTATGTGTGGGATGAACT
Organism: Polygonum maritimum; assembly: GCA_963924305.1. Lineage (NCBI taxonomy): Eukaryota > Viridiplantae > Streptophyta > Magnoliopsida > Caryophyllales > Polygonaceae > Polygonum > Polygonum maritimum. The sequence goes on from OZ002732.1 coordinate 3,857,050, forward strand.
TAGCCTTCAATAGGGAGCTCATTGGCCCTGCAATTTACTTTGGTCTCATGGGAGAAGGAGTGCCTTTCAAGAGATACGATGACATGTTCGCGGGCTGGTGTGTCAAGGTAAAATACAATAAAACTTTACATTAACCTCTTAAATATACATGTACACCACCTACAAAAGTGTAAGCTTGAGCATAAGGTGGTCCAAACCGAAATGAAGTAAGAAACTTTTACTTTGGTGATTGGCACATGTTGTTGGTAAAAAATCGGGCTTACGGACATGCTTTCCTTCCATGTAAAAAGTACGTTTTTTACAAAAAAAAATATTTTATCTACATCGAAATTCGAAAAAAAAACTAAGTTTTATGCTTTTTGAGGCATAAAAAATATTTTTTTTTACCAAAAACTACTTTTTACCCATAAGTGTATCAAGCCCTATGTTCGGTTCTAGGCCAACGACTAGTCTAGGTGTATATACACGTATTGATTATTGACTACAAGCCTCTCAAATTGTTTTGTTAGGTGGTGTGTGACCACTTGGGATATGGAATAAAGACGGGGCTACCATACATTTGGCATAGCAAGGCAAGCGACCCATTTGTGAACTTAAAGAAGGAATACAATGGGATATTTTGGCAAGAAGTGACTATTCCATTCTTCCAGTCTGTAGTTTTCCCTAAGGAGTGCAATACGCCGCAATTGTGTTATCTTGAGTTGGCTAAACTGATCAAGGCCAAGCTTAATCACCTGGACCCTTATTTCATCAAGTTGGGTGATGCCATGGTTACTTGGATTGAGGCTTGGGACACATTCAATCCGCCGCTACAAACTCAAAATGGCTATGGTGACAAAGAGATGAAGATTTGAGGTTTTGGTTAGGGTATTTTCATCATTGAATACAAGAAAAGTTAAAAGTTATGATACATTACATGTAATAGTTTATTTTGTTAACCCAAGTGACATTTATTTAGTTGGAAAAGAAAACAATGTAGCATGTTGTGAGTAGGATAGCATTAGCTAAATTTGGAATGTTTTACAAGAAAACAAAGACCAAAAAAGAACTCTACAAGTCTTTGGGTAATAAATATGTAATGTTGGTAATACCTATACCACCTTCAAATTGAAGGTGCCCTTTCGTAAGGAGACCTTCAATTTGAATGTGTTTTGATCTTCCACGCTTTGGTTAGGGTTTCCTTGTATAACTTGTATACATAAAATCCTAATTAACTTCAAAAAATACAAAAGGTTCCTACAAACATGGCTGAAGTATCAACTATTCTTCCATCGTTGCGATGATCAAACACGTAATGGAATGTTGCATCAAACGTCATATGGCATCTCGTAGCGGCAAAGCGGGCAAACATGGCCGGTCTCGAGCCACCGAACCAGACATTCTTCGTGAAAGACGTGGGAGCATTCCATGGCGAGCGAGCTCCTCCGGGTCTGAATCTCGTCCGTGCAAATGGCGCACTGATGATCGGACGCGCTCCATCCTCTCTCGTAGTCGTCTCCTTTCCTGCGCTCATCATCATTCTTGGCCGCCAACAACCCTTGCACCGAGTCAGCGGTGGCAGGCTTCGGCTTGGCCACGTTGGCCTCCTCGAACGAATCCCTTATCACTCTAGCCGTGGAGTCATCTTGCGAGGGGATCTCCAAGACAACGTCAAGGCCCATGGTAGCGTTTGGAGGTAGTTCAGGGCAGGAGCCAAGGGTAGTACTGAGGGGACACCGGTGCATAGTGGCAGTGCCCATGACGATTTTCTCCATGAAGTCACACGCGATTTCCTCGGTGCAACAACGTGGTATGTCAGGGAAGCCATCGAAAAGCTTCTTGATCAACTCGAAGGTGTAGTGATCCATGTATGTATCCATGTCGGCAAAGTCTTGGCGGTTGAAGCATGGGATTCGGAGTGCAGAAGGCGACGAAGAGTGCGCTATTTCGAGAGCCACCAATGTGCACCGACGACTCCCATGTTCGGCTCTGAACCATTCTTGTCTAGATCTTGTGTGTATGGAGAAAGGGACGTTGTGGTTTGTGCTATCAAAAGTGGATGACCACTCTCCGAACGTCGACGACATGGCTAGGGTAGAGTTTGTTGAATTGTGTGGGGGGACTGTTGAGAAGCAAATAGGCTGAATTGTGTTTAGTCCGTATGTATAGAGATTAGATTGGGATGCTAATTGTAATGACTTGGTTGAAAATATATAGTGGTCCTTGTTTCATGTAATAGGGCTTTTTCTATTATGACTTGATTGGCAAGAAACTTTCATATTTGGGGCAAGGAAAAATTAGACGAGATCCATATATATATTATATAGAAATATTTGATGCGGTATTCGATTTTTGTGATTTTCAACATCAAGCATGTTTTTTTAGTTAAAAGGTTTATTATTTTAATTTTTGGATATCTAGAATCTAGCATGCGTGGTATAAATATGATAAAACAATCCATCTATCGTACTATAGTAACTATACTAATATTAAGTCTCATGCCTGATTTTCATATAAAATCTTTTATTGTTTTATTAAAAAAAATCTTCTAAAATTTATTTTAATGATACATTATTTCTGTGATAATATATCCTTTTAATCGAATAAAGACTTGTAGGATCATAATTTTTGTATAAAGAGTAAATACTTGTTTTTATCAGTAAGCTTCTTTATTTTATAATTAAAACTTTAGATTTAAACCCGAGCCTATTTTTTACACGGTAATGTATTATTTTAAAAACTCATTTTTACCCATTTACTTAAATATTATCTTAATATTAAGTATTATTTTCATAATTTTGTTCTAAAATTTTCTAAAAATCATCATTAGTAACAAATTTTACCACTATATTTATGCTACGTCTTTTTTTTATTAAAATAATGTATTAAATATTTTTTCTATCATCTCATATTGAAATCTAATAGTAATATTAATAAAAAGAATAGATGATATATCTACCCTAAATATATCCATAACATTAAAAATTGATAATGGTTTGGATAAAAGATAGATTTCTTATTAAAATAATAATTTGTTAATATTTTCAAGTTCTTACAACATAATAACATGTATACAAGGTAATTTAGTTTTATTTTTTTTATCTTATTAAATGTCCTCTATATTTTAATACTATATTAATCCAAAATTTTATTTGAAATTATTTATTTATTTATGTAAATTAGTTTATGAAATTTAATTTAAATTTCAAAAGATTTTTATCAATGTTTTATAAAAATTAATAATACATCTCATCTTATTTCATTCTTCCTCGATATATATATATATATATATATATATGTTATGTTTGTATAAAAAATTAATATATGGATGAAATATTTTTATATAAATATTTGTTAGTATACGAGAGTTATGTTATTTTATTATCTAAAAGACATTTACTGTTTTAAAAGAAATTAGACATGTAATAATATTTGTAATTATTATAGTGAATTCGTATACAAAATAATAGAAACATAAATACCCCGTACAAAAAAACACACTAAACCAAAAACAAACTAAGCCACATGCCAGGTCCACATGTCATCTCCAAACCTGACCCGACCCGTAAACCCGACCCGACCCGTAATTACAAACAAAACCTGATTCGTATACAAGAAATTAGACATCTACTGTTTTATATAAATATTTGTTAATATTAAGTATTATTTTCATAATTTTGTAATTATGCGAATGCCATCTAAAATGAAGTCATCTGATCTCATTGTTATGCGACATGTTGCATCCTAATAGGAAGATGGATTAAAATATTTGATAAAGGAAAATGGTAGTATAAAAAAGGATTTTTTGAGATTTTATTAACAAATTAAAGTAAGGTAATTTTACGTTGAAAATTGATTGATACGGGAGTATATCATAAATGGGGATTTCCTATCAGACACATTGAACAAACTAAATTTTTATTTTGAAGGAGTGCATAACTAATGCATTTTTATTTCATTATTTCATTCCTAACTTTTAAAATAATTACGTTGAGAATCGACTGATACAAAAAATTACGACGATGATTATGCTAAATCTTTGTACGCAACAAGAAGGGTCAATTTTCAGCATGCTAAATCGCATCACATTCAATGTGTTCTGCCATATGTGGCACAGGAGAAACAAAAGACTTGACGAAATTTCCAATTCAAAATTAATCATAGCAATAGCTCTTCGAGTTTTAAATACCGCAAAATGTCACACAGAAGACTAACAAAAATAACAAAATCTCTCTGATTGAACTAGTATTTGAAAAAAGATAATAACTGGAAAATTTTACAGTTCTAGGTCATCCTCTGGGCAGCCTCCTTAGCAAGAACTCTCTCCTTTGCCTTGGTCTTGGCCTGTGACTTTGAACCCATGATACCACCTCCCCACTTCTTCCTGAATTCTTCATACTTGTCATTAAAGTTGGCCTGAGACATTGAATTCAAACACATTGATTAGAGGATTGTATAACAAATGTAACTATGTTTCAAGTATGTCAACAATTTTTAACTCACCTTAATGGCTTCCAAGATCTTGCTGAAGTCCATCTTGTCTTCATTCTTGACAGTGGTTAGGCACAACACAGATGCAGTTTTCTTGTGCACAATCTGTTTAAAGTATATACCTGATTAGCAAAATGAATGACACATTGTTCAGAACAACAATAGAGTTTCAGAGCCTAAGGTATTACCGATCCCAATCGTGCTTTCCCCTTCACAATGCAGTAAGGAATCTCCATCTTCCTGCAAAGAGCTGGGAGCCAGACAACCAACTCAATTGGGTCTACGTCATGAGCTATAACCACCAATTGGGCTTTGTTCTGTTCAACAAGAACAGAAAGCCAAATACGCATAAGCATAGAGGATCACCCTATGAAGATAAATCACGGAATCAAAGAGGTTGATAAATCAGTAGAGATTTGCAACCTGCTCAATGAGATATGTCACATGTTTGAGACCGTACTTCACGACAATTGGCTTCTTGGCAGCTGCAGCATCCTTTCCTGCAGCGTCAGCTTGAGCCTTGTTCAAGAGACGCTCTTTCTTGGCTGCCTTGTCTTCTGGCCTGTACTTGAGAAGCATCTTGAACAAGCTTGTTGCTGTAAAGAACATGTAAAACCTATTAGCAAGCTACAATGTTGTATTGCTCATTTGCAATGCCAAATTGCCAAGTAGAAAAATAAAAATGAGAATTTAAGACAGTTCTTTCCAACTTATGAGACCATTGCTTCAAACATAAATCATCATACAGGTTACAACATGGTATAAAAAACATTAGCTACAATGAAAAGTCTGTTCACTATGAAGACCAATTTTTATCGACCTCATATGAATAACTCCATCAACAGAAACTCAACAATCTACAACCATACGAAATAACACATGCAGAGTATAGTTTCCAGATTTACCGAGATTCTTGTCAAGTGTCTTAGTGAACTGGTTCAAAGCCGGTGGAACCTTCAACCTCTGCTTGAGGATCCTCCTCTTTCTCTGGAGTTGAACCACCTTAGGCCATTTGACGAAACGGCGCATATCCTTCTTGGGAGGCAAAGCCCCACCAATACCGAACTGCTTGGGACGCTTCTCATAGAGAGGGTTTACAGCCTTCTCCTGAGATACACAAACATCATAGTAAGCAAAGTGGCAGCTGAGAAGCAATTTCAATAGTGATAATAACCAATGAAAGCTAACAGTCAACAAGAGTTGAGACATACGGTCTTCTTCTTTGCCGCGGCAGCAGGCTTTACACCTCGTTTCGGGGCCTGCAAATACAGTAGCAATGTCATGAAATCTTGCCAATCAAAAATGATGGAGCTTATGCAACATTTAATAATAGTAATGGAAGAGAAATTGATGTCAACAATACAACGCATTATACACTTCAGTTCCTACATAGTGCATTTTGCAAATGCTTGACAGATTTTTCAAAATCAGAACATCAACTTTTCACAATCTCCACCAGCAACAAGCTTTCAAACAACATACTCAACCGATTGAAGATACAGAAAAATCAAACCTCTTATATAAATAGCAAGACAGTGAAGCAGAAAATGGCCCTAAATCTTCTATCGAAGTCAGCTTTCACTTCAAATATGCCAAAACTCGGTGCAAATCAATAGAATGCGCAGAATCCACATCCATATAGAAAATCGAAAATAAACAATACACGATACCTAATTCTCGGCACACAAATATACAAATCACAACAATAATTTCTCACAACAACCACATTACTGAAACCCTAGGGGAGAGATCGGATCTTAGCACGATTATCAGTATAGAACTAATCAAAGCGAAGATCGAAAGAGAAGATGAGAGGTTGAAGGAGAAAGTCGGAAGCTTACCATGGTTAGTTCGCAGTTGTTCTCTGTGCGATAAACCGCCGTCGACGGTGGAAGAAACAATAAGTGGTTTTTATATGCGTTTCCGTTTCAGTCTAGTCTAGGTTTTGTTTAAAATGGGCCATGTATACGGGCCTTGATATTGAGCCCATTAGACCAGGTTTTATTTTTGTTTTGGTTGAGATTAGACCAGGTTTTATCATGTACTTTTTTTTTTGGAATTATCGTGAGTGTCCGGGTCTACTAGCACCCGACTAGTCTCACGCCGGCCGTGCTTGTTGGGCCGTAGCGGGGGAGCCCTACTCTCCACTCTCAACAGAGGGGCCGCTGAGCGACCCAGAGCCGCTAGGCTCACTCTCTCTGAAGAGGGACCCGAAGACCTGAGGAGGGAGCCCATCACCCGCACGTTATCCGGTTACCCGGAACCCCCCGGGGGTAAATACACGGTACCTGTACCCCATGAGACTCGAACCGGCGACCTATGGGTACTACCCAAGGCTTTTTACCGGCTGAGCTAATGGAGCATGGGTGGTTTTATCATGTACTTACTTGTACAGTATATGCATTTTTTTTTTATTCACGTAAAACTCCTCTTGACATACAAATTATAAATAAATAATAATCGTTAGATTTAGAGAATCTACGGTTCAAATTAAAACAAGAAGTTTTTTTTTTTTATCAGCAAATTGAAACAAGAAGTTAAAGAGGGAAATTGGGTTCAAAATAGATGTCGTGGCAATTTTGCAATCATAATCAGCTTTTAGGGCAAGATTGTCCACTACCTTCAAAACACAAGAAGCGTGTTTGTTCCTTGGTTCCTCCCATGTTCGCGTGTTCTCGATCCCTCGCCGACTTTTAGTGCGATTTCTGATGGGGAAGAAGCGAGCAATCGGATGAAGCACCACCAGCAATCGGAGGAGGCCAGAGAGGATTCCTCCGTTGATGAATCGATCTGCGGCGAGTTCACGAAGATGTCCAACGGCGGGGAGTCGACGACCTCAACCTCATCGGGTGATTGATTAGGGTGAGAGAGAAGGCCGATCAACTCACTAGGGTTTTGGAAACGGTTGGCGCTTTCAAGGTTAAGAGGAAAGGCGTTGGCAGAGGGAATAAGTAGATCTCCGGGATCGTCGAACTCGAATGCACCGAAGCAGTGGCGGTACTAGGTAGTGCCCAGTGGGGGTTGTAGCCCCCATTGGGATTTATATTTTTTTAAAAAAATATTATTATAGTAATATATTATTCCCTCTGTATTAAAATAATTGTTCAAATAACATTTGTATGTATAATAAGAAAGAATTATTTTTCCTATATTATTATAGAGTTAATTATTAGTGTAAAGAAATATGGAAATATGTATATAATTATGATATAGTTAATTATTAGAGGTATAAATGGAAATTGATGAAAAAACTGTAAAATTGACAAGTATTGTGAAACAAGAAAAGGTGGTTATATAGACAAGTATTTCGAAACGGATGGAGTATTAAAAAAACATATATATAAGCAAACACCAACATACAATATAATTGAGATCACTTTAGGCCGAAACATATGTTAAGTGGAAAATATTATATATTAGTTATTTTTTTAAAAGTATATGAATTTTTGTGTATAATAATGGAAAAAAATGTATACAAAACAACCTTTAATTAATTTTCGCTCAAGGTCTCTAATTTGTTAGGACCGGTCTTGCCTGCCTCAGATCTCCCCGTCTCCGTCCGCTTACCGCTTTACTTCCACATTTCTGCCTGTCCAAACACGGGCCACCTTTGTTGTATCTAAAATTTATCGGTTTGAACTTGTCAATTAGCGCATAATTTTTCTTCAAATCCACTTTGGTTTTAATAAAAAATTAATTATGTTTCATTTTCGTATTCGAAGAGACTAATTTTATACTTACAAATTAAGCATAACGGATTTATTTCAAGTTCAAGTGTGATCAAATTTTTAACGATTATCCTTAAATTAAGCTATTTAGCCCCATGTGGACTCAAATCCTGGTTCCGCCACTGCACCGAAGTCAAGGAAGAGAGTTGAGGCTGACACTCTTTTTGCTACTCTTAAGCGCGCTCGAGATGGCAACGCTTTTGCCCGATGGCAACAATCTCCTCTCAGCCTTCTTCTTTACTTCCACACCGCAATTCGTAATCTATGCGATTGATGTATTGCATTGGTTAATTGGCGGAGTTTGCTGTTATCATAGATCCGGCCCAGCAAGGAGCCCATAACCGAGGTGGACCACCAATTTGCAAAGCACAGCCTCGGGAATTTTATTGTTGCCCTTTTATGTAACGGAGATGTTAAAAAGGTGGCTCTATACAAATACAATAGTATCATTAAGGGTGATTTCTTGCAAAATATATTTTATAAAGGGTGGTTTCTTGCCTCCAATGAAGGATTAAGGGTGGTTTTATGTATTTTGGCCTAGAAGATATAAAATGAGATACATGTAACAATGAAAGGGAACTAAATTTCACTCGAAAAACTCATATTTTACAAGAATTCCAAGGACTCTTTTCGGTCTTACTCACCCATGCTTCCCATTGATATCCTAGTTGTTCGTCTCGATTCGAACCTTGATAGTGGCCCCACTATCGGCCCGAGATCAGCTAGCGATTAACTCAAATTTCCGATCAAACCTCTCAATGTTAGATAAGTCCTCTCAATGTTAGCTAAACACTCCTACAGTATGAATAGACAAGACAGAGAAAAGTATCGGAATGAACAATTTATGCTACATAAGTCCGACGTTCATATGAACGTGGGTTTATTGATGAAATGTGAACGTGGGCTTTGGAATCACAACTCAAATGGTAGTGTTAATTACTTTCCTAAGTAAATGTCAAAGTGTTGGATGTTCAGCTTGTGCAAGTTTCCTTTTGCTTTCCATTCTCAACTCAAAAATGCCCTATGCTTACCTATTGGGTGGACTAGCCATTGATGTGGCAATGACTTGGTATTAATTATATTAAAATTAAAATAAATTAAATGATAATGATGACATGTCATTTTTGCACAATCTTTTTTCCAGCTTTAATTATTTCCATAAATCATTCTCCATACCTGAAATTTTCACCTTCATTTCTCTCTCCCATGTAAAGAAGGCAAGAATCAAATATTATTATGTCATCCATTTATTACTACAATTTTTTGATTCCCTTGTACATACATAAACAAGCACATACTCTCACGAGATTATCAAAACTAAAATAAAAAGTATGGATTATTATTTCAAATAATAAAATAAAAGCATAAATAAAATCGTATAAATGTACCTTATCTTATTTTAATATGTATACAAAATCTCAATGGATAATATATATATGAGTTATGCATAATTAGGCCTTATACTTCTATTGAGATTCTATACGCATCTAAAATTATTTGTTTTGTAAAAATAAATCGGAAGAATCAAACTTTATTAGGACTTCGTATGCATTAAAAATTATTTATATGTCAACACATTGTAGTAATTAATCATTCGATGTATCAATTTTTCTAAGTCAATCCTATAGACATAAGTTAAGATTGTGGTTTTTAATATTAATATTCTAAATAAAAATTAATAGATTTTATCAAAAAATTACTATAATTCAAAACAAAAGTAGTCCAACAAATATCTCTATTTTGAGATTCTAAACCTGTACAATAAGGACATAAGTTACAAAAAAAATTGTCGATATGTTTTTTATAAATTATCTTCATTAGTGTAAACTATTTGTTTTGGTCGGATTAGTGTAAAATAATTATATAAACTTCCCTTATGGCATCTAATTAAATGATTAGTGTTCTAAGGGTAATGTAAAAAAGTTATCGATTTGATTCTCATGGAGAGTGTCCTTCACAAAAAAGTATATAAATCTATAATAGAAGGTGAAAGATTGTATTACAAAATTTTAAGAGTACAAAAGTCAAATGACATGATTTCTTAATTTTTGAGACAAATCATACCACTAGCTAGATATAAATACACGAAATATTGCTTAACTTTATCTAAGGCTCCATTAAACATAGATTTGTGGATGTTTGTAAAAATATATATTATTTATAGGTTTTTCTATTGTGTGCCCTAAGGATACATTATAAACATACTTAAGGAAATTAAACCCTAAAGAGGAAATATCAACCGTCACAAAAAAGATTAAAAAAAAAAATTTAAGATTGACCAAATCTTTTAAATATTGTTATCTTAGGGCACACAATAGAAAAATTCATTATTTATTGCTTACTCAAATTGGTGTGTGGTAAAATAATAATAAATCTTACAAAATGGAAGTTTTAGAAGTGTTTTCGAGAGGTTTGAACCTACATAATTCATAAAACCAAAGCCTTAGGATTTATTATTTAGGGTTTAGAGTTAAGAGTTTAGGATTTTTTAGCTTAGCATTTAGTGTTTTAGGGTTTTAGCCCGGCTTAAGGGCTTAGTGGTTTAGGATTTAGATCGACCTTATGGTTTGTGTAAATGGTTTAACGTACATTTAGAGCATCTCCAACAAATGCTCTAAATTCTTGAATTTGGTGCATTTGGGGATTTTGGACCTATTTTAAGGTCCAACAAATTCTCTATTGCATTCTCCATTTTGGAAAAGATCTCCAAAAGTTGGATCCCTTTCTCTAAATTTGGGGATCCCTAAATTTTTTTGGAGAATGCATTAATTGTATATTAAATCATGTCTTCTCCCAATTGGTCAATTTCAAATTTATAATAGTAGTTTATATATAAATATAATAAGGATAAAAATATAACTCTTTAAAATGAGGAATTTGTTGGAGTTAGGATATAAAAATTTTGGAGAATGTGAAACTTTCTTCCCCATTTTGGAGAAAATTATAGAGTATCTCTTGGAGATGCTTTTAGCGTAGGGTTTACTGATTTAGGGTTTAGGTTTTGGGGTTTTAAGGGTTTGTGATTTGTTTAAAACTATTGATTTAAATATATAAATAAGTTTATGCAATTTAATTCAAATGTCAAAATATTTTTATAAATTTTAATAAAATTTGATAATGCATTCTTATGTCATTCTTCCTTGATCATTTATGTACATGTTTATGTATGTACAAAAAAGGTGACATATAAATACAATATATTTAAATATTTTATATGAAATATTTGATGATAATATTTGTAATCATTATAGTAAATTCATAAGAAAAGTCATTAATAATTAAATGAAACCTCGCACAAAGTAGGAGTGATTTGCTAATTATCACCTAAATTGGCAATACAATTATAAAAAAATCTTTTAAAAAATTCATCATTCATAACAATAAATACATAAAATCTATCACCTTGAGTAACATAATCAACATTTAGTGGATTCGGGTTCGGTCTTTTCGGGTTCGGGTCAATCGAGTTACAGGACAAGTCGGGTCGGGTCTTGATAGGTTATTGAATTGTGTGGGTTTGGGTCAACCTAACAAATTAAGAATTTGAAATTTTAATAATTATTAATAATATTATAGTTAAATAATATTGTAATATTTAATAATAAAATAACATTTTTTTATTTATAATAGTTTATAATCAAATATATTATAATATTTATAAGAAAATATATTTATTCTACATATATAAAAAAACCGGGTCTATCGGATCGGATTCGGGTTTCAACCCAATCGGGTTCGGGTTAATTAGGTTTGGTTTTTCCTTTGTTCGCTACTATCCAGGTCGGGTTTCAATCCTAAATTTTTTATAAATTCAGGTCGATTTTTCGGTTCGGGTCAGGTTTTAACAGCTCTAGAATGATCGATTTGTTGGGACGTAGTTCACAACTTTATAAATTCTCTATGCTAAATTTTAAACCTCAGATAGATATTAATTAAATTAATGGAAATAAACTACTTTAAAAAATAGATTTTTTTCTCTTAAAGTATAGAATATAAAAAATTTACAAGATTTCAAACTTTACTTTTAAATGACCTATTAAAAACCTAATCCTTCTACTCTAAACTTTCTTTGCTCCAATTATAAATAGGGATCGACCTATTACTTTAAACTATCCTCCTTACTCAATCCAATATTAATCAATGTCAGTCTACTCTAAAGCATAAAATCCCAAAAAATGTACAAGAATTCAAAATTCATTTCAATGTATAAAAACCGTTAGGTATTGATAATTATTCATTGGAGGTGGAATGGTCTTATCATGATCATCCACGTACAAATCGGCCGTCGGTACGATTTCAATTAGGGGTGTTCAACGGGTCAGGTCTTCCGTGATCCGCAGCGACCCGACATGCACATAACGAGTTGGGTCGCGGGTCAATTTTTTTTAAGTTTGCGGGTTGCGGGTCTGGTCGTGTTAAACTTGTTGGTTTGTGGGTCGCGGGGTCGACCCGTTATATTTAAAATGTATATATATATTTTTTGTTTTATTAGTTTTTAAATATATTTTAAAGAAAAAATATATGTTTTGATATTAATATTTATTGTTTTATTAGTATTAAAATGTATTTTTACGAAAAAAATATATCCTTTAATAATTTAATTAGTATTAAAAAATATATATATATATAAAAAATTCACCGTATTTGGAGTCGATCTATAATTTATTTGCGAATTGTATAATAAATATCAGTTTGACTTCGTCAAACGGGCTAACGGGTCGACCCGCGACCCGACCCGCAAACTCAAGGGTCGGGTCACGGGTCACTTCTTGAATTTTTTGCGGGGCCGTGGGTCAATCCAACCGACCCGTTGAACACCCCTATTTTCAATGGACAAAATTCAATACTTCAGTAATTTTATTGTTGACTTCTTTTATCAAAGTGATAATTTGATGGAGGACATAATAAACTGATATTACAAATTAAGAGAAAACTTGAATTAAAATTTACAAAACTTATATATTCCAAAGTGCTAATTCACCCACTTGTAAAAATACTCGACCCCTTTTCTGGAGTATGAAATTGGAAAATGAAATAAATACTCTATACAATTTCCTTATTGATTTAGCCCAAACTAGGAAAATATTTAGTTGTGGGCTGGGGCACAATTACCCCAAATTCGATTTCATTCATCCTAATTTGGCAAGAGGGAAGACAACCCACTGGGTATCTCTATCAACCCCCATTGAATATATCCAGTGGGTTTTTATACAAGGTAAAACACTTATAATAAGAGAGTTTATACTAAGAGAGAGGATATTTGCGAGCTCATAACTTCGGAATTATATACATATGGAAGTGTCGTTGTTACTAGCTATAATGAATTGGCCGGGAACTTAATTGGTATGTTATCTTATGCATAATTTAAAAGGCCACATGCAAAGGATCATTTTATGAGTTTCTTTGGATGTATTTAACCAGTCCCGGATCTTCTACATCTCTCTATACAACTCACGCACGTACTCCACTACTCTTATTGGTCAAATCTTGCTAATTAAATAAACAAGTTAATATCGGGTTCCTGAAAGGCAGAAAATCTTCGCCTGGCTAGTAGTCAAAGGAGTCATCCTGACTAATCAAGAGCGGGTGCGTAGGCATTTGGCCTCGGACGCCCTTTGCTCGAAGTGCAATATTGAGGAGGAGTCGTTGGTTCATCTCTTGCGGGATTGTGAAATCACAACTCGTACTTGGGATGATCTTCACCTTCCTCTTGCCAGGGAAGTTTTCGTTCACTCTGACTTTGCCTATTGGCTTCGTTCCAATCTTCTCTACCATCAACCGAGCTCAATGGAGCTTGGGTGGGCTGAGATGTTTGTTATGACTTTATGATGGACCTGGAAGTGGCGTAATCTTTTTGTTTTTCAACAGGAAGAGTTTTCGGGGAATAGGGCCCTATTTATCCAGAATCATGTCAAGGAGTATGGTGACGCTTGGGCACTACGTCGTTCTGATGCTCCTGTGCGTCAAGTTGAAGAAATCGACGTGTTTTGGCGCAAACCCAGGGCCGGATGGGTCAAGTTGAATACGGATGGTTCCGTCAAGAGTGGGGGGTTGGCCGCTGCGGGTGGCGTGATCCGGGATGAGGATGGGAAGTGGCTGTGTGGCTTTGTTCATAACATTGGCATCTGCACGGTTCCTATGGCAGAATTGTGGGGAGTTGCGCAGGGATTACAACTTGCTTGGAGCAGGGGCTATAGGAGGGTCTCCTTAGAAGTTGATTCGCAATTGGTGATTTTACTTCTAGGGCGGCCCATAGAGGATAGTCATCCCTTAGCTAGCTTGGTACGTAGGTGCCAATGCTTTATTCGTAGGAGCTGGGATGTCCAGTTCCGTCATGTGTATAGGGTAGCGAACTATGTTGCTGATTTCCTTGCTTCTTTTGCTTTTGCTTTTAACATTGGTTATCATGAGCTGTGCGACCCTCCTGTGGGTGTGCTTTCTTTGATTTTAGATGATGTAAGGGGTAGGGCTATCCCCCGCTTGCGTACTACTTAGCCCTTTTATTCATAAATAAAATGCCCCTTACGGGCACGGAGACTACCGCCTCTCCTTCTACCAAAAAAAAATAAACAAGTTAATATTCAATAAAAAACAAGTTTATCTCCATTAAAATAAATTCTTTCCTAAAAAGTGCGTAATTTACTCCCAAATAGAAACTGCGTAATTTACTCCCCTTCCGAGAGATGACGAGAGCTCCGCCGTTCTCGGCCTCTCCGACGAGCTAGGCTTCAACAATGTCTGGAATTTACCCTAGATTCAATAAAATTAATATACACGTTATTTTTTCTAGGAGATCGAGTAGAGTAACCACTCAACTTAATTAAGCACATACTGGAAGAACGTACACATGAACCCAAGTACTCCATCTATTTACTAGGAGATCAAGTAGAGTAGCCACTCAAATTAATTAAGCACATGATCTTGATTTGTGTTCTATTCCATCTCTTTAGAGAAGGCAAGCTATCCCTTTTGTACTACCGTTATCTTGAATGTATGTATTAGCATATCTCTTGTCAACAGAATGTGCTCGATCTGTTAATGTGCCTTGAATCTGAATCACACACTGCCAAATGGTACACTATGTTTTCTGTTTCTGGGCCTGTCGTAATCTGTTTTTGCGCCTGCGGCCCAATAATTGTACCTAGGATTTCTTGAGACACTATATAAGCTCTCGAAAATACCTAGAGCTCTGTAATCCGAATTCAGTCTCCCATAATAATATACGGTTTCTCTGCCCGTGGACGTAGGTAACACACCGTTACCGAACCACGTAAATCTGTATGTCGTTCTTGCTTTATTGTTCTCGTTTCGATCTCTCGTTACAACATGCTCAGTTCGGATTGGTCTAGATGAAGAATCGACTCAGGTCCGCCGATCATTGTCGATCACCACTTTCTCTCCATATTAGTAAATCTCCTTGTCATTTTAACTTTGATTTGAAACATAGAGCTAGCAAGTAGGAGGTGGACGTAGCTTGGATTCCGGTGAAGAACGACTTGTCTACGACGCTCGTACAGTCGTACGTATCGATAACTGGATCGAACCTGTTCACTTTCTTTCTTCAATGGCAAGCCTTTCCTTCTTTATATGTTCCCTGATTTTGTGTTGGTTTTTATACAGAGGAAGAAGCTTGATCAACTTGACAGTGCAAGAGGAACACGGCAGGAATGAGAGTCAAATTGAACTTCTTAATTAAAACAAGGGATTACAAAGCTTTAAATAAACATGATTGAAACTAGCTAGAAGCCCACGTCTAACAGACCTAAGATAATGGGAACTAATTAATACTAAAATAATAAAGACCTTAACATTAGCTACTAACTTTGATTCTCCTTAAGACTAGCTAACAACTAGCTAACAACTTTCACGTACACTTGCATGAAGTTTGAATCAGTCTTCAACATTTTGCAACAGTCATTAGTGACATGGATGCCTTGCTAGACCACTAACTAGTGGAAGGCTTAGAGTGGTGAACGGGGCGCGCAACTCAGCATGGATAGTGGTGGCCGGATCGAAGCTCACTTGTGTTCAAGGTCAAATACGTATCCGTCATACTCCCCTTGGTGCAACGCGGCCCGTCATGGACATCGCATGGGCCATTGCCGTAGACATGAGACACAAAATGGATGCTCCACCCATCTCGGGTCAACTTAGCATCATGAACTGATCGAATGTGGTGGCAAAGTACTTTGCTTAGAGCCGCCCAAAGTCCGCAAATATAGCTATGACACTTGTCACGATGCAAAGCGATTCGTCTCGGTCCTAGCATGAGCCGTCGACGTTGTAGACAGGATCACCCCATAAGAGGCACGAAACGGAATGTTTGTCCCCACAACGGGTGACGCCCGCTCGTCTCCGGTGGCTTCCGCGGTCTTGTTCGACAGTCGCTTGTTTGCGGTGAGGCTTCGTCGACGAGTCACTTAACCTTCTCCATGGATGCTTTCTCACGATGGGATGAACAACCTCGTTGTAATTATGGAGAGCCTTTGGTACCGTTGATGCGGAGCGGGCCTTGGATGTCGATTTGGCGAATCTTTACGTTGTCGTAGTATATATCTCCATGTCGCCACCCGGGTCTTGATTGGATGTGGCAAAGGCTTCTTCCATGGACGGCTTTAACTACCTTAAAGAACTTGATCCAATGCCCGTACGTATATAGTTCGGCTGTTGCCTGTATATATCGGCGTCATCAACATCCTCCGTAACGAGTTCCGTTCGCCGTCTCCGTTTTAGTTCTTGGCTTGAGCAACCATCAATGGCCGAGGCTACTCCGATACATGTATATATATATAATATATATATATATATGTGTGGTACCGCTCTCGAACTTTGGAGGTAGCATCGAGACTATCCGATCCGGGCCTGTCCTACGTAGTGTACGAACACCTTGTACGTAGCGGCGGAAGTGTCGTGCTCAACTCACTACGGGGGTTTAATTTGTACGTAGTGTTGAAACTAAAAGCTTCAAACCCTCCATATATGTATAATTAATCTGAGGCCATGCATGAAAGAACCCAAAGCACCTAGTTACATAGAAAAGAAAATCAACAAGCTAAAGGCTAAGATCAGTAATATATACCTTTGTCTTGATCGATCACAAACAATCGAGTTAATTAGACCTTTAATTTGCTAGATAACACTCTTTGCGTTATTAGCTTTCTCCTTGTTTTGTTTTCTCTTAATTAGTGTTCTGTACGTTATTTCTTTTGAATTGCCTCCTTCCTCCCTCAAACACCAATATACGTATCGGATTGAACAATTTATGCTACATAAGTCCGATCGACGTTCATATGAACGTGGGTTTCCTTTTGCTTTCCATTCTCAATTCTAAATGCCCTATATATGCTTACCTATATATTGAATATACTAATGCATGTACAAAAAGGATAGGGGAAAAAAACATACTATCATTGATAAAAGAATTCCTAGAATATTTTTCATGCAAGGTAAAACATGTATAATAAGAGAGTTTATACTAAGAGAGAGGATATTTGCGATCGAGCTCATAACTTAAGAATTATATATGGAAGCTAGTGGCGTTGTTACTACTAGCTATAATAATGAATTGGCCGGGAACTTGGTATGCATAATTTAAAAGGCCAAATGCAAAGGATCATTTTATGCATGAGTTTGTTTGGATGTATTTAACGAGCCTTACGTACAACTTAAAGTCCATAAAAAAGGATCATTTTCACGTACTAAAGTTTCCTTACAACTGCCTAAAAAAAGGATCATAAAAAAGGATCAACTTAAATGGAGTATAAAAAAGGGTTATATATGTTGCAAGGTACGCATAGCTAGCCCATAGCCGAAGGTGGACCCCAGTCTAAAACAACTGCCTAGGGGCTAGGGGGTAGGGATGTGGCAGTTAAAGGCAGCTGCGCGCACTTGAAACAAATACTCCGTAGTTGGGATGGAAGATCGTGGGCAATAGATTAAAACCCACGACATATATGGTATGGTGAGATATAAAAAGAAGAAGAAGATATAAATAGTACTAGTTGTTACGAATGAAAGGGAACTAACTTATTAATTTCACTCGGTAATTAAGTTCACTCATATATACAAGTATTTTACAAGAATTCAAACACTCTTTTGCGATCGACTCGATCATCCGTTTTTCCCATTGATTTCCTAGGCGTTCTTCGCGATTCGAACCTTGGTAGTGGCCCGAGATCCACTAGCGAGCGATCAACTCAATTTCCGATCGACCAAATTATTAAACACTCAACACTGATCAAAGTATCAGTTTAATTGAACAATTTAGGCGACATATACTAGCGGTACCCGTCGTGCCATACACGACTATTACTCACATTCACGTTTTAAAATTATTTTCATTATAAATAAGAGATTAATGAGTGGACATATAATGAAAATTTTAATATATGATTTTTCCTAGACAAAAAAGAGATTGTTTTTCATATTTATATTACCACATGTATTAGGTTATAAAAAATAAAATCATATATTCGTTATAGAATAATTTAGTAAATAAAGTTCACTACTTTTTCATCCTCTAACATGTGTCTCTGATGATTAATATATATATATATACACACACGTATATATTATCCATATTATCACAATTTTGAGGCATTATCTTATAAGTTAACGTGATACAAAATAAGATGTTTTAATTGATATCTTTGGTTTGATCTTATACTTTTATTTTAATACTATAATCCATGAATATGAGGTATAATTACAATAAATTGCTATGTAAATAAAATATATAAAGATATAATGTAAAATTTTAGAAATATAAAATGGGTCTAATATGATTCTAATGGAACGAAAATTAACATAGAGGCTCGAAAGGTCTTGACTTTAATATATAGTTTAGATTTTTCTATCACCGTTTTGAAAATAATAAGAAATCTAAGATATATTATATTTCTTTAGAATGTCAATGAAGCTCTATAATAACTAAATTTTTTATTAACTAACAATTGAATTTGTAAATGAACTCTACTAATAAAAAAAAAGTAGTAAATCAATCCTAAGTTCAAACAATAAAATCCATCTATCCAAGATATACACGGTAGTTACTAAAATCTACATTTGAATGAGAAATCTTCAAATTTCAAGTATTGATAAAACTTAATCCGTATCTATGATTAATAGAAAAACATACTAATAACTAATAAGTTGCGATTTAAAAAACAAATGTTTATTTGGATCGAAATTGTTATTAAGATATTTTGACAAATTCTGACCAGATCGAAAAAGAAGATATTTTGACAAATAAAAATAGTAGTTATTGAGATTTTTTCGGAAATGAAGGATTATAGTATCCTAAAGATCTTACAAATCGGAAATTAAAGATTTTATTCACAAAACGTATTCCTTTATACTAGTAGTAGTAATTTGAAAGAAAAGTTGCCAAAAAAAACTCATAGCCGTGTATTTGAAGAAAATTGAAAAGATTTGGTAAGAAATTTATTTGTATAAATATCTCTATCAACTATTCAAATTAAATCTATATTCAACCAAATATTTTTTGTAAGCTCAAACACAAAACTACCAAACCTTATTTTAAGATATTGAAAAGATGTTCTAAAAAAAAAGATATTGAAAAGATAACGTGATAAAGTTACAATCTAGATTGATTAATTAATTTGTACAATTTATATTTCTTAGAAAGTTTATACCCTTAAATTGGATACAAAATAAATTTTCAATTAACTAACAATTAAATTTGTAAATAAATTCAACTAATAAAAAAATCCTAAATCAGAGTTCAAACAATAAAATCCAATATATCTAATACTAAAATCTACATTTGAATGAGAAATCTATAAATTTTAAGTATTTGATCGATAAATCTTATCTACAATTTAAAGAAATTGTTATTTAAGTGATCGATAAATTTGTATGTTTTATAAAAAAATGCTCCGTTCAATTTTAAGTACAAAATGAATCTATTAAAATCAATCCCAAAAAGGTACCAATTGTGCTAGCTACGTGGATATGATTAAGTGATTCACGTACAAAGATTTGGTTAATTGAAGAGATAATTGAAGATATCCTAACTGATTTAATTTAATTATGGGTGAAGTTGTACGCGAATTGTACGGGGATTACGCTATATCTATTATAATTATATTTCCATTTAAATCTAAATAAGTACAAAATCAATTTAGGAGGTTAATTGAAGATTTTTAGCATTTTTTCGAAAAAAAAATGAATTAAATGACATGGCTTAAGGAAATGATGACACGTGGCGAAATCTGATGTGGCGTATTCTCGGATCGACATATGGACAAAGCTGACGTGGCGCAGCGTGGATGCTCCAATCCTTATGGCTTTTATATATATATAGATTAGCTAGCTAGCTAGTGCGTCCCCGTCGACGACGTTCATATTTTCGTCGAATGTCCAAGGCAATGTACCTTCGGAGAAAATGCGCGCCTCGGCTACGCTGCTGTAATCCCTTCGAGCCGGGGGTTGTCGTGGCGTCGGGCAACGAGACCATGGTAAGGCCCGTAGCTTGACGAATGACCTTAGCTATCAATATCATATATATATATATCAGCTATCACCAAACAAACAGGATTAGATTTTGACCCCAACAAAAAAAAAACAAAAATCAATATATATATATTATAAAAGCCGACCGTTTTCAAGCCACCACGTTGATTCTGGCCCCACTTGATTTTAATTTTTTTTTCAACTCAAATAAATAATAACAACTCTATATCGTTTATTTTCCTTAATTACTTAATCATTAATTTTATCTTTAAAGTCATACTCCGTACTATCTATCTTTAATTTTATATCCTTAAATAAATTTATCTTTAATTTTCTTCTATAAAAGATACCTAATATGCATTCACATACAACATTCAATGATTGATTTAATTCTATGCTTACCATTATCAACTTTATTCAATAATTCTTACTTGAAAATATTAACTCACGATTTAATAGTATATATTTGTATGTTTTGCGAAGGTGCATGTTATAGATAGAGTTAGGAAAATCGTATCCATTGATTAAATCCAACTATTGAGATTTAGTTAGAGTAGAGTTATAGATAGTTTTACGATGCATTTACTAATTGCTATTAGGGAAAGACTTAATTGATATCAACATCAATTATCTCCTTTCAACCAAAGAATCAATATCAATATATACTATAAAAGCCGACCGTTTTTGAGCTACCACGTTGATTCTGGCCCCGTTGCATATTTGATAAAAATAGCTTTTATTTATATTATTTCAATTAATCTAATTATATTTCTTACTATCTATTTATGTAAAAAAAGTTTTTATTTGTGGTTTTTCAATTAATTTGATAAAATTATATGATCTATTTATGTAAAAGATATATTCAAAATTTTGAAATTTGGTAAAATATTCTATCTTTTTTAATATATCACTTAATTGAAAAGCATGATTCTAATATATATCTTGAATGTTCGAAATATAAATACTATGAACTAATTATATTTGATTTACTTAATTAAATTTAGAAATTCTAAGTTAAAATTTTAAATTATTTTTTAATAGAAAGAATAATTGTTTTACTTTATTATTTGATTTACTTGAATAAACTTAGCATTTTAAAGCTTAAGTTAGTTATTTTCAATATTTACATGATCTATTATATTTTTTCACCCATTATATTTGATTTTCTTTCCTATCTTGATAAAAAAAAATTATTTTTTAGGCAAATAATAATTTTGATTTATATCTTGATAACGTACATCTTTTTCATAATTTTTACTTATTTACAAAATAATCCTACAATGTTTCTCAAACTATACAAACGCCCCTTATTTTCATAATACAAACATACAAGTGGTCGTTTTTTAACCACCACATTAATTTTGACCCTAACTCATATATAAAAAAAAAACTAATTTTTATTATTCGCATTATATAGGGTTTTCCTATTGAATTTCTTCTAATATACTTATAAGAAAAAGCTTTTGTCAATTATTGATTCTTAAAGCATTACAAGGAAAAATCTTTCACCAACAAATTAAGAAAAACCTATGAATATTGGATTCAACTTATTTCTTTAATACAAGTAAATTTGTGGTTTCTAATAATTTCTATTTAAATTTTATAAACTTTATCAATTTATCAGTTGATGAATTTTTTTTAATTATATTTACATTTATGATAGTCGTTATTAATATATGATAAAAATTGTAAGTAAAATATCAATTTATGTTCTTATAATTAGGTTTTATAAAAATATACAAATGAGTGAAAACATTATGTCTTATATATATTTCTTGGGTTATATAAACTTCAACAACAATATCACTCTTTTTACAAGAAAAAAAACATGTTCATATAATAAAACTTATATAATTATATTCCATATAAATATATAATTTTATTTTAATATTTTAAAGTGAAATAGTCGTGCATGGCACGACAGGTTAAGCTAGTTAAAATAAAAAAGTACCCGTATCAGCCCTGTAGCGCTCTTGCACCGACCTTGTAACCGAATACAGCTGTCAAAAGCCAAAACCAAAAATAGAATTGAACATAAACGAAGCGGAATTGAAAAAACCCGCTCAACAAGTATTTCTCTCACTCGCTCCCTCTGTAGAAACACAAATTTCAAAAGCATTTGGGCAGACACCGATTTCTCTCTCTCTCTGACAAGTTCTCGATCAAGCTCTTGTGGAATCTCTCTGGTACTTTTGCTTCTCAAGCTCTCAAGTTCTCTGAATTATTAATTTGCTTCTCATTCTGCCTGCTTGTTCCTGAGAGGTGTTTGCTGATCGATCATGAAAGTAGATTTTTAGGTTTTCTGCTTGCAATGTGTTCTTGTCTTTTGCTCCTTGAATTGTGTCTGTTTGCTGATCGATCAAGCTCTTGTGGAATCTCTCTGGTACTTTTGCTTCTCAAGTTCTCTGAATTATTAATTTGCTTCTCGTTCTGCTTGCTTGTTCCTGAGAGGTGTTTGCTGATCGATCATGAAAGTAGATTTTTAGGTTTTCTGCTTGTAATTTGCTCTTGTCTTTTGCTCCTTGAATTGTGTCTGTTTGTTGCTGAAATATTTCCGAAAAACAGGAGCATGAGCATGATCATGAAGCTAGGTTTGTAGGTTTGGCTTTCTGAGATCCCTGCCTATTTCCTTCTGAATGGATCTGATGATTGTGAAAGTGTGTTTCGATCGAGTTGTGGAACTGGTTTCCAATTGCAATGCTTCTTATGATGATGATGATGATATTGGCTAGTTCGTTGGTTTATGTTATTGCTTAGCTGCACTGATTTCGTCTACAGTCAGCCATACACGTTTGGATTGGATAAAAGTATATATGTGCGATGTAGTTCCTTGTCTAATTGCATGTTTTGTCCACATAGGCCCTTAAAATTGAACAGATATGTACAAGTGAGCTTGTGCATCACAAACATTTGTTTATATATATCACTGAACTTGATTTGCTTTGGGCACTTACTATGAGCTAAAGCTTTCTGAATTACTCATGAAATGCCTGTTTGTTGCTGAATTACTCTTGATTGTTGTGAATTTGTTGGGAGGATCTATTCTCGATGTTCTGGTTTGATGTAAATACAAAAGTGCAGGTTGAAAAGGATGGACGAATCCGAACCAATCACAATTGCAAAACTATTCACCAAATTGGACTGCAAGGTGGATCCGGATCAGGTTAAGGCTCTCTTGGATCATGTTGTCATGGTCAAGCTCTACAGGTGACCCTTAGAGAAGCTGAATTGGTCCAATTTTGTTCGATTTGTTATGCTCATGCTTAATATTCACACAAGTGCTCAATTTTTTTACAACAATGGTGTTGAGAATTTTCTAGATTTGTGAAGAAGATAATTAAAATGTAAGGATAGTTCTAGAATATTTTAGAAAGTAGGGCTTGTTGGATAATTCTAGAAAAATCTAGGGAAATTTGTGCAATTATCTCCTTGTAGTGGGTGAAAGGGTAGCTTGCCTATAAATAGGCAAATTGTAGTCTTTTGCAAGGTATCACTCAACTTAGAGTGATCATGTGTGAGTTAGAGTGAAGTGTCCCACATCATAAAGAGTCCCGAGTCACCCGTTTAAACGATTCTTGTACATTTCCACTATATAATCCAAAGTCACTTTTGTAATATCGTGTCTTTGTCTCGGTCGGGTTTGGGTGGGTGTACAAGTGTCATTGGATGGGTCGATTTCCCAACAGTGGTATCAGAGCCAGGTTGGTGAGATTGTCGTTGTTGGAGATATGGGTATGACTCGTTGGTGGAAGGATCTCGTGTTGGCGTGAGGACGGCCAACTTGTTGAGGATGTGTTCGAGATCTCACTCTTTGATGGGAAGATTGACTTCACACTGTGATGACGGAGTTGGTTCGAGACATATTGGCCGTGAATGTTGAAGGTACCGGTCAAGTTGGCATGGTGACCAAGATGGAGTGAAGGGTCACATGCGAGTGAGATGTCCGCGGTTGAGGGAAGACCTAGAGGAGAGAAGAGAGGTCCTTGTGGACGAGTGTTGGTGACCGGCACGCCAATATGGTATGTGTTGTTGGCGAGAATGATGTTGTTTGGTTAGCAACGAGTTGAGCGGTTGCCCAGATTGTGTGGTTGATACACGCCGCCTCGACGTGCGTGTGTGTGGAGATCAAGCTTATATGACACCTTGAGGAGAGATGAAGAGTTTGGTCACCGCAACTTAAATGATGGAGAGAAGTTGACGGTTGTAGGTACCGCAAACGAGGAAGTGGTTTGATGGCGGTACACGCCACTCTTCATGACATGAGTGGAGCAAGGTGCCCAAGAGAGGAGGTGCTTGATCACATGGCGGCAGGAGACAAGAAAGCGTACACATGTACGTTTTCTGTCATGAGTGGAGCAAGGTGCTCAAGAGGGAAGGTGCTTGATCACATGGCAGCGAGAGATAGGAAAGCGTACACATGTACGTTTGGTGGAGGTATTTGGAAATATTAATTAAGGGAGGAATTGTTAAGAGTAATTAGTATTTCCAAATACTAAATGAGTTAGAATGAAGACCCAAAATTATTTGGATAGTAAGTCTTGAAAGTAAAAGAAGAAGAAAATGAGAGATCTAGAAAATAGGAGAAGTGTGTGTTGAGAATTTTCTAGATTTGTGAAGAAGATAATTAAAATGTAAGGATAGTTCTAGAATATTTTAGAAAGTAGGGCTTGTTGGATAATTCTAGAAAAATCTAGGGAAATTTGTGCAATTATCTCCTTGTAGTGGGTGAAAGGGTAGCTTGCCTATAAATAGGCAAATTGTAGTCTTTTGCAAGGTATCACTCAACTTAGAGTGATCATGTGTGAGTTAGAGTGAAGTGTCCCACATCATAAAGAGTCTCGAGTCACCCGTTTAAACGATTCTTGTACATTTCCACTATATAATCCAAAGTCACTTTTGTAATATCGTGTCTTTGTCTCGGTCGGGTTTGGGTGGGTATACAAGTGTCATTGGATGGGTCGATTTCCCAACAAGTGGAGATGACGCTTTATTTTTAGAGCTGTTCTTGGCTCAAATCGAGATGATCAAGGTGGAATATGAATTAGATGTGCCTGTCATCATAATGGTGTCAAAAGACTCGCACTCTTCAATCCAGGAGATTGCAGAGCGTAGGGCAGTGAGCACTCATATTGTTCAGGTGGAAGAAAGGCCGTCCATCGCTAGTAAAGCCATCCTGACCAAGCTACTTGAAACTGCCTTGTTTACTCGCTTCGTGGATGAAGGAAAAGACCTTCTCTGCATTTCGAGCAGGGAGGGGATGGATCCCATCCATGCTGGACTGCTCTCTTTCATAGTGGAGTATCAACTAGCCTACTGTGTGGAGGTATTAAACTTTACTGCAGATTGTTTTATATGTACACAAGTTAATTGACGTGGTGGTTGGGTTTGGTTTGACTTGTCACTGGTGTAGGTATGTGGCATAAAGGGGCATGACAGCCTTCCTGTGCGGCTAGCTGATGAAGACCCTTTGTTTACCACCGGCAAACTCTGGCTGAGGATGGATAGTGTTTCTGCCGATGGGACCTTATCTGAGGATTGCTTGAAGACTGGAGTGAAGGTGGAAGGAGGTAACCTCACTAGCAACGTCAACAGGTAATTGTAGTGCGGGGGCAGTCAATGATTGCAATGCTTCGACCTAATTGTACTGTTTTGCAATTTGCAGTGTTGTCAGGAGTATCCTCAGCCTGCTGCTAGAGTTTCCCGAGGGAGTACCACAGGGAGAGATAGTCACCATGCTTGAGGTGGAGGACAAAAACAAGGTCAAGTCACAGTTGAAGAGGCTTACAGAGCAAAGCAAACTCACTAAAGGGGGTGATGGAAGCTACCGGCTCTCCCCAGCCTTGGGGATTGCCAGGCACCCGCCGGCAAAACTACTCCTTCATGACACAGCTGCTCTTTCCAAAGAAGACAAAAGGAAAGCAAAGGAGGAAGAGAAGATGAAACGACAGGCTAAAGTGAAGGAGGATAGAGAGGCTGCAAAAGAGAAGCAGAAGAAAACTTTTACCCAGGAATTAAATCTGTTGGAATGCATGCTGTTAGATGAAGCTATGGAAAAAGACCGGGAGATCGACAGGAAAAGAGAAGAGCTAGGGCATATTGTGGCTGAGGCAAGAAAAACACTGGAGGAAAGTGTCGCTTTAGGCGTTATGACTGAGGAAGAAGCAGCCGAGAAGCTTGCAGGCATTGAAGAACAACACAGGGAGATACTCAAGAGAGAGGATGGTGCAACCTCCTCTGGGAGGGGATGAGGATATTAATGCAAGGTTGCTGAACATTCAGAATAAAGCTAGGTGGGTGCTGACTTCCTGTCTTTTGTTTGCTGCTGCTATATGTGGAGATATATACTCCGTAGTTGGTTTTTCATATTAGTGTTTTTGGGATCATAGAATGGACCTTTTTGTGAGTTTGACACGTTTATGGCTGTATCATCCAGTTTGAGAAAACACCTTGTGAGTTTGACACGTCGTTTATGACTGTATCATCCAGTTTGAGAAAGCACCTTGTGAGTTTGCAGAGTTGTAATAGGTATTAATCATGATTTTGAGACTTAATGATGGATGACCCTCTTTTGGTTTTCTCCCTCTCTCTCTTCCATCAAAGAAAATGCATGCACTCATGTGATGCCCACTAAGAAGCTACATCTCATTTTAATATGTATTCTTTATTTTTATACAAAAAAAATCCTTCCCCTGACCAAATTTATGATCCTAAAGCTTCTCAAATGATTTGGCTTCAGCGGAATGGTTAAAGTGCTACCATTCAAATTCTGTTGGAACTCTCATATATATCTTCTCACCTCAGTTTTGATTTGTTTCTTTTTCTACTGTTCACCAACTTTGATGAAGTTATAAAAGAACAATACTAGTACATGACTCCATGATAAGATAGATTTGCTGACAACAATGTCTTGTAAAATACAATCTAAATGATCCTGCTTATCTACCACCTACTCAAGATTGCTTGGTAGCATCTGTATATGAATGTTGAGCCTTATTTTTGCGCTTCAAGTCAAGCCTCAGAGGCTTCTGCTGAACCTTACTGCATATTGTTGTTGAGCATGAGATTTTGGAGTATTCCTCAGTTTTCACTTTCTGAAATGGACATCAAGTTCATCAATATATGTCTAAATGCATGATATCATACTGTATTTTGATGGGCTATTTTTTTACATTAGCTAGCTAGGTGTTATTTGTATAACAGTATAGGTGATTACTGATATCCAATCCAAGTGCAGGGCCTTACCTTCAGCCCTTTACTTGAAGCATTTTTGGTAAGACATCTTTTTCATTTGAATATCTCTTTGTTTGTTTTAGCAGGAAAAACAAAAGGCCAAATTCAAAGATAGGCTCCATAAATGTGTCAAGGAGAAATTGTTGGACTTCTGTGATGTTTAACAGACCTACCTCCAAGAAGGTGTTTAACTATTCTTTCATTTTTTCACCCTATGATGTACTGATGACTGAGTATTCGAACCTTCACGGAATTTTCGGAAGATCTGTCAGCCAAGTTGTTGGAATTTCTTCAATCTCCACATGCTACGACTGAAGTTTTGCTTGCAGACAAGGAACAGGTTTTTATCTCCTTTGGATTATTGTCTTTATATTTCTTCAATACTCAGGCATACATTTCTGATGCATTTCTGATACATTTCTGAACTACAGAAGGGGAAAAAGCGCAAATCAAAGGCAACACCTAGTAGATCGAAGCTCTGGTTCTAAAGAACGCTCTGCTGAAAAATCATCTAAGGTTTGTTTCACTTTCATTCCTTGCTTAGTACAATTTGCACATGAAAAACACTCCTGAAACAGTCGATTCTGGTAAATGAAAAAAGTAATTCAACTTGTGGTGCCAGGCAAGAAGTGAAACAACATCACTTTAGTCCCCAGAAGGCCAGAATTAACAAACTATGGATCTTTCCCTCACCAAAGATATAGAAAGTCAATTTAGAAGCTAGAAAAAGAATGACATGCCAATGCAACTACAGATACAACAGTGGCAGTTACACCTTCAGATCAGATACTAGCTTCTCATGTATCTTGGACCAGGAAGCAGCAGTAGCAGAAGCAACATAATCATTCTCAGGCATTTCAACTTCATCTTCTGAAGAAAGACATTCCTTCAAATCTAAACAACATAGCTGAGTTACTTTCATAGAGATTTTGTAGCCTATGTGGGATTCGAACCCACATTGATGTGTAAAACACATTGCTTTCCCATTAAGCTAACAGGCTAAAATAAAACAAGCAGCAACTATCTCCATGTTAATCAAGGGATGGCATACATTAAGGGATTTTGATGACATGACAAATACACAAAAAATCTGAGAATTTCAGCATTATCTTGAGTGTTGCAGAGCTGTAAAACATAACAAGTTCACGAAGCAAAACTTCACGGACAATGAGATACTCCAACTAGAAGTGATAACCTGAACAAGCAGCAACTTCATGGACAAAAAAAGTGCACCAGTTCACTAAGCACAACATCAATTGTTAATAACCTGAACAATTAGAAAATCAATAGCCTAATCATGACCAA
This sequence comes from Polygonum maritimum, assembly GCA_963924305.1. Classification (NCBI taxonomy): domain Eukaryota; kingdom Viridiplantae; phylum Streptophyta; class Magnoliopsida; order Caryophyllales; family Polygonaceae; genus Polygonum; species Polygonum maritimum. The sequence continues at coordinate 3,886,257 of OZ002732.1, forward strand.
CTTCTAATACTGAAACAGAATATAGGCTAATCAAAGAGGGAATTGAACCCTAAATTTTGAGAATTACATACTCCACGATTGAACCCTAATTTTTGAGAACCCAAAATTTCCTAAATTTGAGTATAAAATCGTTAAATTCGTACCTAAATTGGCTTTCTTTGAAGGCCATTATCATCATCTTCATGAGAAACTTTACCATCGAAGAGCGAATTGGACCCTCAAGCGAGTCGTCGCCGTCTTCCAAATACACCCAACAAGCTGCCCAGCCCACCTCGTCGAGTCGTCCACCAAGGAAGATACGTGAAAGAGGAGAGAAGGTCAGATCCGTTCCGTTGTCGTCCTCGTCCGCCGTCGTCCTTGTCCACCGTCGGCGACCTTCAAATACGGGAATGGGGGTTTGCAGAATACGGGCGAAGGAGTTCACGTTTTCTATTTTTTCCTGAGCGATTACATGTCTATTTGAGGTTTAATTTTTCTACCAAAAAAAATTTTGAGGTTTAATTAACGTGGGCCCACAACCCCTTGTTTCTCACCAATGGCAATAAGAAGACTCGATCGACGTAACTTACCGGCCACTTCATACTATATATAAACACCAAAGTACCCTAAAACACAATACAAACAAAAACTCACGTTACTAAGCAAGTACCACTAAACACAACTAACTAAACCTCGATCTCTAAGAGATTCTTTCATTAGAGCCATGGCATTGGCGATTATGATCGAGGAAGCAAAAGGAGATCCACTTTTTGGCCCCCTCGTCGTCGCCTCCACGGTACACGAGGCTATCGAACGAGGACTCGGAGGGCCACGTTCGGAAAGGCCGGGTTCGTTCCGGTGATGGTCGGAGGAGACGACGGAGCGAGAGAGCGGTGTTTCATTCCGACCCACCTCATGTCGCGCGCATTTGGTTGTCGTTTCGATGCTCGAGTCGTCCGCGGACGAGTTCGGGTATACATAGGCATGAAGGAGTGCTCCAAATTCACGCCGAGACCGACTGTTTTAGGGAGATCATTCGGAGCTTGGATTATAAATGATCAGGGATATTGAGAGGTTGTAGAAAGAATATATACGTATGATTCTTGGTTTGGTATAAATAGACATACGTATGCATGCAATGGAACTCACGTTCTGTGGGTAGCATTACCCATTTGAATGCACAGGAATGGGAAAAGGTGGTGTGGGGGGCAGCTGGCTGCTTCCCACATCGGAACCATGGTACAAAAACCATGTGGTTTATATTAAACCTCCTATTTCCATATGGTAAAGTGTGAGCTAGAGCAGGGACTCTCGCACGGCCGGCCGGCCGGCTCGGGCTCGTGGCGAGCGCGTCGCGGTGCCCCGGGATTTTACCGTCTCCTTTAACTTTGATAAAATCGATAAGATGCAACTGAGTTATCTGGTGGTTTTGGATTTTGAGAGATCTCAGCAAAATCGTGTCAATCATTCAAAAAATCACTTCTCTTCTCAAAAACTCCCAGCTCCGCCGTTCTGAGTTCTGAGATCCCATTCCATTTTTACTGGTGTGCACCAGTTCGAGTGGACGCTGTGCGAACCTTGGGGGACGAGCGCCGCTATCTGAATTGCACCGGAGTCAGGGCGTTTTCGTTTCTAAGGCAGTGGATTTCCACGACACAGCAACGACATCGACATCAATTCATCGGCCTACATTTCTATTTATTCTTTGCCCTACACTGTTTTATTTCTACAATTTAGAAACGAAAAATTACACTGATAAATTCTCTGCAGAAATGGAGGCCAACACCTACCACAAACCGCTCCTCGATCTGTCCAAGCTCGAGCCTCTCGACGGCATCAACTATAAGCGCTGGTCCCAGAAACTGCTTATCTTCTTCGAGCAATTGGATATGGACTACGTCCTGTTCAAGGATGCTCCAGTGGTTCCTGCTGCACTACCATCCGATCCTGACCATCCTCCATCAGCAACTGAGGTCGAACAACACCAGAAACTCGTTGCTGATGCCGAGGCTGCCCTACAAAAGTTTGAAAAACACAACAAAACTGTAAGGGGTCATTTACTGCACCACATGTCAAATCCTTTATTCGATTTGTTCGTTACTAACAAATCTGCCAAGAATATTTGGGAGGCTCTTGAGAAGAAGTACGGATCTGACGATGCCGGAAAGCGCAAGTACGTTACCGGTCTGTGGCTGCAGTTTCAGATGGTAGACGACAAGCCTATCATGGATCAAGTCCATGAGTACGAGAACCTGGTGGCTGATGTCCTGGCCGAACGCATGGAGATGTGTGAGATCCTGCAGGCTAATGTTCTCATTGAAAAACTTCCCGAGTCCTGGGCAAGTTACCGCAACCATCTGAAGCACAAGAAGAAGGATATGACCCTGGAAGAACTTGTCAGTCATATGAAGATTGAGGAGGCCAATCGCCTCAAGGATAAGCCTTCCTCAAACCCTTCTTCGGATTTTTCAGTCAAGGCTAACATTGTTGAAACTGGTGTGAAAAATGACAGGTCTAAAGCTGGTTCACCGTCTAAGAAAAATCCAAAATTCCTGCACACCAAAAAGCCCCAAAATTTTAAGAAGGGAGGAAAGCCAGACAAGTTCAAAGGCGGATGTTTTGTCTGCGGAAAGCCAGGCCACCGAGCTGCCCAGTGCTACCACCGCAACGACCAGCAGAAACCCCACCCGAAGCCAAATCACGAGAAAAATCAGGCCAACCTGACTGAAGAAGATCTCGTGGCTGTCATTTCGGAGATCAACATGGTCGACCTGACCGAATGGGTGGTAGACACTGGGGCAACGAGGCACTTCTGCTCAAACCGAGACCTCATCTCCGACTTCGAACCTGCTGAAAAGGGAGAACAGGTCTTCATGGGGAACTCCAGCATCTCTGAGGTCCTCGGTAAAGGAAAAATTCTCCTTAAATTAAATTCTGGCAAAAAGTTGTGCTTGATTAATGTGCTATACGTGCCCTCGCTGCGTAAGAACCTTATTTCTGGTGGTCTTTTGGTTAAAGCTGGCTTTAGACTTTTGTTTGATGGAGGAAAACTTGTCATTAGTAAGAATGGGGAATTTGTGGGGAAGGGTTACATGTCTGCAAATGGCTTGATTATGCTTGAGTGTGCTAGCATTGATTCTGATAATAAAGCTTCCAGTTCTGCTTATATTGCTGAGTCTTTAAATCTGCTGCATGCTAGATTCGGACATGTGAATGTGAATGCTATTGATCGATTGCATAAAATGGGAATCATTTCGAAAATTCAAAATGATGTGCATGAAAAATGTGATATATGTGCTGAAGCGAAATTCACTAAGAAACCCTTCAAAATAATATCCGAAAGGAATACTAAATTGCTTGAATTAATTCACTCGGACTTAGCAGACTTTCGGAATTGTGAAAGTAGAGGTGGAAAGAAATATTATATCACTTTTGTGGATGATTTCTCGCGATACACTAAGGTTTATCTTCTCACATCAAAAAATGAAGCTGAACAAATGTTTGTGAATTATAAGACCGGGGTAGAAAACCAATTAAATAGGAAAATCAAAAGGCTAAGGTCTGATAGAGGAGGCGAGTATGGAACTGAATCTCTAGATAATTTTTGCAAAGCCAATGGTATTATTCATGAGATGACTGCTCCATACTCACCCCAACAAAATGGAATAGCTGAAAGGAAAAATCGCTCTCTTAAAGAAATGATGAATGCCATGCTCCTTAGCTCTGGTTTGCCTGTTAATATGTGGGGTGAAGCTGTGCTCTCTGCTAATCATATTCTTAATAGAATGCCCCATAAGAAACTAGAGAAAACTCCTTACGAGTTGTGGAAAGGCTATGCTCCAAACTTAGCTTTTATCAAGGTGTGGGGGTGCTTGGCTAAAGTGGCTATTCCTGCTTTCAAACGTGAATGTGTTGGACCTAGAACTTTTGATGCTGTCTTTATTGGCTATGCAAACAATAGTTCTGCCTATAGATTCATGAAAGTGAATGATAAATCCATATGTGAATATCGTGATGCTAAATTTTTCGAAAATATATTTCCTCTCAAGAAATGTGTCATGCCTTGCTCTGATGTCTCTACTTCTGCAAATGCATCTGTTTCATTACCTGCTGAAGTACCTAGGAATGTGATAGTAAATGAACAACCTAGGAGAAGTAAGAGAAAGAGGATTGAATCTAGCTATGGACCAGATTTTGTAACTGCATTCTTGTTGGAACTAAGGGATTTAGATAAACTAAATGAAAGCTTCGTATGTGCTTATATGATTGAAGAAGACCCTAAGACATACGATGAAGCTATGAGTTCTATAGATGCCAACTTTTGGAAAGAGGCAGTTAATAGTGAATTAGAGTCCATAATGTCGAACCATACTTGGGAACTAGTGGATCTACCGAAAGGTAGCAAGTCCATAGGATGTAAATGGATTTTCAAGAAAAAATTGAAGACTGATGGTTCCATAGAAAGATATAAAGCTAGATTGGTAATTAAGGGATTTACCCAAAAACAAGGCATTGATTATTTTGATACGTATTCGCCTGTGACTAAAATAGCTACCATTCGTGCTTTAATTGCTTTGGCTTCCTCTTATGACTTGTTAGTACATCAGATGGATGTTAAAACAGCTTTTCTCAATGGAGACTTGGAAGAGGAAATCTACATGCAACAACCTCCTGGATTCGCAGTTCCCGGACAGGAAAACAAGGTGTGCAAACTCTTAAAGTCACTATATGGTCTGAAACAAGCTCCAAAGCAATGGTATGAAAAATTTCATAAGACGATACTTGGCTTTGGATTTTCTGTGAATGGCTCTGATGCTTGTGTGTATTCCAAAGTGTTTAAAGACAAATGTGTGATAATATGTTTGTATGTAGACGACATGCTAATTATGGGTACACACATAGATGTCATAACTCGGACTAAAGACTTCCTGTCTTCAAAATTTGAAATGAAGGATCTAGGAGAAGTTGATGTGATTTTGGGTGTTAAAGTGATTAAATCAAAAAATGGGTTCACATTATCTCAAGCTCATTATGTTGAGAAAATTTTGAGAAAATTTGGTGCATATGATGTGATGCCTGTAAGAACACCCTATGATCCTAGCATGCATTTAAAGAAAAATAATGGGAAAAGTGTTTCTCAAAGTGAGTATGCTAAAATTATTGGTAGCTTGATGTTTTTAATGAACTACACTAGACCTGACATAGCTTATGCTGTAAGTAGACTAAGTCGGTACACCCATAACCCAGACAATGATCATTGGAATGCTTTGAAGCGTTTATTAAGATACCTAAAGGGTACTTATGATTGGGGTCTGCATTACATGAAATTTCCTAATGTGCTAGAAGGTTATTGTGATGCAAATTGGGTGTCTGATAATGATGAAGTGAGTTCTACTAGTGGCTATGTATTTACACTTTGTGGTGCAGCTATATCATGGAAGTCTGCGAAGCAGACTGTGATTGCCCGTTCTACGATGGAGTCAGAGTTCATAGCTCTAGACTTAGCTGGGCAAGAAGCTGAATGGCTTAGGAGTCTACTGGCGGATCTCCCAATGTGGGGGAGACCCACGGCTCCTATCTCATTACACTGCGACTCACAGGCTGCCATAGGAGTGGCAAAGAGCAGTGCCTATAATGGTAAGAAGAGGCACATCCGTATCAGGCATGAAGCCGTGAGACATCTCATATTGAATGGTGTACTCACAATGGAGTACATAAGGCCTGAAAGAAACCTTGCAGATCCTTTAACCAAAGGGCTGAACAGGAAACTAGTCCTGGAATCGTCGAGGGGAATGGGCTTAAAGCCCGTATGAAAGTTGAGACTTTCTATTCCTATGGCATTAACATTGAGAGGTTGAGCAAATTAGGTCTTAATGACTTCATAGCCTTATATAAGGTGGTCTGTAATGAGGCAGACTTGATGAAGTCACCTACTTGAGTGTGTGGAAGATATATCTTCACATGAGCTGATGAGAGCTCAAGAACACTCATGAGTAACCCAAGTAATCGAGTCTTATGAGTAAGACTTAACGCGGGATCACAGAATCCTAGGCAAGATGTGTGCTCTTGGATTCCGTTCTCAACACAGTCAATGAGTTCAAGACTTGTTCACTCATTTGACTGCGAGAATATTTCCAAGTCCACTAAGGCACAGGTTCAAATCGAAAGATACCTGATGCTTAAGCATTGAGCCTTCAAAAACTCAAAATGGCATATCCTGTGCATTTGTGGGGGATTGTGGGTAGCATTACCCATTTGAATGCACAGGAATGGGAAAAGGTGGTGTGGGGGGCAGCTGGCTGCTTCCCACATCGGAACCATGGTACAAAAACCATGTGGTTTATATTAAACCTCCTATTTCCATATGGTAAAGTGTGAGCTAGAGCAGGGACTCCCACGCGCGCGCCGTCGCCGCCGTCCGGCCGGCTCGGGCTCGTGGCGAGCGCGTCGCGGTGGGGTGTGGTGTGGTGTCCCGGGATTTTACCGTCTCCTTTAACTTTTTGGGCCAAACGCGAAGTTACAGATGCGCATTTATCCGATTGCCTTTTCGTAACTTCTTTTTAAATTAAAACGTGTTGATAAAATCGTTTGTTCTTATCCCGATTTTTGTGGCAACTGAGTTATCTGGTGGTTTTGGATTTTGAGAGATCTCAGCAAAATCGTGGGAGAGCAGTTGTTGAATTTCGTCCTCAAAAGGACGCCTGCTTCTCCAGTTTCAATCATTCAAAAAATCACTTCTCTTCTCAAAAACTCCCAGCTCTAGGTCCCCGTTCTGAGTTCTGAGATCCCATTCCATTCTTACTGGTGTGCACCAGTTCGAGTGGACGCTGTGCGAACCTTGGGGGACGAGCGCCGCTATCTGATTTGCGCCGGAGTCAGGGCGTTTTCGTTTCTAAGGCAGTGGATTTCCACGACACAACAATGACATCGACATCAATTCATCGGCCTACATTTCTATTTATTCTTTGCCCTGCAGTGTTTTATTTCTACACGTTCTTCTATATACATGCCGTATGATCGCTATATTTCTAAGCAAAAAAAGAAAAACCTACGTAATGCTGATGCAATATATTAGCATTCCTTGGTACGTTATACCACTACGTACGTACGTGTATAGTGATAGTGTAACGTGGGCATTATAAAAGTCGAGTCGAATTTTAAACATGTAACATCAGATGAATCATATGCTTATATTACTACTATTATATTTGGACAACGGAAACTGATGACATCTTTTATCGCTGACTAGCTAGTCAAACCGGGCCCATCACGCTTGTAGTCTAACCAATTAATCACAAGCCTCGCTCGTCGACACTCATAATTCAAACTACGTGTTCCAACTTGTCTTTAGTGTAGATAAATTAAACTCCATATCCAAATAAAACAAGACAATCCCAAAACTCACATACACAACAAATATGCTATCACGTACTCAACGAAACTAGCTACAAGAAACTATAGGGCGTTTACGGGAAACTAACCTTATTGCAAGGAAGCAGAAGTAGATGTTCTCGACTTGGTTGATGCCTCCACGATACACGAGGCTATCGGGCGAAGACTGCGATGGCCAAGCTTGTAAAGGGCAGGTAGGAGCGGTTGGAGCGAGTGAGCGGTTTCTTATTCCGACCCGCTTCATGTCTCATCCGATTATCGTTTCGTTGCTCGAGTCAGCTAATTCATGAGCTGGGTATAGGCAAGGAGTGCTTCAGATTCTTGCTGAGCCGGATTGTTTTAGGGAGATTAATTGTTCGGAGCTTGAAGTAGATTATCTTAGTTGGGCACTTTGATTAGGTAGGAAGAGAGCCATATTATTCTTTGAGAAGTTGCGTACGTACGTACATGTCAATGAGTGTCACAAGTCCACACTACCACTCGTTAACAATATATAATGAAATTTTATTTAATTTGATTTGGGTGTCCTTTTTTTATTTAAGTAAAGATAATACAAAGTGATAATGTGGACCAGCACTAGCTACATTATCGACCCGATTTATCTTAAGTTTTTTTAGGTTGAAATGATCGAGTTATCCAATACAAATTAAAATGAGTTATCGTTTATGACAATCTTAAATATAAAATGAGTTATTTTTAGTATTCATTTCAACTTGATAAATTGTATTTGCAAAGGGGTTTCACAAATTGTCCGTGACTAAAATGTATGAGCAACTTGTAAAACCCCTTCGTATATACTGGTTTACTGATATAATACCAAGCCTAGCTATGAGAACGGTTGAAAATGATTTATACTTAAACCTCTACATATGAAAATAGACATTAATCAATAGTATCACAAAAGCAACTAAACAGCACACATCTGGTTTTGCTAAACTTTCACATATAAAGTATTTTTTCCACAAAAACTATACTTAAGAGCCTTTCATAGACTGCACAAAAATAATACGAAATTTTGTATTATAATATAGTATAATATATAGGACTTTTTTTTTGAGCAAATATATAGGACTTAATACATCATAAGATGTGATTTGATTAAATAGATCCTTACTCCTTAGTAATTAGCCTATGCTTTTTTCCTCAAATTTCCTTGTGGCTTCCGTAAGACTTCGCACGTGTCAACGAACTGGTGGGCTGGTCTTGATTTATGGGCCTGGTGGTGGGCTAACTTTCAAATATAAAGGGCCGTATTAAATTCCTATGTCTGTCGGTAGATTATATTAAATCCACATAAAAAAAGTGTAATTAATTACGTCAATTTTCAGTCCATATCATCCTCAACCGAAAGTTAGTTAACATCTTAACAGACAATAATAATATGCTTATCTGGACTAATCCCTTGCCACTTACTCCACCACGTGTCATCTAGCCTTCCGTGAGTTTTTCACCTAACTAGTATAATCCCCTGCACGGGATTAGGATAATTCTTTTTTCACATATTAATTTAGTTTATGCTAAAAAAATTAGTTTAATCATTAAAACAATAAAACATGACAACAATATCTCAAGCTTTTACATAACATTATATCACACAATAATATTGAATAAAATAACGGGTATGTTACTATAACTAAAATGAGCTTATTTGTTTACAGATAAAATATAAAAAATCATTAAACATAAATGAGATCCTTAATAAATTAATTTTAAAATGATTTTAATAAATAATACTCGAGAAATTAATCTTGAAAAAGATTATTGATTAAAGTGATTGAATTCAAATACACACGTATATATATATATATCTTAACATATCTCAAATTTGCATATATGTTACAATTGTCAAGTTTTACAAATAGATTATGATTCTAAATTAAGATTAGGGTGAAATTCTAAAATATATAGGTTAAAAAAATAGTAATTAAAGAACACTAATAATGATGGTTAAAATTTGTCCAACTAATTCATTAATAATTAAATAGAATTAAAAATGTTTAAGATCTATCCAATTAATTCAGTATGCATGTTAAGCTATTTATAGTCATTTCTCAAATTTAATTTTTAAATATATAAATTAGCGGGATATCTAAATATGTTACTATATGATTACAATTTTTGTTATATTTTTTTTATCAAAATACACTATATGAATCTACTTAGACATGGGAAGAGGGTGCACTTCAAAATAATTAAAAGACTTGTTTACGTATTAGTAAGTGCTCCTACTTTTTTTGTAAGAAAATAATGTCACGTGATATTTGTTACGGATACGACATATCTAAATTGATTGAGGCTTTGAGACCAATTAAGCATGACATTATTACCGGATTAGAAAGTGCGGCTAAAACATAATTATATTTTTTTCTAATTTTCGCTTAAACATTGTTTAAAAATATAGAAAAGATTTAAGAGGGTATATAATTGTTAATGATGGTTTATTAAGCTATAGAAAAGATACTATTACTAAATTTATTTTGAAGGTATATATTTAGATCACTTCAGATTTGGTTAAATGTGCTAATACGGAAAGTAAGATTTTGGGGTAGAAATATGGAATTAAAAGGGAACAAAAGATATGGAAAAACTTTATATATGACATGGATAATGAATATGAGGTGGATTAATACAAAATAATGAAAAAGTAAAAAAAAACTGTGATGTGGTGCAACGATAGGCTGACACGTGGCGAAATCCTACGTGGCACATCCTGGAGGCGACATGTGGAAAAAGATGACGTGGCGCAACGTGGTGGCTCCAATCCTTACGGCTTTTATATATATATATATATAGATTATTTTACCGGATCGTCGAAGCACCCCGGGCCAAATTGCGAGGCGCCCCCATCCGTCACCAAGACCGATGTGCAAAACTTGCTTTTTGTTTTCGAAAATTTCACCTGGTAACTCTATGGTTAAGCCAATTTCGTGTGGCACCAATGTATTTATACTATTTTGTAAGGTAACATTATACTTTTGACAAATTTTGTTAAATAACCCCACCGTGACTTTATAGTTTAAAATGTAAAATTATTTTTTTTTCTTTTTTTCCTAACTAAGAAAAAAATATATATTTTTAAAAAAATCTTTAAAATTTCATATTTACAAGAATTAGTAGATGGATTGATTTCTTACTAGGTAGTGTTATGATAATTATATTCTCCATATATATTATGATTTTTTTCCATTTTAGATTTAATTGACATAAAAATAAGGAAAAATGACTCAAAATAATCTCAAGTATCAACTTTCAACCAAAAATAATCTCAAGTTTGAAAATCATCACCAATAATCCGAGCTATCACAATATTACCCAAAAACGATCCGAAACCTTTTTTCGACGAATTTTCCGGTGGAATCGATGATGCGGGGATAAAAAACCTGGCATAACAACTTAATACTTTAGACTTGGTTGAAATATTGTTGATCACCATATCATCGATTCCACCAGAAAACTCGTCAAAAAAAGGTTCCGGATCGTTTTTGGTTAATATTGTGATAGTTCGGATCGTTGGTGATGATTTACAAACTTGAGATTATTTTTGATTGAAAGTTAATACTTTAGATTATTTTGAGTCATTTTTCCTAATTATTATAAATAACTACCTTATTACATGTATAATATATTCTTCTACATAGTGTTGATTGTACAAATTTAAAAGGCTTTAAGTTCATGCGTGATGAAATAAAAATTCTTCAAATTTTGTATACATACTCTCATTATATGTGATATAGAGTTTCTTCTAACTCAAACTTATTCAGGTTGATAAATACTATTCCGACCTCAAATTTCATTGGTTTCCTTCAAAAAATATTCATTATCTTGATTTAAATTTAAATTTAATATATTCTAAACGTTTATTTTTATCTTAACTTAATCGTGGTTTTTCAAACATTAACAATATATGATCCTATACAAGAGATTTCTATATTTTAAAATTAAGCATACTAACTAATTAACCTAAATCCACCAATTGTGACAATAAACAAGAATTTAAAATTGCTTATTTTTAATTAAATTTAAAACTTTGATGGTAAAATAACGGTAGGGTTATTTGGCACAATTTACCAAAACTACAGGGTTACCTCGCGATATAGTGTAAATGGGTGGACACCACGCGAAATTAACTTAACCGCAGGGTTACCAGGCGAAATTTCCGTTTTATTTTTATGATGTATTTTCATCGGTCACTTCAACCGATGTACCATCGGTCATCTTGAGTTCTTGACCGATTTGTCCGTTGTATATTTATTTTTTGAGGATTGCACTTTTATCACTATAAAACAGAATAATGATCCCTCGTATCACATACGGAGTATATAATTTTTTATATTAAAAATTATAAAGATATATATATAATATGCTAAAAAATTGTACACGTGTTTATAATCATTTAGACTCGTTATAATCAAAACAAACTGTAATAATCATTTAGAATCCTTAGAGTATCCACAATGGAGAATATGAAGGAAGATTTCTTAATAATTTCAAAAAAGATAAAAGGGGATCTGTTAGTAAAAATCAGAAAAATATTTCTCTTTTTTCCCACTTTATTTCTTGTAGAAGAAATTTCTTCTATAAATTTGTCTGATTTTGTCAAACTTATTTTATTTTATTTTTTCTTTGTTAGTTAAAAAATTACTTCCTAATCTCCATTGTGTATGCCCTTATAATCATAAGAAACTGTTTAGGGTCATTTAGGTTCATTATAATTATGTAATAGATTTTTAGTATTCTTGTAATCGTTTAGACTTGTTATAACCATGAAAATTTGATATAGTTGTTCATAGTTAGTAGAAACCCCGATATTCATAAGAAATCTTCAATAACTATTCATGGAGCGCCCTGGAGCAAAGATCGTCCCCTGTGGCCCTGGAGCGCCTTGGAGCGGCATGGAGCGCCCTAGAGCGGCATGGAGCGCCTTGGAGCAGCCTAGGGCGTCTTGGAGCGGCAATGGAGCGGCCCCGTGAACTACTTTGGGTTATGCTTGAGATATCTGTTTGTCTTGAGACGTACTCGACGTGAAGGATCGGATTGGACGAAGTAGTTCACGGATCAAGCATAACCCAAAGACCCTTCAAAAGTGCCCCCGGGGGGGGGGGGTAGACACACCTTCCCCCTAATAGTCCAATATGGTCCTAATTGACCATAACACCAACAAATACGGCCCTTCACAAGGCAGATCATACTCAACAAAACATTTATTTTCGGCCTTAAAACCATTCAAGCAAGTTGGGGTTTGTTTCTAAGGGATAGAATAACATCTTAGGAAGCCTGAAGTTTTTTCTTCGGACTTTTAATGCAAAAAACCGACGGTTTTCCCCGGGGCAAAGATCGCCCCCTGTGGCCCTGGAGCGGCATGGAGAGGCCCTAGAGCACTCATGGAGCGCCCTGGGACGCGCTGGAGCGTCCTGGAGCGCCCATGGAGCGGTCCTAGGGTGCCCTAGAGCGCCCTGGTCATTCTAAGAATTAATCTAAAGAGTTCTTACGAAGTTCATAATGAAGGATCACCAAATCCATGATACCTCCTAATTCTACCACACATCAAAGTCCTTACAATTACTAAGTTCATAATAAAGGATCACCAAATCCATGATGCCTCTTAATTCTACCACACATCAAAGTCTGTACAATTATTGAAGATAAAATAAGGCACAACCTGAAATGAACATGATCTCTACATTGACGACGAGCCAGAACCCCATATCCTTTCTTTTGCAACCTACCAAACGGTCAAAAATAAAAGAACATATTATTTAGATTTCATCATCACATGTTAATTTGTTCACGTAAGCAAACCCCTATTTCACTACATTTAAAATCAAGCCAGGCCAGATGCTTACATACCTCGACCTTCTAGGCATAATTAGCTATGCGAAATATAGTGACTTTGAATACTAGTTTTGAGCTATCAACCAACTCGAAAACGCAGATCAATGTCTTAATATATCATTGGTTTTCAGTTTTGACTAAATTATCACTTGTCAACATGAGGGATTAAAATCTGTTCTTGAGGCAAATATTATTCATGCCTTTGAAATGTCGTACAAATCAATGTTTGAGCAAGTAAATTTTGCCTTCCAGGTTTCCACAAGGGGATGTCTCAACATATTGCAGCTGTACAACACCAAGTGAGGGTGGGGACTAGGAAAGCCGATTTTTTTATTAATTTGTAAGGGGTGGGGGGCGGTGGGCACTGAACAAGCCAATTTTTTTTTTTATTTGTAAGGACACGCATACCGGTTTTCTATATAACCGGTATGCAACCTGCATATTATTATTTTTTAAATAAAACAACATTTATGCCGGTTTTTTAAAAAACCGGTATCCGTCAAACTTTTATACCGGTTTTCAAATAACCGGTATAAAAACTTCTATTACGGTCGAGTTAATAGCGGATGAAAAACCGGTATCCGTTTTGTAAAAAAACCGGTGTTAACTAATGTTTTTGTACTAGTGAGACATCCCCGGACTTAAGATGATTCTGTTGCTGAAATCGGTGCCATCCGCCTGTCTTGAGATATCTGTTTGTCTTGAGACGTACTCGACGTGAAGAATCGGATTGGACAAAGTAGTTCACGGACCAAGCTCTCTGATCCTTGCCATTAGTAAGAAATATTAATTTCTCCCGAATTTCGCGTTGCAGGCAAGTACATTTTCGCATGTCAAACTGGAACAAACTGCATTTGCACACAATTAGAAAGATGTTAGCACATACGTCATTTCAAAAATGATGGTACAAGATTTAAGATCAATGGAGGTTTATTACGCATACCAAAAATACCCCCGCAGAAACCCAACCATATCGGTGAAGTTTTTGCATTTTGACAAAGAAGGATGGATTTTGGCAGTTAAAGGCCCTGGCTCTTCGAAGAACCATTTCCTTCGCAATTGTAGGATATTGGCTTCTCTTTTCCTCTAAAGTTTAAGTATCCAAAGTTAATTAGAAGAAAAAATTGAAGCATGTTTACACAACAAAGGTCTTGTTTGGCATGCCAACAATGGTAACATAATCAACAAGTTGCTGTCATATCATCTAGAATTACCATATCATTGTGACATGCCAAACATACCCTTCACTTCTAAATCATATGCATGAAAAAACCATGAATGTTAATGGATTTAAATCGGTTGCATTTATAAGGGGGTTTGTTTGCATGTTGTCTGTTGTACAAGGTTGTATGCTTTGCAATACTAAGAAGTGCTTGATTACACATTGCTTTAAGCAGCAAAGGAAAAGCAATGAATTAAAAATTCGTTGCATATATAATGGGGTTGATGTGCAGTGGCCTACAACGCAATTAGGTTTCCACCTCACCGTTTTCCTATACTTTGATTTGTTGTTGAGATATATCAACAAGAGTCATGCACATGCTTTATGGTTTTCATAAAGGAAAAACAATCCAGTGATTATTAAACCATCAAATGGGATTCATGAACCCAAGCAGAAATCAAATTCTATGTAAAGCATCTGAGATCTGTGGATCTGATGTGTATGGCCCTCAACTGTCGACTGAATTTCTTTGGGCAAAAATCCAATGTTACCCAATGGCTTGGTTTAATGATTCTGTTAAGCTTTGGTGCAATGGTTTTCAGGATAGCTATATGATATCGGACATTTGCAATAGCCGATCAAACTGGTTGCAGTAACAAATACTGTCAAAAACTACTGTGACCCAACAATCGAGTGTTACAACACAAATTCTAGGGCCAAAAACCCTCTCATACAAGGTTATTAAATGAAGATAGTTTATGGAATCAAGGGTTTCATAAATCAGATTCAGCACCCTTGCGTGATAGTGGAGGATTTTAATGAAATCCAGAGCCCGGATGAGAAACAAGGAGGGGTGATTCCTGCTGCGACAAGATTCGAGAGATTATCTAATTTTAAAAGCGATTGTAACCTTGTTGACATTCCTAGCTTCGGGAATAAATTTACTTGGAGAAGATCCAAAGAAATGGATGACAATAACACTTTTGAAAAACTTGATAGAATGGTGAGTGATCAAATCATTCAATGGTTCCCCTCAATTTCAACAAGGAATCATAGCTTTTCCTCATCAAATCATTGTCCGATTTCTTGCGACTTACCAACCGAAAGGAACATCAAAGCCCGACCATTCAAATTTGAAGTGATGTGGACATCCCGGAAGGATTTCCAGAATATTGTTAAGCAAGCATGGAGGCACAACCGAAGTGAATCACATATGTTCAAGCTGGTTAAAAAAACGCAACTTCTCCAAAACGAAAGCCAAAGCATAGAACAAAACAACCTTTGGAAACATTTTTTTATCAATTCAAAAAAACGAACGATGAGTTGTTAAAAATTCAAAAAGAAATTATAGAACAAAACAACCACCAACTTATCCGGAAACAAGAACGGCTGAATAAGAAAAGAGAATGTCTGATTCAATTCCAATTCTCATATTGGAAACAAAGAGGGAAAAACAACCACCTAAACTTAAACGACAAAAATACCAAATATTTTCATCGCATAGAGAGCGGAAGGAGAAATTGGATAAACATCCGTGAGATAACATCTACAGACGAAATTCACATCACTAGAACAGGAAACATAAAATAGGAAATCTATAGAGACTTCCAAAACCGATTCAAACACATAGAAATTAATACAAGGAAAATGATTGAGTTAACGCAATGCATTCAAAGTGAAATAACGATGAAAGAAAACCAAAACATCCTTAAACCAGTGACCAATGCTGAAATTAAAGCAGCAGTTTTCGACATTGATGAAGTCAAGTCGCAAATCATTACAAAAAACTTATGTAACACTATATACAAAATAGTTTCCAAAATATTAACAGCAAGACTCAAAAAGATTATGGGAAAATTAATACACCCAATGCAGTAAGCATTTACTGCAAATCGAAACATTCATGATAACACCCTTAAAATGCATGCATTTCTCCATTCATTCCGGAATAAAAAGGGCATGGGTGGATGGATTGCCGTCAAATTGGATATGGAGAAAGCATATGACCGGCTCATTTGGGAATTCCTGCTTCATGTTCTACAAAAAAAATAGGATTCCACCAGAAGCTCATAACTTAGATTAGAGAATGTGTCGAGACCGTCACATTCTCAGTCTTAGTAAACAATGGTCCAACGAAACAATTCAAACCACATAAAGGTCTGCGTCAGGGTGATCCCTTATCACCATACCTTTTTAGTGTGGCAGCCGAAGTGTTTGCCAGACAACTACAAAGGGCTAACATGGATCCTAAAAGTGGAACTGGTATTCAGATCTCCAAGGGAGGAACCAAAATCCCGTTCCTTGCTTGTGCAGATGACATTATCATTTTTTGCTAAATCAAGCAACCAAGCCCGCGCATATATTAAAAACATGATTGAGGACTACTGTCAGGCTTCCGGACAAAAAGTCAATCTACACAAATCAGTTTTTCAAACTACCAAAAAACATAACCAATGCAACCAAGAATCAGATTAAACAAATCCTTCAAATAACAGACACCGTAACTCTTGACAAGTACCTTGGGTGTCCCCTTATTAATGAAAGAGTAACCAAGAACACATTCAATGCCTTTACAACTAGAACAAGAGATCAACTTACCAAATGGAAGGCTAACACACTATCCTAAGAAGGAAAGGACAACACTCATCAAAGCAAACCTCTCTGCACAGCCTAACTATTTAATGCAGTCATTCTATCTCCCCAAAGCAACACTTGATGATCTCGACAAGATTAACTGCGGGTTCTTTTGGAACAAGGATAGTGGGTAAAAACCACTTATTAGTTGGAACTCCATTTGCAGGCCCACCGGTCATGGAGGACTTGGAATTGCTAAGTCAGAGGAAATGAACCAAGCACTATAAATGAAACTATTATGGAAATAATCGCTGACCCTGATAACATGTGGGTCAAGATTGTGCACGAAAAATACCTAAAAACAAACAACCTATGGAACTATTAAAAGCAACGAAACACATCATGGCAGTGTCCAAACTCATGAGCCTTAAGGAGTTCCTCACAGGTTTAATGTGGCAAGTTGGAGACGGTAAAACCATTCGTTTTTGGAAGGACAATTTGATTCCCAATCGCTGTATAAAACCAATAGAAGAGGCTAAAGACACAATCAACAAAGAGGAGTGTGTAAGCTTCTATATCCGAGATGACAAAACTTCGGATCTAGAAAAACTAAGGCAAGTCCTCACACCGGAAATTGTTGAAGAAATTGACAAGGTTATTATCCCTGTCAATAATATCACAGACGGAATGTTCTGGAAACCCAACAAGAATGGATGGTACTACACAAACGCTACCATGAAATGGATTCAAGATAACAAATTAAGTCTACTAAAACGTCCCGCCAAAGTAGAAGAACTTCATTTGGAAAATATGTCGTAATGATCTTGAATGGATATGGAGTTTAAACATCCCGCCAAAGTAGAAGAACTTCATTTGGAAAATATGTCGTAATGGACTGCCTACTAAAACGAGACTTGTTGCGAACCACGTTGTGGACCCACAAGGTTGTGGTTTTTGTAACTTACCAAATGAAGATGCTTTTCACCTCTTAATAGAATGTAGTCATACATATAATGCCATAAATGCACTAAATCCTAATCTAACCCAAAAAGTGAGTCGGTTAGACTTAGGAAACCGCCTACCGATGGTTTTTATCAGTGAGCTACGCTCTCTTTTAAATAAAACTCAACTTGAAACTTTGTTTTGTCTGTGGTGGTGTACTTGGTACTTCTTGAACAAAAACATCTTCAATCAAGGAAATCAACTACAAATAAATCCCAATGCCATCCTCGAACTTACAATATGACAATTGGATGACTGGAAAAGAGCTCATGAGGCCAAACAAGCAAGAAATGACAATCATTTTAAGGATCATGAAGCGATACAGCAAAAGCAACGCAAAAAGAAGGCGAAATGGCCCAAACCCACGAATGACTATTTCAAACTCAATTTTGATGGCGCGGTTAATTCTGATGCAATTTCTTCCTTTAGTTTTGTGATCAGGGATTCTAGAGGCCGCATTATTTCTTTGGATGGTAGTTTTCTCGGACGGTGTTCCGTTGTGTTCTCCGAAGCGGTGGTTCTTCGGCAGGGGATTATTGAAGCCAGTCGGCGTGACATTCTCCGTTTGATGATTGCACGTGACAACATGCAGGTGGTGAATACAGTGTTGGGGGATTGGAGTTATCCGTGGGAGGTGGAACTCATTCGGTCAGACGTTCAACTGTTGCTTGGCAAGTTACAGAGTTGGGGCTATAATATCCGGATCAATCCGACCGACTCCGTACCAGTTTTCCGTCCTTGACCCATGAAACGCCTCTTAACCTTAAGTAAATTAAAATCCAATTCGGAAAATTTTATGCAATCGGTTACAACTTTGAGCTTATGTTTTAAGAGCAAGATAAGGTTAAATCCAAACCACTTAAGCCTATTTAGCCCAAATCTCAGCCTAAATCCCGTGTCAAGCCAAACTGAATTGATTTTGTCCCGAGAAGAAAATCTGGAATCCTCATCCTCCTCGGTTAAGTTTGGTCGCCGGAAAACCTTTGAGCCTCCGGTAAGCTAGCGTCCCTCTTCCTTCTTCATCCTCCTTTGGTCTCGTACGCCCTTCCCTTACTTACTCTCTGTTTGCTGTTCTTCTGGGCGGTCATCGACTGTGAACCTCTGCCAATCTCCAACAATCGCCGTGTCCGTCGATTTGCGTCGTCCGATTTTCGCCGGAATTCTCGTGGTTCGCCGGTAAAACCTCTTTTTCTTCCCTTCTTCGTTTATGGTTGTATTCAGCATCTCAAAGTGAGTCTTCCCGTTCTGATCATCCCCAGATTTTCTCGCGTCGCGGCGTCGTCGGAGCCGAGTCGCCGGAACCGCCGTTCCTCGTCGTTTCTCGGTGAGTTGGGTTCTTCCCTTTTCTTCATTATCGGTCGGGGCAAAGTAGAGGCCAGAGTCAGTTTGGTTGGCGTCGGGGTCGGGAGTCCGAGTCGGTAGCGAGTCAGGCCGTCGGCGAAGGGCTAGGCGTAGATCTGGGTTCCGTCAGGAAGGCCGGCGAGCGGGTGCAGGGCCAGACCTGGGGTTAGATAGCGAGAGCGAGAGGGCGGAGTCGAGAGTCCGAGAGTGTTGTCGGAGAGTTGGGCCGCCGACGAGATTGCGGCAGGGGGTTGGTTTTTTTACAGATTTGAGAAGTCGGGGGCAAGCTCGTAGAAAGGCTGAGCGAGAGGTTGAAGAAGGATGGGAGGAGTGGGGCCCACGACAGTAGGACATAGGGAGATGGGTGGGTCCACTTGTCTCTTGTTCTTTTTGGGTTTATGGGTTCGGTTAGAAGGTTTTGGGTATTGTATTTAAGTGGAGAGGATTTTAATTAATTAGGTGGGTTAGGATGCTAGCTAGTATGGTTCGGTCCCGAGGTCTGCGGGTTCCTTTTTAGTTCTCCTAAATAATAATTGTTTTAATATAAGAGCCCGTAATTATTATTTCTAGGTGTCTGATTTTCTCCGAGACCGATTTCTTTCTCCGTCGTAGCGAAATTCCTTCGTCCTTCAGGTAAGTCAATTTTTGACTTGCTCGGTTCCATTCTAGCTTGTTAGGTTTTGCGCTGTGATTGTAGGATTGGTTTTGGGAACTAGTCACGATCGATTTTTTGAAAGATGTTCTCCTTAATGTGTGCTTTGTGTGAAATGAGTTTTATAAAGTTTGAATTTGATTACAAGTATTTCGATTGTGTTCTACTATGCTTTGTTGAGTATGTGTGTTGCTTGTAAGTGTTCTCGTGGTTAAGGAAAGGCCGGGTGCAACGATGAAGAAGGGTTGCATTGACAGGCAGACGTACAATGATGAAGAAGGGTTGTATCGTCAGACCAGGTGCAATGGAGGGTGAAGGGTTGCATTAACGGTCAGGAGTGCAAAGTGGATGAAGGGTTGCAGTTCCGCCTCACTAGGACAGTGAGTGTAGGTATGTGGTTGTGTGAGTACGGGCGTGGAAGTGAAGAGGTGAATGTCGTTGTGTGGAGATGGTCGTGTCTGAGAGCAGGATGGTGTGTGTGCGTGAATATGGATTTATGAATGTGTGTGTAAGAGACTTGTGATTGTGATTGTGATTGTGATTGTGATTGTGATTGTGATTGTGATTGTGATTGTGATTATGATTGTGATTGTGATTGTGTTTGTGTTAGTGAATTGAATCTTGTGACTGACTGAACCTAGGACTGGACTTGGAGTTATGAGTGTGATTGTGGACTCTTGTTTGCTGACCTTAAAATAAAATGGTTTTGAAACGTCCTATGGTTGCTGTGCTTAGTCTAGCTTGGTAGAGTAGCAGCTGACCCCTTGGGGAACTATTTTTCATTCCAGGTATTCAGGGATTCGTGTAGGGACTTGGCGGATTGATGATGCGAAGCGGCGATGTGTGTCATAGAATGGTTTTGGTTTTGGGAAGGGTTATCGTTATTTTAATTCATGTTATTTTAATTATTTTGTATGGTCGTGTATAGTAAGTTGCTAGTTGATGTGCATGGGTTTGGGGAAAGATCGTATTTATTAGTCTTGTTTTGGGTTGGAATCATGAAATGTTTTGTAAAAGTTTTTATTCGTAATACGAGTTGGATATTTTTAATGTTTTCTCGCCGTGCCCGCGTTGCAAGATCCTAATGTTCTGTTGTCGGACCAGCTTGGTAGTGCCTCGTGAGGTCTACTACCGAGTAACGCCTTGTCAGAAAGACGGGGTGTTACAGGGGCATCCGACATGTCTTCCGGAAACCCAACAGAGTAGCAGACCACATAGTTGGCTCGTTTTGCCGTGTGTCACCTTGTAATTTCGATTCAGATTCGGTCCTTAGGGACCTCATATGTCAAGATACTATAGGATAGTCCCCGATGTGTGAGGTTAGCCTAATTTCTTTCCTTTATCAAAAAAAACTTCAATTTCATAAACTGTATTTACTTCACGTGACTCAATGCTATTCTACCCATCCAATATACCGTGCTACTTTCAACCTACATCAATCACTTTTTCAAAAAGTTACTTTATTTTTGTGTGGTCCTCATTACCACTGTAGTTTTGGAATTTTAAAGTATTATTGTACGTTTTTATTTTGTTTTTAAATTTAAAATTTTGGTTCTCGCTCATTATAAATTGTGTTTATTATTTTATTTTTTCTTAGTTTCTCTCTTTCCTGATACGAAGAAAAAGCATATATTATTATATTATACTATAATATATATAAAATTGTGTAAATAAGTTAATATAAAATGGACTTATATTTTTATGGATGATCTTTAATATAAACTTTATAAAATATGTTAAATATAAATTTTGAAAATTAATCAACATAAACTAAATGTACTCCACCCATACCAATAGTGATATTCTTTATATAAATTTAGAAAACTATGTTTAGTATGAATTTTGAGAATTATGTTTAGTATGAAATTTGAAAATTATTTTTAATATATATTTTGAAAGTAAAAATGATGATATCAAAAATAAATCTAATAGTTATGATAATTATATAAAAACTTTATAATCATATTTAATGTATATTTTGAAAATTGATCAAAATAAAATAAATGCACCCAATTCTACTCATGCCACTAATAACAATGTTTAATATAAAATTTGAAAACTATCTTAATATAAACTTTGAATTTAATCAAAATTAAAACTATTGGTAGTGAGTTAGTGACTACTGACTATTGATTGAAAAACTATTTTAAGGTGTATAATTTTAGTACCAAGATTCTAATTAACTGAAAGGGTTGAAACTTGAAGTACACATAAATTTGTGGTTTCTTATATTTTCTATTAAATTATGATAAACTATGTCAATTTATAAATCGATGAAGCAGTGTAATGTTTTACTTTTTTATGATTTTATATATGATAAAAACTATAAGCGAAATATCAATTTAGATTTTTTATAACCAAGCATTAGAAAAAAATATGTAAGCAAGTGTACGTATTATTAATTCTATCTATTTTTTGGGTTATACGAATTTCAAATACAACATCAATCTTTAAAGTTAAATTATATTTTCTCATATCAATATTGTATTATAAAATATCTATTTTTACTATTTTTAAGTCAAATACTCGTGGATGACACAACCAATTAAGCGAGTAATTTATTAAACATATAAAGATTTGTACGTAGATGATCCAAAGTATTAAATTTCAATATTTATGTATAATGTTTTCAAATAATAAGTATTATTAATTAAACTAAAAACGTTTATATAATTTGAAGTTCACCTATTTTAATATAATCATTATTATAATAATTTTTTGATTTTTAAAAATAATATTACTATATTATACCATCAAATATGATAATATTCTATTTGATAGGTCTGATAACATTGCTTAAAGATATTATAAAAGGACTTTATAACTTGTATATACATATTATTTATAGATTTGAGTTTAACTAGTTCTAGAAAAAGATCACGCTTTAAAAAAAAAAGAAGGTTATTTTATATTCAAAAAATCAAATAGAAATAATTATCAAAAAAACATTATTATAATACTATTTATTAAAGTAGATGACTTTTAAATGATTTCAAAAATAATTACCTTAACTAATTAGAGGATTTCAAATGATTTCAAAAACATTGTTATAATAAACCTCTAATTGGAGGTTGATTCACATAAAACCTCCTCTTAAGATACTAGTTGTAAATAAAAAATAATCGTTAGATTCGAAGAATCTACGATTCAGATTGAAACAAGAAGCTAAAGAGGGGAATTGGGTTCAAAATAGATGCGGTGACAATTTTGCAATTATAGGGAACCCTAAGGACAAATTCGTCCATGAGTCTCAAAACAGAAGAAAGGACGCCAGATTCGCTCGTTTGCTCTCATTCGCTCGTTGCTCATTTGCTCGCTCTCATGTTCGCTCGATCTCAATCCCTCGCCGGCGGCTTTGAAACTTGGGAGTGATTTCTGATGGGGAAGAAAGCAAGCAATCGGAGGAAGCAACACTAGATCTCTGCTCACAAGTCGGTTGGTGGCGACTTCATGGAAAACGGTGACAATTCGATTCCTCTCTTTGCTCATAACTTATGTTGCAATTTTTGCCATTTTCATCCAATGTAAGCTCTTGGAAATCGTTTCTGGGAAGCTATTTGTGGTAATGCATGAGTTTTGATTTGAGAGGAAGAGAGAAAGGGATTTCGAGTTTGGGGAGTTGGGTAGTTGGTGGAGAACTCATTGAACTCGAGAAATTAGGGTTAAGCTTTTTGTGTTTGATTAAATGCCTTAGAGATTGATCGATTGTATGCACCTTATCTTGCTCTTACGGTTTTGAATGCTTATTCTATAACAATAGAGACTAAAAAATCTGTTGCTTCTATATATGTTGCTCCTGCTTCTATATATGTTGTTGCTTTGTTTGTGTTCCAAGTGTCCTTTCTGCCATCCCGCTCCTACCTCTGTTGATTGATTTTTACTACTTCAAGTTAGAGAAATTAGGGTTAAGCACAAGGTGAAGTGATGGTTAGTGGCAGAATATATAGGTTACTGTCTTGGAATTGCTACTTGTTTGTAAACTTATCACACATGGATTGAGCATCCCAAACCCTCAAACTAGTGGCCCAGCCAAATTCGTGCTTAACTCTATATTGATCGGTTTTACAGAATAAGATTATATGAGACTCTAAGTACCTAATTAATATATATTATAAAAGCCGACCGTTTTCGAGCCACCACGTTGATTTTGGCCCCACCGCATATGATCAAATTTTTAAATTTTGGTAAGATATTCTATCTTTTCAATATATCACTTATATTTTCTAGTGTTGATTTTGGACCCACCGTATTTTTGATAAAAAAATAGTTTTTATTTGTAGTATTTCAATTAATTATAAAAATATATTATCTACTTATGTAAAAGATATATTCAAGTTTTTGAATTTTGGTAAGATATTCTATCTTTTTTAATATATCACCTAATTGAAAAACATGATTCTAATATATATCTTGAATTTTTGAAATATAATTACTATGAACTAATTATATTTGATCTAATTAATTAAATTTAGAATTTCTAAGATAAAATTTTAAATTATTTTTTAATAGAAATACTAATTTTGTTACTTTATTATTTGATTTACTTGAGTAAATTTACCATTTTTAAGCTTAAGTTAATTATTTTCTATATTTACATGATCTACTATATTTTTTACCCAATATATTTGATTTTTTTTCTATCTTGATAACAAATTTAATTTTTTAGCTAAATAGTAATTTGGATTTATATCTTGATAACGTACATCTTTTTCATAATTTTTACTTATTTACAAAATAATCGCACAATTTGTCTCAAATTATACAAACGCCCCTTATTTTCCTAATACAAACATACAAGTGGTCATTTTTGAACCACCACATTAATTTTGACCCTAACTCATATACAAAAAAAATACTAATATTTATTATTCGCATTATATAGAGTTTTCATATTGAATTTCTTCTTATCTACTTATAAGAAAAAGCTTTTGTCAATTACTAATTCTTAAAGCATTATAAGAAAAATATTTCACAAACAAACTAAAAAAAATCTATAAATATTGGACTCAACTTATTTCTTTAATACATGTAAATTTGAGGTTTCCGACATTTTTTATTAAATTTTTATAAACTTTATTAATTTATCATTTGATGAAATTTTATAATTATATTGACATTGATAGTCGTTATTAATATACGATAAAAATTGTAAGTAAAATATCAATTTATATTCTTATAATCAGGAATTATAAAAATATATAAATGAGTGAAATAATTATGTCTTATATGTATTTTGTGGGTTATATGAACTTCAGCAACAATATCACTCTTTTTAAAAGATAAAAAAACATGTCTATATAATAAAACTTATATAATATTTTCCATATAAATATTTAATTATAAAATATATACTTTTATTTTAATATTTTTATGTGAAATATTCGTGCATGGCATGACAGGTTAAGCTAGTTTGTGTAAATGAGGGTTCAGCTGATTATTTTATTATAGAAATGACACGTTGAGCAAATGTTTGTGATGACATTAACTCCGCTTTATACTACTATAGATTTATTAGAAGAGTACAATTAATTTTTGATAAAAGATAAATCATAATTTGTGATAGTTTTTAAGCAATTTTTATAAGATAAGATTACATGAGATTCTAAGTACCTAATCTATACTACCTATAGTATAAAGCGGAGACCATGTCTTCACAAAAAATTGCGCCACGTGTCATTTCGATAATAGAATAATCAACCGGGCCCTCCTTTATACAGATTAGGTAGTTAGAATCTCATATAATCTTATCCCGTAAAAATTACTTAAAATTGACCGAAAATTATGAATTATCCCGAAAAATATGAATTTTCTCTGACCAAGAATTAGTTGTAATCTTCTCATGAATATTATTATTTAATAAAACATGATATTTGTCGTAAAGTAATTTTTGAACAAATCCAACTTATTTATATTATGAGTTGATTTACTATTGGTAAGAAAGCACTAATCACAATACGAAGATAAATATATATAATTCTATAATTTTAACGTGATCATTGACATTACATATTTATATTAAATTGGGTTTACAATCACATTACCCGTATATGGTACGGGGTTAAACTAGTTTGTATAAAGGAGGACCCAACTTATTATTTAGATATGATATTTTGGGCCGAACTTCTTAAGGTTTTGGCTTTTTTGGATAAAAAAATATTGTGAACTAAAATGGAACCAAATTGAAAACCTAAATATTTAAGGCGAATGGAAAATCGATATGAACTGTTGGATTCGGTTTCCTTGAGCTTATCACCTCTGATATACATATGTATGGAAACAAAGGAGGGAAGGAATAAAAGCTTAAATCTTTGATCGCCCCTGCAGGCTGAGAATCTGAGATCTTTGCCATGTCCACCTTAAGATCTCAATCAAGCAGAAAGCAGGAGGAGGAAGAGGGAGGGGCCGTAATTCTACCGATCCTCCCAAGAGACATTCTGATGGAGATCGGAAAACGTAATCCAAGTCGATTGGACGCGTCACGAATCCGATCAGTATGCCGGTCGTGGAGAAGATCTCTTCCTCCCCCGTTCCGGTTTCCGATCAAGATACCGCCGCCTCCTGGTCCGACGGACGAGTACGAGGACAACGCCACCTACTTCATCACGGAAGTCACCTTCTACGCCGCAAATCGGATGATCTTGTCGTTCGAGGAGGACTACCGAGGCGGCGGGTTCGGCGCCTCCGTCCTCCTCCAAAGCTCAGCCCGAACCCACCTCCAAGGACCAGACCCCACAAAGCTGGAGCTTCCGCCATGGAGTGAACTCTCTGGCACCCTCTCTTTCCTCTGTAACGCCTACCATATCCACAATGCATACCCTCGCTTTAGCCGTAGAAACTACAGACATTTCGGAAAGTCCGACTTTTACTGCAACTTCAATGTGCTCAAGACAGTGATCGTCTCGTCGGACGCCTCGATTCGCAACATGAACTACGCTCCGATAGGCGGTCTCAAAGCGGTGGCGCATCTCTACGACAGGAAGCTGGCTGTGTTGAGGCTTGGCGGCGGTGTCATGAGCAACCATTGGGAGACTGGCTTCTGCGACCTTGCTTTTGTTGACATTGTTCACTTCAAGGGGCGGCTTTATGCTGTTGACAAATTTGGTCAACTCTTTGTGATGTGTTCCAGCTCCTTACACATGACCAAAGTTGCTAAAGCCGTGTGTTTCGTACACACCGTGCAGGGTAACGGGAAGGCACTGCATTTGGTGGCGTCGGAGGACGAGTTGTACATGTTCAGCCATGATCACCGAGCCCTGGTGTTTCACCTCGGTTCGTGTTCGGGGTTCTCGGCCAAACCCAGGCTGTATAAGCTTATTAGTTCTTCAGCTAAGCATCAGTATAGTTGCTGCTGGGCTCAGGCTGACCATGACTTGCCTGATCAAGTTTTCGTCCAAGACGTGCGATGCAACTTCCATGTTGCACGGGACTTGATCCCTGTACAGGGCATGCAAGTGCCGCGATTCTGCGCCTATCCTGCATTTGAATTCTTTCGAGCTTCCGTGGGGGTCAAGAACAGGCATAAGGATCCGCCCTTCGAGAGGCTTTGTTTTCTTCGAGGTCTTCCTTACTACAACCGGCCACAATAAGAAGCAATATAATGATCAAGCCACCATATATCTATCTATCTACCTATCTATTCTTGCATAGTTCTAGCTAGTTTCAAACACCTGTTTGTTTTTTGGTGCTTTATGTCAGACTTTTCTTTTCCTTTAGACTTAGATGTTTAGGCCAATTTGGATTGGTTTTGATAAGTTGTAGTATTATATTGTGTTTTGAGGTTTTCTTGGTTGGTTTTTGTTGGTACGTACACATCATGTGATAAATTTGATGTATGACCATGAGAAGGCAGCCCAGGCAATACTGCTGTAATTTTGAATAGTTCAACCCCATTACATCTATCTATCTATACTACTCTTATAATTGTCCCCAATACCATGTTAAATAAATGCAGTTGCTTTCAATTTCCCTTCACATGTTCGTTTTCTTCTCTCTTTTTTCGGATGAATTGCGTATATCCTTTCAGCCTCTTTAGTTATGATACAGCCTATTCAGCTCCCCTCACTTATTGACATGCAAGTCTACTGAACTCCCGATATTTATGATGAGACTCATAGCATTCATGAACTGTGTTGAGACCGATGGCCTTTTCCCTTAAGAAAATGCAAAACAACAGATGATTACAGAAAGAGAGAAAGGGGGAAACGGAAATCCATCTCCAATGGCGGAATCGGCATAAGACCTCCACCAGGAGCCTTCTCCATCTCCCGAACCTCCCCGACAGGCCTCACAACCGAATCAACCTCTCACCACCGAATCAACCCGACAGGCCTCACTCCGGCCGAGTTCGACCTCCTCCGGTCCTCCGTCGCCGAGTTCCACACCTACACGATCTCGCGAGGCCGCCAATGCTCCTCGCTCCTGGCGCATAAGATCCGCGCCCCGCTCGCCTCCGTCTGGTCGCTCGTCCGCCGCTTCGACCGCCCTCAGATCTACAAGCACTTCGTCCGGAGCTGCTTCTGCTCCGTCGAGTCTTCGTTCGCCGTTGGCTGCACCAGGGACGTCAGCGTCATCTCCGGCCTCCCGGCGGCCACAAGCGGCGGACGGAGGACCGACTCCTCTTCGCCATAGCAATCGGCCGAATCTCGCCACCTGATCTCCGAAGGATATTGTCCTTCATCTCCCGAGCGGCGGAAACGAGCGGCCGACTCCTCTTCGCCATTGCCTCTCTCTTGATTCGCAGTGTAGCAGTCCGATTCCGCCGGCGGAGATCTCGAACCGCGGAACTCTTGCCGAGAATCAGACTCGGGGATCTTTGCTTCCGACGCCGGTGAACGGATCCCGAACTGGTCACACGCTTCCGCCTCCTCATCCGCTTGCTCGAGCAGCCTCTGGTCCGATTCGTTACTACTCGCACCTTGAGAATCCGGTTTTGCCGACTAGGGAGAGGGTTCTAGATCCTTGTAGGGATGCTAACATAATTTTGACTATGTACTCACGATTCCACTAATTGGAATGGAGGCAAGTGGATCATCAGATTCAAGAAGGCTATTTCAGGACGATTTTGGGAAGATCTTGTAAGTAATTTGATCTTGCTTTATAATTTTCCATTTCTCACAATTGTCACAGTTGATATTTGAGGGTTGTCTCTTTCCACTATTTCCTTGAAGTTTCTGGACAATGTCATGAATATGTGTACGGGATTGTGCTTGGTTGCGCTGACATTTGTTATTGTTTCATCAATTGATGTGGTTTGTTTGTACCTTCAGG
Organism: Polygonum maritimum; assembly: GCA_963924305.1. NCBI lineage: Eukaryota > Viridiplantae > Streptophyta > Magnoliopsida > Caryophyllales > Polygonaceae > Polygonum > Polygonum maritimum. The sequence goes on from OZ002732.1 coordinate 3,915,458, forward strand.
TTCTTGCACTGGTGGGTGACCAGCTCGATTACAGTGAGGATGTATGTGGAGCGGTACTCAGTGTTCGTTTCAGTGAGGATATACTGAGTGTCTGGAACCGCAATGCATCTGACAATCAAGTTTGTTTAATACTACCCTTTCACATGTGATTCCTTCTGTTTATTCCCCAAATGCCAATTCACAGCTTAATAATTGTTTGTGGGTTTGCCTTGCTGTTCTTCCCATGCAGGCTGTAATGGCTCTAAGGGACCCGGATCGGACGTTGTTCGGCTCGAATTTCGCTCATCATTCAACAAGGTATATCCATTCCCAAGTCCACTCAATTTGTTAATCCTTTCTCTAGGGATTTTAGTCGATTTGTTAATTCTTTACATTGATCGGTACTTATCGAAGACTCCCATGAATCGGAGAGATGATGAAAAAATTAACATAGAGCTAAATGTAAGTTTGAAATCGAATTCATGTAGCCTCTCTGCTGAGTGCCAGAGTGGCACTGTTTACATGTATAAATAAGGGATGAGAGTTGATAGTAAGAAGGAAGCTTTTGCTGGTTTCATGTAATTTTTAAGAGTCCATACATATATGTGCCAAAAAGAATCAACTGAAACTCTTCATTTCGAGGCGTGGAATGCTTGCATTAGATGTTATTGAGTCGACCTCGAGAAATTGTTTCTGTTTTTTTTTTTGCACAATTCTTCAGGCCTGACAATCTTTTTTTCTGCAGCCTGTTGTGTTTCTTCATGGTGGTCCAGGTGGTGGGACCTCGCCCAGCAACAGAAGATTCTTTGATCCCGAATTTTATCGGATTGTTCTACTTGATCAGGTTGGTTCTTCCAGCAATACATGAAATCAGTGCTTTGGAACCCTGATTGGATAGTTCTGTTTGATCACCAAGCTTGATTCCTCACACTACTTTTCCGCAGCGAGGTTCAGGAAAGAGCATTCCTCATGCTTGCTTGCAAGAGAATATGACATGGGATGTTGTTGTAGACATTGAGAAATTAAGGGAGCATTTAGAGATTCCAGAGTGGCAGGTTGGCGTTCTACACGAGTTAATCTGTATTTGTCAAGTAATTCTAAGCGGCGGACCTTTTGAAATCCTTGCTGGACTGTGCAGGTATTTGGTGGTTCATGGGGAAGTACATTGGCTCTAGCCTATAGCCAATCACACCCTGATAAGGTGTGCTTTCTGAGCTGAACATTTTTCGATTTTCAACCGTGGATTGGTTTCCATAATTGAGTATCTGAAGTATTTTCCTTGTCTCTAAGGTCACTGATTTGATTCTTAGAGGGATATTCATGTTGCGTAAGAAGGAGATTGACTGGTTCTACGAGAGAGATGCTGCTGCCATCTTCCCTGATGGTAAGATCTGATTCTTTATTATTTGTTATCGCTCATAAGCTCAATTGCGAAGCTCTCATGATTTGCTGTTTGGCATAGCAAATTCTCATTACTATTCTTTTTGAAATATAGGATGGGAGCAATTCAGGGATCTTATTCCAGAAAATGAAAGGGACTCTTTTGTTAATGCATACCACAAGAGGTTGAATGCTGATGACATGGAAACACAAGTAAGGCTTCCGGTAACATGGAAGAAATGCGAATCTAATCATGAACTCTAAGGGGCACAATATGTCTTTCAGATTTTGCGAACATGAGAGGGATTTTAGTCGATTGGTTGGAAGAGGTTATTGAGGAGTACAAGCCGGAGTCTGATACCCTCTATTTGGGTATATCTTACATTGATCGGTACATATCCAAGACTCCCATGAATCGGAGAAAACTTCAGCTACTTGGCGTTTCATTAATGCTAATTGCATCGTATGGATTCTATTGCCCTATATCTTTGTTCAGTTCAATTCCTACAATTCTCAGATTTCATTGTATGCTTACATGTTGCTTGTGTTTTAGATCAACAGGAAGTATGAAGAGATAAATCCCACCCCAGGTTCATGATTTTTGCTACATAACAGATAACACTTACAGTAAAGAGGAGGTAGATCTCTTTAGTTTTCTCAACTTACTATGCAGGAATGTTATGTTTTACAGCTTTATTGAAGATTGAATTCTGTTTATGGTATTTTGTAGGTTGTGGTGATGGAATCAGATGTGCTGAAATCCCTTAAGTTTGAAATGGGGAATCCTACAATAAAGACCTTCTTGAGGTATGCATTTGCTGAACAGCAGTCCTTTTACTCATAGTTAGGAGTTTATTGCTTATGTACTTGGTGTATGTACAAGACGGCAGGCTGGTGCAGGAAATGCATCTTTATGAAGCCTAAATTGGAGAAATTGGCCGCTGAGTATGGCCGCTGAAATGCATCTTCATTTCAGTGTGATTCCAGCCTTCAAATCTGCTGAACAGCTCTGAGTTGTCTGCTGTGGATTTGCTAGCAAAAGCACTTTTAAAGGCTGATGCTTAAGCTTTGTGTTTGTTTTTTTGATTGCATCCCCCATCCTGCAACATCGATTGAAATCTTAAACCTTTATGTTGTGGTTTCAGGGTTTTACTGATATCAAGAAAATATCACTTTTAACGTCCATGGAGAATTACGTCACAGTTCTCCTTGAGGCTGGGAGACCAATGTTCACACCATCGTAAGTAGCATTATATATATATATATATATACACACACACACACACACACACACATTAGAAACTGAAAGTTCCATCTTCCAAATCCATAAAAAAGGATTTGTGGTTAATTTTCTTGCTAGAGTGACTTACAAAGTTATTGTTATTCTGTTATTTGTGTTGCCTTTAGTATACTGAGAGGATTATTACATGAGGAGAAGGTTTAGGCAGTGGTGTCAATCTAATCTATCTCATTTTTCTGGATATTCCTTTCCATTGTTGTAACATGATGTCAAAAGTGGTATAAGCCGTTGTGAACTTATTGATGCGTATATGTATATATATGACATGATTTAGTTTGTAGTAATAGCTAGGTGGGTTTATTTGACATGACTGTTGTTATGCTTTTGGTTTTATTATGAATCTACTTTCCATGCCATATGATTCATGAGATAGAATGCCTTATTCATGATTGTGATGTTATGCTCTTTAGTGCCTTGGTGAAAACTCTGTTGTTTGTTATCAATGAAGACAATTTTTTTTTTCCATTGTGCATGTGAAGGTTGTTGATTGCCGAATTTGTGGCGATCCAAAATCTGCACTTCGATTTGCTTTCGTTGAGTGCACTGATGAGGGTATGTGGTTACATATCTTGATTATCTTCAAGGTTACATATCTTTATTTTTTAAGCATTTGTTTCGAATTGTCAATTTTGGATCATCTTAGTGGAGTGATTATTTGGTTTTGTTTGTTGTACAGAGAGTACACTGGCTGTCAATACTTGGGAAGAAATCAACCGAAATTAACAGCTTTGTTGTTTGGAACCTGCCCGAGTTTGCCAGGGATTTCCTTCCCAAGTATTTCAAGCACAATAACTTCTCCAGTTTTGTTAGGCAGCTCAATACTTATGTAGGGGGCATTTCTTTCCCTCTATACTATTTTCTTTTGAATTTATTGGTTATATAAATAGGATTTGAACAGGAATGTACCATGCTGCAGGTTAGCTGTTACAGATTTCTTGTAGTTCACAGTGAAGATAATAGCATTACAGGCGATTACACAAATGAATTCTTACTGAAAGATGGTGGCATTAATAAGTTTGATCATGTTCTTTTATAGTTAGTGAGCCTGATGTTTTTAGAATTAGGTTTCAAGTGACATCCATTTCTGCTTTTGTAATCCACTATGATCATGTTCAGCTTGCTCTTCATGTTAGTGTTTGATATATGATCAAGGTGACAACAGGAGGTGTGCCTTGGGGTTATCGTCGCCTAGAATTAGATATTTTATCCTTGCTTTAGTTCTGATGGTTGATAGATAGTTTGATTGATGCTAGAACTTCAAAGAGAATAATAATTGTAGTGCAGCTTATGGTTCTTTTATGAACATCTTGTAATTGTTTTTAGCTTTTGACCTGTCTCATTAAAGTATTGCTGTATTGAGCTAGAGTCAATACAGCAATGCTCGAATAGTAACAACCTATACTAACTGAATCCAAATTTAAAATATTAGAATGTAAATCCCAATCTGCCGAATCACTCATGTTATGCTACTAAAGACTTTTGTTGCATATTAAACTTAGCTGTATTAAACTTAGCTGCACTCCATGATTTTGACATGCTCGAACAATCTTGCACCTTTCAGCTTAAGAAACAAGCCTTTGATAAAATTCAATTTGAGGGATAAAAGTGTCTCCCTTTGGGTTCTATTCTGTACTGATATCTGATGCTGTCAATTTCTGTAGTGTTTTTGCACATATCATTTACTGAACTATCATCATGATTCATGCGATGTTACCCTCCTAATGTATTCTTTAATGGGTGGTTGTAGTAATGTTTTTTTTTTAATTTGTACATCTGGGAGTGTCCTATACTCTTATGTTCAGAAGTTCATTTGTGGTTATATTGCCTGAGAAGCTCTTCTCTGTGCTACTGCTTATGATTACAGACTCAAGTATATTGATAAAGAATTAGCTAAGAAAAAGGGGAAGAGTATAACTGCAGCGAATCAAGAAGAGAGTGATCTGAAACGAGCTGAAGATGAATTGTACAATATCCCTGACCATCTCAAAGTGAGTATGCTTCGAGTTTAGTTTGTTCATTGTCAGGTCATTTCAAAGTGAGTATAAATTTTCCGGCTGGGTCCCATTGTTCTTCTCCAGGGTTTAGTTCCTTCCCAGAAATAATCAAATTGCTTTCTAATTGGCTTTATGGTGTAGTTAGACCATGGTTTCAATGACTGCTACTGAACGTGAAAGAGAGGAGCTTGAAGATGAGATTGAAAAGGTGAGCCTACTAAGTCCATTGCAATGTTAATTTGCTACATTTGGCATTTGAACATAAGGCTGTTGTTTTAATTTTATTTCGAGGAATTTACTCACCTACCTCAGCTTTCCTTAAGGTGGCTTAAAGCATTGTTAAGACAACATAAGGATAATTTTGTTCTTTCATTAAGAACTTCGATTTCTTTACAAGCTTGAGATAGCTACCTTTTTATCATTATTATGGGTGCCAAGTTTGAATAAGCTATATTTTATTCATGTTTTGCTATTAAATATAGGGCCTAACACAAGGATAGACAGCTTCCATTGCTTCTTCCACGTGCCAGATTCTACAGAAGAGGTCGAGTCTCTAACCGACGTAATATGCTAATTTGATTCCTCTTCTCTTCCTACTAATTTGATATCTATAGGCAAAAAAACTTGATACCCTTGCCTTTTCCTTCTCTAATCACACCATAGACTACTACAAATAAGATAAAATTTGGAGATTGATTCAATTTGGTGCTGAAATGTCCTTAGACCATTTAATCAAAAATAAAAAAAATGAAATGTTCTTGAGCATTTATTTAAATTTTGGACTGAAGCTCTTGGTTGAATGAAATTTGATGATATACTATATCAAGTGCTTTGTTTTATCTGAAGGTAGATCTGTTGAAGCTTCTACTGGTGTGTAGTCTAAAAAGCAATGTCCTTCAACTGGCCTTGCTCTATATGGAGCTATAAAACTGTGATGTGTTTAACTTGTAATCTGCAGATCTAGAGAATGTATTTTTAGGTTTCCAGGACAAAGCATCATTGAAATGCATTCGGAAGTTTGTCATAGGAATGTTGGTATTTGCTTCGGTGGTTCTCTTCATGATACCCATCGCTTTCGTGCAATCGTTTGCTAATCTTGACGGTCTGGAGAAAGTGGCACCATTTCTTAGACCGGTCATAGAACTATAAGTATTCGTTCAAGATCTTAAATTGCATAAGCTTTCCACATTTTCTACACATTCCAATTCAAATGAGAAACTACAGAAGTTTTGAGAAGCATAGTTTCTGAATTTGAATTCATTTTACATCAGGTCCGTGACGACGAATTTGAAAGGTGGCTTTCTGAAGTTGGAAGCAACCAAAGAGTGGTTGATGGGTGAAAATCCTGCGCCTATTAACAAGAAAGTGGCATTGAAGGTGTGATTGTGTGGATTTTGCTCTTTGTTACTGGCATTATTGGACTGGTTGACGCTTTATCGTACTTACGGGACTTACAAATGCAGTTATGTCATATCAGGAATTGCAGGATGATCATGAGAGAAGGAAGAAGCTGAGCTTTCTCATGTACGAAGCTGTATGATACTTCATCTCGGAAAACATACTGTTGTTTATAAAGCATTAATATGCATTAAATGATACTCTTAGCTCGACCTCTCTTCAAGTTTTTTTTTTCTTTTCTGTGCCTAGATGATATGCATAATTCTCTTATGAAATATAATATTCATCATCAGCGAGTTACGCGCTAGAAAACATATTTTGACTGAGGAAAGAGGATACATATGATAGAATGGAAATTATTGCATTTTCCCGTAGGTTGATTAACATAATAAATAGATATTCACTCCCAGTCTTCTCAAGCTATTATGTAAGGATTGTCGTGACAATTTTCTGTTCTGTTTTGTTTTGTGGTTACCGTGCCTGGTTTTTGTTTGCATTTTCAGCCCTCCTGGTATATGCTGCTAAAAGTATTTTCCTTCAGTGTTCTTCTGTCCTAGAGATGTTTCTATTTGCTACGAATTGAAGGTTCTAATCCATAAAGTCCACTTCAAGTGATAGGCCATGGTACAATATATATTATATTCACTTAAAAGCAAGTGGGGCATATCAAATGTAGTGGACAGAGCAGATGTGCGTAAAAAAAAACTCTACTCTCCAGCAGTCTCAGGCTGCTATTGACTGATGATAATGTATTTGTTGGACAGCTTAAGAAGGAACTTCTGCTTTTGACTGGGTATTGGAGCACATGCAGTGGCTACTGCTTGGTAGTGTTTTCAGTATAGGTGAAAATATGAATTGCTCATCGCTATTCAGAACAGTATTCTATAATAGTCCCTGGGGAATCATTGAAAAACCAGCTTAATTGTGCAGCTACTTTATAGCTTCCTTTACTATCCCATTTCATCAAAGGAGTTTCCAATCATTCATTTGCTAGCAGCTGTCACCTTAAAGTGCAGTATATGTAATAAAACAAAACTCTGGTGTTTGGAACTAAGAACAAAGTCGGAAGTCTTCATATTGTTGTATCAAGAACCGTTCCAATAGTAAGATCTTGCACCTATTATTGATGGACATTATTATTATTCGTATAATCTCATCTAACTGGTGTTTTTGGCTTATCAATTTCTTGAAAGGGATTTCCCCCCACTCTTAATTAGGGACTTGGTACTCCTGTGTTTGACGAGCTTGAAGCCGAGTTTGGTAAAGCTCGCATGTCTTTACTTGCAATCGAAGAAGAAAATCGTCTAAGAAAAATATTTTGATTCTCCATGGTGGTGCTTATAGTATACATGGATCCATAATTAGATTGGTTGATATCATTGATTTATTTTGTTTCTTATTTTACTTTTTTTTTTGTGTTGTTTATATTTTGTTATAATGTCTATCCAAATACTCCCTTTATAATAATAAATATCATAATATAATTGTTAATATTTTACTACTAGACTAGATGCCATAAAAATGAAAGAGAAAGAGATTTTTTAAGAAGATAAATGCCATAAAAATGAAAGAGGAAGAGATATAATTATGATTTTATATAAGATGCAATTTTAGATGAAGTATATCTTACAAATTTCCATCTTTCAAATCCATAAAAAAGGATTTGCTGGTTAAGTCTCTTGCTAGAGTGACTTACAAAGCTGTTGTTGTTCTGTTATTTCAGTGTTGCCTTTAGTATACTAAGAAGATTTTTACCTAAGTAGAAGCTTGAGGCTGTGGTGTCAATCTAATTTATTTTATTTTTCTAGAGATCACTTTCCATTGTTGTAACATGATATCAAAAGTGGTATAAGCCATTGTAGATGTTTTTCATTCCTGTGACACTGAATATTTGGTTTCTGATATTAAGGTATGATTTTAGGTTGTTTTTTGTTCATGTTTGTTCTCTGTGCTGCGTGTAACCCATGGTTGTGTCATGTCCGTGATGTCCCTTCATTAGTGTCCCTATGTGTGATGCTGTTGCTGATCCTAATCATGTGCCGGTGTCTGCGCTCTTGGATTCATGTGCCTTAACCAGCAACAACTGTGCGTTTTTTCTTCATGTTTGAATTCAGTCATTCATTAATTAGACTAAGTTGATGAGTGATTAATTATGGGAAAAATGAACAGGGGGATTGTGAAAATGGAAGAGTGGGATTAATGAATGGAGGAGGAAAAGTAGGAGGACACGGAGGAAGAGAAGCCCGGCTGTTGAGGCACAGAGAGAAGAGGAGAATGAGAGGTTGTTCTCCAAGAAAATAAGGTATGAGGTAAGGAAGTTGAATGCTGAGAAGAGGCCTGGAATGAAGGGCAGATTTGTCAAGAGATCATCTTTCCCCTTGCTTGCTACATGACATTCTTAGGAGAAGAAATGTCAGGTGTTTTAGATTAATTTGTTGATTGATTGATTCACTTGCTGTGAGTTTAGCTAGCCAGTTTGATAAATTTTGGAGCAGCATCTTTTGCAAATTTTGTTGGTTTGTATTGCCTTTTTGGTGTATATATTTGTAGCAAAATAGCAATTTTAATGAACAAAAATTGGTTGACCAAATGTTTGATTTTTAACCCAGGTGGACTACGTATACTATATTGGGAAACAAATAAAACAACCCTTTGTCAAATAAAACCTAAGAGACTGGTTTAAAATGAGAGTCCTTATGATAGTTCTATAAAACAATTAGTTACTTCTCTGATTTTATGAGTATGGTGTGTGAACAGACATTGTTTAGATGGTCGTCAAGTTAAAGCGAGAGAACAAAACTGGCATATGTGAAATGGGGCCTTTTCTGCAACTAATCGTTCCAAAAGTAAGAGGAATCATATTAGTATTCGCTCCCGCCGAGCAAATCATTCGTATATGAGGTAGTATATACCCCTCTAAAGATCACCCTTAAAAGGTCAAATATAATTTCTCGCCCCAAAGATCACCCTTAAAAGATCAAATATAATTTCTCACCCCATATTTGTTTCGTAAAAAACTGTTCCTAAGAGTCAAATACATGACCACCAAGTAATTTTGTTTTTTTTTTTGTTTTTGTGTGTGTTATTTACGTCTTCTTATTATAGTGTCTATTCAAATTCTCTATTAATTTGTTTCTTTTTTGTGTTATTGATATTTTTCCGTTTTAATATTTATTCAAATTCTTCAAGATTGAAAGTTTTTCAAATTTATAATATTTTATAGGAATTAAAGACATGTAAATTAGTATTAATATGAAATAAAGTTTTTTAAGCATGATTATAAGAATTTGAAAAAATTGACTTTAGTAAATCGAATTTATTAAACTTCTCATACACTTAAATTTGTACCTAAGACTAAGACTTATAATCGGATTTATTAAAATCGTATTTTTATCTTTTTTATATACACATTAAACTTCTAACAATATTTTAAAGAAATACTAAACAGAAAATTCATGTTTCTTTACGTTTTGATCTGTCTATGGGATGAGATATGAATGTCATGTGTCATGGTATTATTAAGATTATTTCAAATATTTCTTTGGCGTGCTTTATTTTATTTTGTTTGTTCATAAACTAAAGGGTGAAGCCTTCATTTTAGTGTGATTCCAGCCTTCAGAGTTGCTGATGAGGAGCGGCATTTATGGTTTGGGACAGGGTTTAAGATGAGAAGCCATTTGCCATGAGCATTGACATGCTTATGCACTTACTATTTCGATGATTTATAATATATCATGACATTATTAAGAATGCTAATCGCCTATTCTTCTGCCGCGCTTTTACCCGTCCAGCGGACGGGGCAGCTTGCTAGTAATAATAATAATGATACAACTAAGACAATTCAACAGCAATGACTAATACAAACTTAATTCAAAATTATTAAGCTATCTTGACATGGTTTTGTGTACTTCTTGGATAACAAAAGTTTAAGCATTTTGCCTATCGATCCATATCAAACTTGGGTCCATTGCCAGGGTACACGACTTTTACCATTCAAAAACGTCATTATCTTGTTGCTAACGTTAGATCAGCTCTACCGGCCTAGTTCCTCAACAAAAACAAAATATTAAAAGTTGATCGGTAATGAGTAGTTGAATGGGTAACAAAATAGTTGTTGCAGCATATTCCACAGATTCTCCCCTTAACTTTCTTTATATATAGCACTAGTCATTCTTATGCTACCATGTCACGGAGACTTCAATGCAATTAAAGATCCTAGGGAAAAAGAGTATGGCAAGGGAGGAAATGCAAGGTTTAGCAAGGAGTTTCTTGACTGTATCAATATTAATGGCCTTGAAGATCTTAAATTCAGTGGTGCTTTCTTTACTTGGACCAACAAACAACCAGGTAATGACTTGATCAAGTGCAAATTAGACAGGGTTCTTGCTAATCAGGAATGGATTGACAGCTTCCCTAAGTACAATGTAAGATTTGACCCTCCAAGCTGCTCAGATCATTGTCCTGCTATCCTTACTATTGAGGGAGTTAAAGAAATCATAAGGCCTCCTTTCAAATTCAACAACAGTTGGGCTGACCATCCTCAGTTTCAAAGTGTGGTGAGTGAGGCCTGGAAGAGAGACACAGTGCAAGGCTACAAAATGTTCAAGCTGGTGAATAAGCTTAAGTCTCTTAAAGGGCCCTTGAAGAGCCTTAAGTCTAAGAACCTTGACAGTCAGGACTCTGGGATTAATGAGCTTCACAAACATCTGAGCAAGATTCAGACTGAGATGCAAGGCTCTCTTGCTCATGAAAAACTCATGGAAGATGAGAAACAGATTCTTATGCAGCTCAAAAGTGCACTTAAGATGAGAAGAGTGCAGCAACAACAACTAGCTAAACTTCATTGGTTGAAATACCAAGATTGCTGTAGTAGTTATTTCCATAACTCCATAAAGCAGCGCAAGGCCTATAATTCAATCAAAGCTTTAATTGACAAGGATGGTTGCACTATCACAGATGATCAAAAAATCAAGAGCATGATTGTTAATCATTTCAAAGATTTTCTTGGTAGCACAGGCCCTCAGATTCCTCCTGATGCTTCAATTGTGCTCAATGGCCCTATTCTCGATGATGCAGACAGAGCCAACATGGCTACTTTCTTCAACAAGGAGGATGTTAGAAGAGCTATCTGGAGTATAAGCAAAAACAAGGCCCCTGGCCCTGATGGTTATAATGCACACTTCTACAAAAGGGCCTGGGATGTTGTTGGTAATGATTTCTCTGAGGCTGTGTTGGAATTCTTTTCTAGTGGCAAGATGTTGAAAGAAATTGGCAACACTGTGATTGCACTCATTCCCAAAGTTGATAATGTTTGCTCCATCTCTGATTATCGCCCCATCTCCTGCTGTAATGTGATTTACAAGGTCATCTCAAAAATGATTGTTGCTAGGCGTCAAGGTATTTTGCCTAAGATCATTGACATCAACCAAGCAGCATTCATTAAAGGGCGCAGTATAAGACACAACATTGCAGTTTGTCAGGACCTGGTTAAAAACTATGCCAGGAAATTCATAAGTCCTCGATGTGCTATAAAGATTGATCTCAAAAAAGCTTATGATACTGTAAGCTGGAGTTTTCTATTCCAGCTTCTGGAGTTAATGAATTTCCATCCTGCCATGATTAACTGGATCAAAGAGAGTATTACCTGCTGCCAATATACTGTAAAAGTTGGTCAGGAGCATTGTGGCCACTTCAAGGCTTCCAGAGGACTTAGGCAAGGTGATCCCATGGCACCTTACCTGTTTGTTATTATTATGGAGTATTTGTCCAGAGCCCTCAAGTCTGCTGTGTCTTCAAATAAGATTAAGCCTTACCCTGGATGCAAGAGAGCAAATATTGTGAACCTGTGTTTTGCTGATGATCTTTTCATCTTCTCCCATGGCAGTGTTGATTCTGTTGATGCAATCAAGGAAGTACTTGATCATTTTGGCGAGAAATCTGGTCTCATGATGAATCTGGCTAAATCAAAAATGTTCTGTGCAGGCCTGAGCTGTGCTCAACAGCATGAGTTATGTGATAGCATAGGAATGACCTGTGGTGAACTCCCTGTCAAGTATCTTGGAGTGCCTCTTTGTAGCTCCAAAGCTCAAAAGAAAGATTTTGCTGAGCTTATATCCAAGATTAGAAACAAAGCTAATGCATGGGCTGCCAGATCCTTGTCTTATGCAGGCAGGCTGGAAATTATCAAGGCTGTGTTCAATGGTGTTATCCTTTATTGGTGCAAGATATTCCTGCTCCCTAAGTCTGTGATTAATGAACTCAATTCTGTTATGAGGAATTTCCTCTGGAGTGGCACCAGCTCTGGTAGGAAAGCTCCTATAGCATGGAAGAAGGTTTGCTGTCCTAAAATTGAAGGTGGATTGGGCCTCAAAGATCTTTTAGCTTGGAATAAGGTGAGTGTTGCAGAGCTCCTTTATGACTCCTGCTCTCAAAATGAGTCTATTTGGCATCACTGGGCTAATACTACCTATATTAGAGGGCAATGCATATGGGAAGTCAGGAGAAAGTCCACAGCTAGTGCCATGTGGAATGCAGTTCTTAACTTGAGGGATGAGATTGCTGAGTCTGTGAATGGGAGTAATGTGTGCATTCTCAACTCCAGACAAGGCAAGTTTGACAGTAGAGGGCTATATGAAAGCATGAGAAGGAAGGGCAATGAGGTTCTGTGGGCTGATCTTGTCTGGACTCGTCTCAATATTCCAAGAGTGGCTTTTGTCAACTGGAAAATTCTCAGTAATGGCATCAGTACTAAAGTAGCTCTTCATGAGTGGGGCATTGCTAATGATGATAAGCTTGTTCTCTGTCTTGATCAATTGCAGGAAATCAGGAACCATCTCTGGTTTGAGTGCTCTTTTTCTAAGAAGGTTCTCTCCAAAGTGCTTAGATGGGCTAGCATTGGTCGCAGGAGCAACAACATTGACCACTGGATTGAGCAATCTAAAGACTTGTTAAGCAAGGCAGCGTTCTATTATAACCTATGGAATCACTGTCATTGTGTTACAATCTATTATGTATGGAAGGCGAGAAATGCCATTGTCTTTAACCAGGATAGAATTGGTGTTGAGGATTGCATTGTTATGTGCCAAAACCTCATTAAGAATAGTAGCAAAGTTAGATGGAAGGCTAGGTCGAAAGACCTTAGGAAGTTCTTGGAGAGACTTGAGAGTGGTGAACATGTAATTAGCTAGCTTGCTAGCGTTTTTGTAACCGTCGTTTAGTTCTAATACAATTTAACCTTACTTCAAAAAAAAAAAAAAACAATCCAATATATCAAAAAGATTTACATGTCTCTAACCATGTCTTGCCTATCATGGTTCTTCAAGGGTGTAACTCTTTTGATCCTAACCCTAATATGCTTTGTGCCAAGAGGGTTTGCTTTATCCAAGTATGATGATAAGATAGCGATGCTACCCGAGCAACCACCCGTCGGTTTCAACCAATATGCTGGCTACATCACAGTCGACGACAACGACGAAAGAGCCTTGTTCTACTACTTTGTCGAAGCCGAGACCGAACCGTGGGCCAAACCCCTTGTTCTTTGGCTAGATGGAGGTTCACACTTGGTTTTTGGACTCTAGCCCTTTGATTATATTAGTTTGTTCTTGCTTGTTCTATTGTTGTTTCTATTTTATTACTTTCTCTTTTATGCTAGGTACGTTGGGCTCTCTTTTTCCCCTTTAATCTATTTATATTGAAATTTCATGAGCCAATGGACTGATAATATCTTCAAAATTTTATGTTTTTGTTTGTAATATTGGTCGATCTTAATGTGAGTGTACGTTGATGTGTGGTGTTGCAGGACCAGGTTGCTCTGGTTTTAGAGGGGCATTTTCTGGAAATGGCCCTTTCTTCCCAACCGGACAAGTTCTTCAACAAAATAGTTTCAGTTGGAACAAAGGTGTGTGTGTTTTAGTTTACCCAAGTACTTCTACGTAGACCCGTCAAAATCCGACCCTACTGCAAATCCGATCCAAATAGATGAGTTTCAACCGAAAATTTAGGCATGAAACCCGATCCGATTGAAACCGAATTCAGTTTCAACCCGAATCGATTGAACCCAAACCCATTTTCAAATTGACCCGATTGAACCCGAACGTACACAGTTTCAACCCGATCCGATTGAACTCGATCACATTGGGTTGACAAGATATATTTAGTATAGTTTAGTATATATAAAATTTATTTTAAAAATTATATTATGTTATATTGTCAAAAAATACAAATATAATAATTTCTCTTTATATGTTATTATTTAGATATTCAAATAATGGTACGAAATTCGACACCCTTGACCAGACGGGTTGTTCCGACCCGATCCAAAAACCCGCAGCTTCCTGACTCAATCAACAGGTGACCCGCTATCAACCCGACCCGATAAACTCGTGAACTATTGACCCAAACCGGACCCGACCGACTCAATTGTGAGGTCGCTTATGGGCAAGACCAAATCAAAAGAGAACACATATGTTGATATACAAACAGACCTTATATATTAGGAGGTCATTTTGTACATATATGGTAATCATGATACCTTAATGAACACTTTCCTTATTTGTACAGAAGCTAACATGTTGTACTTGGATGCTCCGGCTGGAGTTGGGTTCTCATATTCCTCCAATAACTCATACTATAACTTCACAAATGATGAGATGACAGGTTTATAAATCAAGTTTTGAACTTAGTTTTCAGTTAATTTCTTTCTTGGATTTGCTATTTGAATCATATATGACTTCTTGAATTGGTTTTTGTTAACACAGCTCAAGATAATCTTAGATTCTTATTTGGGTGGCTAGAAAAATTCCCCGAATATAAGAGCAGAGATCTATTCATCACTGGAGTTAGCTATGCAGGTACATAATCTTCATTCAAACAACATTCTAGAGACACTAGACTTAAGTAAACATGTATTGTGCTCCTTCCCTTGTTTAATCAGGCCATTTTGTTCCACAACTCGCCAGTCTCATTTTGGAGTCAAGGCTAAAGTCCAACCTTAAGGGTTTAGCAGTAAGTATCAACATGTTTGTAGTACGCATATGCACGTTAAGCCCAACACATAATTAAGTCCAGTGAAGTTTCATGCTAAAATCATTTGACGAAAGTAGTGTTTCGTGGGATCACTTGTGTGGACAGATAGGAAGCCCACTTCTTGACCTCGACATTGACTACAACTCGATTGCAACGTTTATGTGGTCGCATGGGTTGATATCGGGCTCGAGCTTCTCTATGCTCAGATCCATGTGCAACGTTTCTCAGTATTTCAGAGAAGCTTGGATGGGCAACATCTCCTCTACTTGCTTGTAGGTTTTTGTTTCTTGTATAGCTACAGATATGAACACGTACGTACAATTGTTGTTGTTTAATATCAATACGTGACATCAATTTGTAATTGAATATTCAGGTTGGTAATCAAGCTTTTGAAGAAGCTGGATTTAACAAATTTGTAAGCATGCATGATGTGCTCAGCGACGTGTGCGTATCCAACTCCCAAACTCCTCCAATGGTAAAAATGCCTTAGAATATTTACCTAGTTTGGCTAAACATTTTCTTCACTTACTTGAAAAGATAAACATCATGCAGTATATGTAACTCCTAAAGTATGTGGACTATAAATGGGACTTTAATCTTTTACACGTCCTCTCAAGTGACAACTGGTCTGAACTAGTTAACACTTAACAGTAATCATTTTGTGCTAAGGTCACCAAGTCTATTAGTGTTTTTAGGCCAACACTAGCTCATTTAACAAGGAGTATGACCTTGACTAAACATGGCTCTAATAGCACGTAAGAGCTTATTCGCCTCTATTTTATAGAGGGGAGAGACGTTTGGTGGTCTAAAATGATTTATACTACAATGGGTGTCCTTCCGTGCGCATATATAAGATAGACCCGGCCAATACGTAAACCTAGTGATGATGTATAACCCGATGAATAAACTGGTCTTGCTTGCTTTCAAATTCCGATGTGAGACAACATTCTTCAAAAAAACAGACTAATTTGATAATTTTAAGGATGACTCGTCAAGTTTATATAATATGCATATGTTTTTTAACATTAATCTTGCAACGGTGGTACAGAGGGGCGAACCAGATCCATGTGTGAGTTCCAAAATGACAACATATTTCAACAAGAAGGAAGTGCAAGAAGCTCTCCACGCGAAGCTCGTAGGAACCGATCAATGGAGAATTTGCACCCCCTTTAGGTATGTGAGAAATGCATGCCTAGTGATTGATAGAACAAGCTAGAACTAGAAAATTATGTACATGGAAGTCTATGACACTTTAAGTTTAGTTAAGCACATTCTTAGTCCGGGTTTTATTCTTTTTTGTGACAGTGAAATTGGCTACACTGTATTGCAAGATACTTTTGTGTCAACAGTCCCTCTTCTTGGCAAGTTCATAAGGGGCGGTGTCCGAGTTACAATCTATAGGTAAACACTAGTCCTTCTCTTACACAGAGAAAATGTATGTGCAAGTAATGCATCATCGTCGAGCTAATTTTGCGAAAAATGATGCTTGTGTCGTGTGATTTTATGCAGCGGAGATCAAGATTCACTTATACCATTCTTCGGTACAAGAAGGTTGATCAATACACTAGCAAAGGACTTGGGATTGAATACAACCATGCCTTATAGGTCCTGGTTGCACAACAATCAGGTTAATATTATATATATAATAATAATATATATATATACATGTGTACCTTAATCTTAAGTGCATTAACATTTTCTTATGGTGAGATATGTGGGTTAAATCCCACATCGACAAAAACGACTAAACACTACTCATGTTAGTTTTTGATCTTATATGCAAAATGGTTAAAAATGCAGGTGGGTGGATGGACGCAAGGTTATGGTGACCTATTGAGTTTCGCAACAATAAGAGGAGGTGGACATGATGCTTCAATCTCGCAGCCGGAGAGAACATTTGCAGTGTTCCAAACATTTTTTCGAGGAAAGTCGCTGCCAATAGCACCTGCTACTTGATCGCTTTATTTAATGGTTTGTCCTTATAAATACTGAGTATTATAATGACTTGTGTAGATTGAGTGGATGCGAACACTTATCTTATGTCTTTGTATGTATCAAGTTTGTCTATAAAATATATATGTATATGTATATGTATATATATATATCTATATAATACATTAAAAAGTTGTGTACGAAACGCATTTAATGCACAGATTCAACCTTATTCTTTTATTGTGATAGGTGTATAAATTAGTAGTAATAACATCTTAGCGTAATTATTAATTGATACCTAAATATTAGGTTATGTCAAATTATGTTAAAATTTTTGGAATATATGTGTGGTACAACACTATGAAAGAAGAATAGTGCTCTAGTAAGTCTTCTTCTTGTAGTGTAACGTGCTTCTTAATTATAGCCATTAGATCAATGAAGATCAACGGCACATAATGGGGAAAATTAGGTGTACAAGCTTACAATAGATGAGAAGTACGTGATTATTTCTAAAACCGCATTTGAATTTTTTTTTTAAATATTATGGAAAAAACCCAAGATTTTCTCCCATATTTTCTCACACACTCTCTCTCCAAATCAATTCTATTCATCTTCCTCCTACGGTTACTCTGTTCTCACAATTTCTACCATTTCTTTCTTTGTTTTTTCATCTCTTCGGTCAACCCCATTTTTCATCTTCAAGCTCTTCCGAAATTGCCAGTATATACCCCTCTGTTCATAATTGGTTGAAGGGGGTGAGGTGCTCGGTTTTTGCTGAAGTTGTTCCACAAAACCAGATTTCAGGCAAGTGAATCGTTAGTTTTAAGGTTTAATATATTTCACTCGATTTCAGGCACGTGAATCGTTGAACGCGATTGAGGTTCTTTTTGAAGACCGTTCCCCTAAAATTGGTCGTCGTGTGTTTGAAAACAAGTGCAAATAGAATACGATTAGGGTTTTGTTGAGACGATATGGTCTTTATTTTGCCTGATTCAGACAATTTGATGTGAGATTTGGGTATTTCATTTTTTTATTAGGGTTTTAGTTTCGCTACATGTATCGTCTCATGTGAATTTAGCATGAGAAATTGTGTTTTTTGGTAATTTCCAATTGTATTGGTGATTTTGCTTGTCATTTTGATAGAAATCATGATCATATTGCAAGTAATCATATGGCTAGATCACATATTCCAAAGAGCTCCAACAAACGCAAACATGAAGGTTTGTTCTTTGATTTCACTAATCTGTCATGTATTTTTCATGGTGTACACAGTTGTTTTGCAATGCTTTAGTTCAAAATACGTATCTAGCACTTTATTTGAGTCTTTTTCATCTAACTATAAGGACTTTTTCATTAATAGGATAAACATGTGAATTGTTATGTAATGTTTTTTTCATGTATCTATTCTGCATTGTTCATCATAATAGATTTGCTGAATTATTTAGTATTTCAACGTATTTCATACAAAATTTGAATTGTTTTCACCAAACTATAAGGACTTATTCATTGATAAAGTAAACATTTAAATTTCTGTATACTGTGTTTATAGTATACACATTACGTTGTTTTTCAATTATTTATCTCTAAATATGTAATTGATCACCTATTTTTCAATTAAGTAGTATAAATGGGTTCACGAATAAGTACGAATCTTGTTTGGATTGTGTTGAATCTTTTTCAAGTATTTACACGAACTTTTTCATGACGAGATGAAATGAGTGTTTTTCATTTATGTTTCATGTATGTCTATTGTGTTTTTCAACATATTGATAATAATTTTTCAAACAACAAATATAAACATTTTGTATTTTTCATGTCAATAGTATTTTTCAATAATTATTAGACAACTTTTTCACATATTAGTTTCAAATATATAATGGTTTCTCTCTTTGCGTTTTTTTCAAATATTTACAAGAACTTATTCATTACAAGAGGAACAAAGTGCTTTTTCATTTCTGCTTCATTTGTATCTACTATGTTTTTCTACATATTGATAATAATTTTTCAAATAACAAATATAAACATTTTATATTTTTCATGTTGTACAATAGTACTTTTCAATAATTATAAAACAACTTTTTTCAAATATTAGTTTCAAATATATAATGATTTCTCTCTTTGCGTTTTTTTCAAATATTTACACTTATTCATTACAAGAAGAACAAAGTGTTTTTTCATTTCTGCTTCATTTGTGTCTACTATGTTTTTCTACATATTGATAACAATTTTTCAAATAACAGATATAAATAGTTTTGTATTTTTCATGCTGTACACTAGTGTTTTTGTATGATTATAAGTTAACTTTTGCAATAGTGTTGTTCGTTTTGATAGTTATGCATTATATGATGAATGCTTCTTAAGTTGTGTTTACTATTATGCATGAATTGTTATTCATATTTGTGTGTTTTATTATGCAGTTACTCAAGAAGGAGGATGTAAATAGTAATGGATGAAGTTTGAAGATAAAGACAATTAGTTTTTTTTTTTATCAAATCAATGTATATTCATATGTACTTATTCAAACTTATCGTACTATATATTCGAGATGTAACAATCCTTATTTTCATTTCAATGCATTATATTTAAATATTCAATGCTCAGCTGCTCACATAAGGTCCTTATTTTCATTTTTATTTTAACATGTAACGATTCAACCTATAATGAATTGATTTTCATATGAAGACAAATACATATTCAACTCTAGTGATATATATGAGCACACCAAATTAGAAAAAGATTCATAAAACAATAAAACATGTTCAACTCTGTAATTTTTCAAACCACCGTACATAGTTATTCAAACACTGATAAATAATTTTTCTTGAATGTACTAACGGATTTTCAATTTTACGGTAAATTATTGATTGTTAATCCCTAAGAATCATGAAACTTCCATTTTAAGTTCCCTATTTTTCGGCAGTTTCCCTCTTAATTTTCCTCATATCAAATCCCTATAATTGAGGACATTTCCATTTCAAAAATCACGTATGAATAATCATCTCCCCCCCACAATTTTATCCTATTATGCACCCTCTTTTATCTACCGTTGATTTGGTTTGATCTAACGCCCCCTATTATGCCTCACGTTGCACCTTAATACATATCTCACTTGAGCGTCCCCCAAAGAAGAATAGAATCAACAATAAACATGCCGACGACGACGACGAGTTGTTTGCTAAAAAAACAAACAAAGCGAGCTCAATAATAATAATAATAATAAATAATAAAAAAAAAGGCCGATTCTATGGGCACACGAAAAAAATCCTCTGCGCACAGGAAATCCCACTCTTCGTAAAGCGTAACGCTTCATGAAGCGTCAGAGCATCGGGTAACCGTCTCGGGAAAGACCGCGCTTCGTAAAGCGCTGAAAGTCCGCTCTCCGTGAGAGCCATTCTTCGTGAAGAGTGATATCGGCGTTCCTTAAAGCGCCACGCTTTCTAAAGCGTGGAAATGCCGCGCAGGGCGCGGGCGGGCCTGCCTCGCATTCGTTCGTTGTTACGGCCGAAGATCCTTCGTATTTCATGACTATCTATTAAAAATAAAATCTATCTATCTCAAAAAAAAATTATCCATATCATATGACAATCTCTCTATATATTGAAACATATCATAATACCACCACATTCAGAACATCATTTATTAAAAAAAAGCATAAGAAACAATGTCATATAGTGAATCAGATTCATCGTATCAAGAAAACTCATCCATCGAGTCGGAGATTTCGGATGAGCCCTATGATGTGCCTTTAGAATGTTTTTCAGAGGAGGAGTCGCAAACGCAACATGAAGAAGGAGGAGAAGAATCACAAGAAAAAAACGATACTGATAAGGTATGAAATAATATATGTTAATACATGAATGAAAATTTTTTATTATTTAATTTTATTATCTATACTTAACTTAATTAGCTTGTCTTGTAGTTAATAAATTTTATCACCAGAATGATCAATTATATGTGTATAGTCCTAAGGCCTGAATTGGGGGGATTGATGAAGAACAACGGCTGCCTGAACTGGGGGGATTGATGAAGAACGACGGCGGGGGATTGACGAAAAATGACGAGTGAGTAAATGCCATAATTCGCTTCTTAAAGCGATCCGCTTTATGAGGATACAAATTCTAACGCGTCACGAAGCGTAGGTTTTGGGCTCGGATACCCGAAAATTCTAACTCATCCAGAAGAGTGACTCCTTATGAAGAGTGGAGTCCACGCTTCATGAAGCGTCACTCTTTACGAAGAGTAAGGTTTCCTGCGCGGAGGATTTTTTCCGTGTGCCCGTAGATTCCCCGTAAAAAAAAAACAAAGTTCTCTCACATTCCAAACTCTGCAACTTCAGCGGATCCACTCTGCCCGCTCTCTCCTTCCCAAAATTCCGACACTTCCCTCTCATTTACTCCCCAATTCCCGAACCTTCCTCTCTCTTTCACTCCAAAACGCCTAATCGGATCGTCGTCTGTCTCCAATTCAGTGTTTTCACATTTCGATCTACAGGCTAGGGTTTTCTAGATTCGTATTCACTGTAGATTATTCGCAACTGTTCACAAGCTCCGATTACTCTACTGAATTCACACTCAATGGCGATTGACGAGCACGCGGAGGAGAAGACGAAGCCGGAGGGCGAAGGAGAAGCAGCGGCGGAGGAGAAAGGCGGGGTGGAGGATGAGGAGAAAGGAATTGGGGCTGAATCTGGAAAGGAAGGGGCCGAAGAGGCGAAAGAAGATGAGGACGAGGATGAGAAATCGGTGAAGAGTAAACGGAAGGAGAAGAAGAGCTCGGAGGAAGGTGAAGAGGAGCAAGAAGCCGAGGGTGCACCGAAGACTCCCAACGAGAGGCCTACGAGAGAGCGGAAGACGGTGGAACGCTACTCTATCCCGTCGTCAAACTTGAGGTCTTCCACCCCCAAACCCCTCACAATTGCAAAGGTAATTACGCCAGCTTTTCTTTTACTGGATTAAATTGTTTGATTTGTTTGTGTTCTGCAAGTGGTGGGACTGTTTAGAGTGTCAGTACGCTGGAATTCAGGTGCAGTTGATGCATGAGTTTAGTAAATATACTACTGTGAATTAGTATTTGAAACTAACTAATTAATACCAACCCATGTAGTAGTTGAAACTAGCTGAAACTGGTATACATGGATCTGTTACTGCTCTGCTTAACTATACTGGCTTATATTAAGTTGCTTGCCTGCCTGATGTTCAGGGTAGTGGCACACAGCTGAAGGATATTCCAAATGGTATGTTGTTTGAATCCTTCCCTTCTTTTTTGTTTTTGTTTTTTTGGCTATTGCATTTTTTTTTAGATTCCATATTAGCATATAAACATTTGTAATATGAGCATAGTACGTTCATGATGTATGTGTAGTTTGCTTGCTTTTAGGCATGTTAGAAAGTTGCATTTGCAAATCCTAGCATTAAGATATTCTTTATATTGAGATATGTTTAACCAATTATTGATAAGTAGGTTATGTTGGTTTGGTTTATCTGTTTTGGTGTTATGTTGATGAACATTCATAATAAAGCTAGGTGGGTGCTGACTTCCTATCTTTTGTTTGCTGCTATATGTGGAAATACTTTTTCATATTAGTGTTTTGGGGGACAACAAAACAATCATAGAATGGACCTTGTGAGTTTGAGAGAGGAGATCTAGATATTACATGACTGTAATATCCAGTTTGAGAAAGCACCTTACCTGAGTAAAAATACCATTTTCTCTTACAAGTTTTGTTCTTTTATATTATATTCATCTTGATCAAAAGTGTATTTTTTGATGGTTTTAACGATTTGGTGAAAAAGTAGTAAAATGTGTGATTTTTTAACGTTAATTCTATGTAAAACCATGAACTTGTGGTGCTGTGCCATCATGGTCTTTGACATGGAAAACTATAAGCTGTTTTGTAAGCCATGACTTGGGTACTTGTTTGCAAATAGTGTTATTTGTACCAATTTATCATCCTAAAGCTTCTCAAATGATTTGGCTTCAGCGGCGTGGTTAACGGGCTAACATTAAAATTCTGTTGGAACTCTCATATCTTCTCACCTCATATTTCATGATGTTTGGGAGTTTTGATTTTTGGGATGTCATGTCACATTTAACTTATTACCAGGATCTTATGAAGTAATTAACTTATCTATTGATCTGAAATACAATTTCCCAATCTAAATTAAGTTGAAGCCTATATATGCATATGGAATATTATTTAGGCTGAGTTTTGATATATTGTCAATTGTCATGCTATGATTTGTTTCATTTCTACTCTTCAGTGACTTCAATGAAATTATAAAAGAATAATATTAAAAAAGCCTTTTTGTACGTACATGACTCCATGATACGATTTGCTGATAACAATTTCTTGTAAAAGTTCCATCCGAGGAATAGAATCTAAATGATCCTGGTTATCTACCACTTACGTAAGATTGCTTGGTAACGTCATCTATGAATGTTGAGCCTTATTTTTTCGCTTAAAGCCAAGCCTCTGCCACGTTACAGCATGCATCCTGATTATGGAAATTAATTTAGGCACAGAGAAAGCTGCTAGTATTAGAAAAAGTAAGATAGGCTTCAACCTCAGCTATTCTCTGGTGGTAGTTGTGGTCATCGGCCAAGTGCTTCAGCTTCCTAACTGTATTGTCAGATTTTTAATGTTGTGTTTATGGTCTAGGCGTTATAGTTATTGTTATTTGTATTTCAAAGTTAAACTGAAATCTTATCTGACTTACCTGACTTGCAGATAACCTTTGATAAGTAGGTTAAGATTTAGTGATAGGAGAAGTGCAAGTCAGGTCTCAGAGGCTTCTGCTGTGTTTGTACTCTAATGTCTATAATTGCTTACCCTTACAGCATATTTTTGGGTCTGATATTCTGAACTGTACAGTGGCTTACAAGTTATCGAAGAGAAAACCTGATGACAATCTTCAGTTACTACACACAATTCTCTATGGGAAAAAAGCAAAGGTAATGTTGCTTGTTGCTCTGTCTTACTTCATTTTGTTTTGCTGTTCTTTTGAGGGGACATTCTCTTTCTTGCTATTAACAAATTGAGCTTCTTGCAAGGATATCTAATTTTGTATGTGCTTTCTTACAGGTGCACAATTTGAAAAAAGACATAGGCTTATTCTCTGGCTTTGTATGGATTGAAAACGAGGTAAATGAAGGTTTTCTGCTTTAATTAACATGACCCGGGCTGTAGTGTGTATGATTCTTTGAAACATAAGGAAGTCTTGTGAAGAAGAAGACCTTGTTTTGCTCTATTAATCTTGCAATTGGTAAAGAATGAACTAATATATGCATGTGTTGTCAATTGATTCTTTCAACCCCTTATGCATGCATCATAGCATCATACTGCCTTCACATGCTATGAAAGGCATGCATCGGTCATTAAATTTGTTGTTGAGCAAGAGATTTTGGAGCATTCCTCAGTTTTCACTTTTTGAAATGGACATCAAGTTCATCAATGTCTAAATGCATGATATCACGCTGTTTTTTGGCGGGCTACCTTTTTACATTAGGTGTTATTTGTGTAACAGTATAGTTGATTACTGATAACCAAGCCAAGTACAGGCCCTTACCTTCAGCCTTTACTTGAAGCATATTTGATAAGGCATTTTTTCATTTGAATTTTTTTATATTTATTTTAACAGGAAAAACAAAGGGCCAAATTCAAAGATAAGCTTGATAAATGTGTCAAGGAGAAATTGTTGGACTTCTGTGATGTTCTGAACATTCCCGTTAGCAGAGCTACCTCCAAGAAGGTGTTTAACTATTCTTTCATTTTTTCACCTTGTGATGTTCTGATGACTCAGTATTCGAATGTTCACGGAATTTTAGGAAGATCTGTCAGCCAAGTTGTTGGAATTTCTTCAATCTCCACATGCTACGACTGATGTTTTGCTTGCAGATAAGGAACAGGTTTTTATCTCCTTTGGATTATTGGCTTTATATTTCTTCAATACTCATGCATACATTTCTGATGCATTGTCTGTAACATGAACTTCAGAAGGGGAAAAAGCGCAAATCAAAGGCAACACCTAGTAGAAGCTCTGGTTCTAAAGAACGCTCAGCTGAAAAATCATCTAAGGTTTGTTTCATTCCTTGCTTAGTACAATTTGAACATGAAAAATACTCATGAAACAGTCTATTCTGGTAAACGAAAAAATTAATACAACTTGTGACTCCAGTCTTTTCTTGATCTAAAGCAATTGAAGTATTGGATTGTATACCATGTTTCAGTTATTTTCTTCCAACGTTATCTTGCAGTGTTCCATCAAATTGTACATTCTCATATTACTGATGCTATAGATGTTTCTCTTTTGTTATCACCCTAGATTATTGGAGGATATGTGTGAATGTACTTGCAGTTCCTTGCGACATTCACTTGCAAAATTTTACCATGAATTGCTTCTCTCATGAAGCTTATCATTAAATTAGAGTGATTGGTGTGATTGATATATATATAACAAATAGACGAAGCTATATTTCTAAGCACATGCTAAAAGGGACAGGGAAAAAAGACATTATTCATGCACTTAAAGGTTGGATTGTTTGGTGAGAGAGATTGGATGTTATAAGTTGAAGTATTTACATTGCTTTTGAGTATACAGATTGCTGCTTCATTTTATTTCCTCCTTACAAAACGTTAATACTGTAAACTGTAATATATTTATCGTGCTGTGCCGGGTATGGAGAAGTCTCAAAATGTATAAATATGTAATGACTAGTGCTGTTTGTGATTTTTAAGGTCAAGTGCTCTTTTTGACGCGTAAGCGTTTTTTTCCCCAAATAGAGGTTTTTTTTGTATACATTTTTGCACATTTTTTTTAATGCTCTATATGTTTGACTGAACTTCTCATGTGCAAGCAGAAGGCAAAAGTTGATGAAAAGCTAAAAACCACATCTAAAGCTGAGGAAGAAAGTGAGGGTGAAGAGAAAGATGAAAATTCAGATGCCAAAGATGTATCAATGGAAGAAGATGTTGACAAGAAAGAACCTAAGGACGAGAGTGATGAGGATGAAATCAATTCAGAAGAGGGTGATGAATCCAAGGAACAGACACCCAGTCCAAAATCTAAGGAGAAGTCTGGGTCTAAAAGTAAGAAGACTTCTCCAGATGTCAAAAAGGATAGTCCTGAGAAGCCTTCAGAAAGCAAGCAAAAGTCTAAAACAACTCCAAAAAAAGGTGATGCTGCTGCAAAAGATTCGGCCTCACCCTCTCAAGCTAGAAGGTCCAGGAGTAAAAAGCAGAAGCCTGAAAACGTAGCCAAGAAGGCTAAGTCTGCTGACCAAAATGATTCTAACCAAAAGCAGTCAGACAAATCTAGATCGAAATCCGTGACCAAGGAAAAAGGTAATTTGAATCAAGTGATTCAGCTATTCTTGATTTGAATTTTTCGTTCACCTTGTAATTTAGCATTCATCATATATTAAAATTATGCTGGTACTTCTGATTTTTTCAGTACTGTAATTTATCATGATAGAGTTCAACTATGTACTTGTACATTTTTCATATTTTTTTTTTCCTTTTGTAGGGATCCTTGGGCAAAAACTTCTGTTGAATTACTATTTTACTAGCATGACTGTTGATGTGTTTTTGTGCTAAAATTGTAATTATTCTTTCTATTCTAGGTAAAGGTAAAGCAAGCAAAAAGGAGAACACAGGGCCTAGCAAGGAGGAATTGCATACTGTTGTCGGAAACATTTTGCAAGAAGTTGATTTTAACACTGTAAGTTGTCATTGTTATCTGCCATCACCCTATTGATTTTTGAATTTCCTACCCTCCTTGATTTAACTGTTAATATAATGTTTATTTCGATGTTGCAGGCAACTCTATCAGATATTCTGCGGAAGCTAGGTATGGAGAGCATTAAGCTGAGTGTCTATCTGTTCAGTATTTGCCTTCTTTCTTGCTAGCTTATATATATTGGATATAATTCTGTAAGTCTTTGCATCAACGGTATTCACTGATATTAGAGGTTCAAATGGTTGGAAAAATTCCACTAACATACTCCACCCACTTCAGAAAGTGCTATGAACAAAAAAACATGTTCTTTAAACAGTGTATATAATACACGAAGGTTAACAAATTCCATTGCCCTCTGTGATTTGGTTTCTGGAGGGCTTATTTTGTTTACCGTTTTATTGTTCAGGCACCCATTTTGGCATGGATTTAATGCACAGAAAGGCTGAGGTGAAGGAAATAATTACAGAGGTGATGAATAATATGTCTGATGACGAAGATGACGAGGAAGAAGCCGGGGACGACGGTGAAGATGGAAACAACGGAGATAAAGATAAGTCTGATGATGACAAGGAATAATTATATCTTAAACTTAAGCTCAAGCTATTAGATGATAGACAACGGAATCTGTCCAGTTTTTAGGTATAAACCTGAGAGGAAACCCCCCAATTACAGGTTTTAGGTTGTACCCTAGGATTCATAAGATGTTTTAGCTTGCTCCTGAACAAAGAACCCCCTTTGACAAATCACTGGTTTGATGAAGAAATCCTGGTTAGTGTCATGTAGTCAGCTGTGTTTTTTTTTTGGTTGAGGACATGTAGTCAGCTGTGTTAGATTGGTACAATTGGGTCTTCTGTCTTCTGTAGCTTTTATCTTTTTTTATCTGTTGGCTGTGAAACTGACTTGTACTTGTATTTGATGAGTAGCCTGTACTTGGTGTAATGATATTACATGTAGAAAGATCCTTTAGCCTTGATGTATGATTCATTTTTCAGTTCTGACTATTCAGAAGTTCTGACATCTACTCTATTTTACATGCATATAAATGGCAATGAAGGGTGCATGTATATCAATACACCATCATTACCCAGTTTATTACGACGCTAGAGGGGTTTTGCCGTCGAAACAAACGACAGCTTGAATAGCATGTAATCGAACCAAACGAAGCCTAAATAAAAATCTTTAAAAAAGTACAATATATCATCATATATATCTATTAAATTCTCAATTTTTGATTTAAAAGAAATAAATATATCAGACTTGCATAATTTAGGAAATTTCCGGATCATACAATTAAATCGAATCGATCAGTAGGGAAAATTTTGGATCAGTTATTTTAGGTAATATATCAAGTGAATTTCAGAAGGGTACAAAATAGGCTAAAAGCCAAAGCAAAACAAAGCTCCAAAAAGACCTTCCAACCTCGAAGCGCGAACTCTCCCTCGCAAAATTTGCGACACTTCCCTCGCATTCTTTCCCCAAATTTCGAACCTTTTTCGATCTCCCTCCCTCCAAACGCTTTATTAGATAGATCACCGCTCGCCTTCTGCTATTTTACTCCTCGATCCAGAGCTAGGGTTTTTTCTTTTGGTTTTGGTCCAATTTCGTCTTTACTCTAGATTTGCACTCGATTTCCAATGGCGATAGACGAGCGTGTAGAGGAGGAGAAGAGGCCGGAGAACGGAGAGGAAGCAGTAGCGGAGGAGAAACGCGAAGAGGATGCTGAAGAGGGAGGAGTAGCGGATGAGGAGAAAGAGATGGAGGCCGAATCGGACAAGGAGGAGGAAGAGGAAGAGGAGAAGAGTGGAAGGAAGCGGAAGAAGAGTTCGGAGAAAGTTGAGGATGAAGCAAAGACGCCGAAGGAGAGGCCGACGAGGGAGAGGAAGACAGTGGACCGCTACTCTGCTGGATCTCCGCTTCCGAGGTCGTCCGCTACCAAATCCCTCACAATTGCGAAGGTGAATTCGTCTAACACTACTTTTTTGACTTGCTGAATTGTTTATAATGGAAATTGAAGGATAGTTGAAAGAAGGATTCTTGTAAGCGTTAAGGATGGTGAAAATTGAGTTGGAGCAGGTGGTGTACAAGTATTAATTATGAGGAATTGAGTTGAGCCGTTGGAATATATTGCTGTTTGGTTGATTTGGAATTGAATTAGGGGTTTTGAGTGATTACTTGTAAGAACTAGATTTTTTTGATGATTTGTAGAGGATTGAAGGAGAGGTGAGCAATTTTATAGGTCAAGTTATGGAGAGTGTGTGGATTAATTTATGGCTTTCCTGAATTCTGAAGAGGCTGAGAACGACAAGGCTGGCTAGTAAGGTGTTTATATGAACACAGTCTCCACCTGAAACTTGTATTTCTCTCCTATTCTGCCCAATTCTCGTTTAGTCTCACCTCCTATTCATCCATAGGAAGCCAATCAAACTACGGTAGTGTTCTTCCTCCGTTGCCTGCCTCCATGGTCCATGGCAGTGCAAACTGCAAAGGGGTGGAAAAGTTGAAGTTGTTAGGGTATCAAAAGTGACTTTCTATCAGTATGTAGACTGTGTTTTGTTTGAGTAGTTGTAAACCAATTCTTGATACCAAGGGTATAGGTATCATCTGGGCCCATAAACAAACTAGACAAAATTAATTGCAACCATCCATGTGTGCAGCCTGATTGCTAGTGGACACTAGCTAAAGCTAACATACATGCATCTGCTACTCTCCTCTGTCTGTCTATACTAGCTCCTAATATGTTTCTTTTGTCTGCTTGTTTTTCAGGGTAGTGGCACAGAGCTGAAGGAGATTCCAAATGGTTTGTTTTTTTACCCTCCCTCAATTTGTATTTTGCATCTCTTTTACTTTCTGAATGGTATATTGAACAAGTGCATTTGCTGGGTTTGAGATTGGCATCTACAAATTATTGTATAATAAGTTCATGATGGATTTGCATTGGCTTACTTTTAGATGTGCTGGAATGTTGCATTATCAAATCTGTTTTATTTCTTCAACTTGATATATAAACATCACACATTCTATGTTATGGAGACTGGTTTAGCGGATTATGGTATAAATAGCTCATGTTGGATTTCTTTAGCCGTTTGCTTTAGTTGTCCTTTCAAGTTTTTTTTTTTTTTTTTTTTAAAAAAATTGCCATGTGAGGATGCCCTTTGATAGTCTTTTATTTGACGAAGTATATTTAAGGGGTTTGAGTATGATTAATAAATGGTAATTTGATGGATTTCTTCTGAAAGGTGGTGCTTTAAGAAAAATGTCTTATTCTTGAGGCTGTCTTGTGAATGGTATCTTTGAATTCATATCCATTTTCAAAGGTACAAACTTGTAGTGATGTAGCATCTTGGTCCTTTAGATGGAAAACATTGCGCTGTTTTGCAAGCTTTGATGTGGTACTCATTCTAAAAGATGGTCTATGTGCCAGCTGATGCTCCTACAGCTTCTCAAATTGTATGCATTTAACTGGAGTTGTTAGAATGCTAACATTCAAATTGTATTGGAACTCCCATTTCTACTCAAATTACTATAATATATATACATTCCATGATAATTGGGAGCTTAAAATTCTGGATATGTCATTTGTATCTTATTGAAATGAGTTGCAGTAATAATTTTATTTCATGGGTTCGAACCATAATATTCCCACCAATAAAAGTTCCCTTGAGGAAATTTTGTGATGATGACATAACCCACTTGATAAATTACTATGAACCTGAAATGTTTAGTATCTGTTGAATGAGATTGGTCAATAATAAGTTCCTGTAAACAGATTGGGCTGGTTTCTTATCTAAATTCGAGCCAAGGAATACAATCTAAATCAGAGCCTTATTTTTTGCATTTTTGCTTAAAGTCAAGCCTCTGTCATGGTGCACAACTTGAATCTTGATTGTTGAAATTAGTTGAGATAACAGAGAAAGCTGATACTGGTAGATATAGAAAATATGGTCCAACTTGAAATTTTTTCTGTAGTAGATGTGGCTGACTCAAGTAGCTTCGTCTTCTGTAGTGTTTTTCAATCTTTCAACCTCTGGTTTATGGTCCGTCTAGGCCTGCATTTCAAAATTTAGGATAAACCTTACAGTCCTTACCTGAAGTTTGAATCTTAGGTTTTCTCCTTTCTAGAGTAATTTGTAGATGTAAATTATGTCTTCTGTAAAACAGACTGTGTAGTGAGTCTAGTGACTTGCAAAATCACATTTGATAACTGTGTTTTGCTAATAGGAATGAGCTGCAAGTCTGGTTTCAGAAGTTTCTAATGTGTTTGTGCTCTCTGCCTTTACATTGTCTACTGCTGTTTTCACTCATCTTATAATGAACTATGCAGTGGCTTACAAACTATCGAAGAGAAAACCTGATGACAATCTTCAGTTACTACACACAATTCTCTTTGGCAAAAAAGCAAAGGTAGTGTTGCTTTTTGCTCTGCCGTACTTGATGTTTTCTTGATTCTTGCTGCTCTTTAGAATTAACCATTCTTTTTTGGCCCCTCTGATGAGCTCCTTGTTAGCAGTCCTGATTGTGTGTGCATTTTCTCGCAGGTGCACCTTTTGAAGAAAGACATAGGCTTATTCTCTGGTTTTGTCTTTATTGAAAATGAGGTAAATAGCTTTTTAGAAGGACATTTGTTTCTATAACAACACCCGATTCATTTAAACATAAGAAGTAGTGCTGTAAAGAAGTAGATGTTATTTTGTTCTATGAATGGTTTAAGTGTTAGAATTGGTCTGGGAAATTTGTATGTGCTGTTAATTGTTCCTTTATTCTGAATGCATTATTGTAGCACCTCGATTTTGTATAAACAGCATGAAATGAGATAATTTTTGTGTTTAAGTTGAATATTTCGGAGTATACCAGAGTTTAGCTGTCTGAAATGGGAATTTAGTTTACCATAGTCCAAATGCATAATATCTATTGACTATTGTTTTTGCATTAGGTTTTGGTGTGGTCATTATCTTTAGCCTTGACTATTAATGCTTAAGAACATTTTTGAGGAGACATTGTTCATTTGAAATTGTTTTTTTAAAATCTATTTCACAGGAAAAACAAAGGGGCAAAATCAAGGAGAAGTTTGATAAATGTGTTAAGGAGAAATTGTTGGACTTCTGTGACGTTCTGAACATTCCTGTTAACAAAGCTGCCACCAAGAAGGTGTTTTTCGATAAAATATACTTATTTATCCTTTACGATGCCATGATGACTGATTATCCAATTCTCCATGGAATTTCAGGAAGATATCTCAGCCAAATTAATGGAATTTCTTCAATCTCCACATGCCACAACTGATGTTTTGCTTGCAGAAAAGGAGCAGGTTTTTAGATCCTATGAGTTGTTTTCTTTATCTTTATATTCTTTTATCCTGAAGTTTCATACATTTCTAATGATATTTGTGTAACATGAACTACAGAAGGGGAAAAAACGCAAGTCAAAGGCAACGTCTAGTAGAAGCTCTGCCAAAAAATCATCTAAGGTGTGTTATCATTTATTTGTTGACTGGTACTATTTGAACTTGAAAATTATTTTTTAAACAGTCTATTCTCATTGAATCGAACTTGTATTTATGCTATAAAGGGAGCATTTCAATTTCAATTTCCATCCTACTTATTAGGTTTTATCAATGATATGAAATGTGTAATATCGGAATTACAACAGGCAGAATCATATTATGCATTGTATAATGTGGACCTGTGAGGTCACAGAATGTATAATAATATGTAATGACATGGTCATGGTTTTGAAGGAAATTTGTCTATTACAGAGTAATAAATTTTGCACATTGTTTTCACCGGTTTATCTGTTCACTTGAACTTTTTCTGTGCAAGCAGAAGGCAAAAGTTGTTGAAGAAGAAAAGAAGACATCCAAAGCTGAGGAAGAAAGCGAGGATGAAGACAAAGATGAGAGTTCAGATGCTAAAGAGGAATCTGTGGAAGAAGATGGTGACAAAAAGGCGCAAAAGGAAGAGAGTGATGAAGATGTGATCAATTCAGAAGAAAGAGATGAATCCAATGAAAAGACACCCAGTCCAAAGCCTACGGAGAAGTCAGGGGCAGAAAGTAAAAAAACTCCCAAGGACGCCAAGAAGCATAGTGCTGATAAGTCCTCAGAAAGCAAGCAAAAATCTAGAACTAAGAAAAACAGTGATGCTGCTGCCAAAGATTCTGCATCACCTTCTCAAGTTAAAGAGCCCAGGACAAAGAAGCAGAAGTCTGAAAAAGAAACCAAGAAGGCTAAGTCTCCTGAACAAAAGGATACTGGCAAAAAGCAGTCGGGCAAGTCAAGATCGAAATCTGTGACTAAAGAAGAAGGTGATTTGTTTTCCTTTTCTTTTGATTCTCATATTGAAACTTGTTTTCTGAACCTGAGTGAAGATTTTTTATTGCTCCATTCAGCTATCCTCTTTTGTTTTCCTTATCTTGATTAAGTGCGTGCATTTTTTGGTATCCTTTTACATTAAACTGTTCATGTCAGTTTTGGACTTTCTAATTAAGCTTTCATTACCAATTAGCCTGATAGATTAGAGTCCATCATTTTTCATTATTCTTCCCTTTGGTTGGTGTCATTGGGCTAAAATTTCAGTTGTTAATGCTCTTCAAAATTTTCAGGAAAAGGTAAAGCAAGCAAGAAAGAGAATTCAGGGCCTAGCAGGAAGGAGTTGTATGATGCTGTTGACAACATGCTGAAAGAAGTTGATTTCAATACTGTAAGTTGCCATTGTCGTCTGCCATTGCCTAAGATTTCGAGTTTTTCCTCCTTGGTTAGCTACTAAATATTGTTTATTTCAATATCACAGGCAACTTTATCGGATATTTTGCGGCAGCTTGGTATGAACATCAACCTGATTTTTCTTTTGATTAATATGTCTTGTGGTGCCTAATATATTGCCATATTTCTTCCTACCTTTCTAAGCTTGTTGTACAATGGATAATCACTGATACCATGGGCTCCATCTGATGGCAAAATTTCATTAACAATACAAAAAATGTCAAGAAAAACGTGTGTTTTTCTGACATGGCCTTGTCAGTGGGAACTCAGTGACTCAACGCTAATATATCATTCTACAGTGTTTAAGAAATCAATTGATTTGTTATTGTACTATTGTTTTCTTCCAGGTACCCATTTTGGCGTGGATTTAATGCGCAGAAAGGCTGAGGTGAAGGAAATAATTACAGAGGTCATGAATAATATGTCTGATGATGAAGACGAGGAGGAAGAAGCTGGCGATGATGATGAGAATGCAGGTAATGCAGCAGAAAAAGAGGAAGAAGCCGGTGATGATGATGAGAATGCAGATAATGCAGCAGAAAAGGATGAATCTGATGGCGACGACGAGTAAGCCTATGCAAAGTTTGCCCTTGCTTCCTTGTTCATGGTAGAGTACTTCTGCTGACTCCCTCAAAAATACCTTAAAACTAAAGCTGAAAGCTGTTAGAATGTCAGACAACTGAATCTGTTCAGTGTTAGGTATATACCTGAGAGGAACCCCCCAATTACATGGTCTTTATATTTACACTCCCCCCAGAATTTGTCAGATGTTGTGTTTTCTCCTGACAAAGAACCCTTTTTTATTGTTTAGATGATGAATTTTTTTGTTAGTGTTGAGTAGCTTTAATTTTGTTTTTATGACTCATTTTGTATTTGTATTACTATTTGGTGAGTAGTTTGTAATTGTCTAAGTCTCTTAAATTATGCTAGACCATTTTAGTTGGGATAATGTTTAGTTATTCACTTTCCTTGGTGAAGGGCTGTTGTTATTTGCTTGCACATGAATTTAGACCCTGCTGCTGCTGGGCTCTTTTGGATTTATTGGAGAAGAACTGTATACATGGCGTCTTAATCTTGCATTAATATACACTTGAATTTGACCATTGGACTGTTGATTGTGATATACTGATGTATATCCGATTATAATTGCTAGAAATTGCTGCCTCTTTTTGGGGTTGATTAGGTTGGCGTAGAATGAACGGTCTCCTGTTTACATGTGATAGAGTTTTGAGTGGGTAATTCAGTAATTGTAACAATGTGAGTTGTGTTTAGGATAAAGCATTTGTGGGCAAAAGTATGTTTGCTTGTGATTTTGAGCATAGGGTTTGTTTGATTTTCATGTTTTTGTAGCTGTACATTTTTTTTTGTGAACTGCGTACATGTATCATGTATGTGCTTGAGCCTTCCTGTCTAATGGGGTCTTTCGTGTGCCAAGCAATTTCTTGTTAGGGAGATTTTTTTTTGTTTGTAATTTTTCATTTTATAAAACTAATATTTTCATGATCTCTATTTTTCAAAAAAATGTTAGTCATCAATGTTGCGTATTTTGCGATAAAACTTTCAAGAGACGACTTTAAATACACGTGTTTGATTATACTTGTTTAACATTAAAGTTATGGGAATTTAAATTCTCATGAATTGTACTATCCCAAAATGCATGAATTGCAATTCTTCTATATATTTAAAATAATTCTTTTTGTTTAAATTATAAATTCAACTATGCCCTTGATTTATACTCTGTATAGTTATTTCTAATGGATAAGGATTGGTGTTGTAATTTTAGGCAAATTCCCATGTTTTTTACAATTCATACCAAACAAATTGTAGAAATTTATTCACTAATAATTAATTGTAACCAAATATATATTTATAAAATCATGTTAAATCCAATTCATATGAATTAATTTCTTATGAATTTCAATTCGTACATTTATTACTTAAACTGGCCTAAATGTAAACTACAAAGTCCATCATTTAATTTGGAAGTACCAATAAACAAGAAGCACGTTCAGGATAAGAATTGATCATGACTTAAACTTGTAATTGAAAATAACTTAAAGCATAATAGGCCTACATAATAGTTAAGAGATTTAGGGTTCACAATCAGTTAGTTGCGGTGATCACTGATCATCAATGCTTTCGTTGCGTCATGTTGGGTTAAGTCTTGTCATGTACCTGAAAACTGTCTAAAACGTTGGTTCAGAGACTCTAAAAATATACATTATCTTACATTATAATGCTTGATTACATGCGATAAATTACCGTTTGATAATCGTAAAAAGTAAGGGTAAACAAAGTTAGACTTATTGCAACCCCAAAAAAAAGGTTAGGCTTAAACAATCAAAGAAGTTTTGTCATATTAACCTAGATGTTTCCAAACAAATCGGAAAACAGTTCTAATATTAGTCTATATCTAACTAAAGAAGCTAGATATCCATTGTTATGGTTTTATCAATGCGCACGTAGCTAGGTTTTGTACCTTATATATCACTTCCCACATTAATTTGTTGGAGTATTGAACGAGTGAGGTTTGATCATTGATTTTTCTTGCGTAGGACATTAATGATCGAGTTATGCATATACATATCCTCGCTTTCAAGCAGTCTCTTCCATGGATCGAATTGTACAAAAAGATTTGTTGTGTTGACACTATATATGCAAAATTAATTGTATGGTGTACATAAATTAGGGTTTTCACTTCTATATTAATTCTAATGAAATGAAAAAAAATGCTACAAAATTTATAAACTAAGCTCTTACTAGAAAAATAATAAATTCTCCAAACTAAATATAAATAATTCTAAATGTTATTATTTAACATTTTTTTTTCATTTTAAGCTTCTTTTTTTTTTGGTTGAATTTCATTTTAAGCTTCTAGACATAGATTGAAAAAATAGATACATAAGTATATTATAAACCAAATGTACTTTGCCTACCGTGTGAAAGATACAATTCAAGTTGTATATCTTTCATCCCCACGTGTTACTTATTGAACTATATATATGTATAGCCCTCCTCTACATATATCAACCACACCAAGTACAAGCTAGAGTTTAATTTCCAATAACGTACTATTGCATGCATGCAAAGGTAACTCTTTCTGTAGGTAACTTTCGATCAGCGCACACCAAAGTTCACCATGGATGTGATTCTCAATGGCAAGGCGACGAAGGTGAAGTCCGCGGAGGAGACAGAAAAGGGCTTCTACTTCCTTTGCAACCTCGACCAGAACATCGCGGTCATAATGAGAACCGTCTACTTCTACGAGTCCCCAGGTTCTGCCCTGGGGAATGTAGAGGAGACGGTTCGGGATTCGTTATCCAAGGTGCTTGTCCCGTACCACCCTTTATCTGGGCGGCTCGGGATAAGCCCAGATGGAAAGCTTATCGTTGAGCTGACCGGAGAAGGGGTGGATTTTGTGGTGGCGGAAGCGAATTTTGGGCTTAATGAGTTGCTTGCTAAGCCTCACCCTCAGACTCTTCTTAAGCTTGTTTATGATGTTAAGGGGGCCAATCTCTTGGAGATTCCTCTCATGACCATACAGGTTTATCTATATTTTTTTAATTATTTTGCCCCAAAGTTCATTTTCTTCGTTAAGTTACATTAATAAGTACGTGCATAGCAATCGAATCTAAAAATTTAGTTATTTGACTATGTGTATATAGGGTTCATATTTGATCTAAATATCAATCTAATGTTGGGTCATACATCTAAAGCATTGATTACATAGTAAGAAAGTAAATCAAATAAATGAGCTTACCCGGAACCAAAACCTATACAAATGTAACAAATATATATATGAGAATTTGTTGCACATGCTAGGTTAATGGTACTTCGAAGTTGGCATATACATAATTTGATATTCCAATCACGTCTCATCATATAAAACACAAAAAAGTATTATATATTTCATTTGATATTACAAGTATTAAATAATACTTTATAATATGAGACAGAATTTGAAACACGTAAACGTTTCTTTAAGTCATTCTCATGCAACTATCAAACCAATTCACATTCCACTCATTTTAGCATACGAATCCGTCGACGGTCCACATCACTTAATTAGTGTTACATAGACTTAATTAATTGTGGAGGATAAAGTGTTCTTTTCATGCACATGCGTTGTAATAATAGTGACTCCCATCTACGTACGTAGTTAACCAAGTTCAAATGCGGAGGGTTCGCCATAGGCATGTGCATGAACCATTGCATGACCGACGGCATCTCGGTCGTTGGGTTCGGCGACTCATGGGGCCACGTAGCTCGCCATGGGCTCCCGTTACCGAGCCCGCCATTTCTCGACCGCTCGATCCTCAAGGCACGAGACCCGCCGAGGCCTGAGTACCCCCACCTTGAGTTCCTCGATATTGATGATGTTTCGGGGTGCGGGGCCCTCTACGAGGCTGAGCCCATGGAGTACGGAGCCCTCGTGTTCGACGTGGAGAAGATTGGGAGGCTGAAAGAGAAGGCCATGGAGGGAGGTGGGGTGATCAAGTGCTCCACGTTTGAGGTGTTGTCGGCGTTTGTTTGGAGGGCGAGGAGTAAGGCGTTGAGGATGGTGGCCGATCAACGGACCAAGTTGCTCTTCGCTGTTGATGGACGGTCCAGATTTAATCCGCCGTTGCCTAAGGGCTTCTTCGGAAACGGAATTGTATTAACCTGTGCACTCTGCACTGCAGGTATGCACCTATTTCCTGGTCTTCGGACATCTAGTCAAACAGACGTATACTCTCAACAAAATTGGTCACACATGACTTTTGACGGGTTACCTAGTTTTATGACCTAAAAAGTTGACTTGGATCCATTCTATAAATTGATGACTAGGAGCTGTTTTGCGGGATTTCCCTGGGTTAATGTTGTTGTTGTTGAAATTGTAGAGGAGCTGGTGGATAAGCCGCTTGGGGAGGGAGTAAAGCGGGTCCAGGACGCGATCACGATGGTGACCGACGAGTACATGAGATCCGCCATCGACTACTTCGAGAAGACGAAGGCTCGCCCTTCGTTGACCTCCACCCTTCTCATCACCTCCTGGTCGAGGCTCTCCTTCAACTCCATGGACTTCGGTTCGGGCCCAGCCATCTACTCGGGTCCAGTCGGGTTACCCGATAGGGAGGTCGTCATTTTCCTGCCTCATGGGCCCGACCCGAAATCCATTAGTGTTCATCTCGGCCTGCCCCGCTCTGCCATGGACACCTTTCGGCAGCTCGTTGAGGAGATCTGATGAGGCCTTATGTCAACCTATGTATGTTATAACTAGGTTTGAAATTGTCGAGAAAGTTCATTTAAAGCTTTTTATATGGTGCAAATAGATCAAGTGGAAAGTGTAAGCAAGTAAGATACTAGTGTGTAGGGTATTTGAAACCAAAACCCGCAAAAGCTATGTTTTCTATCCCATCTCGATGAAGTATATATATAATATATGATGGCAAGTTTGATGATGTGAACCATCCAAGACCGTTCGTATGGAGGGCGGATTTTGAACAAATGTTACTTCCTATAAGCCGGCCTCTCCTTCGACGCATAGTCAGTAGTCGTCAATCGTACTCACTTTGATGAACTGCATTTTTTTCGCCACATTGTAAATAATTGCAATAAAACTATTACTCCCTCCGTCCCGGGGAGTTTGTCCGCCTTTCCTAATCGGGCGTCCCAGGAAGTTTGTCCATCTCTATTTTCTTTCCATTTATATCACACATTTTTTACCCTTTTACCCTTATAACAACAAACAATTACAAATACTTTTACCCTTTTCATCAATCATTTCATTCTCATTCCTCTCTCTTCAATAATTCATTCCATTTAAAAATGTTTATATGCAACAATTAATTTAATTTACACAAAAAATAAGTAGGAATAATTTTAATTTTTTTTTCTCTACAAAACTAGATTAGTCATGATATTAAAAAAAATTAAGCATGATTAGCCTTCCTCATTCCTCTCTCTCCAATGATTAGTTTTCTGCATTTGGCCATTTTGGCCAAACTCCCTGGGACAGAGGGAGTAGTAATTTTATCCCGCTTAATTTTTTTGTAAGAAATATATCAATTAGGCGATTTGCTCTAGTACCAGTGGATGATATAGCGATGTCTATCTAAATAAACGTAAGTCAAGTTCAACCAAAAAAAAATAAACGTAAGTCAAGATGTTCTTGATAAATTGGACCCATTAATTTATTTGGTTGAAAAATTGGACCCATTAATATGGGATCTAATGTGGGCTAAATTGTATTGGGCTAAGATTTATCAAGTTATTGAAAAAAATAGCTATAACTATCCCTAAAGTTTTTGGTATGTACTTCCGTACTTTTGACCAGAAATTTGATTTTGTTTTTTGTACAATTTAAATCTGGTTCAAATGAAGTTATTTTTTTTGGTCGATTCAAATGGAGTTATTTGGTTTCGACCAAAAAAAAAAATGGAGTTATTTAGATACAGCTCAACTTATGAAATGCCATGAAGTTATATATCATTATAATTTTATATAATAAAGCGGAGATTATAAATAATATTTAGCACGACACATGTCAACTCCTTATTGGAGCGCATCACCCATTTTTATTAAAACAATTTAATAAGCTACTTAAGTCCTATTTAATGTCTCAATATATAAATTTATAACAAAAGATGAAACTATATAGCAGTCCAATGAGGATATTATTTATAACCTCCGCTTATTAAATTGGTTTTGCTTTTGTTACTTTACTCAAATAACCTTGAATGATTCTGAAACACTTAATAAACAAAATTATTTTTTTCACAAGTGTTTAATCATCATCAGACCATTATTTAGATCAATCACCATCCCAACAATTTGGAACCAAACCCCCCAATTCAAGTTTTCTACCCCGTGGGTTGAATTATGTGATGGGAATTGAAGTTTCAGCATGCAAACCCGTATAGTTATAGCTACGTTTTACCCGTGTGTAGAATTATGTGATGGGAAGTTTGATCAAGTTTTGTACCCTCATGTTACTTATGAAGTACGTTATCTAACCCTCCTCTACATAAAAACCATGCAAATGCACCAACTATTTTCATCATATTAAATCAAAACTTGAATTTCATCATAGCTATTAAAAACAACTAACTCCTCCTTAAGCAACACCAACCACACAAAAGGTTGTCATGGATGTGATCCTCAACGGAGAGGCGACAAAGGTGAAGCCCGCGGAGGAGATCACAGAAAAGGGCTTCTACTTCCTCTGCAACCTCGACCAAAACACCGCGGTCATTATGAGAAACGTCTACTTCTACGAGTCCCCGGGTCGTGCCCTGAGGACCGTAGAAGAGACGGTCCAAGATTCGCTATCCAAGGTGCTTGTCCCGTACCACCCTTTATCTGGGCGGCTCGGGATAAGCCCAGATGGAAAGCTTACTGTTGAGCTGACCGGAGAAGGGGTGGATTTTGTGGTGGCGGAAGCTAATTTTGGGCTTAATGAGTTGCTTGCTAAGCCTCTCCCTCAGACTCTTCTTAAGCTTGTTTATGATGTTAAGGGGGCCAATCTCTTGGAGATTCCTCTCATGACCATACAGGTCGATCTATTTTTTTATTATTATCTTGCTCGAAAGTTCTTTTTCCGCGTTAAGTTACATTAATAAGTGCATGCATTGTACTAACAGTGGCTCCCATTTTACGTACGTAGTTAACCAAGTTCACATGCGGAGGGTTCGCCATAGGCACGTGCATGACCCATTGCATGGCCGACGGCATCTCGGTCGTCGGGTTCGGCGACTCATGGGATCACGTGGCTCGCCATGGGCTCCCGTTACCGAGCCCGCCATTCCTTGACCGCTCGATCCTCAAGGCACGAGACCCGCCAAGGCCCGAGTACCCCCACCTCGAGTTCCTCGACATCGATGACGTTTCGGGGTGTGGGGCCCTCTACGAGGCTGAGCTTATGGAAACGCGCACCCTCGTGTTTGACGTGGCGAAGATCGGGAGGCTGAAAGAGATGGCCATGGAGGGAGGTGGGGTGATCAAGTGCTCCACGTTTGAGGTGTTGTCGGCGTTTGTTTGGAGGGCGAGGAGTAAAGCGTTGAGGATGGCATCCGATCAACGGACCAAGCTGCTCTTCGCTGTTGATGGACGGTCCAGATTTAATCCGCCGTTGCCTAAGGGCTTCTTCGGAAACGGAATTGTATTGACTCGTGCACTCTGCACTACAGGTATATATATATGTACCTATTTCCTGGTCTTCGAAAATCTAGTCAAACAAACGCAAAACTGGTCAGACATGACTTATTGTTGAAAGTGTCCAAGCTTGATCAAGTTAGCCGTTGGAAACTTGTGTCAAAAGTCAGCTTTGAATTGGTCAAGTTCAGTTGCTATTTCTTAGGAGTTAGAAGTCAGAGTTGTTAGCTATTATTTCTCTTGTTAAGTTGTTATTTCTGATTCAATTAAAGCCACGACTATAGGATTGATTGTTAGCTAGATCGTGTGCACAATTCAGTTTCATGTAAGGCTACTTATAGCCAGTTTCTTCATTCAATCAATGTTGCAATTCAGAGCATAAAACTTCTTCTTTTCCAACAAAATTGGTATCAGAGCTAGAGAGTGTATCCAAAGGGCTTGATCAGTTTTTGGTGTTTCGTGTGAGTGAAAAACACAGGGAAACACAATGCAAAACAACAATGGAAATGGTGGTAATGGAACTGGGAATAACATAACTCAGTTGCCCGTGTTCAAAGGAGTGAACTACCATTTTTGGAGTCTCAAGATGAAGACTCTATTTCGTTCACAGGAGTTGTGGACCATTGTTGAAGAAGGGTTCACAGATGATGAACCTGAGGCGCCAAGCCAGGAGTTGAGGGATAAGAGGAAGAAAGATGCCAAGGCACTCTATATCATCCAGCAATCTTTGGATGATGAGGTGTTTCCAAGAATTGCAGGGGCTGCTACATCAAAGGCAGCCTGGACAACTCTGAAGCAGGAATATGTGGGTGATAAGAAGGTTATCACAGTAAGACTGCAGGCGTTGAGAAGAGAGTTTGAAAGCTCTCAAATGAAGGATAGTGAAGCTATCCAGGAGTATCTCTCAAGGATCTCAAATGTAGTGCATCAAATGAGATCATATGGAGAGAAAATCAAAACTCAACAGTTGGTAGAAAAGGTGCTCAGAAGCCTCACCAAAAAATATGAGCACGTTGTGACAGCTATAGAGGAATCCAAGGATAAGGAATCCTACACTTGGGATGAACTCAAAGGTTCTCTTCAAGCTCATGAAGAAAGGTTCAGTAAAGGTGTTGAGAAGAAAGAGGAGAAGGCCTTCCAGGCAAAGGGTGAAGCCTCAAACAAGGAGAGAAGCCAGAGTAACTCTCAAAGAGGAAGAGGAAGAGGAGGCTACAGAGGTAGGGGCCGTGGAAGGGGTCAATCCAGTGAAGGGAGAGAGGACTCTTCCAAAGGCAACTACAAAGGGACATTCAAATGTTACTACTGCAACAAGCCAGGACATAAAGAGGCCTCTTGCTGGAAGAAAGAAGAGGACAAAGCTGAAGGGAAGCAAGACAGCAAATCAAATTTTGC
The DNA here is from genome assembly GCA_963924305.1 of Polygonum maritimum. Lineage (NCBI taxonomy): Eukaryota > Viridiplantae > Streptophyta > Magnoliopsida > Caryophyllales > Polygonaceae > Polygonum > Polygonum maritimum. The sequence goes on from OZ002732.1 coordinate 3,958,481, forward strand.
TGAGCATGAAAGTTTGTTCCTGGCACATCACAAATCAGATGAAGATGGAAGCTCTCTCTGGTATGTAGACAGTGGGTGTTCCAATCACATGACAAGCTCCAGGGAAATCTTTAAAGAGCTTGATGCCTCCAAGAAAAGTCTGGTGAGATTAGGAGATGGCAAGCAACTGTCTGTGGAAGGGCTGGGCACTATTGCACTTCCAACTGAGCAAGGTAAGACAAAACTGCTCTCAAATGTTCAGTATGTACCTCAACTTGCTCACAATTTATTGAGTGTTGGACAATTAGTATGTGGTGGCTATAAGATTCTGTTTGAGGATGATATGTGTGTCATCAAAGAGAAGAAAAGTGATGAAGCTGTGATGAGAATAGCCATGGGAAAGAACAAAGTTTTTCCTCTTGATCTGTCAAAGAGCACAGGCCGGGCACTCATGGTGAAGGGTGATTGCTCAGCAAAGTTATGGCATTTCAGGTATGGTCATCTAAATTCTCAAGGATTGAAATTGCTGTCAGCAAGAGAATTTGTGTATGGATTGCCAAGAATTGGTGATTTGGAATTTTGTGAGGGCTGTGTCTATGGAAAGCAGGCAAAAGGATCTTTTCCAGGGAAAAGTTCATGGAGAGCAAGCAGATGTCTTGAGCTTGTTCATGCAGACTTGTGTGGGCCTATGCAAACACCCTCACTTGGTGGTAGCAAGTATTTCTTGATGATCACAGATGACTACAGCAGAATGAGCTGGGTCTACTTCCAACAATCAAAGTCTGAGGCCTTTGATAATTTCAAGAAATTCAAGGCACTTGTTGAGAAGCAAAGTGGTTTGGAAGTGCAAGCCCTGAGAACTGACAGAGGAGGTGAGTTTCTGTCACAAGAATTCACAAAATTTTGTGATGATCATGGCATCAGACGTGAGTTAACAGCTCCATACACACCTGAGCAGAATGGTGTGGCAGAGAGGAAAAACAGAACTGTTGTTGAGATGGCTAGGTGCATGTTGAAAGTCAAGGGGCTGCCAAATGAGTTCTGGAGTGAAGCTGTGGCTACAGCTGTGTACTTGCTTAACATATCTCCAACAAAAGCAGTCATGAACTCTACTCCTTTTGAGGTGTGGAGAAACAAAAAACCCTCTGTAAGTCATCTAAGAGTATTTGGGTGTATTGCTTATGCTATGATCAATGTAAGAGCTAAGCTAGATGATAAGGCTGAGAAATGTATTTTTGTTGGTTATTCTGCTCAGTCAAAAGCTTATAGATTGTATAATCCATCATCTAGAAAGATTGTAATAAGCAGGAATGTAGTGTTTGATGAAGATGCAAGCTGGCGATTTGAGAAAGAGCAGTGCATCAACAGACCTACAACAAGATCAATCACACTTAGTGATGAGAAGAGTAACTCAGTTCCTGCAGTGACAGATCTTAGTCCACCATCATCTCCACAGAATTCTTCACAGAGTTCATCATCATCTTCATCAAGCTCATCAGGAGATGACAGTCCTTCACCAACAAATGAGTTATCATCGAGTGAGACTCCTCCTTCAAGGGTGAGAACTCTCAAAGAACTCTATGAGCATACAGAGGCCTGTGATTTTGCACTTGTTTCAATTGAGCCTACAGGGTTCAATGAAGCAAATACTCAAGCTGAGTGGAAGAAGGCTATGGATGATGAGATTATGGCCATAGAGAAGAATGAGACATGGGAGCTGGTGAGCCTGCCCAGAGAAAAGAATGTGATAGGACTGAAGTGGGTCTACAAGACAAAGTTCAACTCTGATGGTAGTATATCCAAGCACAAGGCAAGGCTTGTAGCAAAGGGGTATGCTCAGCAAGAAGGGCTGCATTATGAGGAGACTTTCTCCCCTGTAGCTCGATTTGAAACAGTAAGAACAGTCCTAGCACTTGCAGCACAATGGAAACTGAGTGTATATCAGTTTGATGTCAAGTCTGCCTTCTTGAATGGAGACTTGCAAGAAGAGGTGTTCGTGGAACAGCCTTAAGGATTTGTCAGAAGAGGAGAAGAAGAGAAGGTGTATAGGCTGAGGAAGGCTTTGTATGGCCTGAAGCAGGCTCCAAGAGCATGGTACAGCAAGATTGATGCATTCTTCACTAACACTGGATTCAACAGAAGTGAGAATGAACCTACCTTGTATGTGAAGAAAAGAGGTATGGCTGAATTCATCATAGTATGTCTGTATGTTGATGACATTATTTACATTAGTTCATCACAAGTTCTGTTGGATGAGTTCAAGCATTCAATGATGCATGAGTTTGAGATGACTGATCTTGGAGCATTGAAATACTTCCTTGGATTGGAGGTAACTCAAGGAAAAGATGGTGTGTTCCTATGCCAGAAGAAGTATGCACAAGACCTTCTCAAGAGGTTTCACATGGAAGGTTGTGAAACTGTGAAGACGCCCATGAATGCCAATGAAAAATTGCAAAAGGTAGATGGAACTGGCAAGGCTGATGAAAGGCTGTACAGGAGTATAGTAGGAGGGCTAAATTATCTTACACACACTAGACCTGACATATCATACAGTGTTAGTGTTGTGTCAAGGTATATGCATAGTCCTACTAAACAACATCTTGGTGCAGCAAAGAGGATACTCAGATATGTGGCTGGTTCTGTAGCATTTGGCATGTGGTATGAGAGTGCTAAAAGCTACAAGCTAAGGGTTACACTGATAGTGACTGGGCTGGTTGTATGGATGACAGGAAAAGTACCTCTGGTTCAGTGTTTGATCTAGGTTCAGGTGCCATTACTTGGAGTTCCAAGAAGCAAGACACAGTTGCACTTTCATCTTCAGAGGCAGAGTATGTAGCAGCCGGTGCAGCAGCAAAACAAGCACTCTGGCTGAAGAAATTGTTGAAAGATTTATGTTGTGAGCAGCAGGAAGCTTTGGAGGTGTGGTGTGACAACAAATCAACAATTGCTATGACGAAAAATCCTGCATTTCATGCCAGGACAAAGCACATTGAAGTTCAGTACCATTTCATTAGAAAACTTGTCTCAGAGGGCAAGATTGAGTTGCAGTTTCTTGGTACTGATTTCCAGAATGCAGATCTCTTTACAAAAGCTCTAAGTCAGGTGAAGCATCAGCATTTCATGGAGAAGATTGGTATGCGCAAGCTTGGATCAAGAGGGGGTGTTGAAAGTGTCCAAGCTTGATCAAGTTAGCCGTTGGAAACTTGTGTCAAAAGTCAGCTTTGAATTGGTCAAGTTCAGTTGCTATTTCTTAGGAGTTAGAAGTCAGAGTTGTTAGCTATTATTTCTCTTGTTAAGTTGTTATTTCTGATTCAATTAAAGCCACGACTATAGGATTGATTGTTAGCTAGATCGTGTGCACAATTCAGTTTCATGTAAGGCTGCTTATAGCCAGTTTCTTCATTCAATCAATGTTGCAATTCAGAGCATAAAACTTCTTCTTTTCCAACACTTATATGGGTTACCTAGTTTTATGAGCTAAAAAATTGACTTGGATCCATTCTAAACTGATGACTTATATGTTGATGGCTTAACTTGTAGAGGAGCTTGTGGATAAGCCGCTTGCGGAGGGAGTAAAGCGGGTCCAAGAGGCAATCGCGATGGTGACCGACGAGTACATGAGATCCGCCATCGACTACTTCGAGAAGACAAGGGCTCGCCCTTCGTTGACCTCCACCATTCTCATCAGCTCCTGGTCAAGGCTCTCCTTCAACTCCATGGACTTCGGGTCGGGCCCAGCCATCTATTTTGGTCCAGTCTGGTTACCCGGAAGGGAGTTTGTCCTTTTCCAGCCTCATGGGCCCGACCCGAAATCCATCAGCGTTCATCTCGGTCTGCCCCGATCTGCCATGGACACCTTTCGGCAGCTTGTTGATGAGATCTGATGAGGCCTTAACCGCCTTATATCAACATATGTTATAATTAAGGTTTGAAATTGTTGAGAAAGTTTAGCTTACATTATGGTGCAAATAAAGTGGAAAGTGTAAGCAAGTAAGATATTCGTGTAGGGTATTTGAAACCAAAACCCGCAAAAGCTATGTTTTCTATGATTCTATCCCATCTCTCTGAGTTATATATATGATGGAAATTGATGGTTCACATACCCATAAATACTTATTTGTAAAACCATACTTAATGATAATCGAGCATGACAAAATTTTTTGTGTTTAGACTTTCAAACGGTTGGTTAAGTCTCAAGAGTAAAATTTATAACTTTGTGTCTTATGGAAAGTGTCATAACCAAACTGCATGCATATGACTCAAGCATGACAAAATTTCTAGCGTTTTTGTAAATCCTTTTTTTGAATAAATTTACCCTTTTATTCAAAAAAAAAAAAAAGTGTCATAACCAAACTGCATGCATAGGACTCAATGTACAAGGAAGTTGAATGACGGAAAACTCCTTCGCCCAACTACGGAAACTTGTGATATTAATTATTGAGTTTTTCAAAAGGATTTAGAATGACATCCAAGTTGAGCATTACTTACTCTTCATGTATGGGTTGACCTTTTACATTGAAACTTGTTACATTGAAACTTCTAATGATCCTTTATTTCACTTGCCTCAAAATGGATTGACCTTTTACCTATCGGATAATTTTAGTGTTTTAGTCTAATTTTGTTTTACTCTTTATTTTTAAGAATTTGTACTACCTCTAATCTATTTTTTAGTATTTTTTTTGGTTGAAAGAGAGGCGGCACTCTCCGGACCCTCGAGGGGCGTTTTATTAAAGAGGAAAAAGGGCTAAGTAGTCATGAAACGGGGGATAGCCCGACCCCTTACATCATTGTGCAAGAAAGTAAAAATCCCCTCGGGAGGGGCAAGCAATACATGATAACCTATAGGAAAGCTAAAAGCTAGAGAAGCAAGGGAATCCGCAACCGAATTCGCCTCGCGATACACATGCCGGAACTGGATCTCCCAATCCCTACTAATGAAGCCATGGCACTACCTCTAATCTATTATGCTAGTCAAATATGACTCTTAATCTCTTATATTGACTCACTTAGCCGTTTGGCTACAAATGTCATCTTGGACTACCCTTATCTCATGAAATAATCACCGGATATATATATATACTTAATTATAAGTATAAGGTTCTATAGAGAATACCTAGATATATAGTAGAGAACTAATGTGCAATTATAGATCTTTAGTTGAGATAGGTTTTAATACCTGAGAATAGATTAAACCCCAAAAATATCCATTTTTATGTAATCTAAATCACACGTGATTTTATTTTTTAAATAAAAAAAAGTTGATCCATTTTTATGTAATCTAAATCACACGTGATTATAGCAACATTAAGATTTCAATGATTTGCTCGAAAAAAAACTATGTATATACACGTTCAAAATATATTAATAGTCAATTTCTGAATTTGTTCCAACATGTAAATATATACAATAAACGTATATATATCAATGCAGATCATATCATATGTTCATCAACATTAACGCCGTCGTGATGGTCCCCGGTGGACTTGACGTCGAGTTTTCACGGCGTTCACGAAACAAGGAACAAGGTTTGTAAACCCGTTTACTTGATTTTCTATACAAGTAACCGGAGAAAACCTAGCCGCCGCTGCTGCGCCTCGCCCGTCCTGGGCCGCGGTTCCTCGCCTCACGCCGGAACCGGAGAACCATGAGGCACAGGAAGTCCGTCAAGCTCTCCCCTGCCCCCAAAGCCCCCCCAAGCCCCCGAAACCCAAACCCAAATCCAAATCCAGCGACCCCGATCCCAGCCCTTCCTCCGCCCAGTTGCCGCCCCTTCCCCCTTCCCCCTTAACCCCTAAGCCTCTGCCGGGAATTCCGCTCTCTCCCGGTGCGGACGACTCCCCCCTTCCCCCCTCCGACGACACCATTATCGCGAACAACCTCCGCCTCAATCGGAGCTGCCCCGCTCTCGCTCCCCCTTCTTTCCCTAGAGCCTCTTCTCCGGCTGCCATGGAAGACTTCCCCACTGTCCCTCCTCCCGCGGAAGGCAACCCCGCTGTCCCGCCTCCAATTCCGCCTCCCTCAGAGACAGAGGCGTTGCTTGAAGTTCGAGCCTCTGTTCCGGTCGCCCCTCCGTCCGAGGTCAGTTCTCCGGGCCCTCCGGTCGGAATGTCGTCTCCCCCCTTACTCCCTAACCCCACTCCTCCCTCTTCTCTTCCCCCTCTGCTCCCTCTCCCTAACCCTCCCCCACCACCGCCCAGAAATTTTGAGCGTCGGTGGAACCCGAATCCCTCTTCGGGTGCCTGGAAAAATCGAGGATCTAAATCCTATAGTGAAGTTGTTGCTGGCAACAAACAGACCCAAAACCTCGTTCCACTCCACTATGAAGAAGGCTACAAAAGTGGCGAAATCCTCTACTCTGATGACGACATAGAAGACCAAGTGAAGCTGTGGAGTCTCTCCCTTGTCGGGGCTCCACTAGGCGATAAGGTCCCCTTTAAAGCAATGGAACGCTTTGTTGTTGCCCGTTGGACTGATATAGCCTCCCCAAAAATCCTCCTTAATGACAATGGACTCTATGTGTTCAGATTTCATAATGAGGAAGACCTGCAAAAAATCCTCAAAGGAGGACCTTGGATGCTTGGAGGGCAAAGACCCCTCATCCTCAAAAGATGGCACCAAGGGCTAATAATGGACCGAACCTGCCTCGACACCATCCCGGTTTGGGTCAGCCTTCCCGGACTTGGCCTCGAATTCTGGTCAGATAAGATCCTCCGATGAATCGGTTCTGCGCTAGGGAACCCTTTGTTTAATTATTGATAAAGTTACCGCCACCGAGGAAAGAATCTCTTTTGCCCGCATCCTTGTTGAAATCTCTGCTGTGGATTCTCTTAAAAGAGAGATTACCCTCAGGAGTCTTAATGGCCGGATAACTACTCAACAAGTTTGCTATGATTGGCTTCCCCCCACTGCACTAATTGCCTCTCCTTTGGCCATGCCACCAAAGAATGCAGCTCTCCTGCCTCAAACTCCACCCCCCCTCAAAACCCCAATCTTGTGTCCAATTCTCTCCCCTCAGCTCCTCAATCGTCTGGCTCCTCACCCACTAACCCAGCTCCTACCAACTCTCTCACATCTGAGCCGTCTCCCCCTCTTAATCCTAACCCGATTTTGCCCTCTCTCCCTCTTAATCCCAACCCAAATTTACCCTCTCCCTCTCTTAACCCCAATTCAAATTTGCCCCCTGTTGTCTCTTCTCCCCATCTCCCCTCTTCCCTTGAGTTAAATGGTCCAAGGAGCCAAATCCCTCCACCCCCTTTTATTTATGGATAGATTGACCATCATCTGCTGGAATATTAGGGGTTTGAATTGCCCCGACAAAAAGGCCTCTGTCTCCTCTCTTATTCACAGAACCAAAGCAAACCTCATTGCCCTACTTGAAACTAGAATTCAACCCGACAAAGCCCCTTCCGCTCTCTCGGGTTTCCTCAGCAACTGGAACAGAACCTCAAACTGCCTTCCTGCTCCCAACGGTCGCATTTGGGTCTTCTGGAACCCCGATCATGTCTCTCTAAGCATTCTCTCCTCCTCCGATCAGCACCTCCACTGCCTCCTCACTTGCCTCAAATCAAACCTCACCCTCAAAACCACCTTCATATATGCTCGTAACGACAAACCCAGCAGGAGCATTCTCTGGCAGCATATTCAGAATCTCGCCCAGCAGATCAGTGACCCCTGGGCTATTCTTGGAGACTTCAACTGTGTTCTCAAGCATGCTGAAAAAATCAGCGAAGACACCCGCGCCAGACCTCCAAACACTTCCGAGCTCCGCCAGCTCCTCCTCAACACTGGCCTCTCGGATCTTAACTATGGCTGCACCCATCTTACTTGGAACAACAAGAACGCTCAAGGTGCCAGAATCTGGTGTAAGTTGGATCGCGTTCTCACCAATGACCAATTCCTCTTCTCTTTTCCCTTCGCTTCTGCGCACTTTGATCACCCTAGCCTCTCTGATCACAGCCCTGCCCTCCTCACCCTCAGCCCTGCCACCACCTCCAAAAAACCCCCTTTCAAATTTAACAACACCTGGGCCAGCCATGAATCCTTTATTCCCACCATCTCCGAAATCTGGCACTCTTCTCATATCCCCGGCGTCAAAATGTTCCAAACCGTCAACAAGCTAAAACTTCTCAAGCCTAAGCTTAAGAGATTTGGGTCGGCCACGATCGAATCCCTCTCCAAATCCATTGATGAGCTCAACCTCAAGCTTAAAGATATCCAGGAACGCTCCCAGCTTAGACCCTTTGATTCATGTCTTCTCTCTGACGAGAATGACTGCATCCTTGACCTCCGAACTAATATGCAGCACTTAAACGGAATGCTTCAGCAACATTCCAAGCTTAAGTGGATCAAGTATGGAGATCACTGCTCTTCACTCTTCCATAACCATCTTAAGAGTAGGAGAAGCAAAAACAACATCAAATTCCTCTTTGATAGCCAGGGAACCAAACTCACTGACCACTCCGCCATCTCTAATCTACTCATTCAGCATTTCCAAACCATTCTCGGTTGCTGTAAGCGACCTGCCCCCTTCAACCACTCCTACCCCCTCCTTGGCCCCTCCATTTCCCAGGACTCCCACCCTACCCTCATCGGTCCCGTCTCCCATTCTGATGTTCTTCGTGCCCTCAACTCCATTGCTAATACCAAAACCCCTGGGGCTGACGGCTTCAACTCCTTCTTCTTTAAGCAGGCTTGGCAAGTCATTGGTGACGATGTTTCCGATGCCATCATTGACTTCTTCTCTTCGGGTCGCCTCCTTAAGCAGCTGAACCACACTACCATTGCCCTCATCCCCAAAGTTGATAACCCCTCTATCCCCAAAGACCTTAGGCCGATTGCCTGCTGTAATACTCTGTACAAAATCTCTAAAATCCTGGCCTCTCGGATGAAGGTCAACCTTCCTGCGATCATTAGCAACAACCAAGGTGCTTTTGTTCCGGGTCGCTCCATCAAGCACAACGTCCTCATCTGTCAGGACCTCCTCAAGCATTATTCTCGTGCAGGTATTTCTCCCCGTTGCGCTATCAAAATTGACTTTAACAAAGCCTTCGACTCAATTAACTGGGACTTTCTTCTTCATGCCCTTCGAGCCTTCAACTTCCCGGAGCCGTTCATTCAGTGGATCGCTGCCTGCATTACCTCTCCGACCTACTCAATCAAAGTGAATGACTCGCTGGAGGGGTTCTTCAAAGGGAAACAAGGAATCCGGCAAGGAGACCCTCTCTCCCCATATCTCTTTGTCGTTGCCATCGAATACCTCGCGAGAATGCTCAAGACCCTTACCTCCAACCACCTCTTCAAATTTCATCCTAAATGTCACAAATCCAAGCTTACCCATCTGAGCTTCGCGGACGACCTTATGATTTTCTGTCGAGGCGATTCCAACTCTATTCTTGCGGTGAAGCACATCCTTGACGAATTCAGCAGCATGTCTGGCCTCACCATTAACCCCTCCAAAACCAGCCTCTTCCTCGGGGGTGTTTCCTCCAGTGATTGCCAATCGATCCTTGATGCCACCGGTTTCAACCTCGGCTCCCTTCCCTTTCGCTATCTGGGCATCCCCATCGGCTCAAAACGGTTGCACTCTAGAGAGTTTGGCCCTGTTATAGAGAAAATGACCTCGAAAGTCAGATCTTGGGCGGCGAAATACCTCTCCTATGCGGGTCGAGTTGAGCTCATCAGGTCTGTCCTCTACGGTATTCAAAACTTCTGGTGCGCCATCCTTCAGTTCCCTTTTGAGGTCTTGCACAAAGTCGAGGCTGTCCTCCGTTCTTTCCTCTGGGCTGGCTCCACTGAGTCCAGGCGCTCTCTTGTCTCTTGGGTCAATGTCTGTAAGCCCAAGAGCCAGGGTGGCCTTGGCTTCAAGGAACTCCTATCTTGGAATCAAGCTTGCATGGCCAGCACCATCATTGAAATTAGTAACCCCAATGTCTCCAACATTTGGACCGACTGGGCCTCCTCCAAGCTCCCCCCTGGAAACACCATTTGGACTATTCCCCCCAAAACTAATGACAGTTGGTGTTGGAAGTCTCTCCTCAAGGTCCGTAATGCCCTCCTAAGGCGACTTCCAGCTGACCAACTAACCTCTGCTCTTCTTACTTCTTCAGGTAAATATAACACTTCTGCAGCCTACCACTTACTTCATTCTTCTGGTAACTTTGCTTCTTGGTGGAAGCCTATTTGGAGTGGCTACCATCTCCCTAAATGCTCCTTCATTACGTGGCTCGCTTGCCATAACCGTCTCCCTACTAGAGTCAGACTTGCGAAATGGATGCCCTTGTCCAACACTTCCTGCGTCCTCTGCCACGCTGATGAAGAGACCAACGCCCACTTGTGGAATCGCTGCACTTTCGTCAAAGCGGCGCTCTCCAAGCTTCTGACCTGGCTGCACATCCGCCACAGGGCCACCTCGCTTAAAGCTTGGCTGTGCTGGATTGCGAGAGGTCGGCTTAAGAAGAGCATTATCCGTTCCACGATCGCCATGGCATTCACTACTTTCATCTACCACATCTGGCAAGCTAGGAATTCAGCTATTTTTAACAATGACAGACCCTCCATTGCTAGCTGCTCCTCGAAGATCATCTTTGAAGCAAAATCCACTTTCATGGCTCGAGCTAATCCGGACGATCCATGCTACTCTCGTTGGTGCCAGAAGTTGCACATTTTGTAAATGTCCTTTTCTTTACTTTGATTGTAAGGGCAGGCTGCCCTCTTAGAGTGCCTTTTGGCATTAACTCTTTCCCCGGCAATCCTGTATGCCCCATTTTTTGACCGCTTTAATATAATTAACCATTAACTTCAAAAAAAAAAAAGTGATTTAACGAAAAAATTAATTAAGTATGAAAATTATCAATCATGGTGGAGAAAATCACGCCGATTAATTAATTATGATAATTGCTTATTATAGGGAGAAAATCATGGGTAATATGATTATTCGGAAATTCTACAGGTGGATGAAGAAGAAGGGAAGTAATTTCCGGTCTCCTGTCAAAGACTGGCAACCCTAGATGAGGAATTCATCTCGAACAAGTCCCCTTTCTCCGGATTCGATTTCACCTCCGGTAAGAAAATTGAGCAGATACTCATGGATTACAACAAGGAGGTCAAAATTACCAACCAATCCGGCCTGAGTGATCCCAACGTGGACAAGGGAACATTTTCAATTTTAATATGTACTATATAATATACATGCATATATACAACTATCCATATTTTCAGACTGATCATCGTTCAAACCGGTAGCTTAGCTTTCTATATAAATCCCTATCTTCCTCATTAGCTTCTCGTCAAATTAAGCGACACTCATCTCTTCTCTTCTCTCCTAGATCTATATACATATATGAGGGTTTTCATTTGAAGTTTGAGTGCTCGAAAAAAATGGGTATGAACGGAAAGATAATTACAGAAATAGAAGTAAGGTCAAACGGAGATCTGTTCAACGATCTCTTTGTTAGCAAGCCTCACGACATCGCCACCATCCGGAAATCTTTTTTGTCCTATTTGTTAAGATTTTATTTTTTTTTCCTTATAAAATCAATTTTGACAATAAGAGTTAATATTAATATTTTGGATATTAGGAAAATTTCTTATTAATCTTAGGGTTACCGCGTGTAATATGTAAAAGATTGGTACACCTCGTAAATTATATTAAACCCTAGGGTTACCACGTAGAATTTCCAGTGATTATTCTCATCTCTCCTATTTCCCATAATTAATTACAAAAAATTAACTATAAATCCTACCGTCCATTTAGATAGATCCAACACTATAGACCTGTTTACTTGCCCTCTATAAAAATCATGTCTCTATACAACCTACCTCTAAGTTGTAAAGCTATGTTTTGGCCTCTCCTACCCTCACGATTGCACCAACCCCGGAACCCTCTACAAGTAAGAGCACATCGGAAGTGTCCCAAAGTCCAAATGTCAGCTAAGATGTCTCTTCGTGACACATTTGTTCTAAGCACACAAAATGCTAACTTTTAGGTAAAGTATTTAAAAGTCATACATGTAATTTTCATAGACCCTCAACTAAAAAAGAAAAAGAAATAAGAACCTACACGTACTATTACTAGCTAAGTTGGGGGCAAGAACTCGATTCGGGTATGTAGAAATAGCTTTACCTGATTTGGAAGCTCTCCAATCTTATGATTCCACAATAATTTAATTTCATACCTTTAGTGGAGGGTAGTTATCTAGATGAGTGCCTTCGGGCATTTAGTCAAAACGGTTAAGCCTCCAAGGGTAGTATCCAGAGGTCACCGGTTCGACTCTCATGGGCAGTGCCCTCAACCAAAAAAAAAGTTATCTAGATGAGTTAAAAAATAAGTACATGAATTGTATTAATAATACTTTTTAGGAAAAAGTCGGATCGATTTTTTAATCAACAATTTTAATCTAATACTAATATAGATAGGTGTTTCTATTATACCGTCCTATATCTGTTTGGAAATATATAATGTTTTAAAATAATTAAACTTGAAATTAAGAAAGCCTATACAATTATTGAATTGTCCCTATTAAATTAACTTCTAAAACTCTAAATAAATCCTTTCTTATTTTACCATAAATAATTATTTTTTAAATTATGTTGATCAGTAGTTTATGGAGAGAATCTTTTAAATTATGTTGTCCCTATTAAATTAACTTATAAAACTCTAAATAAATTCTTTCTTATTTTACCATAAATAATTATTTTTTAAATTATGTTGATCAGTAGTTTATGGAGAGAATCTTTTAAGGAGAAATTTAGAAAGGGTAAATTTGGAACAATATGTACATAAAATTACAGAACATCAAATATTTTCTAACAAGTATATAGGATAAAACATCAAATATATCCAAATAGAGAGAGTATTAGATAGTACTCGATACATCCCCAAGCTATCGTTCAAATGAATACAAAACTCTTGGATTAAGAAAAATTAAGTAAAATCGGCGGAAAGTTGGATAATGTGGGTAAAAATGAGATTTCATGAGATAAATTTTGTAAGTTTATAGAGGTGAAAAATTAAAAAGTGATAACGTTGATGGAAAAAGTCGGATAATGGAGATAATATATGAGATTAAGTGTGAAAACTTTTATAATTATGTAGAAAAAATTGATAAAGTTGATGAAAAAGTTAGATATTGAGAGTAACATATACGATTGCATGAGGTATTAATGTAAGAAAAGTAGGATGTAAATAGAAAGATACAAAGATGAACAAACTTTTCAAGACATCCGAAAAGAATACAGGACAAACTTTCGAGGATACAAATAATATCATTTTTTTAATTATTTAATGTGGCAGGGTTTTTCTTAAATCTCTCAACACGCATAGTCAAATACAAGCCGGCATACAACTAGCAAAGCAAATCACCATATCTAGTTTACACTTGATTGGCCTTGTAAGGGTGGATAGTCGACCACCAAATTGAATAAACACCTTAATTCATGAGTGTCTAAAACCTTTAGAGATGGCTAACCCAATCAACATATCATTCCTTTATGGCAAGTTAGTTCAATCAAATTAAGAAACGACCTCAAACTGGCCGACACTTTACTAGCGTAAAAAATTCTAAATTCGGATCAACTTTTCAACTGAAAAAACTTAAGCTAAATAGATAGAGATTTCATCTGTCTTATATGCTAATATAATTTTTCTTAGATTTTGGAGGGCTTCCTCTCCAACCCCTCAACAAATTTGGTCATGGACTGCTAGCCTTACAACACCCGTTTTTCATTTCATGACTCATTTTACCAGGTGCATGATTAGTGTGCTAACTAGCTTGTGACCTGCGCCTTACGTATGGACTTTTTAAAATAAATATTAGAGAAAGAAATTATTAAAATCAATATGTACTATTGCTCTGAATAATATGTAGGTCATTAGATAATTATTAATTTATTATATTATTTAAATTTAAGTATGCAAAACTAAATATAATATATATGGTACTTGAAACTCAATAGGTTAATCCAAACCCTTAAAGTGCAGGTTAGAGTTGAGTATACTTTGACCTGTGATTGATATTAATATTTATTTTTTAAATACAATCATATTGAAATTTTATATAATTGAGATGTTAAAATTTAACGGCTATGCCTTGAATATTAAAAATACTATTTAAAATACAAATTATAAATTTATACATACATCATATATGTCGACTTGTTTTAGAAAATTAATATAGAAATTATGTGATCTAGTTGAATGCCTAATTGTAATCTATTATAAATGGATAGAATATCGTCATAATAAATTACTTAGTTAAAAACAGGTTGTGCAGTTTAAAAATATTAATTGACGCAACTGCCCTTAAATACTTTGGGTTTAGAAGTAAATATTGAATTGATCGACTTTCTGAATTTCAACAACTTTGTTATCTCCATGTGCATAATTTAACTAATTGTTTTATGGATTCTGTTTGTTGGGAATTACAATGGACCTGACACAGTGCAGGGAAAGTTGGAAGGAGAAAATCAGAGTGGTAGACTGTTAGCTAACATGGCAGTGGAGTCGAATTCTATGGGTGGTCTGCGAGTGCTGGCTTTTCGCCAAGGTGTTTGATTCTTGTGTCGGCCTTCTAACTTTTTTAGCTAGTTTGCTAGTTTTTTTCTTTTGTTGTGATTTTAGGCTTGTTTTTGTTTTTTTGGAGGTTAGTTCGGTTTCTTAGGTCTTTTCAGGCGCATTCCATCTAGGTTTGGAATGCCCCATCCTGATCCCCCAAATCCTTCTCCTTGCGGGATATGTTGGATAAATATTGTTAAATGTTGTTGTTGTTTGCTTTTTGGATTCTTTTGGATCATTAGAGAAGAATATATACATAGCGTCTTACTCTTGCCCTAATAAACTTGACTATTGGATCTCTTAAGGTGATCTTCGATTAATTATTTTTTGGTCGATATCTTCGATTAATCTGAAGTATAGAAAGTGATGCCTCCTTTTTGAGGTTGATTAATTAGCTTTATAAATTGCAATGAATTTTCTCCTGTTTAGACGTGATCGATATTGACTTTGAGCGGCTTCACAAATCATAATTCACTATAACTTGTGCTGAGGATGAGCATTTAATTTGTGGGCAAAAATATGCTTGCTTGTGATTTTTAAAGGGTTTTCCTTAATTATGTAGAGCACCATTGCGTGAAACAAAGTGAGTGTAAGCAAAGTAAGATATACATTCGTGCAGGATAATTGAAATCAAAACCCCGCAAGTCAACTTTTCTACCCCTTGTCGAATTATGTGATGCGAAGTTAATTTGATCAAGTTTTCTTACCGACATGTTACTTACTAAGCACGTTATGTAACCCTCCTCTACATATAAACCATGCACATGCACCACCTATTTCATCTCATCAAGCATCAAAACTTGGATTTCATCATATATAGCTATTAAAAACAACTAGCTCCTTTTTAAGCAACTCCCAACACACACAAAAGTTTGCCATGGATGTGATCCTCAACGGAGAGGCGACAAAGGTGAAGCCCGCGGTGGAGACAGAAAAGGGCTTCTACTTCCTCTGCAACCTCGACCAAATTACCGTAGCTATCATGAGAACCGTGTACTTCTACGAGCCCCCGGGTCCTGCCCTAGGGAACGTAGAGGAGACGGTTCGGGATTCCCTAACCAAGGTGCTCGTCCCGTACCACCCTTTAGCCGGCCATCTCATGATGGGCCCCAACGGGAAGTTTGTTGTCGAGCTGACCGGTGAAGGGGTAGATTTTGTGGTGGCAGAAGCTAGTATTGGGCTTAGAGAGTTGCTTGATGAGCTTCATCCTCGGACTCTTCTTAAGCTTGTTTATGATGTTAAGGGGGCCAGTCTCTTGGACATTCCTCTCATGACCGTACAGGTTGATCTATTTTTAATCAGTAATCTCAATTTCAAAGTTGTTTTTCTCGATTAAGTTAGATTTATTTCGTGGAGGGTACTACTCACGAGAGTCGAGCTGGTGACCTCTAGGTACTACCGTACCCTTAGAGGTTTAATCGCTTGACTAAATGCCCAAAGGCTCTCGACTAAGTTAGATTAGCAAGGCTAGCTTGTTATCCTTCTTTGTATCCATTCATATATATTTCCACAAGAAATTGAGATCAAAAGATATTCAATCCAAGAAGAAGAATTTTGTGCACTAGCTTTGTTTTAGTATATGGTAGTTCAAACTTGACATATTATATTTCCAATTTTGTCTCATAAGAGTATGTTAAATTTTGTTGTACGTCATGCTAGCTACAAGGTAAATGTTGAGAGTTCTCCTACACACAAAAAAGAAGAAGCTTAAATTAGCTAATACGCATGGGAATTATGAGATCATTTTCATATTAATCAAGATTTAATTATTTGTATACATTTCTAAGTTTATATTTTTTTGATATTTTGAAATTGGAAGGCTCTATTTGAATCATCTATATTCGTAAGAAAAAAAAAAGGAAGGGGAAGAAATCTATATATACAAATTTATCTTGAGACTTGAAGGGAACATATGAAGGGCAAATGATAAAATATAAACACAAACTTTGTAATGTTTTTGGATTTTGAAGATGTGAGTCTATTGTGTAATATGATTTCTTCTTCTTCCCAGTTACAAGCTTGCTGGTAGTAAAGATCAAACCTTAAGGTAGTACAAGGCCGGGTTTGGGCTTTTGGTATTTTGATGACATCATAATTGTTAATTTTGTATTAATGGTGGTTTGACCTATAAATATGTTTTGGGAGATAGTTTGACCAATAAATTAGGAACGAGGAGACGATTTTTTCCCTTTGTTTCAAGCATTAATTTATTTAGCACTTAAGAATAGGTACGGATTTTTAATCGGACATTAGACTATGAGGGTTCACTATTTTTGCTTTGTTTCGAAAATTTTATATGGCAAGGCTTTTAATCCAAGAAAAGTTCTATTTTATAAGATGAATATAAACTTTCAATCTACGTGAATGTATGCATGTTTTTTGGTAAAATCTACACGAAACAATAAGTCAAACATATTCAAACAAAAAAAAGAGTCAAACATATTCACATTTCATTGTTTATGAATTGGCATAATGAATGAACTGAACCAATTCCTTTTTGTAGTTAACCAAGTTCAAATGCGGAGGGTTCGCCATCGGCATGTGCATGAACCACTGCATGGCCGACGGCATCTCGGCCACCGAATTCAACAACTCGTGGGGCCACGTGGCCCGCCACGGCCTCCCGTTACCGAGCCCACCCGTCCTCGACCGCTCGTTTCTCAAGGCACGAGATCCGCCAAGGCCCGAGTTTCCCCACCTCGAGTTCCTCGAGATCGAGGACACATCAGGATGCGGGCCTCTATTCGAGCCCATGGAGTACGAGGCGGTTGTGTTCGATGTGGCGAAGATCAGGAGGTTGAAAGAGAAGGCCATGGAGGGAGGTGGGGTGATCAAGTGCTCCACCTTCGAGGTGTTGTCGGCGTTCGTTTGGCGGGCGAGGAGTAAGGCGTTGAGGATGGCTCCTAATCAACGGACCAAGCTGTTGTTGGTTGTCGATGGACGGTCCAGATGTGTTCCTCCGTTGCCTAAGGGCTTCTTCGGAAACGGAGTTGTACTAACATGTGCACTCTGTACTACAAGTATATACTTGTCTTACCATCGACAGTAGACGATAATGGGGTAATATATGAGATTAAGTGGTTGAAACATGCATAAGCTAAAATATGTTTGATGGGTTAATTTGCAGAGGAGCTGGTGGAGCAGCCCCTCGCGGAGGGGGTGAAGCGGGTGCAGGAGGCGATCGGGATGGTGACCGACGGGTACATGAGATCCGCCATCGACTACTTCGAGAAGACGAGGGCTCACCAGCCTTCCTTGGCCTCCGCCCTTCTCATCACCTCCTGGTCAAGGCTCCCCTTCACCTCCATGGACTTTGGGTCGGGTCAAGCCATCTACTCGGGTCCGGTCGGGTTACCCGAGATCGTCATTTTCATGCCTCATGGGCCAGCTGGCTCTAAAGCCATCAGCGTTCAACTCAGCCTGCCTAGCTCCGCTATGCAAACCTTCAAGCAGCTTGTGAAGGAGATTTGATGTGACCTTCTATCCCATGTGTTAATTATAAGGTTTCAAAATCTACTATAACAATATACTCCGGTAGTATATACCAGAATTTATGTTTTATGTCTTTGTTAAAATTTGCGTCACCTCATCAGGTTGAATAAAAATATTATTTATGTCATGTAATCAATTCTGAATAAAATAGTGATTTTATTTAACAATGGTAACTAACATTTATATTTACTATAATATCTTATCCAATTTTTGATAGGTTAATTTATTTTTCTAATATAATGATTTTATTTAATAATGATTTGTGCATGTTATCGAGGAAGTTTAAGTTACATGGTTCAAAAAAGAGTGGAAAGTGTAACCAAGCAAAGATATTCATGTGATCTATTTACCTTCCGTTTAAAAAAGTGGAAAAAATAATAATTCTGTTTCACATTTGGTAAGTTGTAACGTACGTATATTACATGGTCTATAAATATAGCTAAAATAAAATTCACTGCTTTAATTATGGTAATAAAAAAATTCCAATATTAATTTCTGATGTAATGTAATTTAGTAAATTACCAAATCCAACCCTCAGATCAGCATATATAAACAATCGAGCTCTTCTCTTGCTCTTTTCCTTTTTAGCTCCCGCCCGTGCAAAAGGTCTCTCTCGTCCGCCATTAAAGCTTCTCTCTGTTCTCGAGGTTAATCGTCGACACTTGGCCAAGCTCTGTGGTTATCAACTGTACTATTTACGTTCTCGTAGTGAACTAGTAATTCTAGCCTTCTCTCTTGTAGTGAACTAGTAATGGTGGTGGAATTCTAAATAGTACTTTCGGATTCAGATTTTGTCTTCTTTCGTGTGCTCTCTCCTCCCTCTCTCTTGTTAATGCTAGCCATTGCCTGTGTGAGTAATTGTGGTTTTTACGTGTTCTTCTCTCCAAACGACTTTCGATTGATCCGATTTCATTGCATCTATTGGTTCTAGCTCTGTTTTGGCGAGTTCAGATCGCTTTTTTCTGCTTCCAAACTCGCCGCCTTCTCTGACAACAAGCCGTCGTTTTGGTTCCTTTTCGTTTTGCTTTTCCGGCGGTTTTTCTCCATTTTTGTGGCCATCGGTGGCCGGAAAAGCGAGGTTGAGAAAGAAAAAGTGCTCGCACTTCCTTTTCCCGTGAATGCTCGTGAGAGCCGTGGTTGAGAAGGTTGGGAATACTAGTCAAATCTGCACCGCCATCGCACCTGTTTAGTTTCCTTTTCAATTAATGTCGTCGATTTTGATGCGTGATGTTTGTTGTTGATCTTCGAGCTTCAAATTCTTTTCTCGCTCAATTTTCAGTTCTCTCTCTCTCTCTCTCTGAGATCGAATTCGTGTGAAATTTCTTCTTCGCAGTTTCATCAATCGGAAGATTCTTCTTCTGTTGAGAGAGGTTTGAAAGAGGATAACAGCAATGTCCAGCTGCGCTTCTGTTCATCCGAATCGGCGGAAGGCGGTTTTGGTTGCAGCGGCGCTAATCTCGATGATTCTGTTGATCGTTGCAGGTTTATTTCTCTCTCCACTCTTCTCTGAATATCTTTTTTTATTTAAAACAATTTCTGTTCCTTCGGATTTGTTCGTTTCGCCATTCTTCAGGATTTCATAAACACTGTTTGTTTCTCTAGGTCTATCGTATCACAGTGAATACAGATTCGGAGGTTTGAAGAAGCTGATTCCTGCAAGTATGGAGGAGACTGTGGCCTCTCCACATCGCAAGCTGCTCCTTAGCTGTAAGTTTTCGATTTCCTTTCCTTCTTCTCTCTGCTGTTACGGATGTTTGCCTGTGGTAGTGCGCACTCTGACGCGTACAGATTTTGTTACTGGCGAAATTGGTTTTGTGTGTCGTATTGGTGGAGAGCAGAGAATTTTGTGTGTTTCTTTGTCGTTATGCTTGAATCTTGAATAACGGTGGATGAGAGGTTAAAACTCTACACCCTGCCCGGCGCAAGTTATCAAATCCGCTGGCAGTTTGTTGCGAAGGTGGTGGGGTTTGTGGTTGAGCACTTGGGCGTGTATCTGTCCATTTGTCAGACTCTAATTCAGACCGTATAGATTAAATTTGCAAGAGAGAATGACATTGACGACCGATTTTTTTGTTTAATATTCACTCTGTCAAAAATTACCATTTTAGTTTTATTTTGCTAAGAAATATTTGTTGTATTAGCCTATTAGGGATGGATTTATTGGTGTGTTTTTGGCTTTTTGCTAGCTCTTTCATTAGAAAATGCACATATTAAATCTGAGGAAGTTTTAAAGTATTCTAGTTTAATGGTTGAATCTCTTCCATGCCATAGGCTAAATTAACTTGTGACTCAATTGCAAGGATGTAACTGATTTTCCTTTCTCACTTCTGTGCGAAACGAAATGTGTAGTTGTAATTCTTCTAATTGCATTTTGTAAACCACTGCCTTTGTTATTAAGATTATAAGTTGTCAATTGGTCAATATTTTTCTGTTTCCTCATTGGTCAAATTCTGTTGTTATATAGCATGTTTTGAGACTTGTTTTGTAGTGCCATTTGTGATTAGGTTTTGCTTCAATAATATTTCCATGAATGAAACTGAGATTTTTGTTTTATTGGGTGAATTTTGTTTTTCATTGGTAGATGCATGAAGCTGGCTTGAATTGATGCAAATAGGCCAGACTATTATTTTTAGGTACTTTAAAATAGGCTCACATGTACGAGACACATATAGGAATTGCATTAATGAGAATAGTTTCATATTGATCATCATTTGAAGCTATGCCCCTTTTTCATGCTTGTTTGGTGTTTGGACTTTAGATGGTTCATTTCAAAAACCTACACAAGTAGTAATCTACCGGCAAAACACACATGCTGTTCTACTCATTAAGTGCTAATTTTAGGCCCTTTTCCAATTGTTTCCTTTCCCATTTTATTTCCCATATCAAAACCACATTCTGTCATTTCGTCTGTTTTATCTTGTTTGGTCTGCATTAATTCTCTTCTATTCCTTGATTCCTTTTCACCTGTTTTCTTTTATTGACTTCCCAGTTTTCCTCTCTGTGGCCTTTTTAATGATCTGCTCTGCTATACAATGTACCTTCCACTTTGCAGCTAAACAAGTGGACAACCCGACCCGAATAGGAGGGGACATTGAAGTGTGCTCCGACTCGGATCTGGTGGTCAACCAGGGCCCATCGGACCCACTCCCATCTGGCATCCCCACGTACACCGTCGAGATCATCAATGCCTGTGCCACTGGCTGCGACATCTCCGGAATCCATATCAGCTGCGGATGGTTCAGCTCCGCAAGGCTGATCGACCCGACTACCCTTAAACGGGTCGGGTTCGACGATTGTCTTGTCAATGAGGGCAAGCCTCTCCCCAATGGGGAAACCATCACTTTCCAATATGCCAACACCTTCAGCTACCCACTCTCTGTCTCCACAATGAGATGCTTGTAAGTGGAAAAAATGGAGAAAGATGTTATGGTTTTGTATAGTTTAGAGGTGGACAGTTTTTGGGATTTGATTTAGGAGTTGGTTGCTTCATATAGCTTGTCCATTTTGGAGATAGTATAGTATAGGAGTAAATAGGACTCTAGTTAGCAAGTGGACTGTGATTTGATTTTGAAGAATTTTACTTAAAAGAGTGTAAAATCTTCATACGGTACTAGAAGATATTGCCCTGGCTTTAAGGAGTTAAGGTCCTTTGCATGCTTACATTTTGGTAGTATTTCCCATGTTTGTTTTACCATGCCAAACTTAATTTCATCAGAACACCTCAAATGTAATCCGACATATCCCAATTGATACGGGTCACCGATACATGAAGACGCTTTAAATTGTTTGCAGAAATTATGTTTGGTACGAACTACGAAGGTCGCCATTATAAATGGCTTCCTTGGATGAAGGAAGATGGGTCGGTCCAAATACATGAATACGTTTTAAACTGTTTGCAGAAATTATGCTTGCATTGAATTTGTGGGCATAAAGAGAAGGGTCTTTTCTGGTGTAAAAATTAGGGACAACTCAAAAACCAAATCTGCACAATAAACACTGTCAGACAACAAAATGAAAAGCTTTTATTGTCTCTTCTTCCTTCTTTTTGTTTGTTTGTTAATGAGGCACATATCATATAGCGTAATTAGAAATTAAAACTCGAGCATTTTTTTAAAGCTGGGATCGATGGAATATACTACCTAACTAGACATGGATTTCTTTTTATCTGAAATCCATTGGATTTTGGCAACCAGCACAAGTGCAGAAATTTCTCCAAATTACTGAGAATAAGTACATGACACAATATTTGACAGTAAGAACAACTTTCATACACATCTTACATTTGTAACCATCACATTTTCAGACTGTAAATTTTACATTTGATGCTACTGCTACACTTGATGTTCATCACAGAAGATGAAAAGCAGGTCATGCTTAAACTGCATTTCAAATTCGTGGATGGACCGACAAAGACTCGAGGTCCCGACGTGTAGCATTCTAGCAAATTTCCTAATCCATCAAACCAAAGTACACTTTCAAGCACCGAATCCGTGACTACATAATGCTGCATGAACAAGTGAGTTTCCTTGAGTCATCAATCTTCTTTTCTGTTCAAGATAATACAACACCTTCAGGGTTAAATGAACATTGATACCATAATAATAAAAAGTCACTTCCATATATGCTCTTACTGTTCATGGATTAAGAGCCAGTTACTCCAAAAACAGTCACCTCTCATCAGTAGAGAAACATGTGCACAAGTGACCGAAATCTAAGATAACAGGACTTTCTTACATAGAAAAACATCACTTATGTGTCACAAAAAGGGATCTGATAAACATGCTGATATGGTCGAAGATCCATGCCAGAGTACTCCAATGAACTATGTATCAAAGTTTTCAAAGTCCTAAGAGGAGCTGAAAAAGATTAACCTCCACTTCCATCTACAGGGATAGGCTAGTTTATGGTCTTTTATCTAAATATATAATAACTCACTTTTGGTCAAGGCATGAAAAGATGGCAATGCTCATGGGAAAATGCCAAAATGATGATGATGCAAGTATTTTACATTTGACTGTTCACCCAACAGAGCTATAACACCAATTAAAGTGCTCAAAGAACAACCTAAAACAAAATAAGCAGACTCTTGAGCGTTGAAGGAAGGATGTTAGAAAGCCTGAAAAATTCCCAGATCTAATTCAAAAGTGCAAATACAACTCTCTTACTTGTCATAGTTGAAAAATATTTTGCAGTAAACTAGGTCATGAAGATAGTAAGCCCTTTAGATAATAGGCATAAAAATAATAACAAGGCTTACAATATGTTATTTCAAGAATAGATATCACCAATTCATACTAACAAACAGGCAAGTTTGTTCGACAACAAAAGAAAATCAGGAGGATTAGGTTGAACAAGTCAAATGGAAAATTATAAGTCTATCTCAGTGAAGAGTATGAATTCTTTCAAGATCTATATAACATTAGTGGTTAAAGAGAATTGCACATTTAGATCTTGAGTTACCTGTTTTAGTTTTTGCTTGGGATGGTTGTACAACAACATGCATGACCATAACCCCTCCAGCAAGTTCACCAAAAGGTCCTTTGCACTGGCCAACTGTCTTGTTGTTCTCCAAAATCTTACCGAAATTTATGAGCTTGATCTCACTGGCCAGCTTTGGAATGACTGGTTTGCCTGAAGTTATATAGAAAGACATTAGCAGATAAGTTGGAAGGGCAGGAAGTAGCAGGACTGACATGACCTCCACTTGTACCCTACTGTAATTGTTTCAAGTTGTATTTTATATGCTGTATAGTTGCAGTAAACAAGGAGTTCAGAGATAACATTGTGGCAACTGGCATAACAACAATTGTTGCAGTGAGTTAACTTTGTGACAATTGGCATCATTATTTATTGCAGTGGCTCAAGTACATGTAAAACTAATAAGAGATGTTGCAGGTGATCACTTAGCTACTTCATGAACACGAAAACAGTAGACAGTGTCAAGAAAGTCATGTGTAAGTTTTTAACTATGCTTGGAAAGACCACTTGCCCTCATGAAAATGCACAGAAGGATACTACTTGGTCATTCTTATAACTAATTTGTCCAACAAGCCTGCACATGGAAGCTTTTTTTTTTTTCCCGGCATCAATGCACGATTTATCCTTCACATAAACCTAATTGGAAACTGACCCCTCTTGATTGAAGAACCGGATTTCCCCTTCGAACCTTTTTATTAGCTTGCCGTTACAGAATTAATTCCGACACACAAGAACTGATATTGTCGTATTCGACTTCCCTCCTCTCAGCTCAAAATTTTCACCACAATATAATGCAAGCTAGATATGATGAATTTCTCTAATCATCTTCATCACAACCAGCATATCCATCCACTCCTAATAACAGGAAAGGATGAAATTGAATTAAAGCACCTGAACTGCAAATAAGGAAACCAGCATGCTGCCTCACATACGTGAATACTTCGATACGCCAGCTAAAACCCGAACCGGAATTAGTGATTAACATCGAAGTTCTACTTCTATTTAATTGTTGTTGTTGTTGTACTTCTATTACAAAATAAATATATTTCCATTTGGATGATGGACCATTTAGTGAAAAGCCAGAAGTTTTGGTCTCCTAGAAGATAAGATATAACTTACAATAGTTTCACCAAATTCAAACCTCTTACTCACCCACCAACTTAATCCAAAATCACCTAACTAAAAGAGCTTCTCACCAAAACCCTACATGTAATATAAAAGAGCATAATGCTACTAAATAACCAGTGATGAAACTCTGTTTACCACTAAAAGGTAAGAAGCATAGGCTGCATAGCACATAGGCCATAGCTTATGCTTCCTTCTAAAGTAACAGTTCAAACTCAATGATCACAAAATTTGTAATTTACTTCAACCACCACTATGAAGCCAAGCAAACCTTTTATGCTGAATTGAGCACCACGTCTACTAACTATATCATTTGATTCTCCAGTTCCTACCTTCCATTCAACACTTCAAAATCACTTCACACAGAAATTCAGAATTCCAGCCAAAATCTCAACCAAGCATTACCAAAATAAAATAATGATGAACTCATAAGAAAGGAAACTCAGTACCTTTTGGCCATTCAGACACAATTCTCTCTTTCAACTGCTCCACCGTCGAAGCCGACGAGTATCGAAACGGACCGATGTCGGATCCATCGTATAACCTAAACTTTATGTCCACCAAATCTTCCTCCGACATTTGACTTCTATTCTATTCTCCAATTCCGAAAAAAACTCCTCTCCTTCTACCTCACTCTTCCTCCAAGCTGAGAAATCACCAAATCAGAAACCACAGAGGCTCAATTCCAAGCTAAGCAAGCACGAATTTCAGAGAATTTATAGAGGGAGGAGGAACTGTTACCTGAAATTCAACAGCGTGTGAAACCGAATCGCATAACGAGTAAACGGATATGATGAATCGGAGAAGAAGTATAGGAATTGGAATTGGAGTTTGCCAGGGTTGCGAGATTTGACGACGAGAAGAAGAAGAAGCGAACAAGGGATTCTCTCTCTTTCTGCGAAAGAGGGAAAGTCGAAATGAATTGAGAAGGTCGTGCAATGGAGCCCCATGTTATTGCTACCTTACTTCTACCTCTTTTCCCTTTTTTTGTTGTTTATTCAATTTTCCTGTAAATAAAGCGTGTTGAATTTGATGGTAATAAATTGTTGTTGGAGATGGTGAATACTTAGAGGCCACTAAAACGAAGCATACATCAGTTAATCATCATTTTCAGACCAAGTAGTAATTCGATCTATAGCTTGAGAAAACAAACATACAAATGATACAATCAATATCATACATTATGTTGATTGATCATATAGCATACCCCAAATCCTATGGGCTGAAAAGTTACATTTTACAAATACGGAGTAGTAACTTATTAGTACAAAAAAAAAAGGGCAATAAGGGAAAAAAGAAGCATGCACAAGGTTGTATTTTTTGTCTTCAATTTTGGACTGTGGTTTTCCATTACATCAATACTTGAAATACACTTGGGGCTAGCACACAATACACAGAATGAAATGATGTTTTTTACTTCCTTTTTTGGGTAACGAGAAATGAAGCAACAGAAGAGGATTTCCAACTTCTCTAGGATTTAACCAGACAGAGGACTAAACAGGCACCATTTTTGTAAAGAAAACCTTTTGAACGTGTACAAAATTAACAATGATAAGACTCAGAAACTTGAACGAAAGCTTATGGATTGTGATTAGAAGCATAACAGCAGTTTGCCATCGGCCCCTCGTGAAGGCGAATCAGACCTCTGTCTCTACATGATGCTGCAAGAACAAGTGAATTTCTTTGAATCTTCAACCTTCTTTTCTGTTCATACATATAGAATATGACCTTATGGTTAGTTGTAGCAATTCAGAAACAGCAGGCTTGCTTACCTTTTGTACACACATCACACGCACAGATAACACACACTTGACCATATTTGTTGAATATTCTCAATATAACAGCTAACAAAAATGTCAAAGAATACAGCAGTGAACCTTAAATTCTACAAAAATATGGAATGGAACTATTTCTTTTTCCAAATATAATAACAAACAAACGAATCTCCTATTGTTAACGAGTAGGGTGGTTTTAAGTTTTTGATTTCGACAGCAAAAGAAGGCCACATAAATTTTTGGTATACGCATTATATTCTAGAAAAACATTTCCAAGAGTAGCTCTGCACCAAAACACATGGAAATCAATTGCGCTCAGGGGGTTTGTAATGTATAATGAAGAAACCATACTTCTCTGTTACACAGAGCATGTGATCATTAAAACTAGTTCAGTATAACATCTGACAAAGTTCTTCAGGAGGGCCTATAAGCATAATTGAAAATGATGAACTTCCACCTTGTTTATATTATCATCTACCCTACATATTTCATCTTCAAAATTGACAGTACAGTCAATTATGCACCTTTATTTATTCTGTACTGCTGTTAATTTGTCAGCAATGGAATGAACTGCAAAAGGAGTAGTGGGCAGAAATGAAAGGAAAAAGGAAATCACTAAATAACACCAGCAAAACAAAAATATTTCATAATCAGTAGACTGAGCATATAAGAGAAATCATTACTTCCTAGATCTAATTACACAAAACAGTAAACACTTTAAGTTGATGCAATAATCTTGCCAAAAAATTGTGATGGTAACAGTAAACACTTTAAAACAGTGAATTATCATTTATCAAGATCAAGGGCAAGAACCTTGTTCAAACATTCTCCAACAGATAATATGCATGCTATATTGACAAAAGTAAAAACAGCACTCTATGTAAGAAATCTTTCCAATCAAGACAAATAACAGCATAAGATCACAAATTTTCTTTGTCCTGAAGTAAGGTATGTTAGCAATCACTAATAAAACATGTCTAAAGGAAAAGGTAAGGAGAATCACATCTTGCTTAGACATAGGACAGATCATGATAGAACATACCTGTTTTAATTTTTGCTGGCGATGGCTGTACAACAACATGCATGACCATAACAGTATCAACAAGCTCCTGAATAGGTGCTTTACACTGGCTAACAGTCTTGTTGTTCTCCAAAATCCTACCATAACTGATGAGCTTGATCTCATTGCCTACCTTTGGAACAGCCATATTACCTAAAGGAACACACAAAGACATTTCTGGATAAGTTTCGGATAAGCAAGAATGTAAAAAGAATAGACATACTGCAACTATTCATAAGTCATATACATTTCACCTTGTCTATGAGAAGAACGTCCATGATTTTAGTGGAAAACATGAATATAATACAATTTATAATACAATCAAGGACTCTCATGTTCATGTACTTCAAACAGCCTATAGCCAGAAAATAATAAATCAGATGGAAAAAAACATATGTATACACAGCAGAGTCATGGTCATAAAAACAGGATGAAAACGTGCAGATCAATGACATATTTAAGTAACAAGGGTGAGTTTGGCATTAAAAGCTGATAACCCAGATTATGGAAGTAGCCTAAAAACAGCTTATAAGTGTTTGAATCGCTGCTAACTGAACATCTTTTGCACATGAATTTGCCTTCTTACTGGCCATGAAGATAAATCTTTACTTAGGCATACATATTAATTATGCAACAGGAATAATACTGGATCCTTATGTAAACACCAATAACTTGAGCTGGACTTTCCTTTTCTAACGGTTTGTCTCTGAGCAACTTATCCCCACCTGGTAATTAGCACTATAGATTTACTTTGACCTAGATGGTTTACAACTTATTTCTAATCTCAAACTTCCCTAACATGTTCAGCATCTCCATTCCAATGACACAGGCAAGGTCAACAAATTTAAGAATAACATTAATGAGGGCGATAAACACCCTCAAAAACTCACTTGCTCCGTGTGCTCAAAGTAATACTTCAAGTCAAATTGATACGAGTAATCTACTTCTCGGCTAGTATAAAGACGTATAACATCTAAGAGTTTTACTCATACAACGAATTGGACTCACAATAGTTTTCCTCAAAACGTTTACATTCACTTCCCATCATACTTCAATGCCTAACTCTCTCATATCTGCAGACTTGGCTGTGTGTAACACATGCTCCCTTCTAAGACACTCATCAATAATCATGGATCTAGTCTTCCCATTCAAGTTTCAGGTTCCTATGTCAATAATCACCTAATCCCAACCACCAATACAAACCTTCCAAGCTTCACTACAGAACAGTTCAGCCCCCCAATTTCAATTGTATCCACCACGAATCACCTTCTATTAATAACTTGATTCTGACTCAGCAATCAAAGAATCTTCGAAGGGGGAACTAAATGACCAAATAATCATCAATCGAGCAGTAAAACGAAAAGCTACAGAAACAGAACATGAAGAAACACGTCAAACTAATAGAAAGAGATCAAAGAAATGCAATCAACAAACCTTTAGGCCAATCAGAAATGATTCGCTCCTTCAACATCTGAACGGTCGACGCCGGCGAGTATCGGAACGGACCGATGTCCGATCCATCCGGTAACCTAAACTTTATATCCACCGAATCTTCCTCCGTCATCTGATTCCTCTACCAGCCGAGTTCAAGAAAAAGTCAGAATTCCCCCCTAATCCCCCCTTTCCCCTAGCTTTCTCTCTCCTCCTCCTCCTGACAACTGATTGACCACCAAACTGACGAATCGCAAAGCATGAATCAGAGAAACGAAAGCCTAAAGTACAAATCGCAGAAAGAATACACAAGTTGAAGCCACGAAATCAACAATTGCGAATCTTCCATGGAAGAATACGGTACTGGAGATGTAGTAATTACCGGAAACTTGAACAATTTGCGAGAATTCTTGGTTGATTATGGACTCGGATTCGTACGGACAACGGATCGAAGAAGAAGAAGAAAGTGTCGGGCGAAGAGAAGTGGGATTTTGCCTGATGAAGGCCTTTTGTCTCCAGTTGAGAGGAAAAAGAAAGTTGAGCAGGTCAGAAATATCGATGCTATATATTTTTGGTATTTTTGCCTGAGGCTGACGTCATTATTGCATCTCTAGCACCTTTTTTCCGTATATGATTAGTGATAATCTTCTGTCTTATATATGCTTCATGTCGGCAATTTTGTTTTCTTAAGATGGTAAGTTGTGATGAATCATGATCATATCTTTTGTGAAGAGCAAATGCCAATTATGAATTTATGATTTGTCTTTGCCATTTAAGGACATGGTTTGTTTTTCCTGATGAAGAAAGTGACTAGGGAGGGGTACAATCTCTAGGTTTGGTTCATCTCAGGGTAAATTGTTTTGGTAGAGATTTCAGGGCATGTTTTAAAATGATACATCAACCTATCAAAGATTGGAGTTAGGTAACATAGACGTAAATATGGGTAAGTGCATCCCCAACAGCTTCTCTATTATAGATTAAATGAAGAATTTAGGTGATTAATGGATTATAGCTCATTTTTTTACCCCAACAACTTCTTCCTCTAATTCTTCATAATGGAGAAGGGGAAAAAATGCACCTCATTCTCTAAATGTAGGGGATTCTCCAAAATATATTTATGGTAATTATTCCTTTCTTCAAAATACATTTATGCTAATACTAGAAAGTTTAGATAAAATGTGTAAAATTTAGGTTTTCCCTTTAGTGTTAATATATAATGCAAATTCATCATATATATTATATGATATTTTTTTTAATTAACATAGCTTCTCGTGAATGAATGAACTTTTTGCTTACAGAAGTCGTAATTTTATTGGGTTTATTTGTATATAAGTCATAAATACTTTAGTCGATCAGTACCAACCCTAAAATCATTAAACAATAATATAGTCTTTCCAACACCTAATTGTGAATGCATAATTTTGTATTTTCTTATTTACATTATGATTCTTTAGTATAATTACTTCTTTATTATTTAAATAAAAAAATAAGTATCTTTAAAGTAAGATTGTATAATATTTTCATTTCTTTCAGTTAAATAAAAATAATAATTAATAAACATTGAATTTTTCAAAATAGATAAGCGGGTGGACTTCAATAAGAAATGTTGGACTTGAAGTAGAATTTTGTTGGAGAAAATAATTTGTTCTTCTCCATTTTAGAAAAACTTTTAGTACAACAGATTGGACCTTTTAGCACATCTGTTGGGGAAAAACTTTTAGCACATCATTTTTTATTTTTCAAGACTACGATTGGACCTTCAATGCACAATTCTTACTCCAAAGAAACCCAAAATAAAGAAAATTAAAATTAAACGGAAAATCTTACTATTTTTTTCCGGTGAAATGGGCAACAGCCCTGAAAAACAAAAACAACACAATCTAATCAGGAACCATCCTAGGCATAGCCACACCTCTAGCATCCTCCTCTACCAAACTACCAGCCCCATCATGGGGGTTACTTAGCTCATGAACCCCAATCTCCAAGCTGTGTCCATGGGCAGCAAGGTGGTCGGCAACTCGATTTGCCTCCCGGAAAGTATGTCGAAACTGGAGAGCCCAGTCTCTACTCCAAAAGCGCTGGCACCGTAGCACCAGGCTAGCAAGCGGATGCAAAGGCTGCACCCTCCCATTCAGCAAACCCACCACGACACGCGAATCGGACTCCACCACCACACGTCGGAAGCCCTTCTCCCAGGCCAGCGTAACACCCCTAAGGACACCCCAAAGCTCGGCAACCGGAACCGAGCACACTCCTAGGTTGCACGTGAAGCCTCCCTGCCACTGACCGTCCTCGTCCCGAATCACCCCCCCCCCCCGCAGCCGCGTTCCCATTAGGCCCCCGGACAGATCCATCCGTGTTTACTTTCACCCAACTACTGGCCGGTGGGGTCCAACTAACCAATTGCTTCGATCGCCCTCCTTGAATGCTGCTCTCCCTCTTCTTTCTATCAATAGCCTCCACCTCTCTGATCCGCCCAATAATGAAGGCCCTCCGGTCCCCTTCTTTACTTCCACGCCCAAAAACCCGCTCATTCCTCCATCGCCATAACCACCACACCGTTACAGCTAGGGTGATCAAATTGGAGGAATTAAATCTCAAGTCCACATCCCCTTTTATACAAGCTGTTAACCATTGATCACTGGCAGCCCCAAAAAATCTCCCCTCCACTCCTATCGGGAGAACTCTCTTCCAAACCTCCATCGCAAACCTACAATCTCTGAGAAGATGGGTCACAGACTCCTCATTCTCCCCGCAAGAACCACACACCGAGTCTTCCGCCAGGTGACGCTGACATCGCTCTTTATTCGTGAGGACCCGGTCGCTAACAGCCAGCCAAAGAAAAAACTTCATCCGCTCCGGCGCCGGCACACGCCAGAGCTTCTTATACACACCCACCTCTCCTCTGTCAAGCGCGAGGTTTGGGCTGTTCGCCAACAGCTTGTATGCAGAGGCCACGCTATACACCCCTGTTGGCGAGAAGCCCCACCTCCTGGCATCGCTTATCCCTTCCTCCGCAATTCCAATAGCCGCCAATTTCATCAGGCTGGCGCTAGGAAGGACCCGGCTAAGCTCCTCCCACTTCCAGCCCTCCCCCTCGTTCCAGATCTTTTTAACCGTTTTCTCCCTCTCCTCTAGGCCTAGGTCCCTCATACAGAAGTCTTCCAATGGGACGTCCTCAATCCACACATCCCTCCAGAAACGGATCGAGCTTCCCTCCTCCAGGTTCCATCTCACACCCTTGCTAACAACCTCTTGAATGCTATTAAGGATGCCCTTCCAAGTAAAAATTTGGAATGTTTTATAAAAAAAGAGCCACGAGGGCGCCCTTCTCCTTACACATCTCACCGCATTTCCCTGCACCTCCACTCCATATTTCTGGGTAATGAGGTCACCCCACATCCCTGCATCCCTGTTAAGCAGGCGCCACCCCAATTTCCCAAGGGTGGCAAGGTTCATCTCCTAGGTTTTCCTGATCCCAAGGCCCCCCTGCTCCTTTGGGGCACAAACAGTCTCCCATTTGACTAGGTGGATTTTCCGTCCTTCCGCAGTCCCCCCCCCCATATGAAGTTCCTGTTAATCCTATCCAAGGCCTTACACGTCGCCTTCGGGAGTTGGACACTATTCATATGATACGCCGGGATCGCTGATAGGACGGATTTTGTAAGGGTCACTCTGCCCGCTACATTAAGAGTTTTAGCCTTCCAACCCGTTAGTCTCGACCCCACCTTCGCCAAAAGGTCCGCATAAGTCGCCTTTGTGACTCTCTCATGTAAAATGGGAACCCCCAAGTATCTACCCAAGTTGCGAGTGACCATAAAACCACTAACCTGCTCCAGCTGATTGGCCAAGTCGCGAGACACGTTCTTGGAGACACAAATCCTGGATTTCTCAACACTCACCTTTTGTCCCGACGCCTTGCAGAAGCGATCCAACACTTCCATTATAACCCTCATCTGCCCACAAGACGCTTCCGCCATAAGAACGATATCATCGGCAAAAAAGAGGTGGGAGATCCCCGGCGCTCCTCTACAAGCCACAATCGGTTTCCACCTTCGACCCGACACCTCCCGATTTATAAGATGACTCAATCTTTCCACACAAAGGGTGAAGATATACGGCGAGATGGGATCTCCCTGTCGGATCCCCCTAGAGGGGCGGAACCCTTCCGTAACCTCCCCATTCCAAAGTAGCTTCATCGAGGGGGTAGTTATGCACTTTTCTATCCAACTGATCCACACCTCCGGAAACCCAGCATCTCTAAACGTATCCAGAACAAAACCCCAGCTCAATCTATCATACGCCTTCTCTAAGTCGAGCTTAAGCACCATCCACTTCTTCCCTGCTCTCTTATTCTGAAGAGAGTGCACAAGCTCTTGCATCACGATCACATTATCTGTAATGGACCTCCCTGGGATGAAGCTATTTTGGGTGGGCCCAACAAGCTTGTCCATTAATGGCTGAAGACGATCCGCAAGGAGCTTCGTCACCACCTTGTACATCACATTGCACAGGCTAATCGGTCTAAATTGGCGAAGACTTTCCGGGCTGTTGACCTTCCTAATGAGGGAGATTAGAGTTTCATTTGCACCCTCAGGCAGGTTTCCCGTCTCAAAAAAGCATTGCACGGAACTGCACAGCGACGGTCCCACCACCTCCCAACAAGCTTTGTAAAACACGGGTTGGAACCCATCCGGCCCTCGGGCTTTGTAGGCCCCCATCCCCCATAGCGCACCCTTTATTGCATCATTATCAGGGATGCTCGTCAAACCGGCCAAGTCCGATCGGTCGAGGCTAGGGAAGCCCCCACACACCATCTCCTCCCAGCCGCCATTCATATCCTGTTGAGTATACAGGGATTTAAAGAACCCAACTGCCATTTTCTCCAGCTCCCCTTCCTCTGTAACCCAACCACCCTCCTCATTCTTCAACGCCATCACCGTGTTTCTCCGTCTCCGAATAATCGTGCTAGCATGGAAGAAGGTCGTATTTCGATCTCCCAGTGCCAGCCACATCTGCCTGGATTTTTGAAACCACATCACTTCCTCTTGAGCCAACACCCTCTCCAACTCTCCTCTGAGCTCCTCCTCCAGGCGAATGAGGCTCTCCCTTGGGCCCTCCTCCAACGCCCTCTGGATCCCCTGCAACCTATGGAGTAGCTTCACCTTTCGAGCATGGATATGCCCGAACACCTCCTTGTTCCAGATAATGAGGCCATCACGAAGGCTGTCCTGCGCCTCATTCCAGGCAGCTTGGGTCTTCCAATTCTCCCTCACAAACGTGGTAAAATCTGGATGCTCAATCCACGCAGCCTCAAACCGAAAGGGTCGCCGCCCCCTATTCTCCTTCCGGCGACCCATTAGTGAGAGTAGGAGCGGATTATGGTCCGACCCAATAGCCGGGAGATGAGTCACGGTAGCCTCCTCCCACCTCATCCGGCCCTCCAAGTTCGTAAAAACTCGATCAAGCCTCTTTGCCACCCTCGTTCCACTCGAGTTTCCCCTACTCCAAGTGCACATCGACCCCACAAAGCCCATATCGATCAGGCTCAGTTGGTTGACCCACCTGGAAAATACCGGAGTGTCTTCCATCACCCTGTTCGCCCCACCAACTCTCTCCTCCACGCCAAGGATACAGTTAAAATCACCCCCAACGAACAAGGGACCCTGCGCATTCTAGATGGTCAAGCTAACCTCCTCCCAAAAAGGGACTCTTCTCTCCACAGAAGGCGGCGCATACACCACAATCAGGCCCACCGAGACCGAACCTTCCCAAACACGGGCATGAATGAAGTGCGCTCCCACCTCCACTACATCCAGCTTTGTTGTATTCCCATTCCATAGGATCCAAACACCCCCTCGATAACCCACTGCCTCCACCCTCCTGTTTGAGTTGAAATGAAGGCTCCTACAAACCCGATCAGCCATCTCTCCCGACACCTTGGGTTCCAAGATCGCCAAGACCTCCACCTTATTCTTTCTAACTAGATACCTACACGCCCTCCTAAACCCGGCACTTCCTGCCCCATGAGCATTCCAAATCATAATATTCGTCAATCCAGACATGGGAAGAGGAGATCGCAACACCCAATTATGCCCTAGGTGGGTCCATCTCCATCCCACCCGCCTGGTCCCCGGGTTCCATCTCCGTGTCTTCGCCCGAGAGCTTTGCCTCACTCTCCACTCCCGGCTCCTCGCCCCTTATCTCATCCGGCGGGTCTCCCACCACCGGGGTGATTCCGGCCTCCGATTGATCGGGCATCGCCGAGGCCCCGCCCTTCTCTATTCTCCGCCTTTCTTCTTTATTAGTTTCCACTTGGATTGGGTTCTCCCCACTCCCCCCATCAGGAATCTCAATGTTGGGATGGGCCTCCCTTTCCTCCTCTAAACCGCTGGGCCTGGCCCTTTTCATCGGCCCAATTCCCCCCAAATCCACTTTCTTTCCCCTAGATGATCCATCCTGTATTCCCGCTCTTCCTTGTACCCTATTCTGCGTCTTAGAGCGGCTTGTGCCCCCCTCCTCCTTCCTAGTTGACTTCGAAGACTGCCCTGCCTGAAACTTGAAATCTTACTATGATTAGATGTACATATGATATTCTTTAGGTTGTAACTGCGATGATAGATTTACTCAATCTCTATCCACGTCCATTCAAAACGTCAAAAAGCACATGTTTGATATGATTTTGATAAATCTATCATCGCAGTTACAACCTAAAGAATATTTGACGTTTTGAATAGACGTGGATAGAGATTGAGTAAATCTATCATTGCAGTTACAACCTAAAGAATATCATATGTACATCTAATCATAGTAAGATTTCAAGTTTCAGGCAGGGCAGTCTTCGAAGTCATACGATTTATCTCTAATCTTTAATATGATTTTTATATAGGTTGAGTAAATCTATCATCGCACATGTTTGATATGATTTTGATATAGGTTGTTAGTTATATTTTTTTCTTTATAATTATATCTCTAATCTTTAATTAAAGATTAGATAATTAAGGAAAATTTAATGATAAATCGTATGCCTTTCAAGTTTCAGAGATTGAGTAAATCTATCATCGCACATGTTTGATATGATTTTGATATAGGTTGTTAGTTATATTTTTTTCTTTATAATTATATCTCTAATCTTTAATTTTATCTTTTTTCTTACCAATCTAATATCTATCTTTAAAGGCATACGATTTATCATTAAATTTTCCTTAATTATCTAATCTTTAATTTTATTCTTTTTCTCACTCATATAATATCTATCTTTGAAACAATATTATCTATCTTTAAAATTTCATTCTATAAAAGATACATGTTAATTAACTTATCTTTTTAATTACCATTATAATCTATTTATGTAAGAAATAATATAAGAAATTCGAATATTAAAATGGAAGCCCCTTTTTCTAAATAAAGTATAATTTTTTTTATCTTTGAAACTAAATCAATTTGTCTTTGTTAGCTTTTACATAAATTATATATTATCATGTTCCTAATAAATTAGCTTTTATCTCTCATAACTAAACAACTAAATTTTGTTCATGTTATTTTACTTAATCTGATACATTCTTTATTATCAATTTATGTAAAAGATATTTTTTGAATTTTGATAAGATATTCTATCTTTTTTGATATATTAGTTATCTTTTTAATCTCTTTATATAAGAAAAAATTTAAAAATTTAGAATTTAGAAAAATTTAAAAATAGAAGCCCTTTTTATGATTAAATTATTATTCTTATCTATAATATTAAATCAATTTATATTTACTATCTTGTACTTAACTTATATGTTATCATTTTCATAATAACTTAGCTTTTATCTTTCAAAATAGAATAACTGTTGATTAATATATTTTATATATTTCAATGTATAAAGTTATTAGAATCATGTTGGACTCATTTTATATTTCTAAATGTTGATATTATATTTTAATATTTTTAATCAAATAACAATTCAAAGTAACTATATCTCATACTAATAAGTTATAGAATTAAAATTAAAAAAAAAGTTCAAACCAAAATAATAGATTAAAACATCTCATTTTATATGGACTTATAATGTCTCGAAATTGTGATAATAAGGACAGTGATATATATTAACCATTAGAGACATATTTTGAAGGTTGATAAAGTAAATAAATTTTATTTACTAAATTGTTCTATAGTTAGAATATGTTTTATATTTTATAATCTGATACGTGAAGTACTATAAATTTGAAAAAATAATATTTTTATCTAAAAAAAATAACATTTTTCATATGCTAAGATTTTCATTATATTGTATGTTTTCACTTATTAATATCTTATTTATAATAAAAATGATTTTAAAATATGAAGTATGAGTCATTGTCGTGCATGGCACGACGGGTACAGCTAGTTACAAAAGAATTAGTCGCTTGATTAAAAGATTAATTACTATCCACCGTACCATTTGTTTTCTTAAAAAATAAGTACTCCGTCACCCTCCCATTATTTTTTCAATATTTTTCTTATGGGTCTGGATTCAGTGATAATGTGTGCTTAGTTGAGAAATGAGAATAAACAAGAGTCATTGGATGAAAAGAGATTAAACACCATGAAACAAAAGCAAAACAATGACACGACCAAATTTTTAGTGAATTATTCGCGTATTTTTCGAAAAATACGAATACAGCGCACAAACAAGATTGTGATTTGTGCATTAGTAATACTAATTTGTGCATCTGTAATATGGATTTGTTCATTTATACATGCAATTTCTGCATTAATACTATGAGTTTTATTCATCGTTAAAATGTTTTGTGAAGCTCTAATTTATGCATATGTACTGTGGATTTGTGCATTTAGTATTACGGATTTGAGTATCTAATTACGGATTTGTTCACCTGTATACAAAATTTGTACATTTGTATGAGTTTTATTCATAGGTTATATGGTATGTGCATAATGTGGATATGTGCATTTAGTAATACGGATTAATTCACATATACTCCGTATAATTATAAATGCAATTTACTCATATAGAGAAAAATTGATCAAATAACGAAATTGATTTTTTCAATCTCCCGATAACATAGAATTTCCTTCGATAAGAATAATCGCGTCGATGAGATCTGTTGATGTAATTGTAGCGAATTGTTAAATCCACGTTAAAAACGATTTTTCACCAATTTTCAACCGTTGTTTTTAGCTTCTTCTTGAGTCTTGACAAAAAGAAAAATCAAAGAGCCCAAACGACGGCGTTTCAGGAGAGGGAGAAAAGCACCTTCCAATTCATCTACACACACCCCAAATTCCGTAAAATCGCCTTCAAATTCCAATTCGCTACAATTACATCAACAGATCTCATCGACGAGCTAATCTCTCATGGTAAAAATCTACCAACTTCCCCCAAATTTCTATCGCAAATGCTTTCTGTTTAAATTCGCTGCCAGCGTTTCGATTGATTGGTTGTTTTTGCTCTAGGGTTTTTTCCTGTGAGGTATTAGTTGGTTAGGAATCGTTGAGCTGGAAAGTGGATTTATAATTGTAGTGGCTAAAGCATATGTTCTCACTAATTTTGTCTTCAACTGATAGGTTGTTCTGGTGGGATTTGTTGGCGGAATTGTGTGTTTATATTGCTGAATGTGCTTTTTTCCTGAATGGAATAATTGGCATCACAAACAATTATTTGTTTGTATCATTGATTTGCTTTAATTTTAATTGCTGTGTGCTCCCTTTTCCCCCTGTTTTTGGTACCATTGTTGGATGCTAAAGGTCAGGACTTGCCATAAAAGGGAAAGGGAAGATTAAAGCTTGATGAACAAAGTTTCCTACACTGAAAATTCATCATTGGAAGATGTTAAATGTTGTTAATCAGTGGCATGATATTGTGTCTACCTAATTAGGGTAGTAATAGATTTAAAGTAAGTAATGTTGTGCAATGAAGACTCCATAAGTTGTGCTATTGCTATGTATCTTTGGGCCATTAGTTTATTGGATGATAGTAATGCTGAGGGCATGGGCTTTTTGCCTTGGATTCCAAATAGCTTTTAGGTTTTGTATATCTTGAGATGGCAAGAATGGCTGGGCCTTGGAAGATGGAACACATTCTGTTATGATTTGTGCTCTTGGACCTGGCTATCTGTTATGGCCTCTTGATATTGAGGACTTTGAACTGAGGCAAAGGATATTTGGATCTGTTGTAGACTGGGATCATAATTCTGAAGAAGCTTCAAAGTGAAAAATGAGATTATGAAGGATTTGGTTTAAGGAATTATTTTGAACTGGACTTGGGGTGGCTGAATTTTGTTTAGTGTTAGCAATGTTAGTTACATAAAATTTAGGAGAAAAAGGTAGTCTAGTTGATCGACAGAAGATACCAGCCGACGTTGAGGCTGAATAAAAGCAGAAAAACGGTACAAAACTTCAGTAACTTGAAGGGAGCCATCCAGTTCATTGTTCTGATTTAACTCCTTACTTCCTGTCTAGTTTTGTGAAATAGGTGGATTGTACACAAGAAGGTGGTTCTATTGTAGACAGTGGATGAAATATGACTTTGAACAAATGAGTTGTTCTATGAAATTTTGGATTACAGCCCAAAATTTTGTCTTTGCCACGACTCGTATGGATACATTATATGGATGCAAGAACAGGAAGCAAAGGAAAATTTTATTTCCTTACTGCTGTCTACCAGATGAAGTGAACAACACATTCTAAGTTACTAGCAAGTAACATCAGTTTAGTTTATGTTAGTGCAGCCTGCAATAAATAAGATCATTAACTCATGGTATGTATTTGCAGACATAGATAAGTTTATGGTGCTTTTCATGACAAACATTCAATTGCTCAAACCTTTCCAGGTATGGGCTTGAACTCATGTTATGCTGTTCTGAACTCTTGAATGCCCATACTGTTATGGGCAAATATTTAATTGATGATCAAACCATTTACAATTTTCTGTCATACTCTTTTTGCCTTTTCCTTTCTTGTATAACTCATAAGCTTTGATAAAACTACAAATTGTGTGCAGATTGTAATGCGTATATCCTTTGAGTAGGATAAGGAGAGTCTATATTTGGCTCCTTCAGGATTCAGCTCCTGGACAGGTATCTTTTTTGATCCCCATAATGTCTAAATTATTGATCTCTTTTTTCCTGATTGCCCATTCTTCTTCCCCCACCACCAACACTAACATTGGTGTTAGTTCCCTAGAATGACGCACTCTATCACTAAATAAGAAAGAAAAAAATATAAAAATAATAAAGAAGACAAAAAATTTAAAAGAATGAAGCTGAATCTTGCCAAAAGATGGGAAGATTTCAGCAACACTGTCCATGATATTTTGTTAACAGGTGGTGAAAATAATGTCCACGAGTATACACGGGCGGTATTCGAGAGCGAGAGTTGGTAAGCATTGGATTATAGCATTGAAAGCTCTATGATTCTTTCGTATTATGATTGGTTGTTGCTGTAGTAGCAGCCATTTCAAAAATCTCCTAGTGTTGATCCTTCTTTTTTCCTGATAAGAAAGTAGTGATTATTAACACATACATGTGCACATCTTGAAATAAAGCTATGGTTTTTCACCTCTCCATTTGTTTACCTTTGCTTATGTCACAATATGATCCTATAGGGAAAAGGGTACTTTGATCAAGACATTAGCTTTTGCATAATTCATGTATAGAATGCAATGGTGCTCTCAAAAGGCATGAAACAAGATATGGAGGTGAATGACATTTCAAAATTAAAAGCACGAAAAGCATTGGATTTGATCGGGATTGATCTGTAGTAGATTAAATCTCCCCAAAAGAGAGCCACATTCCTAGTATCACATTTGTATTTTTGGGGTCTTGTCTTGGCTAGTTGAACCAAAATTTGCAAAATGTTGGACCTTGATTTTTCGATATGCTTATCCTTTCGGTTTCGAAATCGGTTAGATGTTTATGCTAATGAAAAATCTTTATTTGCATAGAGGATAGAATAGCCTTATCTTTTTTTTGATAGTCTTTAAGCTTTGAGTATAGCTAGGGATTGATCCTTTTTTCTATGTCATGTCAACAACTTATCAAGATCAGATCTTGTTTGTCTCTCACAAGTCTCAATATATGAATGGAGTTGCCTTCATTCATCAAATTTGTACGGATACAATTTCGTACTTTTTGTGATCTTGTAACGCGTTTTGTTTTTCGTATTTGCATCTTTTCAATTTTCATGTTTATCTTTCATTAGTGTATATAACCTTGCTTGATGGTAAGGGGGACATATCCATAGTTGGCAAGATTTGAGCCAGAATTTTATAAAATTAGGGGTCAGTTTTCTTTGTTGTTTTGAATTCTGTAGACAATTGATTGTCAAATGATTGCATGTAATTATTGCAGCGTAAAATTCAAGATATATTGACCACCGTTGCCCAATAAAATTTTGCTAATGCTGACCTAAGTAACGCAATCAGATTATGGGTTCTTTGTACACGTGTTTGCAACGAAAACAATCAAGCATTGTTGTTATTATTGACCAAAGTGAAAACGACTTGTACAAATTGTAT
This sequence comes from Polygonum maritimum, assembly GCA_963924305.1. Taxonomy (NCBI): domain Eukaryota; kingdom Viridiplantae; phylum Streptophyta; class Magnoliopsida; order Caryophyllales; family Polygonaceae; genus Polygonum; species Polygonum maritimum. The sequence goes on from OZ002732.1 coordinate 3,999,872, forward strand.
TGACCAGCTGTATTAGCTTTATCAAGGCTGCAATAAACTTAAGAAACTTGTTCAAAACGTGATTTTCACTTTCTAATTCACTACGCAATCTTTGATATAGGGAGTATAAAAGATGTATTGTAATACGTACTTAATGATTTGTTTAGATGATTTACATCGATTGTTAGACTTATCCAATTTATTGCCGTGAAATATAGGGTGCTCTAGGATAAAAAATGTCCATACTTTATGGATAGTTTTGTGCAATTTCTATTTAAATTGTGGTGTGATTAGACCTGGTAAAATCTGACCCGAACCGAAAAACCGATCCGACCCGTCCGAAATTGTTTGGGTTATAAAAACCCGAAAAAATAAACTTGAAACCCGATTTTAACCCGAACTCGATGACCCGAGAAGTTTTTGGATGGGAATGGTGAAAACATTCCTTACCTTGTTGGGTTCCTCTCGTCAATAGCCGAACTCGACTCTAATTGATTGATTGAAATATGATTGTTTATGAAGAAAATCAACTCGAGGAATTGATTTTGAACATAAAATATACCAATTGATTAAAGATGTATTAAATTAGTGTCTCGTATGCCTCAAAAAAAAAATTAGTGTCTCTTAAATTGATGTATACTTCTCAAGGTTTGAATGTTTTTTGCTTTGCTGAACTAGAGTCTAAGTTTTGAATTGATTTGTAAAGTTGTTGTAGGTTGAAATATGTAAGAGTTGAGAAATATTATACTTTTAAAATAGAGAAAAATCCCACAATAATCTCATTTTCAATAGTTTACTCCAACAAGATACCCCTCTAATAGTAGTTGGCCAAAAATAACCTCTCATATAAAATTGGACAAAAACACATCCATCATCTACGACTAGAGCTGTCAAAACCTGACTCGACCCAAAAATCAACCCAAACCGACCGAAATTTTTTGGGTTGAAACCCCCGAATAGTAACGAGCAAAGAAAAAAATCGAACCCAATTAACCCGAACTTGATTGGGTTGAAACCCGAAACCGACCCGATATTTTATATATATGTAAAATAAATATATATTTTTGTAAATATTATAATATATTTCATAAAACCAATTATAAATAAAAATTTATAATAAAATATTATTTTAATAATCATTAAAAGTTCAAGTTCTTGACTTGTTAGGTCGATCTGAATCTGCATAATAACATGTCAAGATCCGATCCGATTTGACCTGTAACCCGATTGACCTGAACCCACACTCAACTCGAATTCGAAAAGACCGAACCCGAATCCACTTGACCCAATCCGTTTGACACTTTACCTACAACTCAATTTACGTACAATTTTTTTCAACCATCTACATAAAACTTATCCTCCTAACACTATCTATGTATATCCATCACCACCTTCGGACTACCATTGCACCGCCATAGACCTTGCGTCGCCGACGAACCGCCAGAGTCCTTGGCCTCCCTCTCTCCACCAACATGAATTGCCTCGACCTCTCTGACCCTCATGCTGCCCTTGGGCCACCATTGCGCCCTCACACCGCCGTCGTGTCACCACCTAGGAGTCGCCATCATGCCGCCCTCCCACCATTGCACCGCGCCGGCCACCTCACATTGTCCTCCACTGCCTTGGTCGCAAATTGACTTTTTATAGATCTGCGAACTGCTTTTGGATATGTTACACTAATTTCTTTATGATTTGTTACATTAAAAATCGTATAGAGTATTTATGTAAAGTAAGTTATTTATATTAATGTATTAAATTTATTTATTTATTACATTAATTTATGTAGGGTAATTTATGTATGTTTAAGTGTTACATTCATTTTATGTAGATTAGATTTCATGTAGATTATGTCATGGATCTTAATGTTTTACATTAATTTATTAGAAAAAATGTGTTACATTAATTATATACTACATTAATTTTATGCGGACAAGATTTTATGTAGATTAAGTCATGTATATTCACATTAATTCATGTGAATTGATTTAAGGTACAGTAGTTTGTGTATGTTTAAGTGTTACATTAACTGCTAAGTTAATTTTATGTCGATTAAATTTCATGTCAAAGTACATAAAATTAATTAATTGTAAGCCAATTCGAAGCAACAAAATCCTAACTGATTTAATGTACAAAATTTTAAAAGATTTAATTTACAAAATCTAAACCAATTTATTGTAACAAGATCCTAACAAATATTATGTAATAAAATCTTAACAACTTTAATGTCACAAAATTTTAACAAATATTATGCAAAAAAAAATCCTAACAAATTTAATGTAACAAAATTCTAATAAATTATCTAACCTAATGTAAATTCTAACAGATTATGTAATCTAATGTAGATTCTAACAAATTTGTTAGAATTTTGTTACATTAAATTTGTTAGGATTTTTTTTCATTATATTTGTTAAAATTTTGTTACATTAAAGTTAAGATTTTGTTGTATAATATTTGTTAGGATCTTGTTACACTAAATTGGTTTAGATTTTGTAAATTAAATCTTTTAGAATTTTGTACATTAAATCAGTTGGGATTTTGTTGCTTAATATTTACTTACAATCAATTAATTTTATTTAATTTGACATGAAATTTAATCTACATAATATAAATGTAACAATTAAGGCTTAATACATCAGGAGACTCTTGTACTTTAACGTTTTTTTCCAACAAACCCCTCTATTAAAAAATGTTCTATGAGGCCCCTTTACTAATCTGAATTTGTTTTATTGAACCCCTCATTACTAATCATTTGTCACGTAAAACAATCGAACACTGACTTGGCTCTCATAATTAATGACTAATCATTATATTATCCAATTTTATATCACATGCGACTTCACTAGCTATATAAACCACATATGATAACATAATATATCAAATACGGTGGTTCATTTTCTGTATTGAGTCTATCTTATTGCCGTAATTGTGACTAACGGAGTCTGACGTTGCTTAAAATTGGATTACATGACGATTACTCATCAATTATGGGAGTCAAGTCAGCATATGTTTGTTTTATGTAATGAAAGATCAATGATGGGTGGTTTAATAGAACAAATTTAACCGAGTAGAAGGGTCTAATAGAACATTTTTAAGTAGAGGAGTCTGTTGGGAAAAAACGTTAAAGTACAGAGGTCTCCTGATGTATTAAGCCTAACAGTTAATGTAACACTTAAACATACATAAATGACTCTACATTAAATCAATCTACATGAATTAATGTAAAACATGAATATACATTACTTAATCAACATAAAATCTTATCCGCGTAAAATTAATGTGATACATAAAATTAATGTAACACATGCATTTTTTCTGATAAATTAATGTAAAACATTAAGATACATGACATAATCTACATGAAATCTAATCTACATAAAATTAATGTAACACTTAAACATACACAAATTACCCTACATAAATTAATGTAACAAACAAAAAAATATAATACATTAATATAAATGACTTACTTTACATAAAATACTCTATATGATTTTTAATGTAACAAACCCTAAAAAAATTAATGTAGCATACCCAAAAGCAGTTCGCAGATCTATGCAAAGGCAATTTGCGACCAAGGCGGTGGAGGACAATGTGAGGTGGCCGGCGTGGGGCGGCGGTGGGAGGGCGGCGCGATGGTGGCTCCTAGGTGGCGACACGAGGGCGGTGCGAGGGTGCGATGGTGGCTTGAGGGTGACATGAGGGTGAGAGAGGCCGAGGCAGTCCGTGTTGGTGGAGAGAGAGGCTGAGGGCTATGACCGTTCACCCACGGCGGTGTTGCGTGCTGGTGGTTCGCCGGCGACGCATGGTCTATGGCGGTGCTATGGTAGTCTGATGGCGGTGATGGATATACGTAAATGGTATTGGGATGAGAAATTTTGATGTAGATGGTTGAAGAAAATTGTACGCAAATTGAATTGTAGGTGATGAGGGTGTTTTTGTCCAATTTTATGTGAGAGGTTATTTTTGGTCAAATACTATTAGAGGGATATATTGTTGAAATAAACAGTTCAAATATGTATATTAGCGTCTTTTCCTCTTTAAAATATGTAAATTGCAAACTTTCTTCTTCTGGTTCGATATATGTTTTCTGATATATGCATACAAGAACTCTAAGATTTAAATTTTCATACAAATTACTTTATTTGAATCTCACATGTTCGTTTTTTTCTTCATAATCAATTTTTTTTGAATAAAAAGGGTGAATAAATTAACCATAAAAAGATACAAAATTTGCTAGCAAAGCTGGTTATTTACGTCATGATCAAACTCTAGTCTTTCCATAATTCTACATGATTCCCTCGTGTTAATTTTCCATCTAGCCCGCAAGCAACTTTCGATGTGCCTAATGCACAAACTAATACATTCATCTATGCTAATACTTTGCTGGCTGAAAACAGCAGCATTTCTAACCTTCCATATATGATATATGGCCACACAGTGAGCGTGGTTCCATAGACTGAACAACATCGACTTTTTCCCCTTCAAGGGGGCCGATTGGCTAACCCATTCATCAATATTGCTGCTGCTTCTTCCCAATTGCATCCACTTGAGCAACCCCGAGAGTACCCCCTTGGAAAAGCTGAATTCAAACCACAAGTGTTGCGCACTCTCTTGATGGTAAGTCCCCCACAGGCAGCAACTGTCTTCTTGCACAACACCCCATTCCTTCAACTTGTCCTTAGTGGCCATCCCTTCATTGATGACTTTCTAGGCAATAAAGGCCACTCGCGGTGTATTCAGCTTGCTCCATACCATGTTCGCCCACCTAACATGCTCACCTTTGTCCCGTATACTGTCTTACACAACCTTTCCATCCAGCCTTTTCAAGCAATTTGAATCTCTTCAATTTTAACTTTAAGGTTAATCCTTTCTTACTGAAATTCTTATAACGGACACCATGAATGTGAAATTGGAACTTGTTTTTGTTGTCTTTGTGTTACTCACCCCACTTAGTCTAACACATGATTTGCTAGCAAAGCTGGTTATTTAGAAAATAGTAGTAATAGAGAGTATAAAGCCGAATTGTAAAAATCTAAATCCTTATATATAGGTTCAAATTATATTAATTATAACTTTATAAATAAATAAGCGAGTCATGAATTAATATCAACAAAAGGATAATAGACAAACTATTAAAATAAATTTGAAAAACCAGGTCCTCTAACCCGTTGGATTGATCCGAACCCGCAACAAACCCGAAGTGACCTGACCCATTTGGACCCGTTAAAGTTGTGATCCGAAACGACCCGAACTGGTGTTGACCCAAACCCGACATACCGAAACCCGAACCCGACCCGCCCAACCCGATTGACAAGGAGGTGTGATGCACAAACCTCTTTTTAATGGGTAACTTTTTGAAATTTACTCTATTACTACTATTTTCTATTTTTCATACTTTGTATTACATCTAACTCAAAGATCAATTAGGCCCTTTACTTTTTGCTTTAATTTATCAGTAATATTGATTTTATTAGTCTTTCTTTAGTTTTGAGTTGGGATGATTTTTTGTTGTAGTTGAAATGCAATAGAAACAAACTAAACGAAGATAGCATTGATTTCAATAACATGAAAATTATGCAAGTTATGCTCATTGACAAAAGCAGCTGATAGTTGACGTTGAAAGGGAAAAGTTGCCTAGGAAACTGATAAACAAAGTTAGAGCATCCACAATGGAGAAATTGTGGATGATTTCTTAACTTGAAAAGAAAATTTGTTTTCTTTCCTCATACTACTCTCCTGTAAGAAATGTGGTCTGACATTTAAGAATTTTTTTTTGCCAAATCTCTGATTATATCTAATTTATTTTTTTCTTTTTATGTTAAGAAATTTCCACACTTTTTCCATTGTGGATGCCCTTAGAGTTTACATAGCTTAATCAATAATTAGAGCTTAACCAGAAGAGCTATAATGCGTGAGGAGTCGGGAGTCCCTCTTTAATTAGCTTTGTTAAAAGGGCAAATTTATGGGGCCAAAAATTACACTTTGTGGCCTGAATTTGGTATGCTTTTTGAATGATTAGTTTCGTTTTCAAAACCGTGTTTTTTCTTCGATCAAAAAAACCGTGTTTTTTCGACTCAAATCTTTCATCCTCTCTTTGTGTTCCATTTTCATGTTTATTCAATCTTATTAGTCAATACAAACAGTGCTATAAAAACAAAACAATTTTGATTTCGACCCCAAAAAAAAACAATTATGAATAAATTTTTATTTTATATTAACCCATAAGATTAAAAAGATATGAAAACGGGACGCAAGGAAGGAACAAAAGTTTTGGGTCGGTATTGTTTAAGCCTCAACAATGCAACTCATCTATACTGTCTATAGTATAAAGCGGAGACAAACTCTTCACAAAAAATTACGTCACGTGTCATATTTGTGTTAAAATAAATAAATAATCAACCGGGCCCTTGCGTATAAAAAAACACTAATCACAATAGAAAGATAAATATATATGATTTGATAATTTTAAAAAAACATATAGGAAAATATCTATACAAAGATATAATTTAAGATATAACACCTAGGTTGAAGCAAAAAAAAAAAAGATATAACACCTAGGAAGATCCATCATGTTTAGGAATATCTATCTAATATATACATATATGTATAAATTTATTTAATAAAACATGATATTTATCGTAAAAAAATGAAATATAGATATAGTCTAATTATTTATTTTTTAAAAATCGGACTTTTTCAAAATTGTAAAAAAAAAAGAAAAACTCATAATTTTATTTTCCGATTTTATCTTAATCTTTATTAAATAATAATATTTACTAAATCATATCTATATTAAATTGGGTTATAATCACATTACATGTACATGGTACGGGGGGTTCAACTAATCTAATTACCAAAGGCCAACCTTATAACGTTTATGAAATTGTGTCCAAATCATTCACGGTAAGCTTTTGCAATTGGGACCGATATCATGATCAACATGCAATCATGCCTAGTAATTAAGACGAAGGGGGTCAATGTCACGTGATTCTCACGTGAGAGTCATGTCTAGTGCTAATCAGCTAGTCCCTTCAATTAACCCTAAACATGCAAGACCTTATCCAAATTAATTGCTCTAAATATTGTGAATTAGACTTTCACGCAATTTAAAATTCATTGTGAGCTATATCTATATACTACCTATGGTATAAAGTCGAGACAATGTCTTCACAAAAAATTGCGCCACGTGTCATTTCAATAATAAAATATTCAATCGGGCCCTCTTTATACAAATTAGGTAGTTAGAATCTCATATAATCTTATCCCGTAAAAATTGATTAAAATTTAACAAAAATTATGAATTATCCCGAAAATTGTAAACTATCACTTATCAAGAATTAGTTATAATCTTCCCATAATTATTACTATTTAATAAAACGTCATATTTATCATAAAGTAATTTTTAAACAAATCCAACTTATTTATATTATGAGTTGATTTACTATTGATAAAAAAACATTAATTATAATACGAAGATAAATATATGATCCTATCATTTTAACATGATCATTGATATTACATATCTATATTTAATTGGATTTATAATCACATTACCCATACATGGTACGGGGTTAAACTAGTTGTGTAGAATAAGCTATATGTTGTGAACAAATTAGTTAAAACCTATTGTGAAATAGATTTGTCGAAACTTATGCTAAATTAAACCGAATTAAAAACCAATGTTTAATTATATTATTAAGTAGAACAAGCCATAAGTTTTCAATCGAGTTATTTAAACCTATATATTGTGACAATTGTGACAACTAACGTCCTTGATTTCTCTTGGTAGCCCACTGCCAGAGATTTATACTCATTTCACATATAAACTAGCTAGTATCTGTTCATATCAAAATTAAACCCTTTTTTCGAGAATCGAATGCTATCGGTACCTCTTGTTCGAAGAGAAGAAGGATCGAGATCTTATGTTGTTAAAATGTGTTATTCCCCCACTCTCTCTAATGACAATTAACGTCCTTGATTTCTCTTGGTAGCCCAGTGTCAGAAATTTATTCTCATTTCACATATACTCTAGCATCCGTTCATACCAGAATTAAACCCTTTTTTCGAGAATCGAATGCTATCAATACCTCCTGTTCAAAGAGAAGAAGGATCGAGATCTTATCTTTTCATAGGATCAATTGGGTAGCTAAACAGAGTTTTTCACTTTTAGTCCTCAATTTGACCTACTTGAAGAAAGACCTAATCATCTCATACCACACTTGTCTTACACAATGTCATGTAAAACCCAACTCCGACCTCAACCATAAAAAATGAAAGCAAAATGCCAAATGCGTAATCATTCTAGCTCTTACAAGATCGACTTTCGAGATTTTCAATATTTTTTTAAAAAACTTTTTTACGGTGGTAAATGTTGGATCATGGATGCCATCGATCGAATCTTGTCACTTGCTGACTTGTATGTACAAGTAGGCACAAATGCAGTTTTAGTTGGCAAGCAATTTGAAAGCTTTGTCACTGCCACATCAAAAGGGACTAGAATTTGGGGAGTTCATTAAGCCAAGTCGGTAAAAGTGAAAAGATGATTTGTGGTTCAACTTAATTTGTCCCAAGTAATAAAAAAAAAAGGTTTAATTTCTTTTGTCACACAAATCGCACCATGTTAAACAAGTTAGGTTTGGGTTGTGGATAATATATCACAATCTGACGTGTTATATGCATATGATCATATTGAAATTGGATTGGGTGAGACCGGATTTCCACGTACACAAGACCTAAGAATGCACGATTATCTTTCTTTCTTTCTATTTTTCTTCAGAAGAAGGAGAGACGGTACTCTCTAACTCCTCGAGGGAGCTTACGTCTTATTAATTAAATTAAAAAAGGGCTAAGTAGTCAGCATATAGGGATAATCCATCCTTTACGTCTTCATTCAACAATGAAAAAATCCCCTCAGAAGGGTCAGACAATAAATGAAATCATAATGACAAAAAAAAAGGCACTAGATGCGAGGTTATCTACACCGATATGATATTCGCCTCTTAGTACACATGACGGAACTTAATGTCCACTAGTCCCGCTAACAACGCTTTGGCTACTAGAATCTTTAGATAGATTCAATTAGAATTAAGACTATGACATAAATTACATGAAATGGTCATATGCATAGCAAATAATCCGTTTTAATAAGGCCATGTATTCAAAACAGGTAACTCAAACTATTGACGGATCAAAATGACTATTGTTCTAGACTTCGAGAGTACACATCCGCTTATAGGGGTGCTGAATTAACTTACATATGCATGATTCTCGATTGATCGGATCACGAACTTGGACGGAAAATCATCTAGATTCGTGTTTCTTTTACTTCTAATCTATGTGCGTAAAATGTCACCACATCCTAGCTCAATTAGGCACGCTCCCACCTAATCCACACACACTATAATACGCTACAAACATGTAGTTAATTACATGTTATCAACATTGTTAAGCAACATGCAAGTTGACTTAGTGCCATATATTCACAAGTAATAATAGAGTTGACAATGTGGACGGACACTACGCTTAAAATTGCAGGTAGCTCTACTTAGAAAGAGGGATGGTGGAGTAAATAATGATGGTAGCTTTTCTAGTCAGTAAACACTTACTTGATAGATTCTTTCTTCTTTCATGTTGAGTTTTTGTGATGTTAACTTGGCATACTTTTTGAATTTGTTGTTGTGGAATGCAGGTGCATGGGAGCTAGCTAGACTACAACAACGTACCTCAATCTTAAAATTAATTTGTAGATTCCCCCCTTCTAATTACTATTCACGGTAAAATTCTTTACGTGGAACTAATAGTGGCATGGTAAAGTACGTGGTAAATTATTCAATGTAGCTACTTTGTGACAACTTGCACACAAGTTGAATGTATGGTGGTATAGTGATCCACCATGGTTTTAGATTGCTTCAACGTGATTTAAGTAGGTAATTCTCGATCATTCTTCTGGAATATATCCTTAAACTATGGTTCAATAATGTTGGTTTTGTGAAGCAAAATTACCATGGGTACTTTTGATTTAGTAATCACCATTAACGACTTCTTCTAACGTAAAGATTCTATTAGGTGATTTCGGATCAACGTTGTATTATTCAATCAAGAAAAAAAACACATTATATTAACAACCTCCTTATACATTTATATTTTCAAAAACTTAATATTAGCCGCGGATTTGATCAAACGTACAACAATATCATTAACTTGAAAGACCTAGAGATCGGCTTAGGCACTATTCGACTGGACAGGTAGCGGGGAGCGGAGGAAGAAAACCGCTAACGGAACCCTTGAAGGTAAAAGGGTGCTATTTTTTTGAGGATTTCGCCCCCGCTATTGAAACACGTTACCTAGTGTCGAACGAAGCCTACAACTCTACACAATTGAAAAAATACATATTATATAGATTTAAACCAAATTAAAAAACTCTAAGCATATGCTAAAGTCAAATATTCGTAAGTGAATATACACGTTTTTCACTACACACAATACTTCATATTCTTTCTGACCAAAAAAAAAATACTTCATATTCTTTGTCCATATGTGCAAATAAAAACTATGAAATGTAAGGGTCCACTATTAGGATAGCGATGGCTCTAGATTGCTCTTTTCGTAGTCAAAACAGTTTCTTGTTCTTTTGATACTGAGGTCAAAGTGTCAAACCAGTTTGAAGACTACCACAATTATTGGAACATGGGTCAAAATACGTAGCTAGAATATTTGCATTTTAATGAGAATTTAATTAATTACAAAAGTCCTTATTAGAACTTAGAAGGAAACAAGCTAGGAGGAAACGACTGAGAGTGAACGTGAGTCGTCCACATGCATGTTATTAAACTAACAATCATCTTTTAATTTTTTCTAGTGATCATTCATGATACTATCAATGATACCCTAAAAGCTCTTATTGAAGTAACGTAAGTTTTATTGATGGAAAGAGTTTGCTTATATAGCTTACAAGAGAGAATACAAAGAGGCAAGTATGCCTTACATAAGATAACACATAATAACTACTAATATACCCCCTTAATCTTGATGCCATCTCGAGAGACCCAGCTGAGCCACGAGCTACACAAACCGGGACTTGTGTAAGGGTTTAGTGAGAGCATCGGCAAGCTGATCAGCGGTGGGAACAAAAGACACTCGAAAGTGACCATGAGTGACATGTTCCCGAACAAAATGGTAGGTGAGTGCGATATGCTTCATTCTCGAATGAAAAACCGGGTTAGCGCTCAAGTAGGTGGCGCCAAGATTGTCACAATAGATGACCGGCTGAGTGGAGCTGAAGACGCCGAGCTCACGAAGCAAAGAAAGAACCTAGATGAGCTCAGAAGCTGTCTCGGCAAGGGCTTTGTACTCGGCTTCGGTGGACGAGCGAGCGATGGATCGTTGCTTACGTGAGCTCCAGGAGATAGGTGTACTCCCAAAGTAGACAATGTAGCCTGTGGTGGAAATGTAGTCGTCCTTGTCACCCGCCCAATCGGCATCGGAGAACGCATGAAGATTGAGAGGCGACTTGGAGGAGATGGGTATGCCAAGATCGATCGAGCCCGCAAGGTACCGAAGGAGCCGTTTCAGGGCAGACCAGTGTTCAGAATTGGGAGCCTGCATAAATTGAGACAATTTGCTGACACTATATGCAATGTCAAGTCGAGTGATGCACAAGTATTGCAGACTTCCAACAAGAGCACGATAGTCGGTCGGTGACGCCAATGGTTCGCCAACACCCTTTTGCAAGGACGTCGAGGCGGAAAGAGGAGTGGAGGTGGGTTTGGTGTGGTCCATGCCTGCTTTGTGTAGGAGATCAATGATGTACTTACGCTGGCTGAGGAACACGCCATCCGAAGTAGGCAATACTTCAACACCCAAGAAGTACGAAAGAGCTCCAAGGTCCTTGAGCGAAAAAGTGGTGCCAAGATCATGAATGAGCTCGTTGATAACAGCGGGGCTGCTCCCGGTAACGTAAGTTTTATTGATGGAAAGAGTTTGCTTATATAGCTTACAAGAGAGAATACAAAGAGGCAAGTATGCCTTACATAAGATAACACATAATAACTACTAATAGCTCTTGACAATTGTTGAAGTCGTCGTGCGCTGGTCAACTTTAACCTCATGGGACGATACAAGGTAGTTGTGAAGAAGTGATACGTCGATGGAAATTACACAAGGGCCAAGCTCATAGATGTTGTGGACTTGTGGTGGTTAACTAAACTCGTGGTAGGGTTAACAAGTCATAATAGTAGGCAACAATGTGAGCGTTGATATTAATTGAATTGTTCCTAAGCCCTCTTGACATCGTTCGAGAGAGCGAAGATGTTGTCAGCGTTGTTGGGATGGTGGTTAGTCCCGACAATCGAATCTGCTTAGTTTTGATGATGATTGAACACTTGAGAAACATTTAATGTTGTTTGCTATATGTTTCAGGATCAAACATGTTTGACTGAGCATGAAACAAGAGCAGGAACAACCGATGGGAACAACCGGATCAAAGAATAGCTGGTGCGCATGCAGAAGTTATGTATGGAAGGTTGGATCAACGCGTTGGACGTGCACTATAAAAGGAAACACGCGTGGATGGATTGGTTGAAGCAACGATCGTGTTCTATAAAGATTTATCGAATATGTTAGTTGGAGCAAGATTTTATCTTATTCCCTAAGATAAGATAAAATCGGATTTGGCTTATTTTTATATTCTTAGATAGAATCCTTCTAGCTATGTGTATAAGTAGGAGCCGATACCCTAGAATTAATTCACCGAAGCATAGAGAGTCAATTGCTGAGTGCGATTGAGAGAGAGAGAGAGAGAGAGAGAGAGAGAGAGAGAGAGAGAGACACGGAGAACTTCAATTGAGTTGAGTATGAAGGTTGGAGGTGTGGGTTGACAAGTTGCTGCGAGTTAGTAGACTCATTCGACGCTGAGGGATCGAGATTCGGGATCTAGGGTTGTGTATGCCTAGGAATCGAGATCTGCGTTTGTAAGTTTGATTCTAATTAATAAGAGTAACAAGTTGATTTGGAAAATTATGTGTGCTCATCTTTACTTATTTGAAGTGTTATTTCCGCTGCCCAGTTCGTTGATCCATCTGGAGGATCAACGTCTATATTCTCACACGTAGATCCTACAAGAGTGCTCCTTCTTTGTTTGACAGAGGCATGGAAATGGTCATGGGTTTAAAAAGGCGATCCATAACTAACTCGCTAAGGCAACTTTTTCCATCAAAAGATGCAAGGGGGGAATATGTTAATTCTGGTGGGTCAAGAGAACTGGGTGATGTGTCGGGTAAATTTAAACACTTCATATAAAAGGTATTCACTTTCCTGCTCAAAAGCTTATTAAGCTAGGGTACTATCATTTTTGTCCGTGACGCGAATCTGTGAATAAAATAACCCTTTTATTCTAAAAAAGCTTATTAAGCTAATAGAAGCAAACTCTTCGGTACGTCCCCTCAAGTGGTAACTAACATGACCTAATTAACACTTGGACAAACGGAATCTACAATCTCATTCTCTTTATAGTTAGCCCAAGGAATAGGTGGTGACATCTCAATCTCTTTCTAGCCAGCTCAACCCCGAGAACGGGTTGGTAGTTCATATCGCTAAATCCAAGCCCTAATAGACAGGAAGAAACAAACTCAAACCGCACCTGTTCCGATACCATATTAAATTCCGATGGGCCGAGAGTATCGGATAAATTTATCTACTTGATATATAACATCTAAATCCACCCTCTAACCAAAAAATTTAAAACAATAGGTGGAGTTTCACCTCTTCTTATATAATAAGGATATTTTAACCCATACATACTCGGGACGTGGGAATGAGATCACATTCCTCGAACCTCGTAGAATTATTTACGGCAATAATTTAGACCCAAATGCTGAATTAAAAGGAGCAAAACAAAACAAAATTGTTGTTTCTACACTAGAACTCTACAACAAGGTCCAGGTGGTTATCGAGATAAAAGACAAATCTCGGTCGGCGGCGCTCCGCCCGCTAATTTTGCTTCCGCAATTAGCACTTGTAGCCTAGCTTTTGGAAATTTCTACGTATAATTAACGTAACCTTTTGTGTATTTACATACTATAAAAAAATCGATTTCTTAAACCTATTTCCTCCACTAGAAAAGTTTTAGAAGTATTAAACCCTATTTAGTTATAAACTTAGAGTTATTTAAATTTTCTTATAAATTTAAATCATCCCTACCCTTTCTAGAGTTATGGTAATAAAAACTAGCATTATTAAATTATTAACTTGCATTTGAGTTTTTTTTTTGGTGTGTATTGTATACATGCAATTATATAAAAATTGCTTTTTAATTAGAGCTTGTCCAAAACTTCAAATAGAGTTAATACATAGTCCCAACTACAGTATATATTAATATTTTGTACTATATGTATGTTTCATCTCTATCCATCCACTCCTACCTCAACTAATATATTGCAAAAGAAAGGAAGAAAACAAAAAAATAAAAGTAGTTCGATCCAAAGACAACGGAGATCACTCGATTTATCATTCATTACCTTTTGCAATGTTGTGCCCTTTTTCTTGCATAATTATCTCTCTTTATTGTTTGGTACCCGACTCTTTAATTTGGATCACAATTGCAAGGATTAATAAAAAGGACTTTTTTTGGATCACAACATGCACTAAATCAGAAAGCCTCATTTATTCCAATAAAAAAGCCAAAGATTAATCATAATATTCATGATAACACCAAAATACAAAGCTTGTGCCTTGAACGTACGTGCAAAGTTAAGCCAAATATCAAACAGCGTAAAGAATTACATAATTAGACAACCAAGTCATAGATAGTTAAATTGCATGCCCTTTTTTCAGAAGGAGGCCGCCTTTACATGCAACAATTAACATTGGCATGCAAATATCGATCATCACAAACTTAGTTCACTTAGGAAGAAGAATCTAGCTCGATCCAGTTAACTTAGGCAGCGACCGTGACGAGTGGGACTGTGGGCCCGACTCCGCCGATCTTCTTGATCTTCTCGATCATCTCCTGGTTCACATTTCGTATCTCAATAGTGTAAGTCCCCTCTTCATTGTTTGCCACCACGTTGAGTTGTGGCGCGTCGTTTGCCATGGGGCTAGGGTTTGCGTTTTCTTGTGGGCCAAGCTTGACAACCTCGAGGATTTGGTGGTCGGTGGTGTTCATCTCGGCTGGGATCTTTTGCACGTCGATGATCGTGGTCTTGGAGTTTCGGTACATTGCGTAGAGGACCATTTGAACGATTCCGAAGGTGAACCCGAGCACGTTTGGGACCTATAATCAACCGAAACCAAGAAGGGTACGTTAGATAAGTCGGTTAAAGAGCTAGATGTAAAAATTAGGGTTTAGGGTTAAGTATTTGTCTTACCGCGACAAAGTAGTCTTTCTTCAAGAGCCCGTAGAAGAACCACATGACGGCGCTTATGGTAAGGAAGAATGACAAGAAAAAGGGCATGTATTGAACACTTTTGGTACGAATGACTTGCCTCTGCCATTTAAGAAGATGGATTTAGAGTTAGTATATGGAATTAACTTCAATGATTATCTTTCTTATGATATGATACATGTAGCAAATGTACTCACCATGACACCAAGAGGAGCGACGAACACGCAAAGAGAGAATATGAGACAGACCCATCCGAGAATCTTGATGCGAGTTTGAGTCGACTTTGCGACAACAAAGGTCATGAAGGCGACGGCGCCAAAGCCAGCAACATTCATAACAAGCATAAGCTTGGCAGTGGAAATCTGTAGAGATAATCGGCCGATTAATATTTAATCCTTGATTACCATGCATTATGTTCAAAGAGTTACTTGTTTCAGTTTACTAGCTCATTCGAGGATACGAACCTTGGCCTCCCTAGTCGCATAGATGAGGAAGATAGTGATGTAGATGGTCTCGATGAAAATCCCGAAGGAGTTGATGGTCATGAGGAACGTCGAGTTAGGAGCAATGAAAGCGTAGAGGATCCAAAGCATTGAGCTGAATAAGGCGACCACATAGGGGAGGGATTGGAACCCTTCGGTTGATTTCTTCTTGTAGATTTTGTAGAATGTTGGGCTGCAATTTATCATAGATAGAGAAGTTTAGCTAAATTATTAAGCTAAAACCCCCGAAGAAAAATGTAATTATTGTGAAGGTGAAAGTAGTTAGAACTTACATCGGTGAAAGGAAGACCATGAAGGAAATGGTGTTGCCTACAAGGGAAAAGAAAGGGAAAGAAAGTATGTTTAGTAAATCACCGATTAATTTGTATTAATGATTATTGATGATGCATATATTAATCATCTACAACAAAAAAGAGGCATCTTAAATGTTAGAATGCTGAAAACAGAAGTCTTGATCGTTTGTCTCACGTAAGTAACAAAGATGGTTTCATAATTGATAAAATTAGTAGTGCATGCACACTTTATATCATGCAACAAAAATAGACCACATAAAAGACACAATTTTGAAAATATTTTTTGTTATGAAATAATCCATGGATTTTTTTGGTACTACATGCTAAATATTAAAATGACACAAATTTTTATGAAAAGAAAATAGAGCATATATGTGTTTAAGACCCTTGAAAATGAAGAGATTTTGAAAGTGGGAATGAGAAGATCAAAATATTGAGTATTGATATTAGTAAAAGCTAATTAAGAAGAGCAAACATAGAAACCAAAGAGATGTGTACGTACCAAGAAGGCCAAAGACTGTCATCAAGGAGATGTGGTGAATGAAATTCATGAATGCCATCTCTCTCTTAATTCTTTGAGGTCGCTTTGGTGGCTAGCTTAATCTCACTTGATTGATCGAGAGAGGATTTTCTTTCTTTCTCTTTCTCTCTTTGTTTGTTCAAGATGTGTAACCAAATGAGAAGGTGGTTGGTTTATATAGTGGGAGGGAAAGGGCTAAAAGAAATGAAATTTAAAGAGATAATTCATCTTTTCTTTTAATTTTCTTAGCTTTATTTGAGAAACACAAAGCAAAGTGCAAAAGTTGGGGAGTCTATTGAGCTTGTGTTTTGGCTTGTGAACGAAGTGGGAGGTGAGAGATTTCAATTTCTCCATCCTCAATTATTTTTAGTTTCCCCACTTATTTTTTTAGCATAACCTATATTTTTTTTGCATACCCTTTTTCTAGTTTTTATGTTACTCAAGTTATATGCAATGCATTAATATTAGTGCTCAAAATTTCGACCAAAAAAAAATATTAGTGCTCAAAAAAAATAAGTTCGTCAATTTGGATCTTAGTGCTCTTTATTTTATTGACCCGACGTTCTGTTTTGCTGCTCGATCTATCAGGTCTCTCTGATATATTGAATTCTTCTCTTATAAAAAAATTATTTAAAATTATATAACTATTAATTGATCAACACACATTAGCCTCTAAAATTGATACATATTGTATGTAAATTCTCTTTAATTACCTTGACCATATTTACTATCTCATTAGACACATTATGTTGGTTATGAGCTAGTTCAAGAAGAATGAAGCTAAGTAACTAGGATTAAGTTGAATAATCAAGAGGGCTAGAAAATGGGGCCCATTAAGTGGCCTTGAGGTTTACAACTCACATTTCAGTTTTGGTGTAAATTTGATTGTGAGACTTTAGGGTGATTCTATCTTCATATCTTAACCTTAATTAGAAAATTTTCTAGCCTCCTCATCAACCACTATCATCTAGCCACTCGCATTCTATCAATTTATTCAATCAAAACCGCTAAATTGCTTGTTTCAACTAAAACTCTATATGTTGCCTTTTCTAGCAAGTAGTTTGCATTTGATTTTTCAAAGAAATTAGCATTTTGGGTAAGAATAATGGTTTTCTAGTTGTTCTCCTTACTAGATTTGATTTTAGGAGTCTACGGCACATGTATATGGCACTCACTTTTGTAATTTCTATATTAACATATACATTTTTGTGTACTATAAACCATATGTTATGCACGCAACTGTTGTGTTTGATTGTACATTAAGTTTTACTAGTAATTAATATAATTCAGTTACTCCGTTACAAGTAACACTCTACATACAGAATGTAGAAAGACTGATTGCCAAAAATCAAAGAAATTAATTAATTGGTCATAAATGAGCCATTTGCAAGTAAGTTTATTTTTTGAGACAATCAAGTAAGTTTATTGATATATCCTTAATCAGCCAATTTCTTGCAGAGAACAATATTGCCCTTTTTAAAAATGACTACATAATTAGATGGTTGGCCAAAACGTATATTATGCACTTCAATTTAATGCGAAATTATATAAACGTATACATTATTACATTCTCTTGAAATAAGAAAAAAAAACATGCATGGTTATATGTATATAAGTTGGATGTTTATATCAAAAACTCATATGTGTATATAAATATATCATACCATGCAAATTGGGTAACTATTCGATCTAATTATAACATGCACCAGTGTAAAAATAATTAGAAAGTCGGTTACAAATTAACCCGATCATAAAGTAAAGTCATTCTTAAAGTAACGGAATCTTTTCCCTCTTAACAGTGGATTTTTGACCCTCAAATTGGGATCCCATTGCAAATTTGCAAAATAACCCCTTTTTTCCTTGCAAAAAAGCTTCACACAAATACAATAAAATCACCATATATAAAAAAGCTAGAGCACTTCATAAGTAGTGTCGGATCGCCATCGTGAGCCGTCGATTAGGTCAATCGGACGGATGAGATCGTGCCCTAGAAGGCATTCTCTCTTTTATCATCAAAACACAAAAAACACAAAAAACCCACTTGACCTCTCATGGATTAATTAGCCACCTACTCTTTAAATGTGATTTTGATGAGCTTGTTCTAAGAAATTTCATGGTGCAAAATTGAACCACTTGTTGAGCTTGGTGATCATTATCAAAATCCAACGTCCATTGGATTATGTGGCGGACGTAACTCGATCCGTCGATTTTTAATCATATGTCCATATTCAATCATTCACGACACATGAAAAATCTCCAAATCAATTAGGCTAGAGATCAAAAGGGTTAATTACTCATATGTACCTAATAATCCAAAACATCTAAAACGATACATTCGATCTCCTCTACACATTTAATGTTGAGCATGAGCGATGTTGTACGATCATATTGATGAGTCAATATGTGAAAGGGATCAAACACGTGGAATTGCCTAGGTTGTGCTTCCAATAATCATTTATGATTCTACAACAACGTGTAACATTGTTTATGATTGCTTTGCTAAAACTATTTTGCTTTTTGTATGTATGATTCTTAATTTGTATACGGTTTGCTTCGTAGATTAGACTGCAAAAGTAATTTCATTGGAAGATCTTAGTAGCATGTTTTTTGTTTTTTTTTTGGTTGAAAGTAGCATGTATTTATAAGCTACGTTACAAAATGTTTAATGAATAAAAAGAAAACTCATATTGTACCTCCTTCTAACTTGTAACAAAATATCCTTATATATTTCCACCGTGAATGATCTCTCTAGAAGGATGACACATATTGTTGATGTTGCGATTGTGCTTCCCATATGGAAGGTTGGGAGGAAAGCAAGTTCACTTACAAGTAGATGAGTTACTCCTCCCATTGCCAATTGATTTTGAGATAGAATCTTATGAGCTTATAGACTGAGCTTGACAATTGGACCCGTCTCCCCTCCTAACACACATAAATCGAGAAATGATCCAAATTCAGTTATTGGTTTAATCCGATCTATCATTTATTAATACAACATATATAAGTCCAACCTGACCCGGTTGATCTTAAGTTAGCCGAGCTAGCTAGGTATAGTTGTATAAGCGTTTATTCTCTTGTGACTTCGTGTGAACCTTGTCAATTATTTTAGACTTAACCAGTGCATCATTCCAATCGACAATACCCTAATAGTTAACGTTCACGATAACACCTTTGGATTTACATGCAAACCTTTTTGTGAAAAAAATAGATAGCTACAAGAAAACAAAAGTTCAGGGTTATGTATTGTTGCTAGTATGAATAAGAAGATAATTACAAAGGACATATAGCTATTCGATGGACCAATCATCATGCGGAAAATATGGATGGTTTGTATACATATACGGATAGAATAATATAGCTACAATGTTACCTATTATAGTGTAGCTAATTCCATTACAAATCATTTTGGACTATACAATTTTTTTTTCTCAATTTCAATAAGATAAAAAATATGATCTTTGAATCTTCAATTTAAGGTTTTAACACCTCAAAACTAATTAATAAGATTAATAAGTTTCTTGTTAAATATCGAAGATATGGTAAAGGGCACTTTGTTAGGCGAAAATAGAAGTAAAATATAGAACAATATTGTATTGTATGTGGAGCTTTGATGTCATAGATAAGGGGAGCATGCAATTTCAAATCAACTTTCTAATTACAATCGGTAAATCTTTATTGATTATTAAGTGCACCCAAACGTAATTTAAAAATGGGACCCCCACCCTCAAATCATGGGATGGACACGTCACGCCTCTTGAAGGTAAGAACGATGACACGCTGGCATATCCGATCCACGTGGCCTTTTTTCAGGGTGGCCATATGTAATTGCTTATAATTGATTGAGAAGACTTACAAAAACTTAGGAAACGAAAAATGGCTTAATAATTAATACTAATATTTTTTTTGAAAAAGGCGTTTCCATTTACATGAAGATAATGTTTTCAGATAAAGAGCCCAATGGTAATGCTATGACTTTGTTCTAAATGGTGAAATACACTTGGAAAAATGGAAGGTTATATATATTAAAAATTGCAAATCTATTTATTTATTAAATTTTGCATTAATTATAGCCATATGAAATGAGTTGCTTGGAAGGATCCTATCCTTATCCATATATATCCATCACAAAAATAAAAAGGGGTGCATCTTTATGCAATTTGGCAAATGCATGGCTAATCCTCATTTTTTTGTGCTATAGAAACGTAATCATTTCGTTGCCACACAAAACAGTACATCAAAAACACTAGTTAGCTTCACATGACAAATTGTGAATTTAGTAGATTTTTTTTTAGCATTGGCCGCCACTGGTCATATGGGTACCCTAGGGATTGAAACTTGCATATATAGTTACGTGTATGTATTTGTATAAATGAGTACGTAGTCCAAACGATGTGAGCTAGTTCATGTACATACTTTGTACGTACGGTTGGATTCTTGATTAAGCCACACATACAAATATCTACATATGAGAAAGTTTATTTCGATCAATCACATTCACATGCATATATAGTACTATATACTATAAACTTAAGACAGTCATTGATACCTGACTTTTGAAATATACTTATTGAGCACCCTAACTTATCAAAGTCTACCTATTAAATACATCGTCCTTGACGTAGCATTGCACGTTTGATGTACACTTGATTTTGCAAGTGTTTTTTTATAAAAGCGAGCTATTTTAAAGCTTATATGCATGTATGAAGAAATTTTCCCGCCGTTGTGGTATATAATGATAGATTTAGGTCAATTAATTAAATAAGGAGGTCTTATCTGACATTACGTAACACTTAATCATATCCACGTAATAGTGCGAGCGTATTACGACACTCTGTTTTAAAGGTGAGATGTTCAAATGACTAAAATAGATAAGTTCAGGTGTTTGTATACATTTTAAGCCATATATTATATGTCAGACTAACTTATCTAGACTTCCCCATTATCAATGTCTTAATTAAATGAACAAAAAACCATAGATAAAATTCAAATGATTAAGTTAAAATATATCAAAATTATTAAGTTAAAATACATCAAAATTTAAAATATTATTACTTACGCTACCTTATTTATATCCAGTGGTGGCAACAGAAGGAAGTGACAGACATGTTCATAAGAGTAGTCAGAGATATGTACGAGGGCTCGATGACCAGTATGTGCTTCTGGGGCGAGGATGCTGAGCACTTAAAGGTGGAGGCAGGACTGCACCAGGGTTTAGCACTGAGCCCTTTCCTTTTTACGTTGATGATGGACGTGTTGACAAGGTACATTTAGGGGGAGATCCCGTGGTGTATCTTATTCGCAAACGATATTGTTTTGGTAGATGAGGCTAGAGTTGGTGTTAATAGCAGGCTTGAAGCTTGGAGCAGTAGGTTGGAGTCTAAGGGTTTCAAACTGATAAGATCCAAGATGGAATATGTGGTGTTCAAGTTCGGGCAAAGTGTAGACCTAAGTGAAGATGTGTTGCTAGAAGGGGAAGTTGTTGCAAGGAAAGAGAGCTTCAGATATTTGAGGTTAGTCTTACAGAGTGATGGTGGTTTTGATGAGGACAACATGCATCGAATCCAAAGAGGCTGGCAGAAATGGAGGGCGGCGTTAGGGGGGTTTCTGCGATAGAAAGATTTCACTAAAGCTGGAAGGAAAATTTTACAAAACAGTGATCAGATTAGCCATACTCGGGTAGAGTGTTGGACCACCATGAAGGCATAAGAACAAAGGCCATTAGTAACCGAGATCAGGATGCTGAGATCGATGAGCGGACACACACTGTTAGACAGAATTAGAAATGAAGTGATCAGGAGTAGGGTGGGAGTGGCCAGGTTAGAGGGCAAGCTTCGTGAATCGAGACTGCGGTGGTTTGGGCATATTCAAAGGCAGGGCCTTGAGGAGCCAGTTCGTAAGTGTGAAAGTTTGGACTTGGGAGTTTTTTCGCAAAAGGAGGGGTTGACCGAGGAAATGCTGGAAGGATAGTATAAGGCAGAATGTCAGCCAATTGGGGATTTCAACAGAGCTAGTAGTATGTAAGGATAGGTGGAGGGAGAAGATTCGCTTGATGTATGGCTAAATCCGGTCCTGACAGCGGCAAGCTTTAGTTTTTAGCTTTGTCTGGCGTTTTGATTTTGTGTTTTGTTTTTTTTTTTGATTCCTGTGGTTTGTGCTTTGTTGTGGTTTTCTGTTGTGTGCTTTATATGTGTTTCTCCGTTAGGTCTTTTAGACGGCCCCTCTGCGTTAGTCAATGGTGCCCCCATCCTGATCTCTCAGATTCCCCGTAAAGGGAATTGCACTGGGTTATTGTTGTTGTACCTTATTTGTATCGGATGAATATAGAGAATTTGTAATAAGAAAGACTAAAATGTGCAAATTGTGATATTTGTAGTTATTCATCAATAAGTCATTGTTTACAAGACTACAACTCTAATACCATGATATACATATATACGGAGTAGTATAATTTTTAACAAAATTAGAAGGCTAAAATGGCAGTATTTTTTTCGAAGGGAGGTAATACGCCGTACATAATTAGAAAGATGAAAGTATTGAAATTCAAGTTTCAAAATTTGGTACATGATGTAACATACTTGACATGACCAGCATAATTTTAGAACTAGCTAGCTAGGTTTCCCTTCAATCAAAACTTTAATCTTAGGGTATCTATACAATTACCATTCACTATCCAACTTGCATGTATAAGATAACATAAGAGATAAGTTTGTTCTAACTAACAAAAAATAAGGTTGGCAAGATTTCAAGACATCCAGCTACTAATCCACCATGACAATTTTCTCAAAGTACATGATTAATTATGTGGGTACATGAGTATTTTATATTGGTATATGCATTTGTTAAGAAGCGCTATAAGAAAAATAAAAAACAATCGATCTAATACGTACACCTGGGAGCACTTTTGATTACCATATTATTTATCGATCACAATAGTGATCATTTGGGAAAAAAAATTAACCACGAATAAATCTCGAGTTAATGGAGAAATAAAAGGACAAAACGTATCCTAAACGGTGAACAATGAAAGTTTAATCATTGATAGAAACATGATTAGGGAGCAACACATCCCATCAATTAGCGGCTTTATAATATGATAATGATCCCTTTTTCCGGACAAACGTCATTAAGGTCCCCATAATAATATTGTTTAAGTTTTGCATTTTAACGTTTTAGTTTTATCTTTCTACTTTTAGCTACGAATTCGATCATAGTTACGGATAAATTACTTTTCGTTTTATCATATTCCCTCCGTTCCATATTGTTTGTCCCATTTCCTTCACAAATTATAAAGAAAAATGGACAAACAATATGGGACGGAGGGAGTAGTTAAGAAGAATTTATGTTCGAGATGATTCATAGATTGTGGTTGATTTTTTAGATTTTGTACCGTGTAGAATAAAAGCATGTGCGAATATATGATAAATAAAAATATGTCGTAAAACGTTAAAAGTGTATTGTAATTGTAAATAAGTAACAGTGTATTCCTAAATGAAATTAGGACAATTTATTGTATAACATTAAAAGTGCATCACAAAGTATCAAAAGATTCAAGATTATATTCATAATTTGAACTTTTAACACTTTATAATGCACTTTTAATGTGTATCATAGATAGAGTATATCCAATAATTAATAATACACCTTATATAACTTATATGATACACTTGATTCACACCCGATTCTAGAGAGGATTACTGTTACTTTCTAGGTTTACATGTGTTAATTAGATGATCGAGCTTTCTGATTGGGTTGTTATGGCTATTTGGATTGTTTAACTTCATATTTATAAAGAGATTAATAGGGTAGCTGATGAATTTGCTCAATCTGAATTGTCACGCATATCAAAATCTTATGAATTTCATTTAATGCACATTAAGGTGTCATTTTTATTCACCAAATTTACCCGTAGCAAGTAATTCGAAATATCCTTCATGTAAACTTGATGAAACCTCTTAGGAAATGTGTTCGATATTCGAATACAGAGATCAGCTATATATGAGATACTCCTTTTATTATCAATTGATTTTAGGATGAAACGTCATATGTATCAATATATGTAGCTATTCTCGTATTGGCACATCCCAATCCTATCTACTTACAGGGTCATGGATTTTCGATCTTCAAAATAGAATACGAATTATTTAAATTAGAGGAATAGTAGTACTACTCATGAAAGGAGTCATATATAAAACCAAAGTGCACGACATTTAACCAAACCATAGCATAACATGATGCAATATTGCACGAAGATAGGTTTTTAGAGGACAGATTAAGGCTGTTGATGTCGAAATTAAATATAAAATTTGCAGCACTTTTTCAATTGTAAGGAAATTTTATGTAATAGAATGAAGCCGTGGCATGTGTGTGGTGCAACATAAGCCAAGTAAAGTGATTTTTTTAATTGCAAATTGGCAATAAGTGGCTACTAGCAATGAAGATAGAGTTGGAGGCACTTAAGCGTGATTCTAAATTAATGATTGAAAGTCAAAATAGATTTATGACCTTTTTCTTTTTTCCCTCTAAATGGACCCATCTTGATCCTACATGCATTAGTATATTGTAGTGTGTATTTTTATTTTTGATTCTAATGATTTTGGGTGCATTCGGGTAATAATTAAGTTAAAATAGCGATAAGTTAAATGATATTGATATATATATATATAGATTAAAGTTCAATACTGGACAATTAAATATGAGTGAACAAGTGAACAATTGTAGGTCTTTAGATGCTCTTCCAATGGATGGTCCAGATTACATATAGAAATTTGGCCCAAATTCAAATTTGAACCTCTTCCCTTAATTATAGGGAGTGTTAATTAATTTTTGGATTTATAGAAAAATCACAAAAAAAAATCCCTTAATTATAGCAAGTGTTACTTAATTTTCAAATTTCAACTCAATCTCGTAATTATAGCAAGTGTTAATTATATATTGGATATTCACACGTCTTGTACGAATTATTAAATATGTATACATGTTATAGTCTTGTATATACATCCTGTGATCATTATATACACTATATTTACAATCTTGTAATTTTCGGATTTATAGAAAAATCACAAAAGGAATCCCTTAATTATAGCAATTGTTAATTAATTTTCAAATTTCAACTCAATCTCGTAATTATAGCAAGCGTTAATTACATATTGGATATCCATATGTCTTGTACGAATTATTAACTATATAGACATGTTATAGGTTTGTATATACACCATGAGATCATTATATACACTATATTTACAATATTCCGGCAGAATTGATTGATGTACGATTAAACATATGAATACAATAGATTTCATATATACATTTCGCAGGTTGTTATATACAGTATTACTGTACATATATACATATTGATCTATAGAAATAGGTCACATAAACAATTTAACCACAAGAAATTCCGTATATACATGCCTTACGTTTTCATATACAATATTACTATACACATATACATCTTGATCTGAAGAAATAGGTCACATAAACAATTCAACCACAACAAATTTCGTTTATACACCCCTCAGGTTGTCATATACAATATTACTGTACATATATACAATAATTGGCAACGTGGTGGTTGGTGATGGCTTTGGCGACGTGGTGGTTCAATGTGGTGGTTCCGACGAGACCTTCCAGCGAATTGGTGGTTCTGACGGCCGGCACAATGGTGGTTCGATGTGGTCGACACAATGGTGGTGACCGGCGAAATACGGTGGAGATATACTAAATCAAATCAATCATATACATAATGAAAAAATTATATACATTCCTCGGGTTATCATATACAATATTATTGTACCTATATACATCTTAATCCGTAGAATTAGGTCACAGAAACAATCAAGTGGAGACAAATTTCGTATATACATTCCTCGGGTTGTCATATACATTATTGTACCTATATACATCATGATCTGTAGAAATAGGTCACGTAAACAATTTACACAGAAAATCACGCCATATACTAAATCAAATCAATCATATACATAATGAAAAAATTATATACAAAATTACCTTATGCCATATTTATACGATTAATAATGCGCAGCATGGCGGTTCGTGGTGGCTTTGGCGACATGGTGGTTCGATGCGGTGGTTCCGATGGGGGATTTTGCGCAATGGACGGCGAACCACCGGAATACAAGCCGGAGAACCACCACGACGACGGCGAATGGGGATTGCGAATGGGCGCCTGCGCAATGGACGGCTCACCACAATACATGCCGGAGATCACCACGATCGGTTCTGCGTAATGGACGGCGAACTACCGCAATACAGGCCGGCGAACCGCCACGACGACGGCAAATGAGGGACTGCGAATGGGCAACTGCGCAATGGACGATGAACAACAATAGAGGACGGCGACGTGGTGGAGGCTGCAATGGAGGCCGATGACTTTTGGGAGCGTTTCTTCTGGATCTACAATGGAGCGTAAATTCTGATTTTACAGAATTGTATTTATGGTAGTTATAATTGGTAGATGATGGAGAAAATCTCTCCTATTTAAGATTTTTTGTGATTTTCTTATTTTTGGATATTGTGGACTAATATCTCACCATCCATTACAAATCTCATCCTACGGATGAGATTTGTTCACTTGTTCTCTATAGAAGATTGTTCACTATAGAACCTACCTCTATATATATATATATATTTTTTGATAAGGTAAGGATTAAGGTCGCCGCAAGTACTACTTGGCTCGCCTAGAGCATCCACAAGGGATGAGAACTGGTTATTAACCAGCTCTAAAGGAAATAGGGCAAACCGCCGCCCTAGAGTCTCGAACCCGAAACCTCATGGTTCTACCATGAATGCTCAACCAGTGAGATGATGCGACAAGCGCAAATGATATTGATACTGAAAGTGAGTGTTTAGTATGAAAGTTTGTTGATTATTTGTTTTTTTTCATGAAATAAATATGCTTGTATTCAAATAAGATGGGTATCTTTTTATTTTTTTAGGTGCTTATAAGTAACAAAATACTTATTTGGATAAATATATACATAAAATTTTAAATTATCGAATACCTATCTCATATACTTATAAATATTATTTAACTTATTTTAACAAATAAGCTACTTATTTTATGTTTACCGAACACCCTTTATCAAGCCATTGACTATTCTTCTTTGGTTTTGTAGAATGGTATTTGATGACAATCTTGTTCTCATGGAGTTTGCTGAAAACTCTAGTTATTAAAGTTATGAAACTCCATATTAAAGAACTTCATCTCAACCAGAGTCAATCATAATTTTTATACAATTTATGATTTTTTTAACTTTATTATATATTTTTCCCAACTCTATGGAAACTAAACTTATTTAATGATCTAGTGATCGATTAGGATAAGGATCTAGTGTTCGATACATATACATTAAAGGAAATTTGTATGAGACGAGTTATCAGGGACTTTTTTTTTTAATCAAATATGTCGAGTTCAAGACATACTAATAGAGCATCTTTAAAAATGCATGACGAACCATATCAAGAAAACAACCTTACGAAATCTACTTAAAAGTCGGTGGAAGCTATCGCACGCTAACGCTACATGTAACCAGATCGAATTCCCGAGGTAAGTTCTATATGTAAAAGTAAAACCACTTACAAATTGCAATGTTGGAGTTAGGAGACCCGTTACTATGCGTTGAAAAGTTTATTAGGTGTATTTTCTTGTGATGGTTTGTATAGAATAAGTTTTGCAAGATGGAATAATAAGAATAAGGAATTCTATGGAATCCCTTAGACCATATATATATATATATATATATATATATATTACTTTACTTACTTGTTGGAACAGTGATAGGAATATCACTGGAACAACGTTTTGTCCTGGGAGATTATGTTGTGACAAAATGATGGAAACATCATAAGGAACAACATCATCTTCAGTTTTGATGATTGACAAACTCTCTTGAGCTAAATTGTTTAAAAAGTATTTCAGGAACAGTGTTAGGAAGAATACCCATTCGTGGAAGGATACCCATTCTAGGAACAGTACGGAGCTAATGCGTGACAGCTAAGAGGCGCGTGACAGCTGCAAAGCAGGCTGACGTACTGTAGCTGACGTTCCTATCCATGACGTCACTTTCCCGTTCCATGTCAGCAATCCGGAAAGGATTTCTCCCAAAGCGCCAAAATGAATTTGAAAAGAGGACACGTGGCAACAATCTAATGGTGTGATTAAAGTGACTGCCATTTCCCCTAAAAGGAGGGCTACTTTGGTAAAAAGAGAAAAGAGGCTTCTTCTGAAGCCTATAAATAGAGGACAGCTTGCTACTGTTCATTTTTACCACCTTCAAACACACAAAAAACTCCCAAAACTCAGAAGAAGAGAAGGAAGAAGAAGGTGATCGGCGACCAAGGAAGTTCGGCGATCGGAGACCACTGGAGACCGGTGACTGGAACAGTTGAGAAGCGAGTTCTTGACAGAGGAAGGAAAGAAGATGAGTCCAGCTAGGAATCATCTGGAGAGGTTTGTCTTTGCTGATTATTATTGAGGAGAGTTGGTACTTGTTCTAGGGAAGAGAGGCGAGACAATAGTTCTAGGATTAGTGAATCGCTAGGAACTGATTGTGCTTGGCTGTATCTTGACGAACTGTACAACTGCTATCAATAATATGAGTGAAAGGCATTCAAAATCCTCCATGGGAGGTAGAGGTTTACTCTATTGGATTAGTTGATCCAGTAGAGGTTCCTCTATAAGTAAACCTGTCCTTAACTGTTCCATGCTTATTTTGAAGTTTACTGTCCTTGTTTAGCTGCCTGCATACTTTACTATTCCGCTGCCCAAGGAACTGTTCCATAACTGTTCCTTGTCTGATTTAACGTTTGTCGATCCTAAGAATTGGTATCAGAGCCTGAACAGCTCTAGATTTTTACGTTAGATTGCAGGTCTTACAAGATGCCTTCAGATCTCGATCAGGAAGTCGGTCTCAACAACAACAAGCCTCCTAGGCTCGTTGAAGGTCGTTATGAAGTATGGAAAAGTCGCATGATGAACTGGATGAAAAGTCACGATTATCAGGCATGGATGGTGATAGAAAAAGGAAATTTCAAAATCAATCCAGCTAAGGAGAATGATCATACACAGTGGGGTCCAACGGAGTGGAAGTGCCTCGAAGCCAACTACAAGGCTAAGATGTACTTGTCCAATTCTATGAGTGATCAGGACGCTACTAAGATTGGGAACTTTGACACGGCTAAGGAAATGTGGACTGCTATTGAACAAATGCATATTGGTAGTGCCGATCTGAAAGATGATCACCAGATGTGTGCCAGGAGAGAGTTTTATAACTTTCGTATGGTTCCTGGAGAAACCATTGACAAGTATCAAACTCGTTTTGAAACTCTGTGTACTAAAATGAACCACTTAGGAATAACAGTTGCTGAAGTTCCTGAGAAAATGAGAGTGCAACAAGTTATTGATGGTTTATCTGGTGAGTGGATTAACATGCGTACTTCCTTTAAAGAAAATCTGTCTAATAAAACACTTCAAATGCATGAGATTTTTTGGAAACTAAAGTCTTATGAGTGGAGAATGATGGAATCTGAGAAAAATGACAAAGGAATTGCTCTTAAAATTGAGAAAACTCCAAAGGTTCCTAAGACTGTTGTGGAACAGTGTGAGGAATCTGAGGAAGAGTCTGATGATGAGGATTGGATGTTGATCACTAAGGCCTTAAAAGCTTTGTACAAAAAGAACAAGTTCCGCAGGAATAGTTCCAGTGCGTACAAAGGCTCTGGAAAGGTTAGTGATAAGGATGGCAAGGACCTGACTTGTTACAACTGCTGTAAGAAGGGACATTTTGCCAAAAATTGTCCTAGTCAACAGGAGTCTGAGAGCGGAAAGGACAAGGAAAAAGCCTACGTCGCCGCTTGGAGCGATTCGGACGAGGATCCTGAAGCATGGGTGAAACCGGATCTCTGTGCCATGACGACGGTAGACGATAGTTCCTCTGATAGTTCCATCAGAGAGGTAAATGCTCAACAACTCTTGTTTGATTCTCTGGCTGATTGTAACAAGCATGATTTGATTAAGATAATCACTAAGATCGTTAAGGATAATGTTGATTTACAAGAGGAAGTTGAAAAGTGTGAACAACAAATTGGTGATGTGATTTGTCTTGAATGTCCTGCCATGTCTATACAAATTAAGTCTGATGCTAAGATAATTGATGAACTTAAGAAAGAAATTGATGACCTAAAATCTGAGAATGATAGGCTGAGTAAGGAACTAGACAGGAAAAATTCCTCGATCGGGAAAAGTATAGTGTTTGAAACTGTGTTTGTTCCATCCAGAGCTGGACTTGGATACTCTCCTATGTCTGATGGCATGGAGGAATGCTCTCTGGCTAGGGAATTTGATGCTTGTAAGCCTAATGAGTTAGAAACTAAAAGAAAAAAGAATGCTCACCTTGAGGAAAGAATTAAAGTGCTTGAAAGTGGTACTAATGGAACAAAGGATTATTACACTGGGAACAATAGTCATAAGATGTATGTTAAGATGTCTCAGGGTAATGGATCTAAAGTTCCTAATCCGGAAACAATGGAAAAGAATAAGATTCAGAAACCACATCCTAAGTTCTATCTAGGAGAGTACTACAAGACTTGTTGGCATTGTGGTGCTCATGGACATTTCAAGGAACAGTGCCACAAAAGAAAAGCACAGAGTCAAAAAGGTCAAAATGCTAGAAATCATGCTAAGAACCATGCTGGGAACCATGCTTGGAAATATGCTAGGAACCATGCTAGGAACTATTCTATGAGATCTAATGATGTGAACATTGCTGAGTTTACTACTAAGATGTATTTCCCATGTAAGGATCCAGGCAAAGAGCATCTTGCCTGGGTTGCCAAAGCCTAATCTCTTATGCAGGTGGAAGAGAGGGGGAACAACATGTGGTGCTTGCTCCAATCACATGACAGGAAACAGAAACTATCTAACCTCTCTTCGCACCAAACCTCAAGGAGCTGCAGAAGTACATCAAGGAAATGATAAAAGGAAGAGTACACCTGGAATGGCACAGTTCCCAGGTTCTTTGGATAAAATTTCAACTTCAGGATTACGGTATTTCTCTTGACACAATTCCTCTGAAGTGTGATAATTCCAATGCTATTAATATTGCAAAGAATCTTGTGCATCATTCTAGAACAAAGCATATCCATATTAGGCATCACTTTTTGCGTGAAAACGTAGAATCAGGAATGATTTCCATGGAACTTTGTAGAACCGAGGATCAAGTTGCTGATATTTCCACTAAAGCTTTAGATAGACGTCCCTTTGAGCATCTTCGGTTGCTCTTAGGAATGATAACTTTAGATTAAACAAGTCCCGATTCATTATTCCCTCGATGAAAGGCTAGAATTGATTTTGCTTTGATTTGAACATGATTGCATCATCTTGTCTTCGATAATGCTTACTAGTCTAAATTGATTGGAACTTCTTGAGTGCGTGGAACTTTAGTCGTATTCTTTTTGGCCCAAAATGATCAACCTGATCTTGTTAACCCTCATTATAAGCCGAAAGGATGGTTGATTATAAGCTTTCCCTAAGCCGTGGAACAGGTGAAACGTTTCCTATGAGCTTATTGTTTGGAACCATGTTTTACTGGATTCACTCACCTGTTTCCTTGATTGTTCCTCTCCTCATTGCATATTTGTATATGATTTGTTGTTTGGATAAGATGCTCTTCCCATGTCTTTCCAAATCCGGCCTTTTATATTGATCATGGTGCTCGATGGAACAACGAGGTCTCTGGCTTAAGGAACAATGCCAAAAAGAAGCTGAAGCATCATCGGGAATTTCTAAGGAAAAATTGGTGTTAGTTCCATGTCAATCTTAATGAAGAATGAAGTGATTTTCTGCCATCGGGAAAAGTTCTGGAATGATGGCTGCGTAAAAAAAAAAAAAGAAGAAGAAGAAGAAAAAAAGAAAAGAAAAAAGAAAGAAAGAAAGAAAGAAAGAAAAAGAAAAGAAAAGAAAAGAAAGAAAGAATGAAAGGAATTGTTTGATCAGAAAGTTTCTGAAGAGGTGTTCAATATTCAGAAGATGAAGCATGCGGAACTTCCTGTTCCTGCTCCTACTGAAGGAATAGTTCCTATTGTGATCAGGGACAAGCTTGCTCCTCGTGCTCCATGATCAAACCCCTTCTATTCCCATAACCCTACTATTCCTGTTTTTGTGTTTCTCCTTGCTAGGACTGCTAAAGTTCCACTGCATCTCATTTGTATTTTCCATGGCATTAAGTACTGCTATTATCCTCTAGTGACTTGATGTGTTTTCATGCTTTTCATATTCATTGCCTTATCTTTTTAATGATGCCAAAAGAGGGAAGTATGAATTCTGCGGAGATGCGTTGTCTAAAAGTTATATAGCCTTGCTATTGCTTAGGGGGAACTTTAGCGTAATTCTTGAAACTTGGAACTATGATAAATTTCTGGATACATGATATTCTGATCTTCGTTCATGCTTTAAGGGGGAACAATTGTCTGGAACTTTGCCTTAAAACTTGTGAAGCTGTTCTAGTTAAAAAGAAAAGTTAAATTGCTGATTGCTTTGGTTGTTCCTTTCTGTAGAAATACTTGCATCTCTTTATAAGGTTTGTCATCATCAAAAAGGGGGAAAATGTTGGAACAGTGATAGGAATATCACTGGAACAACGTTTTGTCCTGGGAGATTATGTTGTGACAAAATGATGGAAACATCATAAGGAACAACATCATCTTCAGTTTTGATGATTGACAAACTCTCTTGAGCTAAATTGTTTAAAAAGTATTTCAGGAACAGTGTTAGGAAGAATACCCATTCGTGGAAGGATACCCATTCTAGGAACAGTACGGAGCTAATGCGTGACAGCTAAGAGACAGCTAAGAGGCGCGTGACAGCTGCAAAGCAGGCTGACGTACTGTAGCTGACGTTCCTATCCATGACGTCACTTTCCCGTTCCATGTCAGCAA
Source organism: Polygonum maritimum (assembly GCA_963924305.1). Classification (NCBI taxonomy): domain Eukaryota; kingdom Viridiplantae; phylum Streptophyta; class Magnoliopsida; order Caryophyllales; family Polygonaceae; genus Polygonum; species Polygonum maritimum. Next base: position 4,033,500 of record OZ002732.1, read on the forward strand.
TCCGGAAAGGATTTCTCCCAAAGCGCCAAAATGAATTTGAAAAGAGGACACGTGGCAACAATCTAATGGTGTGATTAAAGTGACTGCCATTTCCCCTTAAAGGAGGGCTACTTTGGTAAAAAGAGAAAAGAGACTTCTCCTGAAGCCTATAAATAGAGGACAGCTTGCTACTGTTCATTTTTACCACCTTCAAACACACAAAAAAACTCCCAAAATTCAGAAGAAGAGAAGGAAGAAGAAGGTGATCGGCGACCAAGGAAGTTCGGCGATCGGAGACCACCGGAGACCGGTGACCGGAACAGTTGAGAAGCGAGTTCTTGACAGAGGAAGGAAAGAAGACGAGTCCAGCTAGGAATCGTCTGGAGAGGTTTGTCTTTGCTGATTATTATTGAGGAGAGTTGGTACTTGTTCTAGGGAAGAGAGGCGAGACAATAGTTCTAGGATTAGTGAATCGCTAGGAACTGATTGTGCTTGGCTGTATCTTGACGAACTGTACAACTGCTATCAATAATATGAGTGAAAGACATTCAAAATCCTCCATGGGAGGTAGAGGTTTACTCTATTGGATTAGTTGATCCAGTAGAGGTTCCTCTATAAGTAAACCTGTTCTTAACTGTTCCATGCTTATTTTGAAGTTTACTGTCCCTGTTTAGCTGCCTGCATACTTTACTATTCCGCTGCCCAAGGAACTGTTCCATAACTGTTCCTTGTCTGATTTAACGTTTGTCGATCCTAAGATTATTAAATCGATCATTCGATCATTCGGTCATTCAATCATTCATGTTGTTTTTACTTTGGCTTTCAAGTCTCGATAGGCGAGCTAGAGCTCTAGCCTCTTGTTATCCGCCTAACTCGAGCTTTTGTATGAGAAATGGATGCACTTTTGCAAAAGGAATTCATACAATAATGCCGCTTTATTTTCATCAAGAAACATCTGAAAATAGTCACACTAGTCATTCTAAATATTTAATTAATTACCATGAAAAACGAGACCAAATTAATGGCTGTAATATTTCCTTTCGTCGCTATATAACTTAGGCCAAAATGTATCCTAAAGAGAAAAGTACGATCTCTATATGTCGTATTTCCACGCATTAGTTAATTGATTAATTATTCTTACCTTGAGTTACACATAAGCGTTAAAGATAACATAACTTTTAGTATATCATATGAATTATATGTACGTGCATGCATGCAAGTTAGGTATAAGGTTTGATCAACGTGTAATAAGATTACTAGTTTTCCATGTTGAGCTTTTTTCTATCTTTATTGAGTGAGATCGAGAATACAACCAAGATTTTTCAAACCCTACAAATTATGCAAACAACAAGATTAAAGCCACTAATCAACATCGCTTTTGAGTTCAATTAGGTCGATATGTGCATCATTGATTTAAGAATGTAACATATCATTTGTCTTGATAAAAGTGCATTTTTTTAAATTCAATTTACTTATATTACTCTGAGGAGTGGAGTTTTTAGGGTTGATACAGATGGGTATCAAACATAAGTGTTCATGTTTGACGTAGACTATTAATCCTAAAGGTTTTATATTTAGTTTACATCCACAACCACAATGAAAAATATATGTATTTAGCTAGGCGTGGAGTAGATCGAAAATGATCGAGATAAGAATGACCATTCTACCCTAAAAAGAACCTATTTGAAGGACCAGATATAATGAGATGGATGAGAACAGTAAATTAATTTTGTTCGGATTTGGTTCATTTAAGTGTTCGGCAATAGGGTGGACGAATCGAACCACTCATTTAATTTGTTCTCAAGAAAACTAAACGAGATAACATGTTTATATATTCTCATATACAAGCGGTAGGTTACCCATTTAGACCGAGTTTTCGACTCTCAAAAACAAATAAATCATGTGTGTAATATTAAATATAGGGGTATTAAAAACAATTTCCCAAAAAATATAATTATGTTATGCATATCTGAGTTTATTCATGAATATATAATTGAACTTATTCATAAACATATAATCGGGCTTACTCATGAACAAAAAATTCAAGTTTCGTTTTATTTATGTTCAGCTTGTTTGTCTCTCAAGCTTTTCATGCCATAAACGAGCTGAGAACGCGAATGTCTTATAAGTTATAACCGAATTGAACACATAGTTTCTCGTGAACGGCTCACTACTTCATGTACAACCCTAATGAGGGGCGGTTATTGCCTTTGACACGAAATCTCTGAATTCTAAATGTTTTTGCTTGCAACAAATCTTGACGTTGACCAATTGCTTTAGATACAAGTACTTTGCTGTTTCCCACATCGATGGGCCGCCTTCAACGTTAACGTGAAGGAGTCCCTTTTATTAATTTGAAGGTGGCCTTACAATTCTTAGTCCGATTTGGTCCTCCCCAAGCATTGAATATGCTATGTGTGCCACATGAATTTAGATTAGGGCAGAATACATATACAGACCCCTGTACTTGAACGTTTTTTCCTATCAGCCCCCTCTAGTTAAATTTGTTCAATTAAACCCCTATACTTAGTTGAATTTTTTCTATTAAACCCTTGATGTGTGCAGTGGTTTACACGCGCGGTGGTGTGACAAAATTAATTGCCACATCAATGCCACGTGTGAAAACAAAAATAAACTCCCACATGAGCAATTATAATTTATAAAAAAACAAAAATAAAATCCCAAAAATTTCTCCAGATCTGAACAGAGAAAGGGGAAGGGGGAGGACGGAGCGAGAACCGGCGTCCAAGAGATCGCCGACGAAGGGGAGGGCACGCGAAGCAAGGCGGGCGCAAAGGCGGAGGGCTCCACATCGACTCTTCGACGGTGCCAGCCTCCTTCGGCTTGTCGTCACCGCCATTGTTTGAAAACGGTTCGCGAGGACGAAGACGAGGCCGATTTCGAGTTCAATCTCGCAGATTTGGACCTTCCGGAAGGCGAAATTCAGCCTGCGTACCCTGTCTTCGACCGCGATTTGATGCGAGATTTCAGCCTAATTGGCGAGATTGAGTCCCGGCCGTCGAATCGCGAGTTCGGCGAGAGTTCTAGGGCTTAGAATGAGCTCAAGAGCCTGCTCATTGAAGATTCGGCGTCTTGTTCGTCCTCCGACGCGGACGATCTGGAGAGGATTCCGGCGGGTACGTACTGCGTTTGGGCACCGAACAAGTCGGCGTCGCCGTCGCCTGGGAGGTGGTCGAAGAGCAGCTCCACCGGATCGTCGGCGACGGAGAGGATTCGAAAGGAAAACAAAAAAATCCAACAAACAGTGGGGAGTTTGGCCGCCGGAGAAGTTGCAGGGGGAGGTGGCGGTGGGGGTCCAGCTGGAGAAGAGGTTTGGGTTGGAGGAATGGAGGGAGGATTTAAGGTGGAGGAGGGCGGCCGAGGAGAGGAGCGGGAGGAGGAAGACAGCGAGGAGGCGGAGGGTCGCCGGAGTCGATGGAGGCTTCGTCGGGGACTATGGTGGAACTTGGAAGCAGGTGGAAAATGGAAGGGGCAGAGGAAGAGGAAAGTTACGTAGCTGTTCACATTTTTTTTATTTTTTTGATCAAAATTTCACATTATTGAGTTGTTTTGAGTTGATTTTTTTTTTTTATTACTGACCGGACCATAGTCACCATACACACTCGCGTTACAGGCCTTTAAGTAACACGCGTTTGTCCAAGTAGGATAAAAATGTTCAATAGGTAAAAATAGGGGTAGTACAGGGGTCTAATTACACATTTTAAAATACGGGGAGCTGATAGGAAAAAACGTTCAAGTACAGGGGTCTGTATATGTATTCTGACTTTAGATTAGAGTGTGTATATACTACTTTTCCACCTACATTCCACCACCGAACTAAAGGCCTTGTATTGTTGTATTGATCTTTTTTTATGGATTGTTTGTTTGTTTGTGATACTTGGCTTATAATTTCCTAGATCTTCGAGACCTCATGATAGTTGTTACAATATTTGATTGTAATCATTGGGACCATTTTGTACTGAGGCTCGATCTATTTGTCTACAATAAAGTCACAAGTTGTGCACATGTAACCCGAATATATTGATCGATCCACTTATATGCATGTTATTACTAGGGTGTGATGCAATTGTACACATCTACAAGAATTGTGACGCACTCTAGCTAAGTGCATTAGCGCTTCGTGCAACAAAATTCCTCATGTATTCAAAGCATTTTTATCCAATAATATTGTGAAACATATATGCATGATTATCGTGATTATCGTTGTTTCAATAAATATCCATGATTTCGAAGCTATGGTTTATCACAAAGCTAGGGTTTCCAAGGATTGGTTGAGTTTTGTGCTATGGGTAAGATTCATCTTGTCACCCTGTCTTGAAATCTTGTCATCCACAATTCAAATCGAGATGGGCAGCGAAAAACACTCTTGATTTTTTTTTTGTAAATTATGGCATATGATACAACAACCCTCTCTCCTTTATTTCCTTTTTTTAGAAATTCATTTGGTTTAATAAATATTTATTCTCTTCAATCTTCAAAATGGATAGAATCTTCCGAAAATCTTGTTATCAATCTACAAAATCTTTTTAAGATAATGTTATAATATTAAAATATCTATAAAATCTCTTTATCCATCTATCTATATATTACAATTACAACTATATACTAAAACGGAGGTTAAAAATAATATTTAGCACGACATGTGTCAATTTTTCATTGGATCGCATCACCTATCTTTATTAAAATTATTTAATTGGTTGAAATTTCAGTTGTGGCTATTGTGATGCTCTCACGGTGAAAATCTGGGCTATTTTCCATGGCCTGAAGTATACTCTTAAAGCTAGTGATGGAACCGGGCCGGGCTGGGCCAAGGAACCGTGGCCCAGGCTCGGCCCGGCAAATTATCGGGCTAGTACGGGCTGGGCCACGGGCTGGGCCGGGCCGACCCATCCATGCCCGTGCCGGTTTTACCGGGCTGGGAGCAGGCTGCGGGCCAGGCTGGGCTGGGAGTGGGCTGCGGGCCGGGCCGGGTTGGTTGAACATTATATACTATAATTTTTCATTTTTTATATTACTATATACTTACATAATATACAATATACTTACAAAAAAATGAATATGCACCCTATACTTACATTATATACTATAATTTTTTTTGGATGAACATTATATACTATAATACTATTGTAAAAATATAGTATATATAATTTAAAAAAATGAATATGCACTGGGCCAGGACGGGCTGGGCCGGGCTCCTGGCCCGTTGACTAGCCCGGCCGGGCTGGGTTGGAAAAGTCCGGCCCATGGCCCACCCAGGCTTGGCCCGTTTGGCCAGCGGGCTGACCGGGCTGGGCTTTTTGGGCCCATGACGCCGGGCTGGGCCGGCCCACACTGTTGGCCATCACTACTTGAAGTTGGTTTTTCCAAAGTTGAAGTTGAGTCCGATTCTTCTCTTGCTGTCACAGCCCCGCTTGACCCGTCCTTGGTCACTCATCGATGCTACTTCCTCATCACTCAATGCCGGGCTATGATGCAAGACCACCCTTGGGAGATCCGCATCCGTCACATTCGTCGCTCGGCGAACAAAGCAGCTGACTTCCTTGCAAATTACTCTTTTTCTTTTCTAGATTCTCTCTTAGAGTTCAGTTCTTTACCTTCTGGTTTGCTTTCTATCATTGACTTTGATTATGTAGCTCAGGCTGAGCAAAACGTTTAAGCAATTTTCTAATAATAATCGCAGGGCCTAGTCCAGTTTTCTGATTAAAAAAAAAATCTGACCATACTTCATATTAAATCTATGAAGATAATATTAACATTTATAGCTATGTAATTTATCAAGATAGTATGATCATTCTAATTAAAACAATTATGTGTATTGAAGTAAATCAATTATAAATCATTCGTTAAAAAAAAGAAGATATTATATTTATCTACGTAGAATAAATGATTTTGAGCACAAAATCATGTTTTATGTACATAGTACAAAAGTACTTACAAACCGTTCTCTAGGTGCGCTATGTTTTCATAGGCCGCAGAGTATAATATTTTAGGTAGGTTTATGGTACAAATCAAATAGTAACATTGTCTTCGGGCATTTAGTCAAAACGGTTAAGCCTCCAAGGGTAGTACTCAGAAGTCACCGGTTCGACCCTCATGGGCAGTGCTGTAATAACCCTCGATTTTCCATAAGGGCAAAATTGTCATTTGTTCTTTATAAAATAATAACCCTTTCAAACATTATATATAGCGATAGTATGATATTTTAATTTGTCAATTATGAAATAATAATCCCATACAACACTATAATATACTGAATCGAGATCACATAAGAATACATACTAGAGTGTAAAATAAGAACAAATTCAGACCATTAGATCTAGGAAATCAATGGCTTTAAAGGAGGCGCGCTACCTTTCTTATTTTTTTTAAACTCGGGGGTATTTTCGTACTTACACGCTCAAAGTTGAAAAAAAACAGCAGCTTATCTTTCTTATGCCGCTGAATTGAAGACAACTGTTTAGTCCAATCTTCTCCATATTCATTACTCTTTCATTCTTCAAGTTGGGATCGATTTTTTTTTTGTTGATTTCAACCGTAATGTATGCTATTTTTCATGGATTTCATATATACTTTCTTACCTATGGCTTCAATTTCACACTTAAGGTTTATTCAAAGTTGTGAGTTTGATACTTCAAACTACATGTATTTGGCCATGGCTTGTGTTATTTCGAGTGAATTTTGTTGCTTTTCTTGAAGCTTATGAAGATTTGTACAAGTTTTGCATTGCAATTTGAAGTTTTGGATTGAAAACAAAGGCTAATGGTCAATGCTTCTATGAGTGCCCACCATGTGTTCGATAAAATGATCAAATGATCAACCTTAGAATTTTGCTACTTTTTATGTTTTTAAATTTTCTCTAATTTTTTTGCTTCTTCTTTGATACAATGACACAAACCATATTTGACACTCGACACATTTGTTTCAACTGCAATGACATGAGCCATATTGACACGTACTATGAACCTTAACATTCAAATTCATGAACCTATAGCCAGAAATTCATGAACCATAAAAATACATGTTGTGAACCTTAACATTCAAACTTATAAACCCACAAAATACCATTTATATATGAGCTAGAAACATGGCATAGATATCAAGTAGTGTGAATTCAATTTCATGACCATTATTGAAAATTCTTATGAATATAATACTGTGAAGATATGAATTCCTAAAATACTATTTATGAAATAGGATACATGACACAAACAACATGTGTTGTGAATCTAATTTCATGAACTTTATTGACATTGTTATGAACTTAACCATAGAAAGACATGAACTAATAGAATACCATTTATGAACTTATAGACGACACATAAGTAATAATTATTGCGAATTAAATTTATGAACCTTGATGACAAATATTATGAACCTAACCATATGAAGACATGAACCAATAGACCTAAATTTTACACTATAAGCTTTGTTTTCACTAGAACCCTATTAGCACCATGGTAAATAGTGCATGCACATAACAACTACGAAGTATTAAATATACAAACCATAACAATATATATCATGAACATCAACTTACAAAAGCATGAACCGAAAAAACAACTGCTATGAACCCACAAACATGATTTAAAATAACATCTATTAAAGACATGAACCATAACAATATATATCATGAACCTAAGCTTACAGAAGTATGAACCGAAAAAACAATTGCTATAAAACCAAAAACATGATTTAAAATAACAACTATTAAATATATGAACCGTAACAATATATATCATGAACCCAAGCTTACAAAATTATGAACCGAAAATACAATTGCTATGAACCCAAAATCATGATTTATAATAACATCCATTAAAGACATGAACTTAAGCTTATAAAAGTATGAACCGAAAAAACAATTGCTATGAACCCGAGAATATGATTTAAAATAACAATAATTAAAGACATGAACCATAACTATACATATTATGAACCTAAATTACAAAAGTATGAACCAGAAAAACAATTGCATATGGGCAAGCTGTGTTACATAATATAGCTTTTTTCCTATTGCAATCCTTCTTCTGAGTTAGGAAAGTGCTAATTCATTTTGTAAGTTGTTATATCTATAATCCATTATCAAGGATCCACGAGATCACGTCATTTTGTTACATAATACTGAAGAATGATAAAAGCAGCATAAAGACCACCACAAGTTAAACAAGTCATAATCAAATCACTACACAAGGAAATATCAAAGGCAAAATCAGACGTAAAAGTGGAGTAAAATGTCAAGAGAGGTTTGACAAATTGATTTTGGTTTTTTCCCTTTAAAATTGCTTCCACAAAATTTTTGGAAGTAAGTTCGTACTAAATCTACTCAAGATCATATCTTTTCCATAGTTCTTCCAATACTTGAAATCAAAGCAATTTCTATAGAACCCTTGAAATCCCTTCAAATTTTGAAATCGAACCCTAAATAGATCAAATTTATGCATATCTTTTGGGTGTTTGGTTCCCTATGAGCATGTGAGCCAATCTAGAAGGAGAGATTTCAAAATTGTTGTAGATTGGATTCTAGATTGAAGTTGAGCCGATTTGCGTTTGTCAAATTTTGCTTGAGAAGACATGTCCAGAAGAACGAGCATGTAACTGAGTTCGTGAGGGAGAAGCCGAGAAACGTATTATTTGATAGGGGCAATTTTGCCTTTCCACTTAATTGTTTGTTAAAATTACAATCCGTGCCATTGAAAAAATCAAACTCTGTTATTCTTTTTTTTCCCCTATATTGGATGCTTCTAATCTGAGCCGTTCAAAGCAATAATCCAACGACTGTAATATGTTCGCATTTTACACCCTAAGTAAATAAAACACCCGAGCCTTACTCATAATATAATAGTATAAGATTATAGTTTTGCGATCAGGTGAGATCGCTTCTTAGGGTGTAAAATGAGAACATATCATGACCGTTGGATCTGGAAAAATTAATGGTCAGATGTACACGCAGATTTTAAAGGTTTTTAACTGCTAGGGGTATTTTCGTCTTTTTGCGCCTCTGCACTGTTCATCCCTCTTCCCAACTGATTGCACAGAGCGTCCAGGCCGAAAACGCAAATCTCTTCGGCTCTTTCGCAAATCTCTTCGGCTCTCTTGTTAATTCAACATCCTTCTTTGGATCTCTTGTTCTTTTCAATTGTATTTTCGTCCTTTGGCTCTTGTTCAATTGCTTCAATGGATATAGGTAACGATTTGGGATTTTTGAAAGTGAGAACTTATGCTTTGCTAGTTTTAGGTTTTCCTTGAGCAAGTTAACTGAGAACTTGTGAATTTAAGATAAGATTTGTGTGTATGATTGTTGTTTACATGATTTGATTGCATTAGAAAGTGATTTTGTAGTTTTCGATTGACCATAGAAGTTGATTATGTACGTTTGCCTGATTGCCTACCATGTGTTCGACAAAATGCCTCAACCAACATGTCTTAATTTACATGAACCGTTCAATGGATTTCAATGAACCTTTACTTGAAAGTTTATGAACCATACCGATACTCTTTGTGAACCAAAAGTATACCCGTATTTGCCCATTTGTACTACTCATTATGTGTGTTTCATGTTGCTTCACTCATAGCTTTTACGTTTCTTGTGTAGGTTGTTCATCAAATTTTGATCAACCTAATTCGTCTAATTTGGATAATGATGATACTATTGATGGAGTTTAGTTGAAGGGTCTTGATAATGATGTCAGTGTTGATGGGGTTCATCAAGATCCAGTTATCGTAACATTTGAAGTAAACTAGTAGACATTGTTCATTTGGTTTCCAAATCCACCAAAAATGACCAAATTTGATGTAATTTATGCCAAATACTATTGTTATTTATATGAACTGCATTGTGATTTTCAATGAACCTTATAGTGTAATATTATGAACCGTAATAACAATATTTGTGAACCAAAAGAAAAATGTTTTTTTTTTCACATTTTTATTGCTCATCATGTGTTTTATGTTGCTAATAAATTAGCTTAATTTTTTCTTTTTTTACTGTAGGTTGTTCATCAAACTCCGGTCATCCTAACTTGCCTTATTCGGATAATGATAATAGTGTTGATGGGGTTTCATTGAAGGGTATTGATAATGATGAGAGTGTTGATGGAGTTCCATTGGATGATCATGAAGAAGCTAGTGACACGTACAATCTTCACTTATCACAAGATTGTTCTTATTTCATGCCCAATATTGAACACTGAAGTTCTAATTCTCTACTTGTCTTTTTAGTAGATGCTATATTTTTTGTGGATTAAGTTGTCTATGTTTACGTTACTTTGTGTTTGACAAATCACCATGCACATTTGTAATTGCTTTTAAGGTTGTTTTTTACTTCACATTGAACTCAATGAGCTGAATGTCTTCTTTACAAATTTTATGCATTTCTTGTTAAATGAACTGATTATTTAAAATCCATGAACCTACATGTTGAACACTATGAACCTTCATGTCGAACACTATGAACTTTCATGTCGAGCACTATGAACCGTGTAATTAATTCTATGAACCGTGTAAGTAATCATGGTTCAATCTTTTACATTGTTCTCTCAAAGTGAACCCTTTCCATTGCGTAGCACCTGTAGTGATTTCCATTGCTTCTAGTTAACTATTGCAATAGCAATGTAATTTAAAATCATGGGTAGTATTTAATCAACCTACAAACATAAATTGAAATAACAAATACACTTAAAAACGCATGAATCAAACTTTAATGTACTTTGAACCAAAAAACAAATGTCGTGAACCAAAATTACAACTAGTACGTATGACTTAAAAGACATGAATTGTAAGATGAACTATTATGAACCAAACTTTAATTTACTATGAACCAAATGTCATGAACTCAAAATACATGAAATGTAAAATGAACTATAATGAACCCGAGCTTACAAAATCATGAACCGAAAAAAGAGTTATAATGAACTAAAATATATAAAGCGTTTATAGAATTAGCCCATGTGAGATTTGAACTCACATCTATGTGCACATGCACATTGCTCTACCATTTGAGCTAATAGGCTATATAAACTAGTATGTTAATGAATAATGTAGACACAAATTCAATACGGTGATGTGTGGGCCAAAATATTGCGTAATTTTGACAGTAGATCCATTGCCGACAAATCTCAAGTACTGACCTTGTAGCATTTGGCAATTGTTTGATGATGGTTGAACAATAGTCCATAATTAATTACCTTGGTGCCAAGCTCCATGTCATCCAGATCCACCCAAGATCGGCGGCGAACATATCGATCGCCAATGGAGATCCTCCGGAGGAGGTCGAGGAGGAGGGTGATGGCGGTATCGGCGGTGTCGTCGGAGAATACATCGCCGGAGTTGAGAGAGAGCGTGAATCTGAGGAGGCAGAGGGCTTGGATGTAGAGAAGAAGGGTTGAAGGTGAGAAGACAAGAGATGATTGGTCGATCGAATGTGTTTCTTGAGAGAGATAAAGTCAAAAAGAGGGATTTGGAGAGATGCGGCGTTCCAATGGAAATGATTGATGAGGTAGGGGATATATTTATTTTAAGGGTATTTTTGTCTGTGAACGAAAAAACAAACTTATTTACTCATATTGCCACTAAAAATGGACCCGAGTGTTTTTCTTCTTAAGTTCTAACGAACCAATTTTGTTTAATCCTCACCGTCCAGTCCTTGGATCTAACGATCCTAATATGTTCTCATTTCTCACTGTATGAATATTTTACACCTGAACGGGACTCTAAGATTATACTAATCATCCTAACTCAAAGTGTACAAACTTTATTATTAAATTTCTAAGTATTACTTAATCTATTATATATATTTAAAACCACTAAGGATTAAAGCCTCCTCATTGCGCCACCTCATCTTTTTCCACATGGCGTTCATACATTACGCCACCTCGGATTTTGCCACATGTCACGTTTACATTAACCCACATCATATTATAATTTACACATCATCTGCCAAGTCATGTTATTTTTGCCATGTCATTTAGATTATTTTCTACCCATCATATTTAAAGATAATTATAAATAATGCTATTAATAAACCAATATTTCTATATAATCAATACAGCCCTAGAAAAAGTGTTTGACAGCTTCGTTGGCATCCTCGATCCCGCTCTCTCCGTTAACATTTGTGACCTTGTCGTTACACAATGGTCGATGGCGGCACCTTCAACTTTTCTCCCTCCATCATCGTCGGTGACATCACATCCGTTCGCCCTTCACAAGTGATAGGGTGAAGAGGGGGTGGCAGTCGGATTTGGATGCCAGTATTCATTAGTCTAGCTAGGGATGGTTCTATCGTTAATTTGTGATGAAGGGGAATTCCATGAGTCAAAATCAATGATTCAAGATTATGAATCAAATACATATGAAATTTGCTTATTTGCAATCCGGCCGTTTCTTGAACCAGCCAGGTCACGAAGATTATGCCATTCATGGAGAGAATGAAGATTGTACTAGAGGAATCTTTATTTTCTATATTAAAAATATGTAAGACTTTATTTTTGCAATAAAAAATATCAAAACTTCAAAAATAACACAAATTTAAACGTGAAATTATGCACAAATAAATTTATAATTATGATTATGTTGATAATATACCTACCAAGTCTGTAAGTTGTCCATTATCTTTTTAATTTGGATACAAATTCAAACGATGGAAAAGCATCTTTAATTATTTTGTAGTATCTTCTATATGATCTTAGATACAAAACTTTGATTTTCACATTCTTTTCCCAATATATTTGAATCAATAACGTAATATTTTGAATTGTCTTTGAATAAAAGAATGGCTCTATTTTTTTTGTTTTGGAAATTTTTACGTTTAAATGAAATATTTTTGAACAAATTATTATGAATCAAATTCTCAGTTTCCGATTTTGTAAAATTTTGGATAACCAATAGTCATTAAACCATCTCAATCATTTCAAAATTTTTTCTTTATTTTTTTACTAAATCAATATTTTTAGCAAGAAATTTTATTGTTTACCATATATACAATCTTTAGTGAAGATCCCGGATTTTGCATAAACAAAAAAATTTTAACCACCCCAAGCAAATCTTTGATTTTTTGTAACAAGAATTCGTTAAAGTATTCGTTACAATTTAATCTTTTAATTATTTTAGATTTCAAACAATATCAAAATCGTTATTTATCTTAACACCTTCTTGATTCTGCGCACAATCAAATAGAGCATATAATTTTACTCTAGATCATCACCAAGTAATTTTAATAAGAATATCCTAAAAATCCTAATCAATCAAAGTATCCTACAATTTTTGTACCTAAGCATGGTGTATATATAAATTTTAGAAAATAACACAATACGTAGTACAATCTCAATGTGTATTTAGGGTTAATACTTCCAAATTTAGCAAACACATTAATCTAATTAGGGTAGTATTTTGGAGACTCAAATTAGAAACATATGATATGTAACGTTCACTATATTGCTTATGTACAAGTAGTTTATTTACATTAATAATTTTACCCTTGAAAAAACGTACCGCAAAATAAAGATTACGATATGATCTTGAATTAGAAATAATCTAAAAAATAAAAGTTACTAATATGTAATTTTATCCTTTACAAGTATGTCAAGATTTAATTGGAAGTCCATCATAATCCGGTAGTGAAATCATTTTTTTTTTATCGAATCCTACTAGAAAAAAATCACGATAAAATCATGAATTAAAAAATAATCCGTAAAAATGAAGATCACGATATAATCGTAAGATATGATATTATCCGAATTTGGTCATTTCTAACCAATTTTTAAAATTTCAAAAAAAGTGTCATATCTTCGACCTATCTTATGTGTTGTTTCCAAATCTATATATAATATGCCTCTTATCCTTTCCATAACAAACTTATTAGTTTTGGTTACAAAAGATCTTCTTTTTTTGATTACGATCTAACCTTTTTTTTTTTTTGCTTATCGTAGATAGTATTTTTATTTTTTTATTAGTTTAAATTTATTCCTTTAATCTATACTCCATATCTCAACTAACCAAGATTTCAAACCTTCTAATGTCACAAATTAATTTTCCAAAAAAGGATATTTCATATCTATTAGTTATATAGATAGTTATCTTTTTTTTGGTGGAATGTATAGATAACTATCTCAATATCATTAATTCAAAATATGTTATTTGTATCCGTAATATGAAATTCAAAATCTTTTATTTCCAATTTTATATGTAGGGTTTTCACCAAAAAATGTTGTAGTTGGTAAATAAGGGTGATGAGGATATGTTTGCTTTTCTAATTTTTTTTTAAATAAGGTTGTTAATTATGATAAATAATAATAATAAGTTTCTTCTCCATCTATGGGTAAGTAGATATGCTTTGATTATACTATGGCAAGTAATTATATACGATTGATATATATCCCAAAATTTTCTAGAAGCAGTTATGATATTTTGGGGTTGATTTTGAATCAAATCTTTATTTTGATATTCCAACAAAACAATTTTTACTTTCATACAAAATATTTTTTAGAATATTAGTTAATGTTTTTTAGATGGATTCTATAACATTTCTATTTTCTTAGGGTTGAAAATATTTTATTTTAATTCCATTATATTTTGTGTTTAGGGATTAATTAATAATTATTTTTTATTGTCAACCCCATAAAAATTGGCTGAACTGAACCAACATAACTTAATACTCCTTAGTTTTTAAAAAAAACTTTTGATCATATGAATAACAACAACCATATCCTAATAATTTTCTTTTTTTATTTTGATTTAACAATTTTTTTTTGAATAATTACTTTAACCACTTTATGAGCGTATCTTGATCATCACAAAATCTTTGAATTATTAATTTCATTACTGATCGTAACTCCTTTGAAAAAGAGATTATGCATTATCTTAATAAACTCGCTCTAGGTGCTCAAACAATTTACTCTTCGTTTTATTTCCAAATAATTTAAACTTTCGTATCTTTTTTTAATCAAGATTTTTTTCATATATTCAGTAATCACCAATTTTCAAAATTTGAAAAAATAATTTTATCCAAAAATAATTGTAAAAGTTTATCCAAATCGACTGCTATATATTAACCTATTTGTTCATATTCTTCTCTGAGTCTCCCCTCTCTCAACCTGCATCATTTTTCTCTTACCACTTATTATGTGTTTAGTTAGCTACAACTACAAAGTACAAACCCATCACCAACTTTTTTTTTTAAAGTACTCCATAATTATGTTTTTCACTTAATTATTCATTTGTCTTTTAATGTAGATAATTTATAGCTTCATGTTCATCCATCTTACGTTATTTTTCATTGTATCATTCTAGAAAATATTATAAGATATTTGAATATTGATTGTACAAACTATATGACTCTATTTTAATGTCTTATACAATGAGAGTTTGGATTTTACAAATATATCATATATAATATTAAAAACTAAGTCTGAGAATTTAATGATACCTTAGAATATCCAAACTTTGTGCGTAGGAAAATGAGTTTATTCCAGTGTCTAATCTATACGTTTTTTTGTTTCATTTTCTATTTCATATACGTTATAATTTGACAATTCCTTTTATTTTGAGATTCTTATTATTTTGGTCAGACTTATTATATCCACCTACTTTTCAAAGAAAGTGATGATTGAATTTCTTCATTCTATAGACTACATGTTAGGGGTGAAATATGATTTTATTAGGATATTTTGGGAGCAAGTAACTTAAATAATAAAAGTTTAAATGCATATATAAAATTTTATAAAATTCCCGTGCAAGGCACGGGTACTACACTAGTAAATATTAAATTCAATAATTTCTCAAGGCTTATTAAATAGTTATGGAGGAAATAAAAAGGAAAGGTAAATGCGTGTTCTTGCAACCCGATAGAGGTATTGGGTGGGTTGCCTTCGTTCGGTCGATTCGTCGTCGTTTCTCAGTGTAAATCGAAATGGAAAGATGTTATGGATTCCTCTTTCCGTCCTCTATCTTAGCCCTCAACCAATTTAAAGGTTACAAGCCATAATCGAGGTCGAAATCGGGTTTGAAGTGGCCAGCTCGGGTTAGGGTTCTTCGAGGCTTTTCGATCAAATTCGAGTTAATGACGATTAGGTAGGTGCGTCGTTTGGACTCTTAGTTGACGTGGTGGGATAAGGGAGCAATGGGACGGATTGAACTGAATTAATTGGCCAGAGAATATTCGAATTGGATCGGTTTTAGGGAGGAGACGGTTGAGTTCTGAAACCGATAGAGAAGTCGACAATTCGGCCCGAATTGATGAGTATAAGAGGGGTATGAGGGGGGTTCTTCATTCACATCTCAATACAGGATTACTCTCTCAAGAGTTCATCTCAAAAAGCTCTCATTTCGGTTCGAATTCGCCGGACAAAGCCGGAGAGACGCCGGTGCCCTGTTTTCGCGACGCGGTGTTCGACGGGCTTGTTCTCCACCGTCCGTCCACGAACAGCGACTCCGCCACCACCGATAGCTTCGCGAGCCGCCAACGTGCCCATATCCGTACTCGACGCCTCAAACCGTTTCCGGAATCCGCCGTGCCGCCGCCCAACATTCAGATCGATTGCCTCTGTTTTTCTTTGAACTGTAAGTTCAGTACAATGAACTTTGGTTCATTCTTCATCATTCGGCAATTGGATTTCACTTAGTGCTCTAATTATGTTTTGTTTAACATAATACATGATGGTTAGAGTAATTAAAACAAAAGTAGAAAGAAAGATAGAAAGAAAATGATTTATATGCTATACCGTTATTATTAACATTAGTATATATGAAGATAGAGTTATATTATACACACTAGAAGTAAAGTTTTGAGTGGATAATTAAGTACTATTTTTTAAGGGAATAAGTCTACCTCTAAAATATTGATATATATATATATAGAATTAAGATCCTATAGAACATCCCTTTATGGTGTACCCGGTGAATAAATTAGGACCATTTGATTTAGATATATTAACGGTTGAGATTAAACGATTATGGGTGTAAAAATCTATTATAGGGTGGAAACACTAGATTTACCCACAATCTTCTCTCTATTATTTTTCTCTCTCCATATCTACCAAAACATTAAAAAACAAAACGTCAATATTAATTCTTTTTCCAAATAAGATCATTCCATTTTTTTTTAGTCAAAATCAAAGCAGTAAATATCGTTCGTTTTCTCTCTAGTCGAAACCTTCAATCGCTACTCGAATTGAGATTTATCTCTTCTTCCACAGTTGTAGTAACATCCGGGTAAGTTTACTTGTGAATCTCTCATACTTATGCAAGTTTTCAATTTTTTTACGATATTGTTTTAGTTTTTATGTTTTCTCATGAGTTTTCTTGAATTTGAGAAGTTGGGATGTGCTTGTAAATCTATGCAATTCATTTGAACTTTGTATCCTCACGTCATTTTTTCTACTGATGATAGGTTTGTTTAAACTCAATTCGATCACATGTAAAATGATTGATTTAATTTGCTTGTCAAATTTTTAGGGTAATTCTTAATTTTTTTATGTGGTGTGTATGAAATTGGTGTCAATAAACTTCATGATTTTTATGGATTTCTTATCTTGTATATCATGTTTCAATTGCTAAATTTTATCTTGAATATCATATTTCCATTACTGAAAATGAATATAAATTCGATATTGATGAATGCTCGTGTATTGAACTTTATGGATTTTTTTTTATGTTGTGAATGCTATGCATGTAATCTGTATGAGTGTTCTCAAAATTTTGTGAGAATGTTATGAGCTTGTTAATTAATTTTATGACTTGAACTGACCAAAACATAAATTGAGTTTGATGGATATTACAACCTTTGATTGTATGCGAGTGTGTTGAATTTATATCATAACCTTGAATAACATATTGCACCTATTGAATACGAATACTTATTATGTATGATTGTTTTGAACGTGATAGATTTTTTGTTTGGTGTGAATGCTTTTAGTGAATTGTTATATTGAATATCATGTTATAACCTGAAAATGAAATTTTGTTAATGTGAATATTTTTAATGTTCTGAATGCAGACATTGTACTACATGGAGACCTAAAAGATTGATATATGTGACAACTACTTCTTGACACTAGATACTTGGTAAACATGACGCCTGAATGGTCAAGCGTGTGTTTTGAGTTTGGCCTAACATCAAAACCAAAAATGGAAAGCATATTCACGGTAGAATTCTTGAACATGACGTAATAGAATTTTAATACGACATTGTAAAATTTGAACATACCATGGAAATATTGGAACGTGAACATGATGTGATATAAGCGGAATATGACATAGTACAATTTAAACATGACTTGAAATATTCGAACATGAACATTAGTAGAATTGGAACATGACGTAGTAAAATTTGAACGCGGCTTGGAAATATTGGAACATGAAGATAACATAGTAGAATTGGAATACAATGAAGTAATATTAGAATATTTCACTTTATTGTGTGAATATAAAACATGTCGTACTATCTTGATCAAAACATTCAAACATGACAATGTAATATTCGAACATAGAAATACTAAAGCTAAAATTTGTATATAACACTTGCAAATTCACCACAACCAATAAAAGAAATTAAAGACATTTATACATGAACATGACTGTTGAAGTCCGAAAATCTCGAACTAACTACGGGACAAAATTATTAAACTCTCGGGCCTTTCGGCGCGCTAGAAACTGGCTCGTCTTGCCTCGAGCTCTCCCACCCCCCGCGTATTATTTTATTCTCTTTTCGGAGGCTTATAAGACTTTTTTAAGGTCTTTCCCGTAAAATAGTGCGAGCTCCTCGGAGACTCAAACACGTCGGGGCCCGTCCTTCGAGAACACGTCTCGGGACAGGCTTTTTCCGATCCCCTAAATAGCCACCATGCACAGCTATATATAGAAAGGGGGAGCTCCTTGCTTGGCCATCAATGTCCGATGTAGGATGAGGGCATTTTGGCCCTTATAAAAGGGAATCCCTACGTGGTGCCATGCAAGTGGACCACATTAACCACTTGCATATACCAAGCAAGTCATCCACGTGTGATCACACACATACATAGCCCACTTATGTCTTTATCGCGATAATGGCCCTCTAAAGGGCCTTAATCGCGATATTGGCCCTAAGGTGCTCAAAGTTTGCCCCCGTATGTTCGATGTGGGACGTTACGTATATACGCGTACATTTATTTACTTTAGTTATTCGTGTACTTAACGCGTTAATACGTACTTAGCGCTTTAATCTTTTGTCAATACTATTTATCTCGTGCACCAACGCGGTGACAATTCCGGGTATCAACACAACCCCATGACTCGGATGTCCTTAGTATTTCAAGGACAAACGAGGCACTCACTTGATGCACATACTTATGGTCAACGCGTTGTTGTAACCGGCTCGAGCTGTGTAACCAACTCAAGCACGCCTATGCGCGTCGCGTGCGTTAACGGACAACCCCAAGCGATAGCTTGGCAGGTTCCCTCGCGATGGTTTTAGTACTTGATGTTTTTAAGGCTTTAAACGACAGCGAGAGGTGTAACCCAACTCGAGCGCGCCTAAACGCATCGCGCGCGGGTCAAACCCTGAGCACAACTCGGCGGCTGGCCTTTAGAGTGCGATGGGATGTTTTGAGTTTGTCGCGACTACGAGCGATGAAGTTAACTCGAGCGCGTCCTTGCGTTCAACGCGGGCCAAACCCCGAGCTCAGCTCGGCGGTTTGCCTTATAGAATTTGGATATTTTGTTTTATCGCGACTACGAGTAATGAAGTCAACTCGAGCGCGCCTTCGCGTTCAACGCGGGCCAAACCCCGAGCTCAGCTCGGCGGTTTGTCTTAACAGTAACTGTGGAGTTTTGATGTTTTAAGGCTTTATGCGAAACTACGAGGGGCATAACCCAACTCGAGCGCGCCTATGCGCATCGCGCGCGTTAGCGGACAAACCCAAGCGAGGACGGCAACTTGGGTTTTCCCTAACGACTGTGGAGTTTTGATGTTTTAAGGCTTTATGCAACTGCGAGGGGTGAAACCCGACTCGAGCGCGCCTAAGCGCATCGCGCGCGTTAGCGGACAAACCCCAAGCGAGGACGGCAACTCGGGTTTTCCCTAACGACTGTGGAGTTTTGATGTTTTAAGGCTTTATGCAACCGCGAGGGGTGAAACCCGACTCGAGCGCGCCTAAGCGCATCGCGCGCGTTAGCGGACAAACCCCAAGCGAGGACGGCAACTCGGGTTTTCCCTAACGACTGTGGAGTTTTGATGTTTTAAGGCTTTATGCAACCGCGAGGGGTGAAACCCGACTCGAGCGCGCCTAAGCGCATCGCGCGCGTTACCGGAGAAACCCCAAGCGAGGACGGCAACTCGGGTTTTCCCTAACGACTGTGGAGTTTTGATGTTTTAAGGCTTTATGCAACCGCGAGGGGTGAAACCCGACTCGAGCGCGCCTAAGCGCATCGCGCGCGTTAGCGGACAAACCCCAAGCGAGGACGGCAACTCGGGTTTTCCCTAACGACTGTGGAGTTTTGATGTTTTAAGGCTTTATGCAACCGCGAGGGGTGAAACCCGACTCGAGCGCGCCTAAGCGCATCGCGCGCGTTAGCGGACAAACCCCAAGCGAGGACGGCAACTCGGGTTTTCCCTAACGACTGTGGAGTTTTGATGTTTTAAGGCTTTATGCAACTGCGAGGGGTGAAACCCGACTCGAGCGCGCCTAAGCGCATCGCGCGCGTTAGCGGACAAACCCCAAGCGAGGACGGAAACTCGGGTTTTCCCTAACGACTGTGGAGTTTTGATGTTTTAAGGCTTTATGCAACCGCGAGGGGTGAAACCCGACTCGAGCGCGCCTAAGCGCATCGCGCGCGTTAGCGGACAAACCCCAAGCGAGGACGGCAACTCGGGTTTTCCCTAACGACTGTGGAGTTTTGATGTTTTAAGGCTTTATGCAACCGCGAGGGGTGAAACCCGACTCGAGCGCGCCTAAGCGCATCGCGCGCGTTAGCGGACAAACCCCAAGCGAGGACGGCAACTCGGGTTTTCCCTAACGACTGTGGAGTTTTGATGTTTTAAGGCTTTATGCAACCGCGAGGGGTGAAACCCGACTCGAGCGCGCCTAAGCGCATCGCTCGCATTAGCGGACAAACCCCAAGCGAGGACGGCAACTCGGGTTTTCCCTAACGACTGTGGAGTTTTGATGTTTTAAGGCTTTATGCAACCGCGAGGGGTGAAACCCGACTCGAGCGCGCCTAAGCGCATCGCTCGCGTTAGCGGACAAACCCCAAGCGAGGACGGCAACTCGGGTTTTCCCTAACGACTGTGGAGTTTTGATGTTTTAAGGCTTTATGCAACCGCGAGGGGTGAAACCCGACTCGAGCGCGCCTAAGCGCATCGCGCGCGTTAGCGGACAAACCCCAAGCGAGGACGGCAACTCGGGTTTTCCCTAACGACTGTGGAGTTTTGATGTTTTAAGGCTTTATGCAACCGCGAGGGGTGAAACCCGACTCGAGCGCGCCTAAGCGCATCGCGCGCGTTAGCGGACAAACCCCAAGCGAGGACGGCAACTCGGGTTTTCCCTAACGACTGTGGAGTTTTGATGTTTTAAGGCTTTATGCAACCGCGAGGGGTGAAACCCGACTCGAGCGCGCCTAAGCGCATCGCGCGCGTTAGCGGACAAACCCCAAGCGAGGACGGCAACTCGGGTTTTCCCTAACGACTGTGGAGTTTTGATGTTTTAAGGCTTTATGCAACTGCGAGGGGTGAAACCCGACTCGAGCGCGCCTAAGCGCATCGCGCGCGTTAGCGGACAAACCCCAAGCGAGGACGGCAACTCGGGTTTTCCCTAACGACTGTGGAGTTTTGATGTTTTAAGGCTTTATGCAACTGCGAGGGGTGAAACCCGACTCGAGCGCGCCTAAGCGCATCGCGCGCGTTAGCGGACAAACCCCAAGCGAGGACGACAACTCGGGGTTTCCCTAACGACTGTGGAGTTTTATAAAGTAATTGGCGTATTTGGCTTTTTATCGCGGCTACGAGCGATGGAGTCAACTCGAGCGCGCCCTCGCGTCCGGTGCGGGTCAAACCCCGAGCGAAGTTCGGCGGTTTGCTTTATAGAATGTGACTATCGCGTTGAGGGTAACTATGAGCATAGCTCAAAACAGCTACACGAGGCATATTTAGTTTATTCTCGTTTCAGAGGCGTTATTTAGTTTGGTGTTAAACTTTTGTATAACAAACCTGTATTAGTCAATCGCTAATATCTCAAGGTTCATTAATGGCGTTCGCTGGGCGCTCGAATGCAAGAAATAAGAGTAGAGCGCGTAAGAAGACAAAACACCATACACCAGAGGAAGAGCCGGGCAAAATAAAACCCCGAGCCTCTTCCCCCAAACCAAAAGAGAGATCTTTTCATTAGCGTTCATGACATGCCAAGCAAGCGCACCACAAGAGATTTTGCAAATTCACAAAACCTAAAAACAACAAATAATGACAACAAGAACAACACGAGCAACCCGAATTCGATCGGAGTTACATACACGTCAATTTTTGCACTTAGCGCGTTGACAACGTGCAACAGGATCAGTGAAGCTTGCCACGCACTCCAGTCACGAGCCCCCGCGTCTCCAACAACGCGATGTCCAGAAGGGGGCCACAGACCACGGCCACAGACCACGCTAGAGAGATTAGCGCGAGGGCAAGAGGTTGGAAGAGCGCGGTGGCGGGCCGGTGAAGACATGCGGAGGCTTGTTAGTTTATTCTCGTTTCGGAGGGTTGTTAGTTTATTCTCTTTTCGGAGATGTTATTATGGGGTCGCGGGCCAAGGCCACGGGCCGAGACGGGGCCACGGGCCAAGGCCGAGAGCCGCGATGGGGCCGCGGGCCAAGGCTGAGAGCCAAGGCCACGGCAGCGCGATGGGGCCGCGCGTCCATCGCGATCCATGCTAATTAAAAATGCATACTAATTATATAAGCAAAAAAACACACTAACTTGCGCGATTATTAACCGACGACCCGAGAGCATGACAGTCCAAGGATGAGAAGATTCCCCACGGACGGCGCCAATGTTGAAGTCCGAAAATCTCGAACTAACTACGGGACAAAATTATTAAACTCTCGGGCCTTTCGGCGCGCTAGAAACCGGCTCGTCTTGCCTCGAGCTCTCCCACCCCCCGCGTATTATTTTATTCTCTTTTCGGAGGCTTATAAGACTTTTTTAAGGTCTTTCCCGTAAAATAGTGCGAGCTCCTCGGAGACTCAAACACGTCGGGGCCCGTCCTTCGAGAACACGTCTCGGGACAGGCTTTTTCCGATCCCCTAAATAGGCACCATGCACCGCTATATATATAAAGGGGGAGCTCCTTGCTTGGCCATCAATGTCCGAAGTGGGATGAGGGCATTTTGGCCCTTATAAAAGGGAATCCCTACGTGGTGCCATGCAAGTGGACCACATTAACCACTTGCATATACCAAGCAAGTCATCCACGTGTGATCACACACATACATAGCCCACTTATGTCTTTATCGCGATAATGGCCCTCTAAAGGGCCTTAATCGCGATATTGGCCCTAAGGTGCTCAAAGTTTGCCCCCGTATGTTCGATGTGGGACGTTACGTATATACGCGTACATTTATTTACTTTAGTTATTCGTGTACTTAACGCGTTAATACGTACTTAGCGCTTTAATCTTTTGTCAATACTATTTATCTCGTGCACCAACGCGGTGACAATTCCGGGTATCAACAATGACGAAATAGAATTGGAACATGACGTTGTAAAATTTGACATGTACAATATATTTAAACATGGAGTGATAGAGTTCGAACATGACATAGTAAAATTTGAATAAAACTTGGAAATATTCGAATGTGAATATGTCCAAGTAGAATTGGAATATGACATAGTTTATGTGAACACGCCTTGGAAATATTGGAACTTGAACACGATGTAGTAGAGTTGGAATATGACGAAGTAATATTAGAATATCAATATACAAAGTACGAATATTACTGTATGGTTATTGAATGTAACAACTTCGAATATATAATATTTTACATCGAATATCAACTCAATGTGTTTGAATATTACCGTCTAATAGAATTTGAATGTTGTTTATGAATATCAATGTACATAGTTCGAATATTACCTTCTGGTTATTGAATGCAACAACTTTGAATATATCATATCATCTATTGAATATGAACTCGATGTGTTTGAATATTACCGTATAGTATAATTTGAATGTTGTTCACGATTTCACTATACATAGTTCGAATATTACAAGATGGTTATTGAATGTACCAAATTTGAATATATAATACTATCCATTGAATATGAACTCGAAGTGTTGGAATATAACTACAGTATAATTTACGTATTGGGAAATTAACAATTTAATGTATAGAAATTGCAACTAGGCATAAAAAATAGAATTATAGCATAAGCGCACCGTTTTTTATCTGAGATGCACTAGAAATTCCAAGATTAATCAAATCCGAATTGCTATTCTTGAAAATTGACGTTGAATTGGTTATTAGAACCAATGAATATTTCAATTGAATTGCAAGATGATTGTGTAGAAACCACGTGATAGTTATGGATTTTTTTCGTTGATATGGATTTTCTTTTTTTTTTAGTTGTTTTATCTTCCTTTTTTCTTAATTATCCAACTAATGCCTATAATCTAGCATCCTACTTTCACGTTAAAACAACTTTCTTTTTTCACGTTAAAACAACTTTCTTTTTGATAATTTCAGCCCATTTTTATTATATATTCACTAGATCATGGCCATTGATTTCTCTTAATCTAACGCTCTACATTTATTCACTCGTTTCACTATAATAGGTGTTTTACCTGAACCCTCCCCTATATATATATATATATATAGAATTAAGATCTGGTAAAACGTTCAGTTATAGTGAAACTAGTGCAATAATATCAGCCATTAGATTAATTTTAATTAACGTGTCAGATTAAATCAATTTGGGCTCCATGGGTAGAAATTACTGTATTACACCAGATTAATTCCCTCTTATCACATTATCTCTCCAAATCAAATAATATCTTTCTTAATATTCCAAATCAAATAAAAATCTCTTGTTTCAAGATCTCTCTCCAAAAAAAACCTCTTCCATCTCTCAGCTTCCGCCTGCACTATTTTTTCTCTCGTTTGAAAATCTGATCTTCTCCATCAAACGACTGCTACGTATTTGAAACTCGAACTCAAAAACTAGAAGCAAGGAATTGAAGAAACCATAGTTCATCAGACGCCTACAATTATCCCATCTATACCGAGAGGGGCTTCACTCCGCCCCCGAAAGATCCAAACGGGTCGCCTTCAACCTAGTTTGTGTAGTTTGAATGTGAGTTTTGCTTTTTATTATCTCCAATCCCCATATATCTTGGCTTCTCTACGGATTTAAGGGTTTTTATTTCAATTTTGACATTGTTCACATTTATTTAAGTTCACATATATATATATCCGATCAAAGTTGAACATGAGTTTTGAGCATTTATAATTTTGAACATCTACATGTGTTTTGAGCTACTGGCATAAATTTTGTATGTAGCTCCTGTTGATGAAAAAGAGGTGGGCAAGTCTCTTAATTATGCAGGGCCTCTGGCATAAATTTTGAAGCCAAGATATATGGGGGTTGCCCACGTTTATTTAAGCTTACGTACGTCATGTACATGTGTTTTGAGCATAATTTTGAAGAACAATATGGTAGTGGGATTTAGGGTTCAGGCTTTTTGTTGAATCAATTTCGAATTTAAGTTAAAGTGTGTGAGATCTAGTTTGTGTTTTATAAAAAGCCATAAAAAGTTTGTTAGTATAAAAAAAAACTATACAATTTAGGGTCTATTTGTAAAAAGTGTTCGATTGAATTCGAATATAGGACCACCTATGTCGAATTTGCTTATTTAATTTTAATGAATTAGGAACTTTTTGTTTCTATCAATCTCTACGTGCTCAAATATCTAGTTACTAAAATTCACTATATTTAGGAGAATATTCAAGAGTGTATACGAGAGACCTCAAATATGCTTTCTAAAAAGTTGAATTTACATAGATAAATATTGAATATACAAATAATAGATAAAATTTGAATATACATGAACAAACTATGAATACGTGAATGCTATTTATTTAGCATATAATTGCATTGAACATGTAGTACAAACGGTTGAATATG